>CANTUT010000067.1:2619674-3265762 GCA_947687605.1 Reutealis trisperma | reverse complement strand
TATATCTATGTATAGATATATATATACATATATATATACATATATATATATATTATATATATATATATATATATATATATATATAACTATGTATATATATATATATATTATATATATATATACATATATATATGTATATATATATATATATATATATATATATAATATGTATATATATATATATGTATATATACATAGATATATATATACATATATATATATATATGTATATAAATATGTATCTATATATCTATATATATATATATATGTATATATATGTATATATATATGTATATATATATATATATATGTATATATAATATATATATATACATATATATATATTTATATATTATGTATATATATATGTATATATATATCTATGTATAGATATATATATACTTATATATATACATATATATATATATATATACATATATATATATATATATACATATATATATATGTATATATATATATATATAATATATATATATATATATATATGTATGTATATATATATATATATATGTATATATATATATATAAATATGTATATATATATATATGTATATATATATGACTTTAATGCCTTTTTCTTTATTCTTCATCTTCTCCAATAGTGGCTTGGATGCATTCTTTCTTTTATCTTCATCGACTTCTTAATGTCATCTTGGAAGTTTCCTAAAGGAATTTTGAGCTTTTGGTTGTCGCCTTCTTATGAGTGTACTTTCAAGCCTCTCAAATCGATAATGAATTATGTTAAATTTTCTTTCATGGCTTAACATTGTTCAAGGAGTACATCCATATCCCTAAGGTGAAATCTTCTTTGAAATTCATTCCACCTTTTGTCCATCTTTTTGTTAAGTTGTTTTAGAAACTCTAAGAAATTTTTCTCATCATCTTTAACTTTGGTACTCGTTGTGAAAACTTGAAAAGAATGTTTGTAAAGCAAAAAAATCTCACTTCAATTCCTCACTTGTTTCACTCAAGTAATTGTAAAAACACTCAAGTTCACTCGTGTTTAATCACTCTTGCCTTTTACCACTCAACTCTCAATTCTAACCCAAACAAAAATTAATACTTAAATGGTTCATAATAACCAAGAGTAAGGAAGAATATGACATAAACTTGAAAGAAAAACAAGAAAAATAATTGATACTTAAAATGAATTGAAGACACAAACAAAGAAAAATAAGAAAAGAAAAATTTTAGGAATCCTAATCCTAGTTGGATGGGAAGTAAGAAACCTAGAATGACTCAAGTACAAAATTGGAAATTGAAATAAACTAGGAGTCCTAGACCTAGAAGGATTAGAGAGGTAGGAATTATAATTCTAGTACAATTATGATTCTTGAGTTGAAAAGTCAATTCCTACTTCAATCCTAATTTTAATTCAATTAAATTAACTCTTCCTAGTTCAATCTTGATAAGTAATTCAGACTTCTTAGGAAAGCAATTAATTAATTCTTTCCTCATCTAACTCATACTAGAAAGTCAATTCAGCTTATAAAACTTATTTTTCTCTTCACTATGGCTATTTCTTTTCTCTCTTTTTATTTTGGACGAATTTCCTCTATATTTTTTTTCTTTTTTTTTTTTTCTCTTTTTTTCAATTCTAAATTTTTTTTTTAATCCAATAAATACTCAAGGATTTGAAAATCTTAACAAGAATCAATAATAAGATAGACTTGAATGAAAAACAAGCAAAATAATGGGAACAAGACACTAGAGTAAACGACTTTAAAAACAAGAGACTCTATGAAATTTTCAAATTGGTAAGGTCTTTTTTTTTTTTTTTTTGCTAACCTAAAACAAAAGAAAATATAATTAATAAAATGAAAACAAAGGAATTTAACAAAAATGAAAATAGATGAAAACAAGAACAACAAACAAAAATGGAAAACACAAACGAAACGAGAGGATATAACCTGATTTAGAGCCTAAGCTCTGATGCCAAACTGATACGAACCCCAAACGACCTGCTTTGAGACCTAATACCTTTACTCTTGGACGTGACTCCCTTGGAAAGCCAAATCAAGTATGTAAGAAAAAAACCTCAACTCAATGATGAACACACTGTGTCAAGGAACCTTGGTATGTTATGAACAAGCAAAGTAATTAGCTTTGAAACTTCGGATTGATTCTAATCCTAGAACCGAATTTGAAAAAACTCACTCAAGCTTAAAAGCTTAAATTTGGGGAAATCAACTTCACCTTTTATTGATAGAATAGCTAAGTAGTTATAGCATTATATAAACTCTAAATTAGAAACAGTTAAGGACTAGGAAATCTTCCTTTTGAGGATTCCTAAACAAGAAAGAAAACTGATTTCAAAAAAAGAAATAAATCTAAACTCATTTTAGGCTTTAAACCTAACATAAATAGGCCCAAAACTCACTAATTACATATTAAAACTTAATTTAATTAAATATGAGCTTATATCACATTGATAAGGCCCAAAAACATCAAAAACTAAAGTAAAATATAATTAAATTTAGAAAAAAGAAAACATAATCAGTCCAGCACATTATGTAAGCATGTTGCAGCTCACCTTACATTCGTCACACCCACGATTAAGAAATACCCATCATCTGTTGCTCGTGCGATAAGCCTTGTTTTCAGTTTTTTGGGGAATTTCTTCACTTGTGGAATTTCTTCAAACATAAGGCCAAACCTCTTTCCAAAGGATTGCATGAATTTAAATCTTACCATGAAACTTCCTTGAATACAATGCTTTCCAAACGTGATGCTCATTATGCAAGTCTTCTTGATAAAATTGTAAAAAACTTTGTATTTCTTTGGATTCCTCTTGAAAGAGCTATTGAACATGAATTCAAGCTCCATTAATTCTCTTTCCATGCTAGCTTGATGAAAAAGACAACCTTGAAATTTTTTTTTGAAATATATATCATGCATACATCGGAGCTCTCTTGCAAGGCATCTTGACTCTCATCACTAAGTTTGCTCAAAGTATGTGTATGACACAGAAAATGAAGTTAATAATCGAATTTCATCTTTTATGTCTGATGAATTACGATCTTTGGTGTATGAATAGTTGTTGATATCCTGATTAAATTGTTTAATTGCTATAATGAAATTGCAAGATTATTTAGAATGGTAAGAGACATATTTCAAGAAAATGACTTATTGCCTATCAAATTGAAAATACTAGGCCATAAAGATCAAGATACTTTGTAATATGGCATGCCAACATCTTCTAAAATTGTTGGTTTGACAATTGGTGATTTTGGTCTATTTGATAAGGATAGAAATACCATTATTAAATATAAAAGTGGCCATTTGAAACACATAAGTTCTTTGCATCTAAATTTTATGTCGATGCAATACCCACTTCTATTCCCTTATAGAGAATATGGATATAGTATGGATATTGAATATGCTACAATTGATGACCATTATAATAAGTCTAAAAAATTTGTTATAATACAAGAATACTATGCATTTAGGCTATAATAAGAACTCGCTGAAGGAATAACTTTATTAAGGGGTGGTTGTCTACTTTAATATTATGTTATTAATGCCTTTTCAGTGTTGAAGAAGAGAGATTGGATTTTATTAGATCGAAATCATAAACAATTGCATTATGATGTTTATATGTCTATACCAAATGTTGTGTTCAAAGGTGATACAGACCCAAATAACATTGGAAAATCTATAACACTCCCTTCATCCTTTATGGAAAGTCCAAGATACATGATTAAACATTATC
Organism: Reutealis trisperma; assembly: GCA_947687605.1. Classification (NCBI taxonomy): domain Eukaryota; kingdom Viridiplantae; phylum Streptophyta; class Magnoliopsida; order Malpighiales; family Euphorbiaceae; genus Reutealis; species Reutealis trisperma. Next base: position 3,262,029 of record CANTUT010000067.1, on the reverse strand, counting down.
ACGACGCAATGGTGATATGTAAATTTTTTGGACACCCATAGCTTTTTTATAAAATTCACATGTGTTCCTCCGTGGGTGGAAATTGAATGAGTGTTAGCCTACATTCCTAAACAAGAAATCAAAAATAAACCAAACATTATTAGTCATATATTTAGAGTGAAAGTATGACAATAACGTAGATGATATAAAAAAAAAAAAACATAAACACTTTGGCCAAACAATTACTTTATTATATGTTGTTGAGTTCCAAAAAGGGGGTTTACCATTAATTCATTCTTTAGTGTGGTTGGCTAAGAATGACCAACTAGTTACATTATCTGATATAGATTCCATAATATCTGCTAAAATTGTTGCAAAGAAACTGATCCAAAAGCATATGAAATTATTTTGAAATTCATGGTTTATGGGCCCATATGGTTAATCAGTCCTTCATGCACTTGTATGAAAAAAAATTATTGCTCTAAACATTTCCGTAAAAAACTTCCAATACAAGACAATTCATGATGATAATGGATTTCCTATGTATAGGCAAAGGGATGATGGAAAATATATTTTGAAGAATAATGAAAAAATGGATAATCGATTTATTGTTCCATATAATTGATTTGATTTGTACTCAATATACAAAGGTAAAGTATTTGTTTAAATATATTAACAAAGGATTTGATAGAATTCGAGCAGTGATAAATAATAACGTAAGATCTACAGACGATAATTTTGATGTTAGAACCAAGGTGTTGATAAAATAAAAACATATTTGGATTATCATTATCCTTTTCCATATGAATCAACATGGTGATTATATGAGTTTCTAATACATTATAGAGATCCAGCAGTTGAGAAACTTTCAGTGCATTCAGTACATTTGCAATATATGAATACTATTTTGTTTGATTCCACTTAAAATCTTACTTTTATCACTGATAATCCTTTCTTTTTCTCAAACTATGTTTACTGAATAGTTATAACAGTATTTATGAAGATGCATGTACACTTAAATATGATGAATTACTTACTAAATGGGTTTGGAATAATAAAGATAAGATTTGGAGTAGGAGAAAGAAAGGAAAATGCATCATCCAAACTCAAGTGAAATGTATTATTTGCATACACTTTTAAATATTGTTAGAGGTTTTACAACATTTGATGAAATAAGGATTGTTGATGGTATTGTCCATTCTACTTATTGGTTTACTTGGAATGCTTATAGCTTGCTTGGAAATGACACTGAATTGACTTATGCCATAGAAGAAGCTATCTTGCATGCATCATCCTTTGAACTTAGACATTTATTTTCAATTTTGATACTTTTTTGCGAAATTGGAAATCCAAATAATCATTTTAATTTATTTTGGACACATTTTTGTGATGAAATTAGATATGGATTGCAACAATGTTTTGAAATTTCTGCTTCAAACATTTCTGATAATTATTTGAAAAACAAAGTATTGGTTGAACTTGAAAAAAATTTTAATAAAAATTCAACTTCTCTTGCTGATCACAATTTACCTTTATTCGATAAATCATCAATTGTACATTTTAGTAGAATGTTGATTGAAGAGTTAAAATAGGATGTTATAAAGTTGAAGAACAATCATGATGCTACAATCTCAACATTAAATAATGATCAACGTAAGGTGTATAATGATGTTCTTGCTTCAATTGAATAAAATGTATGTAGTTTATTTTTTGTTTATGGTCATGGAGGAACAGTTAAAATATATTTATATGAAATTATAATAGCAAGATTAAGATATGGATGGAAAATTGTTTTAGCTATTGCTTCTTTTGGTATATCTACTTTATTATTATCGAGTGGTAGAATTGCATATCATAGATTTAAAATTCCAATTGACTTAACAAAACTTTCATCATGTGAAATAAAAAAACAAAAAAAAAAAAGTAACTCAATTAGCAAAACTAATTCAACATACTATACTTATTATTTAGGATGAGACATCTATAAGTCACTGATATTGCTTATTAAGGGACATATTATATTCATATGATAATGAAAGAACAAAACAACCTTTTGAAGGAAAGATAATTTTGCTTGAAGGTGATTTTAGACAAATTTAGCTTGTTGTTGTTAATGATAGTAAAGAGGATATTTTAAATGCATCGATTATGAGATCATTTTTATGGAAATACTTTAAAATTTATAAGCTGACCATTAATAACAATATTTGATTGATAGATTTTGCTAAATGGATTTTATTGGTTGGCGAAGTAACAACAAAAACAAAAACAATAGATATTGATAGTTGTAATGATTGGATGCAAATTCTAGGTGATCTTTATTGATTGCCAATTTTGATAATCTAATTAAGAAAATAACTGATGAAACTTGCCCTTCTTTTTTAAAAAATTACATTGATCATTTTTACATAAAAGAATGATTCATTATAAATCTTACAAATGAAATTATTAATGTTATCAATAAAAGAATGCTTGATTTAATACTTGATGAAGAAAAAATATATTATAGTATTGATTCTACTTGTAAAACATCAAATAATGTAGATGAGTTAGAAATTCTTTATCCTGTTAAATTTTAAAATTCTTTAAATTTTAATGGTTTTCCTAGCCATAAATTAAAATTAAAGAAAATGTTCCTATTACACTTCTTAGAAATATTAATCCAAATATTAGTTTGTGCAATGGAAAAAGGTTATTGGTAATTGAATTAGGAATTAGAGTAATCAGAGCTCAAATTATTACTGGCTTTCATACTAGTGAAAAGTTTTTATTCCTAGAATTATTAAAAAAAAGAAAATAAATGGCCTTTTATTTTAAAAATGATGACAATTTTTGTAAGAGTATGTTACTGTATGATGATAAGTAAAAGTCAAGGACAAACTCTAAAACAAGTTGATTTGTACTAGTAGAGATAGGTTTTTTGTTATGGATAATTATATGCAGCTCTTTCAAGTATTACCTTGCAATATAAATTAATCTTGAAAATAATGATGATAACTCTGAATTTTTATAATTATGCAAAAAATGTTTGAAATTTTTAAATATTTATCAACATTTGTTAGATTAAATTTTGTTTTTAAGATTATTTATCTATATAATTGATGGTCGATTTTTTATATTATTATAATGTCATAAAATAAATTTTTATATGTAATTATATACCAATATTTATTTTTTTCATAAAAACTATTATTGTATCCTAAGATGGTCAGTTTCTATTTTTAAATTTTAATTTGTGATATAATATCGCTTAATTTTTTTAATGAGTAATAATGTAATTATGGAAAATATTCTTAAAATGATTATATAATTCATTTTTTTCCTTCTTCATTTTATTTTAAACATTAATTATTTTATTTTTTACTTCAATATATAGCTAGTATGTCTTACACTTCTCTGTCAAAAATAGATGGGCGTAGTCGTAATATTCGAATAAAAGTTTAGGTTGCAAGAGTATGTGATTTAGTTAGCATCTATTATCCAAATGAACTTTTTAGTCTTGAATTTTTAATTATAGATGATAAGGGATTCTTTTATAATTTGTATCGCATGTTATTTAATTTTTAGTTACTTTTTGTTTGTGATAAATTTTTTTCTACTTAAGATGATATTTTGTCTTATTTTGTGAAAGTTTTGATGGGTTAATTTTTCTAATTTTTAGTTTAATTCAGAAGTTTTTATGTTTGTTTTAGTATTATTGTGTTATTTTTATGTTGTGGTAGTATACATTACAGTTTCTATGTAATAGTGAAGAATAGAGCAAAAAATAGTGCGTTGCACTCAAGGGAGCCATAATAAAGGCATTTTAAAGTCCAATACAGATGTTTCAATGCCTAAAGAGAGAAGCAAAGGCATTTTACAATTCAACAAGTGCATTTTCACATTTTCAGATTTTTTTACACCTTGAACACTCTCTGGTATTTTGCCTTTAGCTTGAGTTATGAACATCAAAATGATATGATTCAAAATGCATTATAAAGATAAGAAATAGAGCTATAAATTGTGTGAGGATCCTAAGTCCAAATTCAGTCATTATCTAGATCACAATTGGCCTAGAAATTGATATAAGTGACATGGATGTTTCAACTCACAAACATGGGAATTTTCCTTCCTATTAAAACACCCTTGTATAATCCTTTTTTTTTTTTTTTTTTGAAGTAAATATCAAAAACTTTCATTAACTAGCATCTAAATATAAAGCATTACAAATAAAATTGGGGGAAATATGATACAAACCCCAAACGACTTGCTTTGAGACCCAATACCTTTATACTTGGAAGTGACTCCCTTGGAAAGCCAAATCAAGTTTGCAAGGAAAACCTCAACCCAATGACGAAACTGTGTCAAAGAACCTTAGTATGTTGTGAACAAAACAAAGTGATTAACTTTGGAAGTTTAGAATATTGATTCAAGCAAGAACCAAAAGCTATGAAATTTCTCACAAAACTTAATTTTGAATTATTCAAGTCTCTTTTATTCCTAGATTAGCTAAGTATTTATATCATCTTAGCTAGGTTACAAACCATAAATTCTTCCTAATCAAAATTCAGGTTTGAGCCTTATTTAAACAAAACTAAAAAGCCCAAAATAACTAATTAAAATACTTAAAAATAGAAAAAATGATAGATATGGGCTTATTTAACAAAATTAGCCCAATTACAAAGTGAATTTCAAATTTAATTTGATTGACCCATTCGAAATCCATCCTTGAAAATTGAATCTTCATGTTTTGTCTTCTAGTTTTTGAATCAAATTAATCAAATCTAAATTTGAATCTTGAATCCCCAATTTGATATTTGACTTCTCTTTGCAATCTTCAATTGTGGATAGATTGTTCCACAAGCCTTGCATCAAGCCTTGAATTGCATCTTTGAACTTCTTTGTCCTTACTCTTGTAATTGGCCCATTTGGTAAAGTCATTGGATCCTTGCTATTAGCCACTTTGATTGTATCATTCCCTCCCTCCTCAAAAGGATTCGACCTCGAATCCACCTACATCAAAAGGAGAAAAGTCACTTACATTAAAAGTAGCACTAACATTATACTCACCAAGAAGGTCCAATTTGTAGGCATTATCATTGACTCTTTCCAAAACTTGAAAAGGTCCATCTCCTCTTGGATGCAACTTAGATTTTCTATGACTTGGAAATCTTTCCTGCCTCATATGCACCCAAACCCATTCGCCTGGTTCAAAGATTACTTTCCTTCTTCCTTTGTTAGCTTGATTTACAATTTCTTGATTTCTTTTCTCTTGTGCATATCCTCATGAAGTTTTTTAACCATTTCAGCTTTCTTCTTACCATCTAAACTGCTCCCTTCTTGAATAAGTAAAGGAACCAAATCCAAAGGGGTTAGTGGATTAAAACCATAAACAATCTCAAATGGTGAATAACCTATAGTGGAATGTACAACATGATTATAAGCAAATTCAACAAATGACAAACAATCTTCCCAAATTTTCAAATTCCTTTGAATGATAGCATGCAATAAAGTACCTATAGTTCTATTCACTACCTCAGTTTGTCCATCAGTTTGGGGATGACAAGTAGTAGAAAACAACAACTTAGTCCCCAATTTACCCCACAAAACTTTTCAAAAGTAGCTCAAAAACTTTACATCTCTATCACTTATAGTACTCCTAGGAATGCCATAGAGTAATACTATCTCCCAAAAGAGTAAATTAGCAATGTTTGTTGCATCATTAGTTTTATTACATGATATAAAATGTGCCATTTTAGAAAACTTATCAATAACAACAAAGATTGCATCCCTCCCCTTTTTTAACCTAGGTAAACCTAACACAAAGTCCATTGATATATTAACCCAAGGTTCTTTAGGGATAGGTAATGGGGTGTACAAACCATGTGGTAAAACTTTAGACTTATCCTGTTTACAAGCAACACATCTATCACATATTCTAATGACATCCCTTTTTATTTTAGACCAATAGAAGTGCTCACTCAAAGTATCTAAAGTTTTTGCAATCGTAAAATGCTCTATTAAACCACCCCTTATGGGTTTCTTTTACAAGTAATTCATGCATAGAACATATAGGTGTGAGGCCTCGCCCGAGCACTGGCCTGGTCCGCTAGAAGGAATTGGGATGCTCATTTGAATGGAACCCTCGGGTTCAGATTTGGTTGATTTTGAAAATGATTTTGGGAGTCACCACCCTAATTTATTTTTAAATGGGAAAACTAAGGAAAAACCCAATTTGACTCTAATTTATTAATTTTCTACTTTAATTTGCCCATGGATAAAATCACTAGCCTCGAACTAGGTTGAGCACGGAGACTAGGTTTTTGGTTTTAAATAATCAAAATTTGGCTCTTAACTTTAATTTGACTTTGAAAAATTGATTTCATGAATGACAAATATTATAAGATGATAATTTGTGAATAAAATGCATGAATATGACATGAGTACAAGGTGAAAATTAAAATAAAATATCCATAAATTAAAAAGGGAAAAAAGAGATTGATAGAGATTTGGATTTGAGATTTGGATTTAAATTCCAAACATGCCTACATACCCCGTTAGATGGGAATCAAAACCCACGTAATTCGTTTCACGATTAAGTGGAGGGGTTTAGGAATTGATCAGATTGATTTTGGTTTAAGTGTTTTGAAAGTGAAGAAAAAAGGCTAATACCTTTACTTTTGGCAGGCGGAGGGTTTTACTAGACCGAAGTTTCATTTTATCGGGACCGGATGATTGGATTGATTGGGAGATTAATTAATTAATTAAAATGATTGATTAACTAATTAATATGATGAAAATAGTGGATGGATTAATTAATTAAAAAGATTAATTAATTAATTTGGATGAAAGGAGAGTTAAGAAAATGGTTAGTTTTGGAGGATTAATTAATTAATTAATATGATGAATAGGGTGGATGGATTAATTAATTAAAAATATTAATTAATTAATTTAGATAAAAGGTGGATTGAGAAAAAGAATTAATTTGGTTTTGGAAAAAAGTGATTAATTAATTAATTAAAAAGATTAATTAATTAATTGAGTGATTAATTTTAATTAAAAAAAAGATTTTTAGTTAATTAAAAAGATTAATTAACTTAGTTATGGTGAGGTAATTAATTAATTAAAAAGATTAATTAATTAATTAGAGAGTGAATGGAGGGAGAAGTAGAAAAAAAGTTGATAGATAACTATCTATATCAACTTTGGAGGTGTGTTGAAATGGAGGAAATGGGGAGGTATTTATAGGAGAAGTGAGTGAGGGTAGTTTGGGAAGTGGAAAAGTAAAAAAACTAAAAGGGTAGGGTTGGAAAAATGCTGAAAAATTATATTAGGAGCATTTTGGAAACTGCAAAAAGGGTAGTGGGGACCGTGCCACCAGAGGGGCCTACAGCGCCACCGGGCCTCTAGCGTCGCCGACTGCCCCTGCAGTAGCTAACGTGGCACCTTTTTTTTTTTTTTTTTAGAGATTGGTTGGTGGTTTGGAGTTTAGGAAATTTAGATGTCCAGTAGCAATGTAATTGAAGGCTAAAAAAAATTTCTTTCAGGGGCAGCCCCTGCCTGCTAACTGGTTAGCGGGACCACCGTAATAGTTCCGCACAACTCATTAAACTCAGCAAGTGCTAAGGCTGTGTTTGGATGATGAGAGTGCAAAATTGAGGGTTTATAATAGGTATACACAATTTATTTTCTTTAAGCAAATACCTATCCATTCTATAAAACTTACCATGAGCCATTTTCTCACATGCATCATAATAGAAAAATCAAAATCTTCACCATACAAACCTTTGATGTGTTCAAATCCCAACATTTTTGCATTCATGGTGTTAATAAGAGTATACCTTCTAGATAAGGCATCAGCGACCATATTTTCTTTACCTGGCTTGTATTTTATCACATATGGGAATGTTTCAATGTACTCACTCCACTTGGCATGTCTTCTATTTAACTTACCTTGCCCTTTCAATGAGTGGTGGTCTGTGTGGATCATGAACTCCTTGGGCTAAAGATAATGCTGCCAAGTTTCCAATGCCCTCACCAAAGCATAAAGCTCCTTGTCATAAGTTGGGTAGTTCAAAGTAGCACCATGGAGTTTTTCACTAAAATAGGCAATCAGCCTCCTTTCTTGCATCAAAATAGCTCCAATCCCTAAACCTGAAGCATCACATTCACTCTTAAAAGTTTTTGCAAAGTTAGGCAAAGTCAGAATAGGTGCCATACTCAACTTCTCCTTAAGTGAATTAAATGCAATGTCTTGCTCATTACCCCACTTAAAATTAACATTCTTCTTTATGATTTCACTGAGTGGTGTAGCAATTGTGCTAAAATCCTTCACAAAACACCTATAAAAACAAGCCAAACCATGAAACAAGCCAAGCAATTGGCACTTACCTTTTTTTCATCCATTTCAACACCTTGTGCACTTACCACAAAACCTAGAAAAACAGTCTGATCTAAACAAAAAGAACATTTTTTTAGGTTAGCATATAATTTTTCTTTCCTCAAAACATCAAGTACAACCCTTAAATGCTCTAAATGCTCATCTGAATTTATGAGTATACAAGGATATCATTAAAATATTCAACTACAAACTTACCAATAAAAGGTCTCAAGACATGGTTCATCAATCTCATAAATGTGCTAGGTGCATTAGTCAAACCGAAAGGCATAACTAACCATTCATACAAACCATGTTTTGTTTTAAAGGCAGTTTTCCATTCATCGCCTTCTCTCACATGAATTTGATGATACCTACTTTTCAAATCAATCTTGCTAAAAACACAAGAACCATGCAATTCATCCAACATATCATCTAACCTAAGAATGGGATGTCTATACTTTATCGTTATGTTATTGATCGCTCTGCAATCAACACACATGCACCAAGTACCATCCTTTTAAGGAATAAGTAAAATAGGAACCACATATAGACTCATGCTCTTCTGAATGTATCCCTTTGACATCAACTCCTTAACTTGCCTTTGTAACTCTTTCATTTCCTCGGGATTTCTCCTATAGGCTGGTCGATTTGGAATTGGTGCTCTAGGAACAAGATCAATTTGATGCTCAATGCCTTGATGGGTGGCAATCCATTAGGCACTTCCTAAGGAAATACATCTTTAAAATCCCGTATCAAAGAAACAAAAGGACTAGGCAAATGATTATCAAGATCATTAGTACAAACATAAGCTTCCTTATACATAAGTACAAGTATGGTCCTATTACTATACATAGCATCTTTGATATCACTCCCCTTAGCATAAAAACTCACATGTTTCTTTTAACACTCAATTTCCTTTCCCATACCTGAATCTGCCCCTCTTTTTTTTTCTTTTGTTGAATTCAATTTTTCTTTTTTTTCACTCACTTTTTCATCTCTTGCCACTCTATCTTTTGATTCACTCAAATTTTCTCTCTTAGATTCAGGCACTCTTTGTCTTTCCCACTCTTCAAGTTGTCTCATTCTTTTGAGGTCATCTTCATACACTTCCCTTATAGACAATGGATTAAGGGTAATGTGATTGCCATCTTTCTCAATCATGTACCGGTTGGTAAATCCATCATGTTTGGCCCTTCTATCAAATTGCCAAGGCCTTCCCAAGAGTAAATGACTAGCTTGCATAGGTACTACATCACACAGAACTTCATCTTTGTACCTACCAATAGTAAAGGAAACTAAAACTTGCTTATGAACCCTAATTTCACCACATTCATTTAACCACTTCAGCTTATAGGGTTTTGGGTGTTTGATTGTGGGTAAGTTAAGCTTTTCAACTAAGTAGTAGCTTGTTGCATTAGTACAACTTCCCTTATCAATGATTACTTGACAAACCTTATTTTGCACAAATCACCTATTATGGAACAAGTTTTCCCTTTGCTGATTGACCTCATTTTCTTCCTTCACTTATACACTAAAACCATGCATGGTGATAAGCATTTCGCATTTCTCCACGAACTGCATCTTCACCATTTTCTTCTAGTTCATGATCACTTGCATCTTCCAAGGAGGGCATGCTATCACTATCATCTTCTTTTTCACTTTCAAAAAAGATTTCTCCATGAAATGTGATCATCAGTCTCTTGTTAGGGCATTGAAAAGCTATATGACCTGAATCCAAACATTTAAAACATTTAATATCTCGAGAGCAATTTGGGAATTCAGTTTTACCTTTTTCTTTCTCTTTTGAAACTGGTTTAGCCTCTCCTTTGCTTGAATCAAATTTTGGCTTGAAATAAGCCTTATCATCCTTCTTCCAATTAGATTTCCATAGCTTGGATGTATTTGAAAAGGCTAAGCTCCAATTGTTGCTACCCTTATACTTAAGTTGCTTTTCAATCTTGATGGCCATATGAAACATCTCTTCAAGCTACACATAATGCTATAATTCAATAACATTGGTAATGTCTCGATTCAGCCCATGTAGAAACCTAGCCATAGTGGCCTATCTATCTTCATTAATGCTGGCTCAAATCATAGCAACTTCGATCTCTTTATAATAATCTTTCACACTTCTAGACCCTTGAGTAAGGCTTTGTAGTTTGTTGTGTAATTCCCTATAATAAGGGTAGGGACAAATCGCCTTCTTATTAAAGCTTTAAGATCTTCCCAATCCTCAATAGGTCTTTCTCGATACCTTCTTCTTCTTTGCTTGGTATCATCCCACTAAGTAATGGCATAATCTTCAAATGCAACCACGACAAGCCTCAATTGTTTTATTCCAGAGTAGTCATGACAATCAAATACTAGCTCCATCTTCTTTTCCCAATCAAGGTATACTTCTAGATCATTTTTGCCTCTAAATGGAGGAATTGTTAACTTGATACCCTTATTACCTTCTTGCCTTCTTTCCCTTATGTATCCTCTTTTTTCTATAGTATCATCTTCAAAGTCATTATTGGATCCAGACTCTTCATCATCTTGCCTTCTTTGTACTCTCTTCCTAGGTGAAGTTTGTTGTGAGCTTGCTCTTTTCAACTCATCAAGATCAAAACTATATCTTTCCATGGTGTCCATCATGCCATTCAACCAAACATTCAAATGTTGGAAGCTTTGTTGAATAGCTCGCATATTGAAGGCTTGATCATTATCTTGATTATTAGACATTTTTTTTTGAACGTGCAAAAAATAAAGTAAGTAAAGCAAAATAACCTCACTTCACTTCCTCACTTGTTTTCACTTAAGTAATAAATCACTCAAGTTCACTTGTGTTTATTTTTCACACAAACTAGCAAGCTTTTCTCTAGATAAACTCACACTCTTGCCTTTTACCTCTCAATTCTCTCTTTTAGTTCTTATAAGAGCCAATTTCTAAAATGACACAAAATTATTATTTTTTTTTTTTTGCTCAACAATTTAACCAAGATTTGAAAGTGAAATTTGACACAAATTTAAAATAAAACAGAAACCCTAAATGGTTTTCAACAAGGACGGAACAAAGACACAAAACAGGAATTTTACCAATAAATTGGGAAAATTATAAAATTAAACAAAAATAAAATAGATATTAAGACGAGAAGAACGCAATTGACAGCACTCAAAATAGAGTTTTCTATAAAAAGTTATAACAAAATAAAATTTACCGAGAAACTGAAAAACTCAAATTTCGAGGCCTAAACGATGAAATTTGGCCAGAAAACCATAGAAAATATGAGCGAAGCTAGTGACTTTTGATCATTGGCCTATTTCCTTTGGAACTATGTACTTAAAAGGATCAGAGAACATGATTTCTCAACATTAAAAAAAAAAATCAAATTTTCAAATTGCAACTATGGAGAAATAACTTAGGGTTAACAAACGAAAGGGAAAAACAAAGGAAAAAAGGAAACAATAAAAGAAAAGTCAAAACAAATTAGGATGGAAGAAAGAAGCTCAAACTGAAATTAGAAGCAAATCCTAACTTATTTTGGAATGTCGGCTTGATTTGGTCAAACTTCTTAATTCTCTATGATTTGGTTGGAATTCTAGCAATCTTCCTTTTCCTTTCTACTCTAGAATTGGAAACAAACACTATATATATATATATATATATATATATATATATATATATATATATATATATATATATATATATATATATATATATATATATATATATATATATATATATATATTCATATATATATTCCTATATAATTCTGATTTTGCCAAGATTCTTTCCTTTTTCTTTTCTTTTCCTTTCCTTGGCCGATTTTTAAGATTCTTTCCTTTTTTTTTTCTTTTCTTTTCTTTTCTTTCTATCTGATTTCTTTCCCTCCTTTTTTTTTTCAATTTAGTTATAGCAATAAATCGAAAGAAAAATAAAAAAATAAAAGTAAACAAATTAAAGATCAAATACAAGAAGCCAAAACTGAAATTGAAGTCAAGCTTGGACAAATTCCTCTCTTCCTTCTTCCCGAATTGAATTGGTTTCCAACGAAAACACAAGAATGAAAGGAACAAAAATATGAAAGGATGGAGGATAAGGAAATGAACAGACAAACAATTTTGGATTTTTTTTTTATTTTCGAATTTCAGACCTAAAATCAAAAGGAAACAGAATTAACAAAAATGACAACAAAGGAATAAACAAAAATAAATTAGAAAATAGGCAAAAATAGAAAATAACAAACAAAGATGGAATTAATGGAAGCAAGAAAATGAAAACAGAAAACACAATGAACAGAAGGATATAAATGATTTAGAGCCTAAGCTCTGATACCAAACTGATACGAACCCCAAACGACCTGCTTTGAGTCCCAATACCTTTATGCTTGGAAGCGACTTCCTCTTTAAAGCCAAATCAAGTTTGCAAGGAAAACCTCAACCCAATGACGAACTTGTATCAAAGAACCTTGGTATGTTGTGAATAAAACAAAATGATTAACTTTGGAAGTTTGGAATATTGATTCAAGTATGAACCAAAAGCTGAGAAATTTCTCACAAAACTTAATTTTGAATTATTCAAGTCTCTTCTATTCCTAGATTAGCTAAGTATTTATATCATCTTAGCTAGGTGTGAACCCTCAAATTTACACCCTTAGGATCCAACCATAGCTTGACACTTGCTAAGATTCGTGCACTACATATACGGCAGTCCCGCTAGCCGGTTAGTGAGCAGGGGTCAAGGGGGCAGCACCTCATTGAATTTTTTTTTTTAAACTTGCACCTTCAGATGATTAGCACTTGATTATAAACCTATAGAATCAAACTGGGCTCAAATCATATCAAAAAATGAATGAGAACGGGCTGAAAAATAAACTGTGACAGCCTGCAGTTACTGCAACTGCCTCTGTGGTTACCGTAAAGGTCCTTACGGTAGCCAATTGGTTACTATAGCCAGTCTTGCAGTAACGACAAAGAGCTCTGCGGTTACTGTAAGAGACACCCCAATTACCGCAATATGCCCCTTTCAGAATCCTACACGGAAACTGTGAATTTTTAGCCCCAAACTCCTCCTATAAATACCTTACACATCCTAACAGCTAAAACACATAATGACATGCTTCTATACTCTCCCCAAAGCTTTCTAAACCCTATTCCTAAGGTTTTCAATCATCAAAACCCTCTTTCTAAACCTCTAAATCTCTAAAATCCGATTCTAAAACCTCCTTCATCACATCAAACCTTATTCATAAGTTTCTTAATCACCTTAAGCCTTAGTCATAAGCTCCCCAATCATCTCAAAACTCTATTCATAAGCCTCCTAATCATCTTAAATCATCTCTCTAAGCTGCCTAATCAAGAAAAGGTGCAATTCAAGTTATTTCTTTCAAACGGGAATTCATGGTACTCAAGCAAAGGTGTGATGCAAGTCCCTCCAAGAAGAGTTCATGCTATTCAAGAGTCCTTCCAAAAGGAGTGCTCATGCTATCCCTAAGTTAAGGTGGAACTTTGATCTAGTGCCAAGCTCGCCCCTTACGTTCCTCGCTGATGAAAGCCAAAGATAAAAGTTCATTCCTTTTCCTTTTCGATTTCAAGGTCTAAATATGAAAAGATCTAAATTTTGTTAATTAAAATCTGACCTAATTAACAAATTCGTAAGCCCTTTAAAATCAATCAAAACATGATAACAAAGGCTATGACTTAAAAACCCCTCCTTTGCAAAAAGGAAGAACTGCGTGGTATTTGATTCCCATTCAAAGGGATACGCAGGCTTGCCGTCTCTAAGGCATTCAACTCTGCTACAATTAACAACTTCTTCTCTCTATCACCTTCTTCACATAGTTTAGGATTGAAATCACTTTTCTTAAATAAAAATCAAAATTTTAATTCTTTTTATTATAATTGTTTTAATACTCTCTTTCTTATTTTAGTTGTTTAGATTATATTTGAGGAATGTGCGCTTTTCTTAGAACCCATAAGGGCTAAAGGAAAGATCACCTGTTTTAGCATTTTGCCTTATAATAATTTTAAGTAGTTTTTCCTTTACTTTTTGCATCTTATGATTATCATTATCTCATATTCGTTATGTATTGCACAAGTAATATTTGTTTCATACATCATATTATATATGTTCATGCATACATAAAAACTTCTTTTTTTCACAAAAGCTATTTCATATTTAAGCCAAACTAAATTTTTTGTATTGTTTTAACCAAAACCTAGTCCTCGAACTCTCTTTAGTCATTCGAGGATTAGTACTTTTCCTTGGGATAAATGGTATAATTTTGTAGTCAATTAAATTGGATTTTTCCTTTAATTTTCCCAACTAAAATAAATAAAATTAAAGTGGCGACTCCTTTTGTAACTTACAACTTACAAAAATATAATTTTTCTGAACTCATAGCAAGTTTCAATTATGATGTTTCTCCCAAATGGGCATTTTTGATTCCTTTTTAGCATATTGGACCGGGTGCTCAAGCAAGACCTCACACTATGTTACAAACCATAAATTATTTCTAATCAAAATTCAGGTTTAGGCTTTACTTAAACAAACTAAAAAGCCCAAAATAACTAATTAAAATACTTAAAAATAGAAAAAGAATAGATATGGGCTTATTTAATTTGATTGACCCATTCAAAATCCATCCTTGAAGCTTGAATCTTCATGTTTTGTCTTCTAGCACTTGAATCAAATTAATCAAATCTGAATGTGAATCTTGAATCCCCAATTTGATATTTGACTCCTCTTTGCAATCTTCAATTGTGGATAAATTGTTCCATAAGCCTTACATCAAGCCTTGAATTGCATCTTTGAACTTCTTTGTCCTTGCTCTTATAATTGGCCCATTTGGCAAAGACTTTGGATCCTTGCTATTAGACACTTAGATTGCATCAGAATAGGTCCCTAGTATTGGACATCAGGAGTAGAACATGTTGCACGAGCTAATATATGAGCAACCATGTTTGCTGACCTCCTAATAAAATGGATTTCACAACCTACAATGTCCTTGATTAAATATTTACAATTAGCCACAATCAAGCCTAGATATTTATTATCAATTGATGGTGATTGAATGCCTTGAACAAAGGTCATAGCATATGTCTCCATAATAACTTGAAAGATGGAGTTAGCCTTCAACCAACTCAATGCTTCACAAAAAGTGATTGATTCTACTATTTTAGCATCCTATGGACTAGCTAACATTCCATTTCGAGCTGCTTTTGTATACCCCTCACTATCTCGTAAAATCCACCTAAAGCCTAAACACTACTGTGTCTAGAAAAAAGCACCATCGATGTTGTATTTAAACCATCCAGGATGTCATGACCCACTTATTAAGTCATGACGGTCCTAAAGCCTAAGGACACATAAAGTCACCTAAACCCGTAAAACCTCATATAACTTATAATCCTTTGCCATTCATCAAATTGAACCTTATCCCAAGATCCTAACCTTATTACATTTCCCTATTACTCATTACTTGCTTATCATCTCCTTGTTAACTTATAATATTTTACAAACACAACTTGTATAATTTCTAAAGTTGTATTTCATATCATTAACCAAATGTTCATTACTTCATACATTATTATAATAGCAATTATAATACCATTCACATTACATATACACCCCATAACATATCAGTGCTAACCCTTCGGTAACCATGGAGCTCTAACAATAATCCTCATAATCGGGAATGACAACACTTGAATTTAGCATAGCAACTTCTAAGAGAAAGGATAGGACTTGGAATTTACCTTGTTGACTTATTGACTTTGTCTAAAAAATTTAAACCACTAAAGGATGAAACAAGCTCAGTAAGTACATAATAATACAATATATATATAGTAAGTACCAGTACCATTATTAGGAAGGTCTCTTTATGGCAATGGAATAAACTTAATCATTGTTGACATTATGACTCAATTTCTCATTGAGATGGAAACAACATCTTTAGTAGAAATAATACTTTCTTAGAAGCAGAACGCTTTCCACACTTATAAATTGAAGAGTGGCGGCCTAAGCCTTGCTCACTCACATATATCACATTACGCAAGACTGATCAAGTCTTATGGTTAGGCGTTCCCCCTAACAAAGGTTGGGTATGCTCGCCTTACTCATATGCTTATACAAAGTGCACATGGTCTGGTGTATTTCCTTACATCAAAGAGGATTTTTGCTTATCTTTTGGCATCAATATAAAGTTCATATAATGTTTGCAATAGAGGATTCAATTATTCATATTATGTGTTCAAAATATAGGTTTCACAATAGTCAAATGTCATCAAGGAATATCATATCAAATGGCTCATTGTTCAATAAACAATTCATGCTCATCAAGCCATTGGAATAATTCAATGATTATGGTTTGAACAATAAAGGTTCATAGCAAATGGTGCAAGTCATATTATATTATTAAGTACTCACCTTAGACTCCTTTGCTCCTATTTATATTCAACTCTAATACTAGTAGTGCTCCTCGCATTTTTTGACAACATCCTTATCCTTGTCTTTAGACTCTACACATTTGCATTTCAATTACACATCAATCACTTTCTTATTATGACATTTATTTAATTTAACTTAACTTGCTAACATTTCTATCTTGTTCATTAAAGCAAAACTTATTACTTTGAAGGTCAAGATATACTATACATATACTTGTTACTAATTTTAACACTTTCCTTAGTTATTCTCTAAATGGCCATAGCTATTCATTTAAGGAAGGATAATTCATTTCCTCTCAATTTCACATTTTAACTTTGAGTAACATCAATTTAAGCAATTTCTAATATTCAATGAAGTTAATACGATTCTCACCATCAATTCCATAAATGAACCTAGTTCATTAATCTTAGAGAAAATCATTTCTATCGATTGAATTTCAAAATTAACATTATACAAATCATATGACACCATTCTTAAGTTTGATTTTCCCTTCAATTTCATGAATCCAAGTTCAATTCTCAAAATCCCCAAATTTTCCATAAACCCTAGAATTTGGGAAAACTATTAATTTCTCATCCAATCTTCAAATTGATCATGGAATTATGAAATTAGCATAACATAAAACCTACATGATCATTCAATTGCCAATATCTAGCATTAGAACATTGAGTTCCCCTTTTAAACTATGTTATGCCTCTAATATGTTCAAGTCTTGAATCAAGTTTCTAAAGTTCATTTCAACACTTTTAAACCATTATTCTTCATCTAAAGTGTAATACCCAAGGTTTCTTTACCCAACTGTAAACAGTAATGACGACATTATCACATCCATATACTATGCCATTTAGGACCTTTGAAGCACATCAAGAACCATAAGAGTATCATAAGAAGTGAATTTTAAATGAATGATGTGACAGTAAGTAAGGAATGCAATCAATCATGATAAGTACCCTTGTGATAAGTGAAAGCCAGATCGAGTTTGACTTAATGTAACTACGTTAGTAATTTAATTGAGATATGAAATTAAAGTGCTAATGAACGAATACTGACATCTCCTAAGACATTAGGAGATGATAGTAGTGACATGAGAAGTTGAATTTAATGAAGTTATGATGGTGCAGTGAAAATCAAACTTTATTTGACCTAACGAGTCTAAATGATGTATACACTTGAATAATGCTAATAAAAAGCTAGAAAATGTGTACTATGGAGTAAACAAGATTTATATAATAGCATCTAGAATATGTAATGATATTGGAAGGTAGAATTATGTATGTTATAGTGAAAGGAATGAAATGGAAAATGCACCGAGTTGCCGAACTTGAAGTGTATGCATATATATTTGTTAATGGGCTTTTGGACTCAAAAGCCTAAGTCCATTGAGTGGCCGGCCTATAAATGGATAAATATATGTTTTAACTAAGGTTGAGTTAGGTGTTAGGAAAGCTAGCCACCCAAAATTGACTAAGTCAAATCCAAAACCAAATAAAACTCTTATTCCTTCCTACACATGTGCCTAAATTTAACTTGGACACTCCAACACCTAATGATAACCTTCACCATTGCAGAAAGGATCCCAATCATCCATCTTGATTAATCCTAGCCATCCACCTTGATGCAATCATAGTCATTCATTAAGATCAAATGCTAGCCATTGGATTTAACTTAATAAATCCTCACCATCCAACCCAATAGATATATAAGCAAAATTATGTTAGGGAATCACATTTAACTCCTTTTTCTACACCAAGATCCTCCGCCTCTCTCTCTATAACCTCTCTACTCCCCTTGTAACAAGAGTTTTAGCAAAGTAAAGCAAATCAAGATGAGGAGTTATATTTATTCTTTTTTTGTATGTTCTAAGGATGATTATAGTGATTGGTTGTTTGAAAAACTTCCTTGGCACCCTATATAGGGGTTTGGCCAACCTAGAATAATCATGCATAAGATATGGTTTTGAGTAATTTTTAGATGAAGAAAAATGATTTGTAAGTATTAGAATGAGTTTTGAGAACATGATTTTAAATTGGAAAGCCTTAGAGGCATAAACATAATTAAAAAGAAATTTGATGTTCTACTATTAAATGTTGATGATTGAAGGGTTACATAAGTTTTATATTATATTAATTTAAGGAATTATGACTAATTTGAAGGTTGGACAAAGAATTAATGATTTCCCCAAATTCTAGGGTTTATGGAAAATTGAGGATTTTGGGAATCAAACTTGGACTCATGAAATTGAAGGGAAAATCAAGCTTAGGAATGATATCATATGATTTGTGTAATGTCAATTTTGAAATTCAATTGATAGAAATGATTTTCCCTAAGATTAATAAATTAGGTTCATTTATGGAATTGATGATGGGAATAGTATTAACTCCATTGAATATTAGAAATTGCTTAAACTAATGTTACTCAAAGTTGAAATGTGAAATTAAGAGGAAAGGAATTATCCTTCCTAAAGTGAATAGCTTTGGCCATTTGGAGAACAACTAAGGAAAATGTTAAGTTTAGTAACAAGTATATGTATAGTACACCTTGACTTTAAAAGTGATAGGTTATGTTTAATGAACAAGCTAGAAATGTTAGTAAGTTAAGATAAATTAAACAAATGTCATACTGAGAAAGTGATTGATGTACCATTGAAATGTAATGTGTAGAATCTAAAGACAAGGATAAGAATATTGTCCAAGAGTGTGAGGAGCACTACCAGCATCAGAGTCAAATGTAAATAGGAGCAAAGGAGTTCAAGGTGAATACTTAATAATATAATATGCCTTGTGTTATATGCTTTGAATCGTTATTGTTCAAATTGTAATTATTGAAGTATTCCAATTCCTTGATAAGCTTAAATTGCTCATTGAATATTGAACCATTCGATATGACGCTTCTTGATTCCTTGATAAGTTTGAATTTCTCATTGAACATTGAACCATTGATATGATGCTTCTTGATGACAATTGATTATTATGAACCAATCATACCGAATTTGTACTATGTTCATTGAATTCCTTAACATAAACTTTATATGAACTCTCCTATTGAATGTCTATTGATGAGCAGAAATCCCCTTCTGATGTGGGGTAATACATCAAATCTTGTGCACTTGGTATATGCCAACGGGTAGGGCGAGAGTACCCAACCTTTGTTAGAGGGGAATGCCTAACCATAAGACCTAATCAGTCTTACATAATGTGATATATGTGAGTGAGCAAGGCTTAGACTGCCACTCTTGAATTGATATGTGTGGGAAGCATCCTGCTCCCAAGAAAGTGATATTTCTGCTAAAGATATTGTTCCCATTTTAAATGAGAAATTGAACCATAATGATAATATTGATTGAAAACATTCCATTGATTAAAGAACCCTTCCTAAAATTAATCCTTGTACTCACTATATGTATTATATTATTATGTACTCACTGAGCATTGCCTTATTTTTTTAGTGGTTTAAACTTTTCAAGCAAGATTGAGGAATTAGCAAAGTGAATTCCAAGCTATATTCTTCTGCTTGGAAGTTACTCTACCATATTCAAGTGTTGTGATCCTTGTCTAGGAAGGCTATTGTTTAGAGCTCTATGGTAATGGGAGGTTTAGAATAAAAACATTATTAGACTTTCACGTGTTGTAAACTATATTGTTATTACTATTACAATAATGTATGAAATAATGTACATTTGGCTATTAACATGAAATGAAATTTTAGAAATTTTTACAAATTGTGTTTATAAAGGGCATTACCAGTTAACTAAGGGCTGATAAGCTGGCAATATGTAATAAGGAAGGTAATTAGGTTACGATCTTAGGGATAAGATCCTACGTGATGAATAATAAAAGATTACATGTTAAATGGGTTCTACGGGTTTAGGTGACCTTACGTCTCCTTAAACTCTAGGACCGTCACAGCTTAAAAGGTGGGTCATGACATAAAGTGACCATAGATGTATTCAATTAGAATTAGAACACCTCTTTGATTATTTCCTAGTATTGGCTGAAATTTACATTTAGTGTAAAAGAGATTTTATATAACCAAGATACTAAAATCAATCTTAAAACATAGATATGAGAAGATGAATATGATTCCTTACCTTGGTTAGCTTTAGTTTGCTAAAGTTCTTGTTACTATTGTGTAAAGAGAGAGCTTATTTTGTGGTTATGGAACTTTGGTGTAGAGATAGGAAAATGATGATCATAATATAAATTTTGCATATATATATATATATATATATATATATATATATATATAATGGGTTGGATAATGGAAATTTGATCATGCTCAATCTAATGGCTAAAATTTAATCTTGATGGATGACTATGATTTGATCAAGTTGGAGGGCTAAGATTTTCTCTACAATGGTGATGATCATCATTATATGGCTTGGAAAGAGCAAAATGAATGTAGAGTTAGGTGTGGGTGAAGTAAGAATTCAAGTTGGAAAAGGAATTGACTTAGTCAAAAATGGTGACTAGCTTTCCCAACATCTAACTTAACCTTAGTTAACCATTCTTAACTCTAGTTAAAGCTTAGGTTTATCCATTTATGGGCCTTATGGGCTAGCCATTCAATGAGCTTGGGCTTTTGAGTCTAAAAGCCCATTAATAAATCTATATATGCACATTTCAATTTCGACAACTTAATACATTTCTCATTTCGTTCCTTTCACTTTAATATACATAATTGTACCTTCCAATATCACTACACATTCTAGACATTATTAGATAAATTCTATACATATCATAATGCATATTTACTAGCCCTTCAATAGCATTGTTCAAGTATATATATCGTGTAAGCTCATTGGGTGAAACTAAGTTTGACCTCTATTATACCATTGTAACTTTGATTGAATTCAACTTCTCATATCACTATCATCATCTCCCAATGTCTTAGGAGATGTTAACACCCATTCGCTAGCACTTTAGATTCATATTTTAAATAATTTATTAACATAGTCATATTAAGTCAAACTCGGTTTGACTTTCACTTTATCATAAGGATACTTATCAAAATTATTTACATTCTTTACTTGTTGTCATATTATCTATTAAAAATTACTTGTTATGATATTCTTATGGTTCCTATGGTGTTAGAAAGGCCTTGAATGGCAAAATATATAGACATTACAGTATTTCCATTGCTAATTCTAATAGGTTAGGAAAACGTTGGGTATTACACAAGACTTGGCTTTTTCCAACAAAGTACCCCTTCATCTGAACGAGGAAGAAAATCACCATTAAGCACGACTCGGGCAGATTTCCATTAAAACAAAAAAGAGCTTGCAAGGTTGAGTAATTAGGGCATACTCTAGCATTTGTTGTTCTAGACAATGTTATTTTGGTTCCTCCATAAACCCCAAAGAATCATGCAATTCATTGCTAAGACATCAATGTTACTTGAAGAAAACATATGAGAAACCCAATCCATGAAGCTTGAATAAAGGACTATGCTTTTTGATGTTTTTTATGCATCCCAATAGTCATTAGCAAAACTACAATGGACTAAACTATGGAGAACATATTCAGTATCTGAATTACAAACAATGCACACTAATTCTACATCTACTTATCTCAACCTCAATAAATCCTTGGTAGGAAGGCAACCATTACAAGCTCTCATACCAAATTCTTTACCTTGGTAGGGATCTTCAAGGACCATAACCTCCTGTATACATCTAGAGAGGAATGAGGATTTAATTATGCCAAGCCTTGAGTCATATAGTTATACGCACTATTAACACTATAAACACCTTTTGTGTCATAGTGCCAATATAATTGATCATCTACAATGTTGGTTGTAAAAGGAATTTGATAAATCAAATCATTGTCTCTACTCATAAACACATTAAGAATGACATCAGCATTCTATAATCTTATGTCACTACACATAAGGCTACTTACAGTGGCATGTTCCCTCCCTTACAGCATTGTAGAATGGATATAAAGGTCAGCATTATTAGGAAGCCAAGATTTAGTCTAGATATTAATACAATGACATGAGCCTACCCTCCATCTCACACCTTACTTAAGTAGAGATTAGGAAGACACAATGCTCCACCATATGAAACTTGGGTTATTTTTAAGCTTGGCTTTAAGAAAAGAAGAATCAGGATAGTAGCACACCTTCTAAACTCGAGCAACCAAAGTCTTAGGCTCCATTAATAATCTCCAACCATTTTTACCCAACATTGCCAAATTAAATTCGTGGATCTTATGAAACCCCAACCATCTATGATTCTTTTTTACACACAGGTTCTCCTATCTCAACTAGTTAACTCCTTTTAAAGCTCCCTTACCATTCCTCCACCAAAGCAAGTTAAGCATTCTTTCAAGCTCCACACAAAGGTCAAAAGGAAGGAGAAAGACACTCATGGCAAAGGTGGGAAGTGCCTGTGCCATTATTTCCATAAGAATTTCCTTCTCTGCACAGGAGAGATGAGTACAATTCTAGCCTTGCAAATGAGCCTACATCTTCTCTTTTACAAGTGCAAAAATCAGCTTCATATTCCTCCCAACCAAGGATTGTAACCCTAAATATTTGCCATGGTTTTCAGTATTAGGAACATTAAGAAGCTGACAAATATTATTCTTCATTATTGCATTAGTATTATAGCTAAATGAAATGGAAGATTTGTTGAAATTAACTTGCTGAGCCAATGCCTTCTCATAAGTTATAAGACTTGATTTGATATGCTAGCTCTCAACAGTATTAGCTTTAAAGAACATAAAGCTATCATCCACAAAAAGCAAATAAGAGATAATCGGTGCTTCCCTTGCAACTTCACACCTATGAATCAAGCGCTGACCTTTCTACTTTTCAAGCAAAGCCATAAAAGCCCTTTGGTCAAAGGATAAAAAGATTTAGGGATAATGGCCACCCTAGTCTAAGGCCCTGAGAAGGAATAATAGGACCTAAATCATATCCATTGCTACTAATAATATACTTAATAGAAGAAATGCACATCATTACCCACTCTATCCATCTACTCGAAAATTTCATCCTCTGTATAACCTTTTTCAAAAAATCCCATTCCAGCCTATCATAGGGTTTGCTCATATCCACTTTTGAAGCTGCATTACCCTTCTTACCCTATGTTCTTCTCTTAAGGTAATGGATGACTTCGTAAGCAATCATAATATTATCTGTGATCAAGCGCCCTAAGACCAAAGCACTTTGATTATCTAAGATCCCATAGGGAAGAACCTGTTTCAACTAGTTAGTGAGCATCTTAAACACGACTTTGTAAGTTACATTACAAAGAGAGATAAGTCTAAAGTCAGTTATAACTTCGAGGTGCTGCTTCTTGGGGATAAGGACAATGGAAGTATCATTCATACCTTTTGGAAATTTCAATGGTTGCAAAATATTCAAATAAGATTCAATGACATCTGGGCTAATAATGTTCCAAAACTACTGAAAGAACGCCAGGTTAAAGCCGTCCGGACCAGGGGACTTGTCTAGATGAATAGGAAAAACAACTTCCTTAACATCCTCTAGACTGAAATTTGCCATTAAGAGCTCCAGTTGGTCTACAGTTAATTGGGGACTAATACATTGAAGAATCTCCTCCCCATCACATCCTCTAGAGGTAAAAAGATCCTGAAAGTAGTTAACCATTAGATCCCCTAAACCATTATCCCAATCACGCCACACACCGGAATCATCTTTCAACCAGGAAATAGAATTGTGTTTCTTCCTTTGAGAGGCAAACAGATGAAAATAGCAAGAATTACAGTTGCCCCCTTTGAGCCAATGTTGTTTGGGCCACTGCTTCCAAAAGTCTTTTTGTTGAGCTAACAAGTTATTTTACTCTATTTTCACCAATTTGTAGCAATGCAATGAGTCCAAATCTCTTTTATATCTAAGGGTTTGCAACTGTCTTCTACAACTTGCAATTTTAGCTTTAAATCTTTGAGATAAGTATATCACCCCAATGCTTTAACTCAGCTTTGCAAAGCTCAAAACGCTACTAAAATTGCAGACCCAACCCATAAACCCATCTCCTCTCAACAACATCTTTATAATTGACTTCATGAAGCCAAGCATTTTCTAATCGAAAATGCTTAACTATATGAGAATTCACAGGAAGAGAGAAATCTAGTAATAAAGGGGAATGGTCTGAAGTTGTAGCTTCGAGATTTCGAAGCTTAATCAATGGTAAACTCTCGCACAATGAGGTTGAAGCCAAAGCTCTGTCTAGTCTCTTTTCCACCTAATTCCTTAAAGCCTCTTCTTCATTCCCAAGTGAAAGGGTATCCCTTCATTGTTATATCGATCAAGACACTACCATCAACCACCTGTCTAAAACTAGCTAGAAGCTAACTTGGCTGCTCTATAGATCCATGCTTTTCAGAAATATGCAATAAATCATTAAAATCCCCTATACAGCACTAGGAGAGAGAAAGGATTGAGAGCTCAAATATCTCAATAAATCCTAGGATTCTCGTCGGTGGTTGTTATTTGTATGTCCTTAAAAACAAGTTAGCTGCCATTTAATCATATATGGTAAATGCATAATGATGTCAATGTGATGATGATAGTAGCTTACCAACTGAGCACT
The DNA here is from genome assembly GCA_947687605.1 of Reutealis trisperma. Taxonomy (NCBI): domain Eukaryota; kingdom Viridiplantae; phylum Streptophyta; class Magnoliopsida; order Malpighiales; family Euphorbiaceae; genus Reutealis; species Reutealis trisperma. The sequence continues at coordinate 3,236,703 of CANTUT010000067.1, read as the reverse complement.
GTCCGTCACTTGCCAAAGGAGAGTAATCCCACCTATATGGCCATTACTATCCACTGCAAACATTCCCTTAAAACCCAACAATCTTCTAACTCCATCTGCCTTCTCGCAATGAATCATAGTCTTAATTAGCAAAACAAACTTGGGCTTTTTCTTAAGGACCAAGTCCTTTAAGACTTGAACTGTTCATGGGTTGCCCAGCCCACAACAATTCCAACATAAGGAAGTCATTGCACTTGGTGGACTTGGGTTCTAGGTCCCACCGGTTCTCCATTTTTTAAATCTAATGTGCAATCAATTGGGCTGCTCATAAGCCCATTCATATCTTCATTTAATCCTATATCATTCAGCCCTTTATTCTCACCCATATGATGGTGCTTTGAGTTTATAATAACAATACCATTATGTTGACTTTCCTTATTTACATAACTTGTGTAACAACCCACATCTACCCTAGGAGTTTTAGTGACAAATTATTTGAATTTAGGCTTATTGTGATAAATTGTGTGATTGTATGAAAATTTATGTGTGACGTGATTTATGAGTTTGGGGCATGTTAAATTAATTTTAATATGCATAATAAGAATTATTATTGTGAAATAAATGATTTAAATAAAATGCATTAGCATGAAATAATTTATTTTTCGTAAAATAAATTTTCATGTAAAAAGGCGATTTTTAAGCATAAAATAATTTTATGGATATTTTTAAAATATTTTTAAATAAATTTTTTTGGGGGAAATTTTAATGAAAATAATAAGAAAATATTGTATTTTTAATTACCTATAATCAGCCCTAAATTAATTAAAATGCCCAAATACCCAAAAGCCCACTACACAAAAGTAATCCTAACCTAGCTCATTAAGGGCAAACTTGGAAATTGCACTCCAAACCCTAATATATAAGCAAAATTTCGGCCCCCATCAATTTAGACAGCATCCACACTCTGTTATTCCAGTATTTTCATAGAAAAATTCTACCAAAATAATTCTCTCTACTAAAATTAAGAAAACTCCTTTCAGTTTCGCGATTTCTTGACGGTAATCATAAGTTTTTCTTCTCTTTCAATTTCTAAACTGATATCTATAAAATAAATTATGAAAAAATTATTTTGAACTATTTGGTTACTGATTTTTATAGATTTAATTCTGTTTGAGTGAGTTTTTGGGAGAGAAAATCTATTTTCTACCGGAAACACGATTCTTTCTGCGAGATTTCTCCAAAGGTGAATTCTATAACTTAAAATCACAATTTTTATGCATAAACATCATAAGGGGGGGCAATTTGTATATGGTTGATTTCTAAACTGATTTATGATTTGTTTTGATGGAAAATATTGGATTAAATAATATTTCTTCATATTTCTGTGATGACCGAAAAGTTTCGAAAAATAAAGGAATTCAAGGTTTTTGTGTTAGAACTTGGAAGTTAGAAAATTTTATTATTGAATGGACATATGGCTATTGATTTGTATGAGGAAGTGTTCTAATATGATATTTGTTTTGTTTAGATGAAAAATAATGATTTGAATCATGTGTCTGTTTATCGCTGAAATAAACGAAAAGCGCGGAAAGCGCGAAAACTCATGATTTTTCACCTAAGACTTTAAACTTGGAATTTTTTTATATAAATCCTATTTATGGCTGCCAAATCATGTATGGATGTGTTCTAAACTGATATTTGCTATGATTGAATGAAAAATAATAGTTTAAACAACCTATTTACATATTTCTAAAATGACCGGAAAATACCGAAAATAAGAAAACTCATGGTTTTGTGGTCTATAATTTAAAAGTTGAATTTTTATGTATAAACAACCCTATGTGTGGCCGATTCTTATGAATTGAAATTCCAAAATGATTTTTGTTATGTTTACATGAAAAATCTTGGTTCAAACCATGTTTTTACATATTTCTGAAATAGACGAAAAGTACGAAAAGAAGAAGAATTTAGTTTTCTACCTTGGTGATGCATTCGGCCTATATAAACATTTTTGTTCGAATGTTTATAATTTTTATGTAATGTGTTTTGATGATTATTGACATGTATGTATGCATAAGAAATGATAAAAATGGCATGTTAGTTGAAGGTATGATCCTAGATAAGCTTAAATGCATTATGGTATACTTAAGGTATACTTATGGTATCTTAACCTTGTATTGTGATTAGAATACAAATATGATTGGGAAATATGGAACTAAATGTTATGATGACATGATAATAAATACATGGTTTTGAGTTGTTGAAGTGTCAATTGAATAAAAAGGATCATAAGAGTTAAGCATGATACTTGAAAGGTTAATGGTTAAGTTGACATGTATGGAAGTGTAAAGTGTATTAAGATGATTGTTAAAGTGAAATGATATTGAGGTAATAATATTGTGATGACCTTAGAAAGGTATTAATGTGATTATAATGTGATATCATGAGAGCCTATAAGGCCTAAGTGTGCAAGACTTTTAAAGTCAATGTATTATGTGCAAGTGACGAGTACACCTATGTGTAGACTCTAAGTGTATGTGTATGCTATATATGCATGGGGTAATTATGGGATAGGAGCATCATAAGTAAATAAATACTAAGTATTAAATCAAATATTATGTTAGAGTTTGAGGAGCTTTAAAAGTGCAAAGGGACTACATATACTAGAAGCAAAGGAACCCCAAGGTAAGTAAACACAATGTTCTTGTTACAAGTGCAAGTAAAAATCGTATTCATTCTTCAAGTGTGAGTAAACACTATGTTCATTTACAAGTGCAAGTAACATTTGGTTATGTTACAAATATGTGATATCATGATATATGAGCCTTTGTGATCTTTAAAACCCAAGTTCTTCCTATTCTAAATATTATTATATGAATTCATTGACAAGCTTGAGTTTCCAAGGGACATTTGGTCCAAAACTATTTTGTTTATCCAATAAGAACTTCTTATGGTTAACACCCTAACTTATATTCTTTCTAGAACTATACTATCATCGTATCTTTTGTTTGAAAGCTAAACCACTATTGATATTGAAATACATGTTATTGTTGCCTTATATGATATTGTTAAATGTGATTACCATTAGCTCTAGTTATGGTACTTTTTACCTTTTATGCAAAAATCCATCGTACCGATGTGAGTAATCATCGACTATGTGCTTCTCATACCGATACGAGTAATCATCGGCTATGTGCTCCTCGTACCGATACGAGTAATCATCGGCTATGTGCTTCTTGTACCAATGCAAGTAATCATCGGCCATGTGCTTCTCATACCGATGCGAGTAATTATCGGCTATGTGTTCGAGTGATTATGGCAATAGCCTTCACTCTATGTGTTCGAGTGATTATGGTTGTAGCCTTCACTCTATGTGTTATAAGTGTGATTTCTGCAAACCTTTCTAAATTGCAAACTATGAATCATGAGCTATAAGTTATGAGCTATGGGCCCATTCTAAGGGATATGTGTTATTGTACAACCCCTATTGTTTACTCATTAAGATCATCTATCTCACTCTTTTTCCTTGTGTGGTTCCAGATGAGCATTACGAGGAGGCAAGGTGATGGCTCAAGCATCCTACTTCGCTTGGGGAATTCCTTGTCTAAGAAAATTTGTTTAATAGGTCATAAAGAGTTATCCTTAGACGCTCCGGGAATATTCATTTTTGGATGTTTATTTTGAAATGTTATCCTTCAAGGTTTTAATTGAATTCTAAATAATTTTTCCTTATGGATTATGTTTAAAGTATATTTTAATTATGTTTCCGCAACTTAAGGTTTTTTTAAAAAAAAAAAAAAAAGAGAGGGTTTATTTAAGTTAATGTAAGAGGTTTTTGGTATGATCCAAGGCAGTATTTGTATAAGTATAAGTGGATTCTACGGACATGGGTGACCTTATGTCTCCCCATGTTCTAGGACTGTCATGTCTCCAAAGTTGGGATGTGACAACTTGTTGCCTTTATTAACCAGAATTTCTGATTAAAGCATATCCTCAGGCACATTATGTCATCCCCTATCAGTGCACTTAGAAATGGATTTCCCATTAGCAAATTTGGAAGTTACCGTAATTAAAGGAGTTAAGGCCTAATTTTTCGTGTCCACCATAATGCTGTCTAACTCTTCAGTGCCTCCATCTTTTGCCTTGATCAGAGGTGATGATTGTAGCCACCATTTACTATCGACAGTCACTTATCTTCTTAATTGTGCTCGCAACCATAGCCTAAAAGGCATTTCAGTAACTTCACTAGGGTGATTAAAAAATTTTGTACATAATTTGTCTTGATGTCATAGGACACCACAAAAGAATCAAAAAGATAACAATCTTTCATATTTGAAATTAATCCATACCCACACACTCCCACTTCTTTTAATCTTCATTTTATGCTTAATAAGAAGTCTAACATCCATAGCTACCTTGATTCGCATGTAGTTTTTCAGCATTCCATCAAAATTGTTAGGATCATAATTAATGAAAGATCCAATATAGTTGCCAATAGCTTTACCAATTTGTTTAGACATGAATCCCACAGGAAGGTCGTAGACTTGCACCCAAAACTCCACTGTGTTTAGTTCAACCTGAGTTGGTTACTCCCTAGGTTCAATCGTTTAAACAAGAGGACATTTTGATTGAAAGTCCATGGACCATCATTCATAACTCTTTTTAAATCCCGGTTGTGAAAAAACTGAAAGAGATATAAGTTGTCCTGTCATTTTTTAATCCACATTCCTTTCACTAGCCTCTATATCCCTGCCAAAGTGTCTCTCATCACTGTAAAATTGATGGGTCAATAGTTAAAAATCGACCAACTAGACATCTAAAGTAATCCTCATTGTCAACTAATTTTGTATCCCCTTCCAACACCAAACCCTTTTCCTCCTCCTCTATTAACATTAGTTTCCTATAAGCATCCTCCAAACTAATCTCAAAGACTCTACTATTAGAAGCCATAGAAGAAATAAAATAGTGCTTGTCCATAAAAGCATATCAGGATATAAACAACCTTGTCATAGAACAAAACTTACAAAACTTGTCAAATGAAAACACATTGACATTTTTATTAGATTATCAAGTTTTGAAATTAACTTCTCTTAAAGCATGGTAGCTACCAAAAAGATTTTGCACCCTTATTTAATCTAAATAAGGGTGTTTTCTTCTCTATGTAGCCCTAAAATGCCCTTGTTCTTTCTCAACAAGGGCATTTTTAAACCTTTATTTAAGCAACTTTTTATACCACTACAAAATATATGGGGGAGGCCTAATTTCTTCAACTAGTTCCAATTTTCTTTTCCTTTCTTTCTCTTTGTACATAAATGAGATTAGATTTTTTATTTTTATTTTTGAATTCAATCAATTAATCCTAGTTCCAATTGAAAGATTATTCATATTTAATATCAACCTACATCAAGGATTAAAATCAAGCTTTGGCATTTATTGACCTAAACAGTATTGTATCATTAACTTTATTTTAATTTCAATTTCAATTCAATTTATATTATTCTTCTAGATTGTTAAAGCATGAGAATGATGATGATTGAAATTAATATATTGATTGAATTGATTATTGCTAAATTAATTATGAGTTAGATATTTTTTGTCTAGGGCTAAAATGATTCCTCTTGAATGATTATGTTGGGACTAGTTGTTTATTAAATTATTTTGCCTTTCTTTATTGAATTGTGTTAATTGATATTCTTTAATTTTCTGGCCAATATTGATGAACCCTAGGTATTGAATGAGATCAAGAGATAAATTTAACACTAGAATTAGGTTCATTAGAGAGTTAGGTATGAATAAAAAATATATTACCTAATTAATAAATTGATAATTAATTTGGTTAATTCTAGTTAGGTAGAAATCTAAGAATATGAGAGTTATTGGATTTTGAACCTTAATTAATTTATCTATTTTGGCAAATCAGCTCATTTAATTAATTAACCTAACCTAAGATCTTAATTGGATGACTCTAAACCCTATACTTCCTTTTAATTGATGCTTAGAACATTTGATTGCTTATTTTTATTTTTATTTTTATTTTTATTTTTATTTTTATTTTTATTTTTATTTTTATTTTTATTTTTATTTTTATTTTTATTTTTATTTTTATTTTTATTTTTATTTTTATTTTTATTTTTATTTTTATTTTTATTTTTATTTAATTGTTATTTCTTTTTATTATTTATCATTCCAATCTTGATTAGAGTATTTAGGATTGTATTTGTGTATATTGTTTATTGGCATTAATGGATAGTGAGTTAATTATAATTATGCCTAGATATATCTCCTCAATTGAACTCATTGCTATCTACAATACAATTCATTCACTTGCGAGTATTCAAATTTGTTTGAATTTAGACTATATCAAATTTAAGTGTAATAGGTGATACAATGCAAGGGATAATTCCAAAACAATCAGCTGGAAATTTTTGCAATCTACTCATAAACAGCAAAATCTTTCATGAATATGGTTTCATGATTATTCCAACGCAGCCAAATTATCGCATCAGCAATCATCCTTTTTGGATTAGATTGCCACACAAAGTATTTATCAAAGCTCTTGATGAAGACGATTTGTCTATTCTTTTTGATATATTTGAATTCCTAAAGTTTGATGATGCTAAGCTTATAGCAAGAGATAAAACTACATTGATAGGTTTTTGCTTTAATTCATATTTATATTTTACAAAAATTTTTTCCTTTTTTGAACGCATTATTTTTGATGCAGATTTGCTTGGACAAATTGTTATGGTTAGAGAAATTAAAGAAGTTAATATTTTTGGCCGAGTTGCTCTCAAAAGAAAAATAGAAATAAAAGATACAAAGTTTGTACTTATTTACAATGTTTTTAAATTTTACATTATTTTATTTCTAATTATATATTTTTTCAGTGATTAAAAGCTAGATGTAACTTTATAGGACAAGAATGCCACTAATTTTCCCAAGGCAAAAGTTTTTGAACTTGAGTTAGAAAAGGTGTGGTTATTGTCGTTTTGGTGCTATGATCGTAAAAAAATACGATAGTATGTTTGTTTTGTTAACTTTACATATATAATCTCTCAGCTTCTCTTATGAGTTAAAATTCACATTTTTTTATTTATTTATAGACACAAAGATGATCTATCTTCATATGCGAAAATCTTCTTAATTTGGCAATTTTTCAAGTCGCTGCTCTCTGAGAAAGGTAATTTTAGTTATATCTTTTAAAATTCATATAAGCTTTTAATAAAATGTTTTGCCTTCCAGTCTTTCACATCTAGTTGAGAAAATTATACATATCAATCAACAAGAGAAATCAAATGAGGTGAACAAGTTTGACATCAGTGCCAACAGGAAAATGATCAAAGAGTTGTTTTCTCTTGATGTCTACAGTGATAAGGTTTGTTATTTTTTAATATATTTGAATAGACAATTGTATAATATTGTAAGTCTTATGATAGGATGTGAGGTTCACATTCAATGCAAAAATCAAAGATGTTGATGTCCAAAATGGTTTATGATATAAAGCATGCCCAAATTGCAAGATTGGTGTTGAAATTTATAAAAAAAAAATGGTCATTAAATGTGGAGAGCTTAAAGAACCGCCAATTCATTGGTTTGTTATTTTATATTTTATATTTTATATTTTGAAATTTCATTTACTATTTACTTTATAAAAAATATTTATTTTAAAATCAGGTATAAGCTAAATGCTATTATTGAAGATGGAACAGGATCATCATCCTTTATTCTATTTGATCGTTTTGCTATTGAACTCATTGCTTACCTACAAATGCTTTGATTATACCCTCTCAACAGTGATCACTAAAATCTATGGATATGAAAATTTTTCCATGTTGTCATTAGTTCTCATTCCAATGATCCAAAAAATATAACCTTTGAAGTGACTCATATATTCAAAGAAGACATTGTTGCACCTTCACCTGATTCATCTACTATTAAAGCTATAGGTTCAAGTCATATTTTGATTCGCACACCTCTTATTCAAGAATCCAAAGACATTTCAAAAGGTTGTTATTATGTTCCAAATGGAAAATAGGTTAGCTTTTGATGCTGGTGAGCATTTTGAATCCATTGAACATTTGATTATCTCATTAATCGATGACGATTTGCATACTAGGCTTCTTTTCAGGAATCACCATTTAAAAAAATATGCTACTAGGTGAGAATAACATATTTATTCATATTTTTACTTTTTTCATTATTAAATAATACATTTTTTCTTAAAGGTCAACTTCTCCTTCGTCATCCAGACCTATAAGTGATTGACGAATATCAATTGCATTGCATTAGATGTTATTAAATCAACCAAGATATACGGTCATTTTGCTTCTTGATTAATAATAATTTCTATGTCTTTTTAAAATAATTTGAACTTATTTACTTCAAAAATATTTATCTGTTTGTTTTATACTATATCTACTTTTATCTATACTAGCAAAAGCTCACTTTGCGTTGTTGCAGGCGAAGCTTTGGTGAAAAATGTTCAAAATATATTTGAATAGTTGACATCCATAATAGAAAGAATAAGAATAAATCACTATCATGAAAATAAAAGTGTTTTTTTCATTTCTATGTTTGGACAGTAGCAGCACTTAGCTCATAGTTGTCACAAAACTTGAAAAGAAGATGTTGAACGTTAATAACCCTTTTCCTTCATTATTGTTACCAACTCCACTTAAGTGTCCACCTATGCTTGCTACGGGCACCGTTATAGAATTTAAATTGTTGTGTAGGAAATGTGAAAAATAAATTTCAGTATAAAAAAATCAAAAGAATAAAATTAAATCTGTTTAAGAAAATCAAAACGATCTTATGGTTTCTATTGGATAATATAAATCTAACACCAAAATATACCAATAATTTTACATGAATAATTGTATATACTGTTAACAAATCTAATAACTATAAAACAAACGCTAAGGGATGACAATTTCACTCATACTCAGTTATCCATCCATTTAAAAAAGAATATGAGTGATAAATGAGTAAATTAAATATTAAATAAATAATAAATGGATATAGCTCATTACTCATTAATTTATAGGTTATAAGGGTTGAGTATGGATATCCATCTCAACCATTAAATTGGATATCCATCTCAATCCATTAAATTGGTTCTCTCCATTTTTTTTATTTTTAATTCATTAAAATTATTAAAATTTTTTAAAGAATTTAATTAATCTTATAAAAAATATTTTTATTATGTAAATAAATTATTTTCAATGTGTAAATAAATTAATTAATAAATGAAAAGAAATTACTATTTATATTATTATATATATTTTCTCATTTATATCTAGTGGAAAGATATTAATTTTTTTTTTATTATAGATGTATTATCTTATATTGGAGGAAGCACTTATTATTATTATTAATATATTAGATTTTTTTTTTTTTTTGGCCAATGATCATTAATATATTAGATGGTTATAGGAAGATTTAGTCATATGGAGAAATAAAGTAATAATGCAAGTGTCACCTAAATGCAAGTGGATTTCATAAAAACCTTTTGTAGATAATTCCTAACGAGTCTAATAATGTGAAGATATTAAGCTGGCATTGAACAAAAATTAATATTTTCTTCATTACTTAATTAACTTCACGTAACTTCAACGGTATTTATTTTATGAAAATAATTATAATATATAAAATAAAAAATAAAAAATAAAATAAAATCCAATAATCCATCAAGTCCATCAAACCGCATGTCGTTTTGTGCCAGTACGACAATGCGTGTCATTTTGTGCAGGTAAAACAATCAAAATCAAACACACTATTTTTTTTTGACAGGCTATTCAATGTTTAAAAATGTGTAAATAAAATACTTTAAAATAATGAGTGATTTGGATTAAATGAATATGAATATGGATATAAAAACTAAAAAGATCATAAATAGATAAATGAATAATATACAACCCTACCTATTTAGAATCAACACATATTCACCCAAACTCATTTATTCACCCAAACTCATTTATTTGCCGCCGCTAAAAAACACTAACAAACACAACCAAAAAAAAAAAAGGAAAAAATACGAGATCTGAGAATTTGGGTAAAAGTTACAATTATTTCCACACAAAAATAATAGTAAACATTAGTTTAAAATACAATTAATTCATATAAAATTAAATAAATGATAAGTTATAAAATATAATAGTTTTGATTCATGATTCTAAAAAAGTTGTTTTGTAATCACTATATGATAAGTTAAAATCTATAATTTTTTTAATTATTTAATCAATTTAAGTGATTTTATCTAAGTAGTATTATGATCCTAACTAGCCTACAAAAGAGCTTCCAATCAAATCACAAAAACATAAATGCAAAGGATTTCAAAAAAACTTTGCAATGCATATTTATGTAGACACAAGTCAAAGAATGTATTCTAGAAGACTTTCAAGCTTTTCAAGAGGTTTCTAAAACTATACTAAGAATGAAAACTTATCAATGGATGCAAGATGATAAAAAAGCTTGGAATTGGAAGAATATGTTGAAGGCTGAAGTGTCGCGGTGGCAATGAGTACAGGTTTCATTCTATCGAGCAGGCACGAAGGCCAGTGCGGGTGCAATAGCAGCTTTTCTCTCTTCCTATTGCAAGTGCGATGCAGGCCCATTTGATATTTCTGAGTTTTTTATTTTTTAAACTTATTTATGGTATTTGTAGGCTCTGAATTTAATATATTAGTTGGTCCACATCATAAAATTGGTATATTATAGACCCGTATCCATGATATATAATGGACCGAGCCCACAAATACACGTGCAAGAGATATATTAAGATAAGAATGCGTGATTTTTTCAACAAATTCAGTTAGCTAAATGAGTTTTTGCTTTTTTTTTTCTTTCTTTTTTTTTACCATTTTTTGTTTTTTCTCTTAATTTTAAATGATAATTTTTTTATTTATTTTAATACTTAAAATTGAATTGTTATAATTAAATATATAAATTAATTTTGTTTCTCCTATCTAATAATTATTATAATTCTAATAAATATATAATTTATAATTTATAATTAAATATATAAATTAAATTATTATATATTTTTTAAATTAACAAGTATAATGTTGTTCAAAATGCAGTTGTATTAGTGTTACATTGCATATACATTACTTTTGAACTGTCAATTAATGATAAAATATATCTTTAATTACAATATTGATGATAAAAAAAATATTCTGATAACAATTAGTTTATGTACATTAGTCTTGTACTATACATACATTGTAATTTAACTACATGTACATGACTCTCCAACTACATGTACACTATTACTTAAAATGCATGTACATTATTATTGAATTATAAGTACATTACTTTTGAACTATCAGTTAATCATAAAATATATATTCAATTATAATATTAATGATAAAAATATTATGATAATAATTAGTCTATGCACATTAGTTTTGTACTAAAAATACATTACAATTTAACTGCATGTACATAACTCTCCAACTACAAGTGCATTATTACTTAAAAGCATGTACATTAGTATTAAATTGCATATATATTACTTTTGAACTGTCAGTTAATTATAAAATATATCTCTAATTACAATATTAATTATAAAAATATTATAATAACAATTAGTCTATGCACATTAGTCTTGTACTAAAGATACATTATAATTTAACTGCATGTACATCGCTCTTCAACTATAGGTACATTATTACTTAAAAGCATGTATATTGGTGTTGAATTGCATATACATTACTTTTAAACTATCAGTTAATAATAAAATATATTTTCAATTACAATATTAATAATAAAAATATTATGATAATAATTAGTCTATGCATATTAGTTTTATATTAAAGATACATTGCAATTTAACTGCATGTATATGACTCTTCAACTACAAGTATATTATTACTTAAAAGCATGTACATTAATGTTGAACTATATGTACATTACTTTTGAACTATCATTTAATAATAAAATATATTTTCAATTAAATACCAATATACTTAGAATATAATAGTAATGTATCTCAAATTCAATATCAATGTACCAGAAAAAATAAATAAACAAAATTTAACATACTTGATCCAATAACTTGAGTTATTAAACATTTTATAATTATTATTTTTATAATTATTTAAATATATTTAATTAAAATTATAACAATTATTAGATGGGATAAACAAAAATTAACTATTATATTTTTAATTCCAAGTATTGAAAAAAAAAAAAAGAATAATTAGCACTTAATTTAAAAATTTTTGTGGTCCATTATTAATCTTTTAAAATATTGGATACTTTAAAAAATAAAATAACAGAAAAAATGAAAAAGAAAAGAGCAAAACACGTTACCTAAAAATCATACAAAAGAATCGCACGTTTCTATTTAATAAATGCCTGTAAGTGTATCTTGGATTTGTGTCCATGTTGCAGTATAGATACGGGTCCATAGTATAATTTACCCACATCATATTTATTTTGTTTAGATCAATTTTAGGAGTTAATTTCTTAATTAGGATAATTTCTTAATTAGGATTCTATTTTCAATAAGGATTCTTATTTCCTTATAGATATAGATTTTCTAGATTTTATTAGATTTTAGGTTTAGGGTTTCAAGGATAGGAGCCTCCCTATAAGTTAAAACCTTTATTGTAAGTTTAGACCAGTTTGTGATAAATAACAATTTTCTTTGAATTTTTTTTAAGTGAGAAATTCTTTTAAGTTGTTATTTAGAACTTGAATATGAGCTTATCAAGGTAACTTGTGGCGCTCAGTCTTATAGCTTTGGTTTTCTTCAACAGGTGTGAATTAGATCAAGCTTTTCCTTTGTTTTTGTTTTTGTTCTATCCTTGGGTTTGATTCAATATAATCAATCCCTAACTCTCTATAGCTAGCGGGTCGCATTATTTGATATCAAAGTTTTGGCTCATTAAAATCAATAATATGTATCCTTTAATTCCTTATTTCTGAAGTTTTAGAATTAAAAAAAAAAATTCTGAATTTGAAATTCTTTTGATCTTATGTTTTTTTGTTGTTCTTGTTGCGTCTGAATATATCTAAAAAAAAATTCATACTTGCAAAAATTGTCCAATTTCTTGGTGATTCAATTCCATCAAGTTGTGTTTTGTTTGTTAATTGAGTTTTTTCAGTTCTGAATTCGTTTTTCCACTTAGGATTGATCCCAAAACCCCAAATTTCATTTTCCTATCATTTTGTACCTGAACTCTAAAAAAAATATCTTTTTTTCCTTCCATTAAATTTAGACCTATAGCTCTTGTTGCTTGTTGCCTTGGTGAGAACATTGATAGAGTTTTCTATAAGAGCTAGTGAGAAGAATTTAAGAGAGGTAAAAGGCTTAAGTCATGAGTTCAATACAAAGAAAAGCCATAAACATGTCAGTTGAATTGGTAAGGTTTTCAATTCTATTTCGCACTAATCTTTTCTTTGCAAGTAGTTCACAATGAGCAATAGTGGTAGTGAGCATTAAGATCCTGATATGAAGTTGTGGATGAAGGCTATGATGGATCAAATGAAGTCACTTAGTACAAGGATAGATGATTGCAAACTCTAAGCAAATCAAAGCCTTTGAGAAGTTGGATGTATAAAAAAGATGATAAAGATGAGTCGGATGAGGAAGACTCTCATTTTAAGAGAGGAAAGAGGATTGTAGATCAAAGGGATAATAGCTTAGGAAGCATTAAGATGAAGATTCTTGAATTCCAAGGGAAAAATAATCTTGAGTTATATTTGGAGTGGTAAAGAAAGGTGGAGCACGTGTATGTTTGCCATAACTACTCTAAAGAGAAGAAGATGAGGTTAGCAGCTGTGGAGTTCATCGACTATGCAAGTATTTGGTGGGATGATCTCCAGCTAAAGAGGAGAAGGAATGGTGAGAGGGCCATTTGCACTTGGGAAGACATGAAAGCTATTATAAGGAAGAGGTTTGTCCCTAGTCATTACTATAAGGATATACAAAGAAAGCTACAAAGTCTGATTCAAGGATCCAAGAGTGTAGAAGAATACTATAAAGAGATGGAGGTTGCTATGATTAGAGCAAATGTTGAGGAGGACTGCGAAGCAACCATGGCACGATTCATTGGAGGATTGAACAAAGAGATAGATGACATAGTGGACTTGCTACACTATATAGAAATAGAGGAGTTGCTACACATAGTAATCAAAGTAGAGAAGTAACTTAAGTTAAAAGGGTTTAAAGCTATATGGAAACAACATTAGAAAGACCACAAATCTGATCCAAAGGAGGAGGAAGAAGAGGCTACACCCATTTCAAAAGAAAAGGAGAAAGAGAAATCTGAAGCTAAGTCCTCTTCAAAAACCAAGTGCTTCAAGTATCAAGGATTTGAGCACATTACTTCCTAATGCCTAAACAAAAGGATAATGGTAGTGATGGAGAATGGTAAACTTGATAGTGCAAGCTTAAGTGAAGATGAGATACCGCCTTTGGAAGATTACTCCGATGTTAAAGTCTTAGCACCCATGAAAAGAGATTTATTGATTATAAGGCAAGCATTGAACATTCAGCCTAAGGAAGAAGAAGGTAAAAGAGAAGCAGTGTTTTCAAATCTTCCATACTAGATGCTTGGTGAAAGACAAGGTATGTACTTTGTTGATCAATAATAGTAGTTGTGCTAATGTCGCTAGTACCTTATTCATAGACAAATTGAATTTGAGCACATTAAAGCATCCCAACCCATATGCGTTGTAATGGTTAGATGATCGTGAAGAGGTAAAAGTAACTAGTCAAGTGTTGGTGTCTTTTTCAATTGGCAATAATGAAGATAAAGTTCTTTGTGATGTGGCACTAATGCAAGCTGGCCATATTTTACTTAGAAGACCATGGCAATTTGATAAGAAGGCTACATATAATGGGTTCAAGAACCAATATTCTTTTGCATTCAATGCTCGAGTTGTTGTTTTAACTCCTCTCAAACCATTAGATGTGTATGATGATCAGAAGAGGATAGTGAATGAATGCAAAATGAGAGAAAAATATATGTGTGAGCTTGAAGGGAAGAAAGAGGAAGGAAGTAAGCTAGAAAAGAATAAAAGCGAGATTGGGAAGAAAAATAAGAAAATATGTATGTTTGCTAGAAAAATAAAGAATGACTTTGTTGAAGAAATAAAAGAAAAAAATGCGTAAAGTGTGAAAGAAAAAAGATTGTGAGTGAGAAGAGAAAGTATGTAAGTTGTGATGAGGAAGAAAAGAGAGTTATATCTACTAACACTAACAATCTTGAATTTTCTTTGTTTGGTTTTGGTTCTCTTTTTCAGGATTATAAGAAAGGATTGTCATAGATGAAAAGAAGATGGGATTTGAGGACAAATCTTTTTGAGGAGGAAAGGAATGATATGATCCATCAATGATCATAACTAGCCTACAGAAGAGCTTCCAATTATATCACAAAAACATGAATGCAAAGGACCTTAAGGAAGCTTTGCAAGGCATATTCATGGAGACACAAGTCAAAGAACATATTCTAGAAGACTTTCAAGCTTTCCAAAAGGTTTCTAAAACTATACCAAGAATGAATACTTACCTATGGATGCAAGATGATGGAAAAGCATGGAATTGGAATAATATGTTAAAGGCTGAAGTGTCGTGGTTGTGATGAGTCCAGGTTTCATTCTATTGCGCGGGCGTGATAGCCAGTAAGGGCGCAACAACAGCTTGTCTCTCGACCGTTGCCCCCCCAATGTAAGCCCATCTGCTATTTCTGAGTTTTTTATGTTCTAAACTTATTTTTTGTATTTGTGGGCCCTGAATTTAATATATTAGTCGGTCCACATCAAATTTATTTTATTTGAATTAATTTTAGGAGTTAATTTCTTAGTTGGAATTCTATTTTCAATAAGGATTTTTATTTTCTTATAGAGATAGATTTCCTTGATTTTATTATATTCTAGGGTTTGGGTTTTAAGGATAGGAGCCTCCCTATAAGTTAAAACCTTTATTGTAAGTTTAGACCAATTTGTGATAAATAATAATTTTCTTTGAATTTTCTTCAAGTGAGAAATTCTTCTAAGTTCTTATTTAAAACTTGAATCTGAGCTTATCAAGGTAACTTATGGTGCTCAGCCTTATAGCTTTGGTTCTCTTCAAAAAGTGTGAATTGGGTCAAGCTTTTCTTTTGTTCTTATTTTTATTTGATCCTTGGGTTTGATTCAATATAATCGATTCCTAACTCTCTGTAGCTAGCAAGTCACATCAATAGTTGTATCATAAAAAAGAACTCAAAATAATTAACATACAATTGATATTAACATATTAATTAAACAAATTAAATGAAATATACTACATGAAGAGCTACAATAAGGCAGCCAGGAGAGCTCAATGACCACTCATATGCTTCATGATTAGCACCAAAGCCAATACACACACAATGAATACTGCCTATGAAACACAATACTAATATGCTACACAATATTAATGTGCTTGTGTAAGGAGTTGGAAAATTCTTACTTAATTTAGCATGCAAAAAATTATCAAAGAAATAAATTACTTATTGTCACTCTTCCATTAAAAATTTTATTTGTTAATCTAAGCTTAAATTAATTAAGTGACAAACAAAAATTATTAAAGAGATAAATTACACTTACCATCTAAATAACCCTAGTCAAGCTTAACAAAATTATAGATAGGAACCTAATCAAAATTAAAATTTTCATTTTAAACTCTATCAACAAATATCAAAGCTCAATCAAACACATAATTTCATAAAAGCGGTAAAAACAATGAGTTACTTGCACATTGATAAAGAAAAAATAAAAATCTAAACTCACAAAAGAGAAAACCTCCTTCAATATAGCTACTGCCTTTTCATACCCATTTCCTCCAATATAGCTACTACCTTTACATACCCATTAGATTGAGAACCTCTAATCCCAAAATCAACACCTTTCAAAAATACTAAAAAACCAAATTAGCAACTTTAATTTAAAAAAAAAAATTAAAGGAGCCACCATTTAAGCAAATATTCTAAATGCTTCCAAGTTTCAACCCTGCTTTCCTAGGTAAGATTAAGAGAGGAAAAAAAGTATTGAAAAGCAAAAGCAATTAGGGCAAAATGGAAATAATTGCATGAATCAAAATATTGAAAAAAAAATTCTTGAAGGAATTTTCTAGGGAATCAAACAAGGATTAGATCAAAAAACAAAGGCTCATATGTGTTTCAATCATGAGAGTTAGAGATTAATAAATGAACTCTGTATCCCTTTCTACGTAAGAGTGAGGGAAAGAGAGAGAGAAAAACATAAAAGCTACCGATCTCTTTCTTAATTCTCAACAATTTCACCACTGTTTAACAAAAAAAAAAAAACAAAGAAAATGAAAATTAATTAAAAATAAACATAAGAAAAAAATTATAAAGATTAAGAAATAATAAACAATTAATGAGATTGTTCATTAGAGCAAACCTGGAATAGAATAATACCCATTTTTTAGCCAAAGCCAACACATATACCATGCAATAAAAGAACACATAAAATAAAAACCAATTATCAATTAATAAATATCATGTTCTATAGTTTTTCTACCAAACAAAGTATACAATATAGCCATCAAAAAATTTATGAAGAAAAATAAATATGCAAAAACAAAATAAATGAATCCAAAATGGCACAAACAAACAAATAAAAGATAGAAGAAGAAAAACATACCTCTATTGATTTTCACTCGAAAAAAGGAATTTTAGAAAGGAAAATGACATGCATAATTTCCATGATCCAAAAAAAATTTGGAATACTCGACCGATTCTTAATTAGAAAAAAAAAATTAGAAAAGGCAAAAGAAAATGAAAGCAAAAAAATAAACATGCAAAAGCAAATCCAATAAAAGAACGGATTTGAGAAAAGCTAAACCACCAACAGCCAAAAGAACTAAATAGAAAAATCAAAACAATCCCTTACAAACATAAATGAGAAAATTTTAGGAAAAAAAAAAGAAAAAATGCAAGTTGAAAGAAAGCAAATAGTGGTGATGATGCAAATAACAAAGCATACAAAGGCAAGGATCCAATTCAACTTCCCAATGGTCCCATTACAAGAGCAAGAATGAAGAAATTCAAGCAAAAACTAAATGGGATGATTCAAGGCTTGTGTGATGATCTTGCTGCAATTCAAGAACACAAGAATGAATCATTCATCAAAATGGGGATTCAAGACTTAAATCAAATTTTGGTGACAATGATTCAAATGGATGAAAGCCAAAACATGGGCATGTACCTAAGCCTTTAGTTTGCTTTTGATGTTTTTGGGCCCCTATCAATATGATATAAGCCCAAGTTCAAATAAATTAAGTGTGCTTATGTAATTAGTGAGTTTTGGGCCTATTTATGTTAGGATTAAAGCCCAAAACGAGTTTAGAATTATTTCTTGTTTAGGAATCAATTTCTAACTAGGAAACTTCAATCTTTATTTAGGAAGATTCCCTAGTCTATGTCTTATTCCAATTTAGGTTGAACTTATAATTATTAGTTGTCTAGGAATCAATTTCTAACTAGAAAACTTTAATTCTTGTTTAAGAAAGATTCCCAAGTCTATGTTTTATTCCAATTTAGTGTTGAACCTATAATTATTAGTTTCTGGGAATTAATTTCTAACTAGGAAAATTTAATTATTGTTTAGGAAAGATTCCTTAGTCTATGTTTTATTCCCCTTTAGGATTGAGCCTCTATATAAACTCAACCATTCATGTAAAATGGGGTTAGATTTTGAAAAATAAAAATTCAGTTTTTCTTAAGAGTGTTATCTCTTATTTTTTATTCTTACTTGAATCAAGTTCGTACAATTAAAGCTAATTACTTTGTGCGTATTTATTCCAAGGTTCTCTTTCATAAGTTGGTACTGTGTTACGGAGATCATCATCCAAAGGTGATCATATTCCAAAGTGCTCTATCACGGGTTGGAATTGGGTCACGGACTTGGGGACAATTTGATTTAGCTTTCCAAGGAGTTGCTTCCAAGTGTAAAGATATTGGGTCTCAAGTTTAATATACTTAGGGTTCGTATCAGTTTGGTATCGAAGCTTAGGCTCTAAATCAAGTTATATCTTTCCATTTCGTCTGTATTTTCCATTTTTCATTTTTTTTTCTGTCTGTTTTCCTTTTCATTAAATTCCATTGTTTTCACTTTGTTAATTTTGTTTGCTATTGTTTCAGCTCTAAAATTCAAAAAAAAAAAATCCAAAAATCGTCTACCTTTATTAGTGTCTTGTTATCATCTTCTTTAGTTTGTCTCTTTGTTTCCTACCTTTTTGCATTATTTTTGTTCCTTTTCTATTCTTTGTGTTTATCAAAAATCAAGTGTTGGAAGGTCATACCTATTGCAATCATTCAAATTTAAGAAGTTAAGAAGGAAGGAATCAACTCTTAAATTATCAACTTTAATTCGGTTTGGATTTTTATAATTGATCTTCAATTAATCTTATTACTCTTCAGCATTTGTCCTTAAAATTACTTGTTGCAATTGAACTTTTAAAAAAAAAAGAAAAGAAGAAGAAGAGTAAAGAAAACCAGAATTTAAAAAAAAAGCAAAAAAAAAATAAAAAAGAACAAGGAAAGATTCTTCCAAAAAGAAAAGAAGAAGCAAAAAGTGTTGAAATCTAACTTTTTGGAGTATTTATAGAAATTATTTAGTTTCTAGAGTGAAGAGGACAAGGAAAGAAGCTGATTTTCAAGATTATACAAGGAGAATCAAAGATTTCAGCATTCTACAAGGAGTTTGACCAAAGTCTAAGAATCCTTCCAAAACAAGCTAGGATTGTTTTCCTACTCCTTTCCAAATTTTGGTTTGACTTTTCTAATCCTATTTTCATTCTGATTTCTTATTTCCTTATTCATTTTGGTTTTCTTTTTGTATTTAATTATTTTCAATCTTTATTTGTGTCTCATTAGGTTTCCTAATGCCATCAGGATTCCTATATTGTTTTCCTAGTTCTATTAGGATTTCTAGTTCTTGTTTCATTAAGTCTTTAAACTTTTGATTTTATTCACATTGTAATTTAGTAAAAATTATATTAATTTGATTTTTGCAACTACTCTTGGCAAGAAATTGAGTGGAAAAAGGCTAAGTGTGAGCACATCTAGAGAAAAGCCATTGATTGCGTGTAAAACTAAACACGAGTGAACTTGAGTGTCAAAACTACTTGAGTGAAACACGTGAGGGAGTGAAGTGAGGAAACTATTCTCTACTTTACTAACTTTGTTTTGCAGCTTCAAGATGAGTGGAACCCAAGGGAATCCACATGGGGAACTAGATAAATTCCAAGCCTTGCATGACTTAGTCCAAACTATGAAGAGAAGGACAAATGATAGATTGGATCAAATGGAGCGAAGAAGCCATGAAAGGATCGAAAAATTAGAAGTTTCAGTTATAAGGGGACTGCCACCCAATGCTCCTAGGCAAGCTAGGCAAATCCAAAGAAGAGTTTGGAATGAAGATGAGGATGAAATCGAGTCCCTTGGTGATAATGAAGAGGAAGAAGAAGTAAGGCCAAGAGCTGGACAAGATAAGAGCAATGGTGGAATAAAACTAAAAATTCCAACATTCCATGGAAGAATAGATCTTGAAGCATACCTGGATTGGGAAAAGAAGATTAAGTTGGTGTTCGATTGTCATAACTACACTGAATCCAAGAAGTTGAAGCTTGCTATGGCTGTATTTGATGGATATGCCATTACTTGGTAGGATGATACCAAGCAAAAGAGGAGAAGAAATAGAAAAAGACTTATAGAAGAATGAAGGGACTTAAAGGCAATCATGAGAAGGAGATTTGTACCAAGCCACTACTATAGGGAGCTATACAATCGTCTTCAAAACCTATCTCAAGGGTCCAAAAGTGTTAAGGAATACTACAAAGAGATGGAGGTAGCCATGATTCGAGCAAATGTGGAAGAAGATAATGAGGCTACAATGGTAAGGTTCCTCAATGGGTTAAATAAGGAGATTGCAAATGTGGTTGAGCTACAACCATATATGGAGCTTGAAGATTTGCTTCATCTTGCTTTGAAGGTTGAGAAGCAGTTAAAGAAAAGGAGTACCAATCGGCTATCTACCTCCTACAATGCAACATTCAAATCAAATTGGAGAAAAGATGACAAGGCTTTTTCATCCAAGCCTAGAGCCAATTCCAAGGAAGCTCCAAAGATGCCTATCCCAAGCAAGGACAAAGGTAAAGCTACACCTTCTAGTTCTGGAAATATTATATGCTTTAAATGTCAAGGTGTAGGTCATTACAAGAAGGATTTTCCAAATAAATGAACAATGATCATGCTTAATAGGGAGTACTATTCAGCTAGTAAAGAAGAAGTTGAAGAAGAAAGAATACCACCTCTTAAAGATGCAAGTGACGAAGAGGACAACAACCAACCAGAAATAGCCGAATATGGGAGGTCTCTTATTACAAGGAGATCATTAAACGTGCAAATCCAACATGATGATAATGTGCAACAAAGGGAAAATCTGTTTCAAACTAGATGTCTTATAAAAGATAGAGTTTATGATGTAATCATAGATGGGGGTAGTGTAACCAATGTAGCAAGCACCACTTTAGTTGAGAAACTAGGGTTACCTACTACTAAGCATCCTCACCCTTATAAACTAAAATGGCTTAATGATTGTGGGGAAATTAGGGTGACAAGACAAGTTCTAGTAGCTTTCAAGATAGGCAGGTATAATAATGAGATTTTATTTGATATTATGCCTATGCAAGCAGGTCATCTATTGTTAGGACACCCTTGGCAATTTGATAGAAGGGTGATGCATAATGGCTACATCAATCACTACACTTTTGAGAAAGATGGAAGAAAGATAACTCTTGCACCACTTTCATTTAGAGAAATCTATGAGAATGAGCTGAAAAGAATTCAAAAGGAGAAAGAAGACAAGAGTCAGAAAAAGAGTGTAAATGATGTACCAAAAGAAAGAGAGAGTGCAAAAGAAAAAAGTGGCAAAAATCTTGAGAAAGGAAAGAAAGTGAGCTCAAGTGAGAAAATTGAGGAAAAAGAAATTGTTGAAAGTAAAAAGAAACATGTGAACTTTTATGCAAAGGGAAGTGATGTTAGGGAAGCTTGGTTTTCAAAGAAAAGTATAGTTGTACTCATGTATAAGGAGCTTTATTTTAACACTAATGACCTTAATGTTTCTTTGCCTAGTGTTTTTGTTTCTCTTTTACAGGAATTTGAGGATATCTTTCCTGAAGAGATACCCAATGGATTGCCACCCATTAGGGGTATTGAGCATCAAATCGATTTTATTCCTGGTGCTTCGATTCCAAATAGACCAACCTATAGAAGTAACCTCAAGGAAACAAAGGAGCTTCAAAGGCAAGTTATGGAGTTGTTAGCTAAAGGACATATTAGAGAAAGTATGAGTCCATGTGCTGTGCCCATTTTGCTAGTACCTAAGAAAGATGGTTCTTGGCGTATGTGTGTTGATTGTCGTGCAACTAATAACATTATGGTAAAGTATTGCCATCATATTCCTAAGTTAGATGATAAGCTTGATGAGTTGCATGGTTCTGCTATCTTTAGCAAAATTAATTTGAAAAGTGGATATCACCAAATTAGAATGAAGGAAGGTGATAAATGGAAAACTACCTTTAAAACAAAATATGGTTTGTATGAATGGTTAGTTATGCCTTTTGGCTTGACTAATGCACCTAGTATGTTCATGAGACTTATGAACCATGTTTTGAGAAATTTTATTGGTAAGTTTGTTGTTGTATATTTTGATGATATTCTTGTCTATTCTAAAAGCATAGATAAACACTTAGAACATTTAAGGTGTGTGCTTGATGTGTTGAGAAATGAAAAATTGTTTGCTAACCTTAAAAAGTGTTCTTTTTGTTTAGATAGGATTATGTTTTTAAGATTTATAGTTAGTGGTCAAGGTGTCAAAGTTGATGAAGAAAAGGTAAGTGCTATCAAAAATTGGCCTATTCCTACATCAGTAAGTGAGGTAAGAAGTTTTCATGGTTTGCCTAGTTTTTATAAACGTTTTGTAAAAGATTTTAGCACTATAGTTATACCTTTAATAGAGGTAATTAAAAAGAATTGTGTTTTTAAGTGGGGAAAAGAATAAGAAGATGCATTTAATTCATTGAAAGATAAGCTATGTAAGGCACCCATTCTTGCTTTGCCTAACTTTAATAATATTTTTGAGATTGAGTGTGATGCATCAGGTGTAGGTATTGGGGCTGTCCTTATGCAACAAAAAAGGCCAGTTGCCTATTTTAGTGAAAAGCTCCATGGTGCCTCATTAAAGTACCCCACTTATTACGAGGAGCTCTATGCTTTGGTTAGAGCTTTGCAGACTTGGCAACACTACCTTTGGCCTAAGGAGTTTGTAATTCACACCGACCATCAATCCTTGAAATTCCTAAAAGGGGCAAGGTAAGTTGAACAAGAGGCATGCCAAATGGGTTGAGTTCATTGAGACCTTTCCATATGTGATCAAATACAAGCAAGGGAAGGAGAACATTGTGGCTGATGCACTGTCAAGAAGGTATGCTTTACTTAATGCTTTGGATGCAAGAATGCTTGGGTTTGAAAATATTAAATCTCTCTATATTGATGATTCTGATTTTTCTAGCATTTTCAAAGCAAGTGAGAAAGTTGCATTTGGTAAATTTTATAGAATGGATGGGTTTTTGTTTAAAGAAAATAGATTTTGCATATCTAGTTGTTCTATAAGAGAATTGCTTGTTAAGGAGGCACATGGGGGAGGGTTAATAGGACATTTTGGCATCATTAAAACTTTAGATACTTTACATGGACACTTCTATTGGCCTAAAATGAAAAGGGATGTACATAGAATTTGTGATAGATGTGTTGTGTGCAAGCAAGCTAAATCTAAAGTTTTGAATCAAGGTTTGTATACTCCTTTACCTATTTCTAGTAATCCTTGGACTGATATTTCCATGGATTTTATTTTAGGGTTGCCTAGATCAAAAAAAAAAGGAAAGATTCTATCTTTGTGGTGGTTGATAGGTTTTCCAAAATGTCACATTTCATTCCTTGTAATAAAATTGATGATGTCACCAACATTGCTAATTTATTCTTTAGGGAAGTGGTACGTTTGCATGGCATTCCTATAACTATTGTTAATGATAGGGATATAAAGTTTCTAAGTCATTTTTGGAAAGTTTTATGGAGTAAAATTGGAATCAAATTGTTGTTTTCTACTTGTCATCCACAAACTGATGATCAAACTGAAATTATTAATAGTACTTTAAGAACTTTATTACGTGCTATTGTCCAAAAGAACTTAAAGAATTGGGAAGAATGCATTCCATTTATTGAGTTTGCTCATAATAGAGTTGTGCATTCTACTACTAGTTTCTCACCTTTTGAAATTGTTTATGGTTTTAATCCTTTAGCCCCTTTAGATTTAGTGCCTTTACCTTGTAATGAAAGGAGTAGTTTGGATGGGAAGAGAAAGGCAGATTTGGTGAAGAAACTACATGAGGAGGTATGCAAGAACATTGAGAAGAAAAATCAACAAATAGCAAGCCAAGTGAATAAGGGAAGCAGTCGTGTTGTATTCAAACCAGGTGATTGGGTTTAGGTGTATATGAGAAAAGAAAGGTTTCCAACTTAAAGCAAGACAAAGCTTCATCCAAGGGGAGATGTACCTTTTCAAGTAGTTGAGAAGATCAATGACAATGCATACAAATTGGACCTACCTGGTGAGTATAATGTGAGTGTTATCTTTAATGTTAGTGATCTTTCTCCTTTTGATGTAAATGTTGGAGATTCGCGGATGAATCATCTTGAGGAGGGAAGGAATGATGCAAACAACAAAGCATACAAAGGCAAGGATCCAATTCAACTTCCCAATGGTCCTATTACAAGAGCAAGAATGAAGAAATTCAAGCAAACACTAAATGGGATTATTCAAGGCTTGTGGGATGATCTTGCCACAATTCAAGAATGCAAGAATAAATCATTCATCAAAATAGGGATTCAAGACTCAAATCAAAGTTTGGTGACAATGATTCAAGTGGATGAAGGCCAAAACATGGGCATGTACCTAGGCCTTTAATTTGTTTTTGATGTTTTTGGGCTCCTATCAATATGATATAAGCCCAAGTTCAAATAAATTAAGTGTGCTTATGTAATTAGTGAGTTTTGGGCATATTTATGTTAGGATTAAAGCCCAAAATGAGTTTAGAATCATTTCTTATTTAGGAATTAATTTTTAACTAGGAAACTTCAATCCTTATTTAGGAAGATTCCCTAGTCTATGTTTTATTCCAATTTAGGTTGAACTTATAATTATTAGTTGTCTAGGAATCAATTTCTAACTAGGAAACTTTAATTCTTATTTAAGAAAGATTTCCTAGTCTATGTTTTATTCCAATTTAGGGCAGAACCTATAATTATTAGTTTCTAGGAATTAATTTTTAACTAGGAAAATTTAATTCTTGTTTAGGAAAGATTCCTTAGTCTATGTTTTATTCCCCTTTAGGGTTGAGCCTCTATATAAACTCAACCATTCATGTAAAATGGGGTTAGATTTTGAAAAATAAAAATCCAGTTTTTCTTAAGAGTGTTATCTCTTATTTTTTATTCTTACTTGAATCAAGTTCATACAATCAAAGCTAATTACTTTATGCGCATTTATTCCAAGGTTCTCTTTCACAAGTTGGTATTGTGTTGCAGAGATCATCATCCAAAGGTGATCATATTCCAAGGTGCTCTATCACGGGTTGGAATTGGGTCACAAACTCGGGGAAAATTTGATTTAGCTTTCTAAGGAGTTCCTTCCAAGCATAAAAATATTGGGTCTCAAGTTTAATATACTTGGGGTTCATATCAGGTGAGATCAAAACCACTAAAAACAAGAGAGAAAAAGCAAGATGGAATGCAGCTGAACAATAAGGGAGAAAACTAAAGAAAACTTAGGTGTAGCAACATGCAGCCACCCTAAGAACTGAATTACTCAAGACAAATGATGTCGTTTTTATGCATAAATAATGATGTCGGCTTTATACTTCCACCAGGTTAAATAAACTCTAAGTCTATTGTACCATAGTTATAGGCAAGTATGCCGATCATTTAGGTAGTATAGCATAAAAAAGGTCGATCCCATAGGGAAACTAAAAGTATTAGCTCAAAAGCTAACTATTGTCTAGCGAATTGAATCCCCAAGAAAACTAAAAATTAAACTATATTAACTAAATGTAGTAAACTAACAAAATCAATTGGAAAAGAATCAATGAATAGATTATCTAGATAGAAACTCCCCCTAGCTCCTCATGTATTTCATGAATTACAAAATCAATCAAATCAAACAATGAATTAAGTTGGCAATCCTAAAAGTAGAATTAAACCTTTCTCAAGTGAATTAATCCCCTTTTCCCTAAACAAATTAAATAGAATCTTTTCTTATTCAATGGGTTAGGCAAAGCATTAAGATCAAGGAATTAAAAGCCAAAGGATTTTGTAAACCTATCTCTAGTGTTTCAAGCAATCTCCAATATTCATGAGTGATCAAATTAAATCAAAGGTATCTCTACTCTTTAATAAGAAATCACATATCAAATCAACAAGCTAGCAATTGTCAATCAGATTTTGTCAATATAAATCATGAATATAACTCAATCTAAGGATGATTTGATTGAAAAGACGAACATTTAATGCATATAATCAAAACTAGGAATCATCCCATCTAGATAAAAAGAGTTTAGTTCATGGTAAAC
The DNA here is from genome assembly GCA_947687605.1 of Reutealis trisperma. NCBI lineage: Eukaryota > Viridiplantae > Streptophyta > Magnoliopsida > Malpighiales > Euphorbiaceae > Reutealis > Reutealis trisperma. The sequence goes on along the minus strand of CANTUT010000067.1, from coordinate 3,210,044 downwards.
TGGAAGAATAATGAATAAGAAAAAAGAGAATGATAAATTAAATATTCCATAGAAAAGCTCTTAAAAATCTTCTCTTTGATCTTGAATCACCTACTTCAAATCCATTCAAATCTTATTCTTCCTTCTTGATTTCGGTTGTTAACTCTTCCTTTCTTCTCAAAAAGTTCTCCCAAAGTAAAATTCTCTAAAAAGATTAGACTCTCCCTAATATTCTCTTTGAATTGTCTTTTAAAGATGTAATTTTTCATCTACACGGCCTGGTACACACCTATGTACCTGGGTGTGCAGGCGTCTGTCTCTTTACGAAAATCAGCTCTTCAACATGGGCTGCAACACACCTAGTTACACAGGTAGAATGGTTCTACACACTCTGATACACGCTCGTGCTCCTAGGCGTGTTGCTTGCTATGTCTTTAAGTCCTTACCTAAAATTTGCTGAATTCGTTCCTTAGCTTTGCAATTTCCAGACAAATTAATCTATGGATTCCAAATAAGCTAAAACACTTAAAATGCTCTGATAAACCACTTAACAAATAAATTAAACTCAATTTAATGATAAAACAAAGTAAGAACAAGGGATAAAATCTAATCAAATATGCACTTATCAAATTCCCCACACTTAAGCATTTGCTTGTCCTCAAGCAAATTAAATCAAGATAGTAATTCAAAATAAAATTTCCTCCCTCAACTTGAAAACAAAACATCAAAATGGACAACAACTTACTCATAATGAAAACTTAAAATCTTCAATCAAATACCAATTCTCAAACATGATAGTCATACTAAGAAATCTATATATCAAATTCTCAAGTCTAAACTGCATTGTTAAAGATTTGTGCAAACTATTCCATAGCAACAAAAGTCAAAGTAAAGTAGATTTATAAAGATTTTCTCCTAGGTACTTTACTACTTCCTTTTTTTTCAACTTTTTGCTCTTTAGAGCAAGATTTTGTCTAAATTGTCATACTAGCCTTTTGAAGTAAGTATAAACATTTGTGATGCCAACCCCCGGTTACTCAACTAGAATCACAATTTCAAATGGCTACTAGCACTATTCATAATCTCAACTCTAGGATTTTAATGAGTCAAGAATAATGGAATATATTAAAATTTAAAGCTCCTTTTGCTCTTTTACTCAACTTGTTTTATTTTCCAAGTGATGTAATCAAATTCCCCAGGATATTAGAGATTTCTACCAAACCTTAAACAAAAGTCACAATGGAATCAAATAAGCACAAAAATTTAACTAAGAGTTCAAACTTTGAATTATCAAACCAACTCCCTAACATGACTACCATATTCAATTTTTGATAAATGTTCAAATTGATCAAGCAACGCATAAGCAAGTTATTGCCATTTAAATAAAAATTCATCCATTAAGAAAGTCAATTCCACTTTATACTATTATCTCAATTCAATTTACTAACTCACAATATACACCCTTAAACAATCCCCCTACACTTATTGAACACATTATCTTTAAGGTGTTAGAGATAAAGAAAATAGAAACAAAAGAGAAAAGGGTTACTACCCTGAAATTGGCTCTATGTAAAACCAAAATTCATTTTTTTCCTGGACAGGTCCATGTCCCTGACTGTGTGGCTAGGAGTGTAGCTCTCTGTGCAAACCTATGGATTCCATTTCCTTAGAACACGGGCATGTCCCTAGGCATATTCGTGGTTGTAAGAAATTTTAAACTTCCACTTTTCACTATTATGATGGATTGGTTGAACACACCCTATCCCAGGGCATGTATCTAGGCATGGAGCTTCCTGCCTTCATCAAAATTGAAGCCTTTTCACCCCTTTTTCCTACAAAAACACTTAGCCCAAAGATTGAATCACCCAAAAACAAAAATAATAACCAAATTAAAGAAAACTAAAATAACAATGGGTTGCCTCCCATTCAGTGTTTCTTTAACATTGTATTAGTTAGATGTCATGAGGAATTTCTCATTTCAAAACTTGGAGATGAAGTATCTCCTTAGCATTCTCCACCTCTCCTCCAAAATAGAGTTTTAATCTTTGCCTATTCATCTTAAAATCACCCTTTTCAAGATGAGTAAGTTCCATAGCTCCATAGGGAAAGACTTCTTTCACTATAAATGATCCCGACCATCTAGATTTTAACTTACAAAGAAAGAGTCTAAGCCAAGAGTTGTATAACAAAACCTAATCTCCAATATGAAACTCCTAATTTTGCTTGATGCAAGCATTATGCCATTGCTTAATTCTTTCCTTACTCAGCATATCAACAATGGATGGTCTCATTCTTTCACTCCAGGGTATCTCTATATGCTCAAATGCCTTACTCTTTTTCAATGGCTTGGTAGCCTCGAGATAGGCCACATGTTCAATGGTCTCAAGTATCTCAATATCTTCCTATCCCTGTGCAAGACACAACTCCAAAAGGTCCTTATGAACAATGTTAGAAATAAAATGCACGGTCTCAATATTAGTTACATCATCACAAGCATCCATATCCTCAAGTGCAAGTGGGTGTTTCATAGCATTGGATATTTGTAAAACCATTTGCTCATTCCCTACCTTAAGTATTAACTTACCATCATACATATCAATAATAGCTCTAACAGTAGCTAGAAATGGTCTACCTAAGATAAGTGACACATCAACATCCTCATTAATATCCAATATTACAAAATCCACAAGAAATATAAATTCACTAACCTTCACCAACACACCTCAACTCTACCCTTAGGGTAAGTGATAATTGAATACTCATATGTGTTAGCTTTGGTTCACTTAGACCTAATATTTTGAACATTTTGTAGGGCTTAACATTAATGCTAGCCCCCAAATCAGCCAGTGCTATATTAATCTCCAAACTACCTACAATACAAGGAATAGTAAAACTCCCTGGATCTTTAAACTTTTTAGGTAGCTTCTTTTGAATGATTGTTGAACACTCTTTGGAGAGTTAAACTATCGACACCTCCTCAAGTTTCCTTTTATAAGAAAGCAGCTCCTTAAGAAATTTAGCATACTTCGACATTTACAAAAGAGCTTTCACAAAAGGAATGTTAATATGCAATTATTTAAAGAGTTTAAGAAACTTACCAAATTGTTCATCCATTTTGTCCTTCTTTAACATCACAATGTATGGAATGCATGGTTAGAACTCCTTAATCATAAGTGTAGGATCCGCTTTCTCTTTAACTTCCTCATCTTTGGCACCATCATCCTCAACTGTCAATTTTTCATTTTACTTCTCAGAAGCCTTCAACTCTTTACCACTTCTCAATGTAATGGCCTTGAGTTGCTCTTTAGGATTTGTTTTAGTATTGATGGGTAAACCACCTTAAGATCTCTTAGATAGTGCTTTTGCAATTTGCTTAACCTGATTCTCTATATCATGAATGAAAGCCTATTAATTCCTTAGAGCTGTCTCTGTGGTTTGAAATCTAGTCTTCGAAGCTGCAATGAATTTTTCAAACATCTCTTCCAAATTGCTTTTCTTCTAATGCTGAGGTTAGGATTGGAATCCAAGTGGAGATCTCACATTGGACTGGTTATTCCAAGAGAAATTTGGATGTTTCTTCTAACCAGGATTGTAGGTATTGCTATATAGATTATTTTGTTGTCTTAGTGTATTACCCACATAGTCCACTTGCTCGGGCTTGGCAAAATTGTTCTCCGTCTGGCAGTCTTGACTTTGATATCCTCCTTTATACCATTCACAATACATAACTTAGACAGGCTTAGCTGATGAAGCTAAGGTGTCAATCTTTTTATTCATAGCTACAAGTTAAGCCACCGAAGCTACCATAAGATCTACTTGACGAACATCAGTAGTCCTGGTTCTTCCTTGATCTCGAGTAGGATGCCATTGGTAGTTAGTAATGGCTATGTCCTCTATCAAATCCCTAGCTTGCTCAAGTGTCTTCTTATTAATTGAACCCCCAATAGCTACATTGATTGCTTACTTACTTGCATAATTCAAACCATTGTAAAAGTTTGAACTTGTTACCAAAAAGGTAGGCCATGGTGTGGTCACTTTCTCAGTAAATCCTTGAATCTCTCCCAAGTGTCATATAAAGTTTCAAAGTCATTCTGCATAAATGAAGAAATATCATTCTTCAAATTCACTATCTTGGAAGGAGGGAAATACTTTTCCATAAACTTTTCAGCCAAACCCTCCCAAGTAGTGAAAGTTCCAGTAGCAAATGATTTCAACCACTGCTTAGGTTAATCCTTCAAAGAAAATGGAAACAACCTTAACCTAATTGCATTATCTGAAACACCATTGACTTTGAATGTGTCACAAATCTCTAGAAAATTTGCCAGATGTGCATTAGGATCTTCATTAAGAAATCCATCAAACTGACGTGATTGCTAAACCATCTGAATGACATCTGGTTTGATCTCAAAATTATTGGTAGCAATCCTTGGTCTCCTAATACTGGAATCAGCCCCAGTGAAAGCGGGCCTAATACAATCTAACATTGTTCTTTAGTCTCTGTCTCCCATTACTTCAACTTCTTTTTGCTCCTCAATCTTCTCAACCACAACTAAGTCTCTTTCCTTCAACCTCTTGTGTAGAGTTCTCTCTATTTTAGGACCTATCTCTACCAAGTTGGATGAACTAGCTCTGGTCATACAAGAATTAAGTAACCTAAAATACAAAAGACCAAAAACAATATTTAAAAACAAAAATTAAGGAACTAAATCACTAGTCTATATTATTTTGCTAATATTATATAAAAGTTTCCCCGGCAATAGTTCCAAAAACTTTATGTCAGCTTTATACTTCCACCAGGTTAAATAAACTCTAAGTCTATTGTACTCTAGTGATGTGGGTCAAATTTAATACCCTAGTCTCTAAGACTAAGTATAGAGTGAGTAGGGTGTCGAACTCTAAGGAATTTGGAGCAATTTTATATTAACTGGGTAATTACTAAGATGGATAGGCAAACAAAAGATATTGATTTATTCTATCTAATCTAAAATACTAAAGTTTTATTATTACTTTAATTAATAACAACAAACAATGAATATTAGAATTACAATTCAGAATTAATTTTGCACTATAAAAGTTAACAACATATAAATACATGCAATGATTGGAGAATATGACCAACATTCCTTAAAAGCAACTCTCATTGTCAATTAAGGGTATTTTCATTTAGAGTCTACAATCACTCTCATGACATTGTAGAGATAAACAAAAATCATTAAGTTCCATGCCAATTCTTTAACCCTTCAAAGTGGATTTCTTCTCTCCAGGTACTTTCCTATCCTTTGAGTAATTTCAATTGCATTTCCACCAAAATGCCCTAACTCTCGTTGTGAACAAAATGATTAACAAGTTATATATGGTGATCAAGCATACATAACACAATGTAGGACTCAATTGAAACTAAATCATTCATGCATATTAAGAATGTAGTTCATAAAATTAATTCATCATTGTAATTTAAAATATGACATAGAAATAATGCAAGCATTCATTATTGAATAGTAAAATAAAAATAGAAGAAAGGAAGAAAGATTGATGAATGAAAACTCCTTTATTCTTCAAGAAATTACTTGCACAATTCTTGAACTTGAAGTGCCTTTTGGAAGGACACTTGATACAAACCAAATACTTAATTTTAATAACATGTTTACAGGGATTTTAAGTAAGTTTTTCCTATCTAATACCATAGCATCTCCTTCCCAAATCTAAGTATTTATAAGCCCCAAGGTGTCCCAAAAAGTGCCCCTTTGAAAAAGGTGTCAAAATGAAAGGGTGCCTTAAAAGGGTATAGTAACCACCCTGTCACGAGTCGGCACAGGTGTCACGAGTCGACATGGTTGGCTTCTATCACGAGTCATTCCTTCTTGTGCCGACTCAACACTGGTCTAGATTTTCCCATCTTTGCTTGAATCATTCCTTACTTTTTTTTATGGTCCCATTCCTTTTTAATTTACATAAATTATCTCAAAACACTTATAAATATCCTATAAAACTCAATAAAACATCAAACATACCAATTTCCAACATTACTTAATAAAATTCACATGCAATCATACAAAACACACATAAATAAATACCTAAAAACCTATGATATTTTGCATTATATCAAATTCCCCCATACTTAGACCTTGCTTGCCCTTAAGCAGGAAGAAAAGATAAAAGAGAAAAATAATGTACTTAACTTTTCCAAAATAAATGTAGCAATCTTGCAATCATACTAAGTTAACTTTGAGTCATGTAAGGAGTATAGTACTAATGTATCAATGAAACAATTTTAAATGCCCAACATTGGTAAAGGTGACAAGTCTTATAGTATTAAGCCCTAAGTTTGTCTAATTATCTCATTCCTATCAAGAACAAAGTCATAATTTATAAAGTCAAAGTCCTAACCATACTTTTCTAGTCAAAACATCCATTCCTTAAGTCAAGAATTCTAAAGATATAAATAGCCTTTAGGAAATAAGTTATGTATAAATATATCTAGTCTCATGGCATTGTTAGACACTTTTTTTACTTCTTCTTTTTTTTATATATTTTTTTATGTTTGTCCTCATCCATTATTGACTGGATGAATTACTCATATTATGGCTATAGTTTCCCTTAGGCAACTTAAATCCCTAAAAATCAAAACTTAAATCCTTACAGTTTTAGCATTTAAGCATAGTTAGGAAGTTGACTAGATAATTTTTAAACTTTGAAAATAATAAAAATGAAATAAAAATACAAACTCAAAACAAATGCTACAAAAGACTTAAAAATTTTACCAATTGGGCATAAAATTATTCATTAAATTATTATAAAGTAACTCCTTAACAAAACTTAAAATGACTCTAAGTAAGATACTACTAAAGAATGTGGAGAAAAGTTAAGTTTGAAAGTTAAAACTTTGAAAATTTTGATGCAAAAGGAAAAGACTAAATTAAGAAAATAAACATGCAAAACAAACAAACAAACACATGAAATAATGCAATAATAATTAAAATCCTACTTCTATCCCTTCCCTATACTTAAACTTCACATTGCCCTCAATGTGAAACCCAAAGAAAATAAAGTAAAGGAAAGGATAGAAGAAACTCCCTCATATTCATTGTGGTGGAGGAGATGGCGGTGGAGATCGAATGATGTGGCCGAATTTCTCAAAATATTGTTCCATCTTGTGTTCCACCTTATATTGCCTCTAGTTCATTTGATGATTCCAAGTCTCTATATTCCCCAATTGGCATTGTATCGCCCTTTGGTTTTCCAATAGTTGCCCCAAAATGCTAGCCTCCCCACTTGATGAGCCATCATACCCACTAGGCTCATGCATAGGCATTAGAGGTGCATGGACTTGTTCCTCCTCTCCTTGAGGCTCTCCTCCTTCATTCTTCTCTTCTTCCTCATCATCATTGCTCTTTTGTGTAAGCTCTTTCCAACAAGACCTTCTTCATGTGTGAGAATGGGGAATCTAGCCTTGTAAATGGATGTTAAGTCTTCAATCTCTTGTTCCTCTTGTGGTCTTGAAGATGTAGAGCCCCTTGTCTTACCCATTTAGAATATTTAAAATGAAAGTTACAAATTAAAATGTGAAAATTGATAATGAATGGTTGAAGAAGAAGAAAAAGAAGAAGAAGAATGCTTTTATAGATAAAAATTTAATAAGGGAATAGAAAGTAGTTGAGAGAATGCTTTGGTAATGTGTGTTAAAAGACCTTGGGAATGATTTTCTGAAAAAAGGGGTGTGAATAAATGCTATATATACAATGTAGGTGTAAGTTATGAAGTGATAAGTCATGACCTTTCTTAGGAAGAGTCATGACTCTTCACTCAAAACTTGATTCAAATTTGAATTTTGAAAATGTGATTTGACCAAAATTGAAGAATAATTAATGCATTAAAGATAGAAGAATAATTAGTAATCAAAAACAAACTAAAACAATCAAATAAATCAGACAAAAAAAATAGAAAAATTACAAAATCTGTGTTCTTGGCTGGTCACAGGTCGACACTCTGGGCACTACTCATTACTAGATCTCTCTGTAATGAGTCGGCACATAGTGACACGACTCGTTACTTAATAGAATAAGTTTTTTTTTTTTTATGAATGAAATTAAAATAAAAAAATAAAAGCCTAAAACAACTTTTTACTACCCTAAGTTAATAAAAATTCTAATCAAATTCCCCAGCAATGGCGCTAAAATTTGATGTGGGTCAAATTTAATACCCTAGTCTATAAGACTAAGTACAGAGTGAGTAAGGTGTCAAACTCTAGGGAATTTGAAGCAATTTTATATTAACTGGGTAATTACTAAGATGGATAGGCAAATAAAAGATATTGATTTATTCTATCTAATCTAAAATACTAAAGTTATATTATTACTTTAATTAATAACAACAAACAATGAATATTAGAATTACAATTCAGAATTAATTTTGAACTATAAAAGTTAACAACATATAAACACATACAATGATTGGAGAATTTGACCAACATTAAAAGCAACTCTCATTGTCAATTAAGGGTATTTTCATTTAGAGTTTACAAGCACTCTCATGACATTGTAGAGATAAACAAAAACCATTAAGTTCCATGCCAATTCTTTAACCCCTCAAAGTGAATTTCTTGTCTCTAGGTACTTTCCTATCCGTTGAGTAATTTCAATTGCATTTCCACCAAAATGCCCCAACTCTCATTATGAACAAAATGATTAATAAGTTATATATGGTGATCAAGCATACATAACACAATGTAGGACTCAATTGAAATTAAATCATTCATGCACATTAAAAATGTAGTTCATAAAATTAATTCATCATTGCAATTCTAGCAACTTATTAGCCTAAGTACATGGTAAAATATGACATAGAAATAATACAAGCATTCATTATTGAATAGTAAAATAAAAATAGAAGAAAGGAAGAAAGATTGATGAGTGAAAACTCCTTTATTCTTCAAGAAATTACTTGCACAATTCTTACACTTGAAGTGCCTTTTGGAAGGACACTTGATACAAACCAAGTACTTAATTTTAATAAGATGTTTACAAGGATTTTAAGTAAGTTTTTCCTATCCAATACCATAGCATCTCCTTCCTAAATCTAAGTATTTATAAGCCCCAAGGTGTCCCAAGAAGTGCCTCTCGAAAAACGTGTCAAAATGAAATGGTTTCTTGAAAGGGTATAGTAACCACCCTGTCATGAGTCGGCACAGGTGTCACAAGTCGGCACGGTTAGCTTCTGTCACGAGTCGTTCCTTCTCGTGCTGACTCGGCATTGGTCCAAATTTTCCCATCTTTGCTTAAATCATTCCTTGCTTCTTTTTTATGGTCCTATTCCTTTTTAATTTACATAAATGATCTTAAAACACTTATAAATATCCTACAAAACTCAATAAAACATCAAACATACCAATTTCCAACATTACTTAATAAAATTCACATGCAATCATACAAAACACACATAAATAAATACCTAAAAACCTATGCTATTTTGCATTATATCATCTAGTTACAGGCAAGTGTACCTATTATTCAGGTAGTATAGCATAAAAGAAGTCGATCCCATAAGGAAACTATATAAGTATTAGCTCAAATGTTAACTATTGTCTAATGAATTGAATTCCTAGGAAAACTAAAAATTAAACTAAATTAAAAATTAAACTATATTAACTAAATGCAATAAATTAATGAAATCAATTGGAAAAGAATCAATGAATAAATTATCTAGATAGAAACTCCCCCTAGTTCCTCATATATTTTATGAATTACGCAATCAATCAAATCAAACAATGAATCAAGTTGACAATCTTAAAAGTAGAATTAAACCTTTCTCAAGTAAATTAATCCTCTTTTCCCTAAACAAATTAAATAGAATCTCTTCTTATTTAATGGATTAGGCAAAATATTAAGATCAAGGAATTAAGAGCCAAAGGATTTTGTAAACCTATCTCTAGTATTCGAAGCAATCCCCAATATTCATGAGTGATCAAATCAAATCAAAGGTATCTTTATTCCTTTATAGGAAATCACATATCAAATCCACAAGCTAGCAATTTTCAATCAGATTTTATCAATATAAATCATGAATATAACTCAATCTAAGGATGATTTGATCGAAAACACAATCATTTAATCCTTATAATCAAAACTAGGGTTCATCCCATCTAGATAAAAGGAGTTTAGTTCATGGTAAACTAAAAGAATAATGAACAAGAAAGAAGAGAATGATAAATCAAATAATCCATAAAAAAGTTCTCAAAAATCTTCTCCGCAATCTTGAATCACCCACTTCAAATCCACTCGAATCTTGTTCTTCCTTCTTGATTTTGGCTATTAACTCTTCCTTTCTTTGCAAAAAGTTCTCCCAAAGCAAAACCCTCCAAAAAGATTAGACTCTCCCCAACATTCTCTTTGAATCGTCTTTTAAAGGTGTAATTTTTCATCTGCGTGGTCTAGTACATGCCTATATACCTAGAAGTGTAAGCATCTGTCTATTTACAAAAATCAGCTCTTCAATATAGGCTGCAAGACACCTAGGTACATAGGCAAAATGGTTCAACATGCCCTGATACATGTTTATGGTCCTGGGTGTGTTGCCTACTATTTCTTTAAGTCCTTGCCTAAATTTTGCTGAATTCATTCCTTAGCTGTGCAATTTCCGAACAAATTGATCTGTGGCTTCTAAATCAGCTAAAACACTCAAAATGCTCTGATAAAGCACTTAACAAATAAATTAAACTCAATTTAATGATAAAACAAATTAAGAACAAGAGATAAAATCTAATCAAATATGCACCTATCAAAGAGCCAGAGCATAAGGGTAAAACAAACATTGCACATTTGGGTAAATAGAGTGACATCATTTCATATGGCTAGGCCAAGTGAAGAAAGGGCAAAACAACCAACTCCTAATATAAAAGTACAAAAACAACACTGTTTCATGGTTAAGTAAGCAACTAGGGGCAATTCGGCCATTTCACGTCTGCCAAATTGAATTGAGATTGATACTATTCATTTACAGTGAAATTGTGATCTCTTTTAATGTCTTTATATAGATGTTTTATTATTTTTCTTATTATTATTATGATTATTTTTATTCATCTATTATTATTTTGCATATAGACACTCTTTGATTGGGCTTTTATCGAAAAGCTTTGACAGGACCTTGAATCTATAAATAGAAGGGCTATGGGTCATCGTAGGAACTAAACTCCCGAAAACCTCATAGGAGTGAACGTAATGTGGGAACTTAACTTCTTGTGGTATAACAAATTAAGAATTGCTTATCTTTAAGGCGGAAAGATAAGATACTCGAAGGTTGTCAAGCTTCCTCCCTCTCCTGTTGGTCTTAAATCGATTTTGCGTGAGCTTGCAATTATGAGTTACCCTTTTGCTATCACCTAGATAGTAGGATATTTGTTGGCTTTGCTTACCGTGAGAAGATTTAGCCTTAAGATGGTTGTATGTCATGCCCTCTCTTTTCTCCTATCGTATTATATGCATATATATAACATTTAAAATATCTAAGAATTAACCTGTGGCAACACACATCACATCTTGGAAACTGAAAGAGAACTGTACTATGCGATATCATGATAAGTGTTCTGATAACCCAAATTTAAAATTTGACACCTCATCTCTTCATTATAATTGATCCATTTTTCCATTATCAACTATGCAAATCACATTCCCCCTCCCCACTTGTGATAGGATACATCGAGTATCCGCTACTCTTGTCTTCATGTGCACCCTAAGTTAATGGTGAAAATAGGCCCAACTAGGCTATTAAATAACGGTTTTAGGTATCGTATTAGTATCAGAATCGGTGTAACGGAATCAAACTGAATCAGCCGCCGCTACCGTGAATTTTCAAAAATAATTAGCAAACTGATAAAATTCAATAAAAAATGAAATTCAACATCCAGAATGCAATACATTAAATTAATTAACACTTAAATAAGCATAATTGTGCCTAGAAAAATTTAATTTATATAAATAATAATAATAAATTAAATTCAAATTACATAACTAATAATAATAAATCAATCTTATTTTATTAATTTATGAGAGAAAAAAATCACCTTATTCAAGATAAATAAAGTGATAAAAAAAAACCCTTCCTATTCGAAGTAAATAAAGTAAAATTAAAAAAAATAAATATACAATAATATTAATCAATCACCAATAAAAAGAGTGTCGGTGAGTATCTAGATTATCTTGTTTGCTATTAAACTCATTTATAATTTATACAAAATAATTATTTAAATTTTTGAAAATAAATATATAAAGACAAAACATAGTCAAATTATAAAATTCAATCAATAATTTACAGCCAAAAATAAAAAATTTATATAAAAAAACAAATTTTGTAAAAAATTATCAATAATATTCTAAATATATTGAAATATAAATAATGTAAAAAATAATATCCCAATAATTTATATTAATAAAATAGAAAAAATATAAAATAATATCTTTTAAACAATATATTTATAATTTACATTAATAAAATAAAAATAAAAAATATAATAATAATATTTTTTTATTGATATGTCGTCCGTATCGCTAAATAATGATAGTATCAGTGTGTATCAGGTGATTCAGTACTGATTCAATGCTAATTCCCATTAGCAATATCGTAACGGATAAATAACGTATCGAACACCTCAAAACTCTCTATGAAATGGTCAATATGTAATGTATTAGCCGTTATTTAATACACTGGGCCCAACTTCCTCATCAATGTCACGTTTTCCCATAATATGTTATGTAAATGTAAAATATTATCCCTAAATGGCAATGAAATATATGTTTATAAATGAAATTGTTCCATTGTATTAAATATATATTTGAAGTCTATAAGTATTTTTCAAAAGAAGATCTATTCTCAAGTGTTGAGAATATGGATGGCAGATCTCTCTTAAACAAATACTTTAAAATGTTCATGGTCATAGGATTAATGACTGGGCATTATTAATTCTGAAAGTCCATCACCTCTGTTTATAATCTATAATCAGTATGTGATACTTATGATTATAGAGATAGTGAGCATCATACTGTTTGACAAATGTTATCGATATAAACATGTGGATATTCATATGATGAATGATCGAACTATGACGTTAGATGATGATGATATGGAGTTTTATTACTAATCAATAAATCATCATCTAGGTCATAATTGTGTATATAGTCCTTTGACTTGAGGGACAATGTATCTTATTCATCGATAGTTGGAATTTATTACTACTTACATACTAATGCTATTCAAGTATTGGTATATGGTATGTGAAAGTTTGAACTAGTTATGAATGGAGGTAAGTGATCGCTAAGAGAGAATTCATTAACTTGAATAAACAAGGAAGAAATCCTATGTGATCTGATTATTCTTGATAATCAAATCCTTGGATAAGGTAGTAAAGATTTACTAAAAAGGGTTTCTAGTAGGAATCGATTTTATCAAGAATTAGAATCGAGATATAAACATATGATCGAAGCATATTAGGGTTTGACAAATCCATGAACCTAGCTAAGATTGGGATTTTGTAATGAAGGGATTTTAGTGTATGTTAATTATGATCAATGGTCCATGAAATGAATAAGTGATTAAACACTCATATTCATACTAATAAAGTAGTCATGATATGCTATGCTAGGCGTCACTCATGACTTATGGGACTAAGGGTGATATAGAGATTTCACATTAATAGAGAAAATTGTTTTCTCAATCCCATTGCTAATTAGATATGAATCTAGAAAGTCACACACTCAAAAGTGTTCACCTTCCAAAGATAAAAGGTTTACCATAATAATTAATCAAAGTATTTAATTAATTAATTAGTGGTAAAAGGATTGAACTTATAATTAAATTTACAAAGACCCTAGCATGTCTTGAAGTTTAAATCCAAAATGATTTTTTATTAATTAAATCCTAATTTATATATGACATAAATAAGAAAGATTTAATTAATTAAAACTATGGATGAGTTAAAAGAATTGATTTTGAGTTTCGGACTAAACCCTAAATGACCCAAGTCCATTTGTGAAATGGAGAGAGCTAATTTAGGGGTTAGAGATTTTCTCCAACCCTAAAGCCCATATGATGGATTTAGGGGTTAGAGAAAGGTAACCAAGGTCAAAATAGTCTTTTAACTACTTAAGGCTTAATGAAAGTTATCATAAATCAATAAGGGTAAATTGGTCTTTTCCATTTAAGCTTAAAGCATAAAGTAGATTAAATATCTCCTTTGTCCCCTAATTAACAACATAGTTGTTAGCAATTAAAGAAATAATGATATTGTGTATTAGAGAGGTTTTTATGCACATCTTTTCAATTGAGAAGCCTAAGCAACTAAGTTTTGTGAGAATAAAAAGAGAAGAAGAGTTCTTCAATTTTCTTGTTCTTCATTTCTTGTTCTTTGTTCTTTATGAAAGAACAAAGGTTTCTTTTGTTGAAAAGATACATCCATAGCAATTAGAAGAAATCAAATCATCAAGGACTTGTTTTAGAAAATCTTGTATTCAAATTGGGCTACCAAGAGAGAGAATCAAGAACATCTAAATAAATCAAAGTGAGCCTTAGAGGAGGAGCTTGGTGTGGACAATCTAGAGGCTCAACATTTGGGGAGCTTTTGGAGAGGAAAGAAGAATTGGAGTTCATACGCTTCAAGAGGTAATATGATTACCACTTGATCTTCTTTCTTTCTTATATGTTTTACACATTAATTAGATGATTGGATGAATGTTTATTGGACCCATTTGGGTGTAAATGAAAGTTTAAATTGTTTGAAATTTCACCCACCATGTTGCTTCCGCTTAATTTGCACCTAATATTCCTTCATTTTCAGCCCTTTTTTGCCTTACCCCTCATGGTCTTTTTACATTTTTACTATCTAAACTACCCTCACCTCCCTTTTCCTATAAATAGGCCCTCCCTCCTTCATTTCAAAATATACCAAAGTTGATATTTATTGCTATCTATCAACTTTCTTTTTCCTTGTCCCTCCATCCACTCTCTAATTAATTAATTAATCATTTTAATTAATTAATTTTCTCACTCAAACCATGTTAATTAATCATTTTAATTAACTAAAAATCTTTTTTTTAATCACTCAGAAGTTAATTAATTAATTAATCTTTTTAATTAATTAATTACCTTTTTTTAATTAAATCAAAAATCCTTTTTTTAACTCATCCACTATTTTAATTAATTAATTAATCATTTTAATTGATTAATTCACTCATCAATCATTTTCTTTAACCATTAATCAATCCACTTGTCTAGTTCAATAAAATGGAATTTTGGTTCTGCAAAACCCTTTTTCCATATCGTCCATCAAAATCCAAGGTATTTTCACCAAATTCATTCTCCAAACCAAAAATCATTTTAATCATTCTGTAAATCCCTCCATTTAATCTTGGAACGAATTACGTGGATTTTGATTCCTATCCAAACAGGATACGTAGACATGTTTGGAATTTAAGTCTAAACTTCAAATCCAATTTTTCAAATTAAACTTATTTTCCATCTTTTTCTTGAATGTAATTAATTATTTTTTTATGATATTTGTAAGGAAATATGTGGTCTTCCTAGAATACCATAAAGGCTAGAAAAGGCATCTCACTTTTTATCAATGTAATTATTTTAATCGGAATTAAGGAGTAATCATGTGGTTTCCCTAAATCTTTAAAGATTAAAGAGAACACTCTCCTTAATTTGTGAATGTTTATTGTTTCATCAATCTTCATGCATCCACGTTATGACATATTCATACATTTTATTTACAATTATCATCTTATAAATGTCATTCATGAAATCCAATTTTCAAATCAAATTAAATTTAAGAGTCAAATTTAGATTATTTAAAACTAAAAACCTAATCCCCGAACTCAACCTGGTTCAAAGACTAGTGATTTTATCCATGGGTAAATTAAATGAAAATTAATGAATTGGAGTGAAATTGGGTTTTTCCTTAATTTTTCTATTTAAAAATAAATTAGTGTGGTGACTCCTAAAATCATTTTCAAACTCAACAAATCCAAAGCTAAAGGTTCCATCGTGAGTCTAAACCCAAATGAGCATCACTGTTCCCTCTAGTGGATCAAGCTGGTACTCGGGTGAGACCTTACAGTATTTGATATAATACACATGTCAATATTTTTTTTAAAAAAATTAAATTAATAAAATAAATTTCTATTGTAACGTGATCAACTACTGTGTCTTTTTCAAATTTTTCATTAATTTGACCGGTTTAATACTATTTAATCTCTTATATTTATTAAAATACATGCCCTAATTAATAATTTTAAATTTAAAAACTAAATAATCGTATAATTATTTTTGAATAGTAAAAAAATTTAACAACCACTAAATAGTAGTTAACATAATTATCTTAGAGTAATGTTATACAATTCAATATTTTTGTACCAACTTATTATTTTAACTAATGATATCATTGCATTAAAAAATTATATCACTTCAATATTTTTAATAATATAACTTTTGTTGAAGTGTAGTTCTCACAATAATACGCAATCAAATATTACTATATTAAAAATAAATAAAAAGAAGGAGATATTTTAGATTTTTCTTCTTGCTATTCTTTAAAGTTAATTAGATTTTAAATTATTAAAAACATTTCTTTTCAAATTTTTATCAAAAGAAAGAAGCAAATTCATTTGAAATTTGAATAACTTTGCTTCGTTGCTAAAGGAAAACTTTAGCAAGAATCTTACAATAATAGATAATATTTCAATAGTTTTAATTGAATCTGAAATAAATATAGATAATAAGTAGCAGGGTGTTAGCAGGTTGATTTAGTGAAGTTTTAATATGATATTCAATCCAATTCCATCAACAAAAATTTAAAAAAAAAAAACTAACTAATCCAATTCATAAATACGGATCAGATTATGTGGATTTATTTATACACTATTTAATTTTTAATTAATAAATATTTCTTTCAATATTAAAAAGTAAAAACATAGTAATAAATTCAACTTACTTTTAAATTCTAATGAAGTAATTTATATAGTAAACAAATTAAATAAAGAAATCAATCTATAAAAACCTCATTACAAGCCCCAATAATAAAAAAAAAAAAAAAACACTCCAAAACTATTAATAAGGTGTCACATCTTAATTTTGGAGATATGACGGTCCTAAAACATAGGAATACATAAGGTCAACTACACTCGTATAACCCACTCATGCACATAGAAACACTGCTTAGGATCGTACTAAACCTGATACGTTAACTTAATTTGTCCATTAATAAAAAGGAAACCTTAATTTGGGAAGAATAGTTTAAAAATAATTTAAATATAATCCATAAGAAAAGAACATTTTAAGACTCTAAACAAATCATCAAAACATAATGTTCCAAAAATAAAACTCCCCAAACAAGAACTCCCGAAGCATCTAAAAGAGACTCCTCATATCACAGTACGATAAAAAAAACTTGGACAAGAAAATCCCCCAAGCGGAGTAGATTGCTTGAGCTATCACCTTGTCTTCTTATAATGCTCACCTAAAATCACACAAGAAAAGGGGTGAGATAGATGATCTCAATGAGTAAACAATATGGCTTATACAATAACACATATCCTTTAGAAAGGGGCTCAAAGCTCATAACTCATAGTTCATAATTCATAATTCATAGTTCATGGTTCATTGTTTGCAATTTAGCAAGATTCATAGAAATCACACTTATCACTTATCACATAGAGAGTGAAGGTTGTTGTCGTATTCACTCAAACATATAGAGGAGAGGTAGCATTAAACCAAATTCCAACTCTTATCACTTAATAAGAGTGAAGCTGATTAGGCTCCATAACTAGAACCACCCCTTCTAGCTAAGTTGGATACACTACTCCTATCCATCGAGGTAAGATCATGTGCATAGGTTCCAAGGATTTTTGCATAAAAGGGCTCATTGGTACCATAACTAGAGCTAATGGCAATCACTTATAACAATAGCACTAAAGAATGCAATCACATGTAACATAATAGCAATAAAGGTTTAGCTTATTGAACAAAAGATAAACAACAGTGTGGTTCTAGAAAGAATATAAGATAAGGCAACAATCACAAAGGTTCTTTCTTATTATTGAATACTCAAAAATGGTTTTGGACCAATTGTCCTTTGGCAACCCAGGTTTCATAAAGAAATCATATAATTATAATTAAAAATAGAAAGGAACTTGGGTTCCAAGAATCTCAAAGGGTTACATAACATGAAAACTTGTACTTGTAACATGAACATAATGTTTACTCACCTTGTGGTTCCTTAGCTCCTAATGCTTGTAGCCCTTGCACTTCTAACAATCCTCAAGCTCTAACATAACATTATAATTAAATACTTAGCATTTGCTTAACATCATGCTATCCTATCCCATAACTACCCTATGCACATATATCATTCACATATACTTACAGTTGCACTAAAAAGTGCACTCATCACTTGCACATAACATGTTGACTTTGAAGTCTTACATACTTTGCCTTCTTAGGCTCACATGAAATCACATAATAACTCATACAAAGACTTTTCTAAACCCAAACACAATAAATCATGATCTTAATATCAATTCAATTTAACTTCCAACTTGGTACATTTAATACTTTATTTATATATCAACTTAACAAGTAAACCTTAAAAGAGTCTTACTCGTCTCCTTTGGCCAAATCATACAATCAATGTCATAGTCAATTTAAGGTCATTAATTCTCAATTAACACATCATAATGTCTAATTCACATGTCACTTAATCATGTACACGTATTAATTAAACATGACAATTAAAGTTTTGGAAAGCCTAGGTAGGCCGAAACACTCTAGGTGTTTTCTTGAGCTATTCCTTCAACCAACATGCAATTAAATCATGTATCATTCATATACACATGCTAACAATCATCAAAATGTATTCTACAAAAATTATAGGCTTTGAAATCAAAATCCCAAGATAGGTCGAACCACATATTAAGGAAAAATCATAGATTTTCTTGCTTTTTACACTTTCTGATCATTACAATAATACGTAAACGCATGATTTAAACCAATATTTTTTATGTAAACATAACAAAAATTAGTTTAGAAATCAAAGACATACAAATCAACCACTAGTATACATATGCATGAAATTTTCAACTTTTAGGTTTTAGGGTTCACTTTTGATGGATTTGTGAAGAAAGAGTTGTATTTATGGTTGAAAATCGGTTTATCTTACAAAAAAAACAACCTAGGCCAAATTTAAGAAGAAGAAAAATAGTAAATATATAGCCCCATATGGATTACTCATGATTAGTTTTATAAAAATCAAATAGTAGCTTAAAATAAGAGAAAAACTTACGAAGACGGTCACAAAATCGTAAGGTTTGGAGGCACCTTGTAAATTTCAGTTGAGAGAGAATTTTTGAGAGAAAATTCTATAAAAATCTGATGGAAAAACATAATGGTGGCTGCCACAACTCAAGGGGGCTGAATATTAGGTTATTTTTAAGGTTATGGTGCAAAATTACAAGTTTATCATTAATGAGATAGGTTAGAAGTATTTTGGTATGTTGGGCTTTTGGTCAGTTGGGACTTTAAACTAATTTATGGGCTGTTTTTAAATAATTAAAAATAAAATATTTTGCTTCTTATTTTCATTAAAATCCCCCCAAAAATATTTAATTAAAAATATTTTAAAAAAGCTCATAAAAATTATTCTATGCTTAAAAATAGTTTTGCGTATGAAAATTCACTTTATATGCAATAAATCATTTTATGCTTTTACACTTCACATAAATCACTTATTTGATATCCAAAATTTACATTATGCATATTAGAACTAATCTAGTATGCCACTTACTCATTAATCACATAGTACATGAACTTTCATAAAAGCACATACTTTGTCATAGTAGTTCGCAATCAAGCAATTTTATCACAAAACTCCTCGGGTGGGTGTGGGTTGTTACATAAGAAATTTCAGCAAAGAAGAGCGGTAAGTTTCATATAGCACAAAGAAACACAAGAAAATTGCATATTACAAAACATAAATTAACATAATAATCAATTAATCATTGTATATTTGAAAAAATTTTCTTATCCATATTATTGCATTTTCTTGCTAAAACAGATAGACTAAACCTAATATGAGAAAATTTATATTAAAAACTTTATAAATAAATATATGGCAGCATATAAAATTTTTTTATTAACTTGTTAATTATTATATAAGCATTTAAGTTATTAATTACTTAGAAACATTTACTTTTTTTAATATTATTTGAAACCTAAATGAAATTTTATGAGCTAATAATATTTAATTTTAATAATTATAATTTTAAGTGAATATAAAATAAGTAAACAAATTAAAGCAATAATTGTAAATAGAATATTATACTAATATTTATTAATAATTAACTTTTATTATGATAAATTAATATTAAAACTGAAATGAGTATAATTATGATCATTATAAATTGACTTTCGCTTGCCTTACCTTTTTATAACCAATAAGATTTTTCAAAATTTTTTGTGCAAGCTATAATAGACACTATATTTAAATTATAAGTTTATACATAAGCAATAAGAGCTAGATATGGTTGCGTGTTTAAGGATTTGCTATGATATTGTCATTTTTTCTTCGTCTCTTCCTCTGACTTGATATGTGATAAGAAGTTTTGATAATCTTTTGCAAATTTAATTAGCAATTATTTGAGGTAATTTTTTTTTCTTTTGTTCATTTGTGTAGAAATTTGATGGAAAAATGGTATGTTTATGGTATTATGATAGATATATAAAATATCAATTAGTTAATTATCAAATTATTCATGATTTTGCTATTTTAATTAGCGCATTTTTTTTAAAGCTTATTATATGTTTTATGATAATAAACAATTATATTATTTAATTAACAAAAATTATAAAAAAATAGAATAGAATATATCATCTACCACTGACCATAAATATTTTATAACCAACATTATCTAATACAAATTCATATAAAAATTAATATGATGGTTTTCTAACATTTTCTATGATCACTTAAAATCAATATATTAGAACACTTTAAATTATTTTGGTTAAGAAAATGCAACACAAAATTAAAATTTATTTATAAGAATGTCAAAATAATTTAAAATAAACTATTATTTTCTTCTAAATTATAAAAAATTGAGAATATAATGACTAAAAATTATATAAAAGTTTAAAGTTATTATTAGCTATTGTGAGGTCTCGCCCGAGTACCGGTCCGATCTGTTAAAAGGAATTGAAATGCTCATTTAAAAAAGGACTCACGAGGAAGCCCTTAGCCTTATCTTTGATTGATTTCAAAATTATTTTTAAAGTCGCCATCTTAATTTATTTTTATTTGGGAAAATATAAGGAAAAAATTACTTGACTTCAACTATTACCCAAAGGAAAAAGGATCACTAACCTCGAAACCAAAGAGGATTCGAGGACTAGGTTTTCAATTTATCTTAACAAAATAAGTTTCGCTAATTAATATAAGAGTGACTTAAAATATATGTCATGAACAAATTAAAATTTATGAACAATTTACAATATGCATGATTATTCAATCCATACATTCAACAATAAAATCAATACAAGTAAAGTTCAAAAGAAAGTTATCATTATAATAAAAAATCCCAAACTTAGGGGATATCTCCTCTAATCCTTACGGGTTTTAGAGAAGTCACACATTCCCTAAACTAAACCTAACAACAAAGTGTAAGTAAAGACGGTGATAGGGGGAGAGTTAATTAGTTTTTAATTAGATTCGATGCTTGAACCAAGCATGCCTACATATCCCTTTGAATGAAAATCAAAACCCATGCAGTTCTCCCTTCTTACGAAGGGGTTAGCTTAGCCTAGTTATTTTATCATGTTTTGATTAATTGATTAAAAAAGGGTTAAATTGATTGATTTAACTAATTGATTACTAAGTGGAGTTAATTAAGTCAAATTCTAATTAACTACCTTAGTAAATCAAGAATTAGGCAATGAGCCTTAAAATATAAATCTCAAAGAGGAAAACAATAAATAAAATAAAGAGAAAAGAGAAAGAAACTTACCTCATATGGCAGGAGATGGCTAGTCTTGGACAGGGCAGTGACTTCCCTCGGATGAAATGTGGCGGCTAGCCCTAGATAGTGTGACGGCTTGCCTTGAATGGTGGGCAGTGGCTAGCCTCGGATGGTTGACACGAGCCTCAGACGGTGGGTGGCGATTAGCCTTGGACGATGGGCTACGGCTAGCCTCGGATAGTGGACACTAGCCTTGGGCAATAGACTTACCTTGAACAGGCGAGCAAAAAGCCTTTAACTATTTGGGTAAGAATCAAGGAGAAACCTTCCAACACGAGCCTTAGGCAATAGACTTACCTCGAATAGGCAGGCAAAAAGCCTTTAACTAGTTGAGTAGGAATCAAGGAGAAATCTCCTAACTTGCTTTGCAAAACAAGAAGCAAATGCAAAGCAGTTTACTTAAAGTTAATGCTTTTAAAGTTCTGAAAGTTAGTCCTTTGAAGTGTGGAGAGGTCCCTTATATATAAGAAGAAGATTAAAGGAGAAAAATACTGAAGTTTCGATGTGGGATTACACAAAATAGGAGATTTCACCAGAGTTACCGCAAAGGGCTTTGCAGCCCCGCAGAGGTCTCTGCGGCTGTGCCACAAAGCACTTTGCGATTCTGCAGAGGGCTTTGCAGCAACAGACCCATTTTCGCCCATTCTTGCTCATTTCTCATTTGTTTTTCAAGATTTCAGTTGCGTTGTATTTGTCACTCATCCCAGATGATTTGAAAGGGTTCAAATGTCAAAAAGATATGTTTTGATTTTTCCATTTTGAGAGTTTTGACTTTTGGAGGTTTATTTATTGAGTCTAAGTGCTTTTAAGATTTAAACATATACTAAATAGTGCAAAATTAAGGGTTCACAACTGCCCCTCATCAGAATTATCTTTGTCTAAAAGGTAATTTTGATGACAGTCAACCTGAGGATGAGAGATGGTAAAAGAAACCAAATTAATGTCTAGGTTAGAATTTAGACATTTGGGTGAAAGGTGTGATTGAATTTTAAGAAAGATGCTCTCGGTATATTTGGAAGATTTGTCAGTTGGTAGCATTTGGTTATTGTCCTTTCTGATAAGAACTAAAAGCGATGTTCCTATCTGGTAAGAATGATAATCTAGGAAAGAAGGTGACTTTGTCTAGTAGGAATCGACAAAATAGTGATCCTGTCTGGTCGAAATGATGATCTTATCAGGAAAGAAGGCAACCCTGTCTGATGGAAATCGATAAAGTGGTAATCCTATCTAGTAGGATCAAAAAGATGACCATCTTGTCTAGTAGGAATGATAAAGATAACTATCATGTCTAGTAGGAAGTGTACAAGTAGTGGTCCTTTATAGTAGGAATGAAAATTGATGATCTTGTTTGGTAGGAATGAAAAGTGATGATCCTGTTTTGTAGGATAAAAATGATAACCATCCTGTCTAGTAGGAATGGTAAAGATAATTGTCCTGTCTGGCAGGAATAGTAGAAGTAATGGTCCTTTCTAGTAGGAATGAAAAGTGATGATCCTGTGTGATAGGATAAAAAAGATGATCATCTTGTCTGGTAGGAATGGTAAAAATGATTGTCATATCTGGTAGGAACAGTAAAAGTAGTGGTCCTTTCTGGTAGGAATGAAAAGTGATGATCCTATCTGGTAGAATAAAAAAGATGACCATACTAATAGGAATGGTATAGATAATTGTTTTGTCTAGTAGGAATAGTAAAAGTAATGATCCTAAGATTGACATTAATTTTTTGAAAAGAGACTGATTTAGATTGATCAGGTTATTTAGATTGATCAAGATTGATGATCTGTCTTACTCCAAAAGTTTGATGATCTGTCTTAATTCATAAGCCTATTTGATGCAAAAATGATCAGATATCTTGAATTTGTGAAATAACCTGATATAAAAGTGTTGATTTTCGAGAGAAAGACGCCCCCATTTCAGAAAGCTGAGTCATTTAGTTTTTGGTTGATTGGCTAGCTCAAAGGCGAAAATGGGCATATCAAGTATGAGGCTAGTTGGTTAATGGCTATCAGTTTAGCCTAGGAAGAAGTCATTTTGCAAGGCCAAGCAAGGTGTGGTCTTAGTAAAGATCAGGCTAGTTAGTTCAAAAGACTTAGATGGGTCTAATTTTAGAGAAGATTTGGTTTGAGGCTGAATTGAAGAGCTTGATCAAAAGGCTCAGGTCTTTAGAGATTATTAGATTGGAAGGTTTTGAGAAGGTTAGCTTGTGGGACTTGTCCTTGGAGAAGTTCATATAGAAGCCTTAGTCAGGTTTGGCACTTCGCTCAGTCAAGTTATGACCTTTAGGGAGTTCATTTGAAAGCCTCCATTAGATTTTTCCTTAGGATAAGGCTAGGATACTAGACTTTATAGGAG
Organism: Reutealis trisperma; assembly: GCA_947687605.1. Classification (NCBI taxonomy): domain Eukaryota; kingdom Viridiplantae; phylum Streptophyta; class Magnoliopsida; order Malpighiales; family Euphorbiaceae; genus Reutealis; species Reutealis trisperma. The sequence continues at coordinate 3,185,661 of CANTUT010000067.1, read as the reverse complement.
GTGAAAACTAGAAGGCTAAATCTGGCTTAAAGGAAAGGTCAAGCTAGGAAACCAGCTCAATGAAGGCTTGGTCAAATTTGGCCTTAGAGGAGATTATAGCCTTTATAAATGAAGGCTTTTTTTTTTTTAGTGGGCTTTATGGTGAAATCTTTTAGGCTTGGGCTTCATGGTGAAGGCTTTTTGGTTTGGGTTTCATGGTAAAGGCTTTTTGACTTAGGCTTTATGATGGAAGGCTTTTTGGTTTGGGCTTTATGATGAAGGCTTTTAGGAGTGGACTTCATAGTAAAGGCTTGAAGGTTTTTAGTTAAAAGGCTTCTAAGATAGTCTGTTAGCTTAGGCTTTTCTATGAGGGTGCTTTGGATCTCTTTGGAAAATGGTTGGCTTTATCTCAGGTATGGTGCTCCAGGTTTTGGTCATAAAGATACCGCATGCTCATAGATAGGGGGCCTACCTTTGTCATGGTTACATCAGATTTTCAATGCCCATCAGATGATTGGCAAGCCTTGACTTAATTAGGCTTTACGGGTGATGTAATAAGCCAATGACGCTTTGTCTTTTCAAAGATAATGAGATTTTGCGAAAGAGGCATAAGATGGGCCTTGATTAGTTCAAGCCCTTCTTTTGCGAGACAAGACTTGATTTTGATTTTGCTAAAGAAAATTGGCTTTTAGGATTTTTGGTTCTACACATAGGTTTGACCATGAGAAGATAATAAGACTTTGCCAATGAAAGAGTGGTACAAGGCTTGAGCTTGAAAGAATGGTATAAGGTTTAAGCTTGAAAGAATAGGACGGTACATTTTGAAGTTTAAGAATGGTTCAAAGGTGGGTTGAAAATTTTGAAAAAGATCAAGGAGGTTGTATGATTTTGCTATTTGTAGTATTATTCATGGAAAAGAACAAGCCAAGCTAATATTGTCATTTTAAGATTAAAAAGACTTTTGGGGTGACACTCTATTAGCTTAATCATATATGACATACTAGCTGAAAGGAAGTTCCCTAAGGAGTGGCTGAAGGATTAGAAAGAAAACACATAAGAGATAGGAATATGGTGGATAAGCGAGTAATATGAGAGATTATGCATTAGCTCTTTGAACTAAGCGACATAATGGATTGACAAGTGATGATGATGACCTAAAAAGATATGCCTCTATTATGAGATAAGGGCATAGAAGACATATGACTTTAGAGAATGAGCCTCTAATGAGATGAGACAGATTGAGTAAAGAAAACTTTAGACACGAAAGAAGATGATTGGGATGAGCTTTCTCTCTCTCTCTTTTTTTTTCTCTCTTTTTTTTAGCTCTAACTTTTGCCTAAGCTGCCTTTTCAGATTTTCAATTTAGCAAACTTAGAATAATGAAATTTGGGAGAAGATATTCCACCATGATTCATTGCTTTTCTTCACTTTTAGGGGCTCTAACCTTTGAATTTTAGATTTAACAACTTATTGTCCCTTATTGAGGTGTATCGTTTGATTTTGTGCTTCAATTATTTGATGAGAGGTCTATATCTTGACCTTCTTTAGTTAGGAGTTGGCAAAGCAATTGTTGATGGCACCTCAATTCCAACATATGCTAGCTGTGGTGGATTTAATTGACTATTCATTTCACTTTTTTTTATTCTTTCTTTTTCTCTTTTTTTTTTCTCTTTCTTTCTTTTTCTTTTTTTTTTTCTTTTCTTTGTTTTTCTCTTTTTCTTTTTTTTTCCTCAAAGCTCATCCATTTTTGAAACAAGAAAGACAAGTGTATAAATAACAAAAAAAATATGGATATTTTATTACAATGGAAAATTTTAACAGAAAGAGACCGACATGATTGACGAAAAAATAAACGAAGAAGAAAATAAGATGATAGAATTAGACTCAAATTTAGACTCAGACTTTGAGATTAGACTCAAACTCAAACTCAAACTTGTATTTCAATCTCATATAGGTCAAATTAGTTGAACTTGAACTCTTCCATGTTATGCCACTTGGGGCTGAGGTAAGGTGGGGTCGAATTGGATTCAGGTTCTTTGTCATTATTCAGGTTGGTAGTGAGGAATTCAAGTTGAAATGATGCACTTTGGATGCAATTTTGAACCTTTAACGCAATTACAACCAAAACTTTGAAAATGGGTAAGTATTGGATTATCAAGTGGACTCGGTAGATGGAAAGTAGATTTTTGATAAGGATATCCACTTATTCTTGTTCTGATGGTTTAGTTACCATTTAAATAGCTTTAGCCCACCACCTTAAAAGGAACATGGAGACAGACTCCTTTGGAAGCTGCTTGGTAGTTTCCAAGTCACGCTTAGTGACATCTATTTCACCATTGTAATGATACTGCATGATAAAGGCACGATGGATATCATCCCATGTCCTTTTATGGCTTTTGTCTAGTGAAAGAAACCATCTCTTAGTAGCACCGGTTAGTGATTGTTGGAACAGTTAAGTAAGGAGCTCATCGTTAACTCCCAAAGGTTTCATTGCCCCTACGTATATCTTGAGATGAGTTTTGGGACAAACGGTTCCATGAAATCTTTCCAGTTCAGGCATTTTGAATTTAGGAGGAAGCTTGGCATCAGGGAATAAGGTTAAACTATTCATGTCAATTAGATCATTGTCGTGTTTTAGGGATTTGATGGTTTTTTTCCATGGCTTCAAGTTTCTCTTTGAGCAATCTAGTGTCTATATAAGAGAAAACTTCCCCACCTTGGTTTAGATACGAGTTGGTTTAGCTCAAATTCGGGCTAGAATTAGTCTGGTTCAAGATAAGGTTTGGGTTAGGATAGTTAAGGCTAGCCTGGTTAATCATAGCCAAAACTTCCTCAATGATGAATTGCCTTTATTCCTCGAATTGGGCTTGTTAAACAACTAAGACTGCTTAGAAATGCTCTTTTTGCTTCTTAAGAAGTCTAGTCACAAATGTGGTCAGGGAAACCATGTCAAGCGGGTTGGCCATTGATACCTTCAAATCAAAGTAATAAGGTATGTGATAGGTATGGAATAAAAAAGGTGATAAACGTATAGGCACATGGATCTTAAGAGAAAAGGCTTCCCTATTGTCATGGGCCAACCATTTTTTAGGCTTACGATGGGGCAAATGTTCTTAGTTTAGGGTAGGATCAAAGATATTGGGTTTAAGATAGTGTGTTGGGCCAAAGTTATTGGGTTTAAGGGTAACAGGCTAGTTTTGAAGGTAATGGACCATTAGTGTTGGGTTTAAGGATAATTGGTTTGATTTTGAACAAGGGGTTAGATCAAGATAATGGTTTTGGTATGGAGAACCTAAGGTGTCTAGGCTTTTTCTTTTTTTTTTTTTTTTGGATAAGGATAGGGGCTATGGGTTAGGCTTATGGTCAAGTAGTAGGTTTCCATGGTTAGATATGGGTTTTATGTGGGTTCATGGCTTAAGGTCCAAAAGTTTTGGTACTCGTCATACTAGAGCAGCAATATATCTAACCACATGTGAGTTAAGGAGCCTCACATAGGCCAACAATACATGCACACTCGTTACACCTTTGAAAGGATCAAAGGATTCATCGTAGGGTGGATAATTTCACTATCGGTGAATAGACCTAAGGAGGATTACCCACTCGATGCTACTCACTATCCATTATTTTCCTAAAACTAGGTTGAATGGCAAAGAGCCTATAGAAGTGATGCATGCAAAGTCATAATCATATTAAAAGGTCAAACTCTTTTTAAACCAATTAATAGTCCATTTATTTTTCCGTTCATTAAAAAACATTAGTCCCCTATGGAGTTGCCAACTCTAAGTCCTTGCCCAAGCACCGATCCGATCTGCTAAAGAGAATTGAAATGCTCATTTGGAAAAGAACTCACGAGGAAGCCCCTGGGCTTATCTTTGATTGATTTGAAAATTTTTTTTAGAGTCGCCACCTTAATTTATTTTTATTTGGGAAAATATAAAAAAAGAATCATTTGACTCCAATTATTACCGAAAGGAAAAAGGATCACTAGCCTTGAAACTAAAGAAGATTCAGGGACTAGGTTGTTGGTTTATCTTAACAAAATAAGTTTGGCCAATTAATATAAGAGTGACTTAAAATATATTTCATGAACAAATTAAAATATATGAACAATTTATAATATGCATGATCATTCAATCCATACATTCAATGATAAAATGAATACAAGTAAAGTTCAAAAGAAAGTTATCGTTATAATAAAAAATCCCAAACTTAGGAGATACCTCCTCTAACCCTTATGGATTATGAGGAAGTCACACATTTCCCAAACTAAACCTAATAACAAAGTAAAGAAAACAAAATAAGAGTAAGTAAAGAAGGTGATAAGGGGAGAGTTTGTTAGTTTTTAATTGGATTCAATGCTTGAATCAAGCATGCATGTGTATCCCTTTGAATGGGAGTCAGAATCCATGCAATTCTCCCTTCGTATTTTTTGATTGATTGATTAAAAGAGGATTGAGTTGATTGATTTAACCAATTGATTACCAAGTGGAGTTAATTAAGTCAAATTTTAATTAACTACCTTAGTGAATCAAGAATTAGGCAATGAGCTTTAGAACACAAATCCCAAGGAGAAAAACAATTAATAAAATAAAGAAAAAAGGAAGAGAAAAGGGAAAGAACTTACCTCAAATGGTGGGCGACAGCTAATCTTGGACGGGGAGGCAGCTTGCCTCAAATGGCAGGTGGCGGCTAGTCTCAGATGGCGAACATGAGCCTCGGACGACGGGAGGCACCTAGCTTAGGACAGAGGGCTACGATTAGCCTCTGACGACGGACACAAGTCTTGGGCAATAGACTTGCCTCGAACAGGTGGGTGGAAAGCATTTAACTAGTCTGATAGGAATTAAGGAGAAACCTCCCTAGACGAGCCTTAGGCAATAGACTTGCCTCGAACAGGCAGGCAAAAAGCCTTTAACTAATTGAGTAGGAATCAAGAAGAAACCCCCAACTTGCTTTGCGAAGTAAGGAGCAAATGCAAAGCAGTTTGCTTGAAGTTAATGCTTTTTAAGCTCTGAAAGTTAGTCCTTTGAAGTGTGGAGAGGTACTCTATATATAGGGAGAAGGTTGGAGGAGAAAAACACTGAAGTTTCGATATGGGATTGCACAAAATAGGAGATTTTGCTAGAGTTGCCGCAGAGGGCAATGAGCTCATTTTCGCCCGTTCTTGCTCATTTCTCTTCCGTTTTTCACGGTTCTAGTTGCATTGTATTTGTTACTCAGTCCCAGATGATTTGAAAGGGTTCAAATGTTAAAAAGATATGTTTTCATTTTTTCGATTTTCCCATTTTGAGAGTTTTCGACTTCTAAATATTTGTTTACTGAGTCTAAATGCTTCTAAAATTCAAACGCATACTAGAAAATGCAAAATTAAGGATTCACAGATATATATAAACTACAGTGTTCCTTAATTATTATTTTTTATAAATATTCTTTATAATACCACTATTATTTTTTCTATATATTGCAATTAAATAATTACAAGTATAAATTTATTTTGAAAAATTAAAAATAAATAAATTATAAAGTTTCATGTAACCCACAGATATTGACTTAGTATATATATAAGCAAGCTTAAAATGCTCTAAATTTTGCTATGTGGCATATATTCACCACATGTTTTTTTTTTATTAGTCAACATAGCAAGTAAGTCATGAATTTTATATTAATTTATTTTCAATTTTTACCATTTAAACAAATTTGTAATCTAAATTAAAAATTAATTATTATCACCAATATTATACCATTATTATAATTTAAATCATTAAAAACTTACATAATTATAATATGTAATTTAAGAAAAGTTAAAAAACTTTATAACATTTGACAAGTGAATGAATATCATTTCTATTTATAGCATTTAAAAAAAAATTCTCTTAATTACAATGACAATATAAGTTTTGTCTTTTCCAATTTTTAAAATATTTTATTACATTTTCTACTTAATTATTTTTATAATGCTTTTTTTATTTATTATAATTTTGTAAAATTTTACGAGTATTCTAATACAATTAGTTGTAAAGTACATCTAAATTAGTAATTAATTTTAATAAAAAATATATTCATATATTATTATGATACGTAATTAATTTTAAAGTTATAATTAAAATAATATTAATTTAATAATTATGAATGAAAAGTAATATTTATTTAATATTTATTTAATTATTAAATATGTTTATTTTAAAAAGTATTTCAATTTGATTATAATAGAATAAAAATTATGGTACTAAAAATATAAATAAAAATATAAAAATAACATAAATTTGCAATTGTATTATTATTTGAAGAAATTTGAAATCTACAATACAAAAATAATTTTATGACAATTACATATATTACAAATATAATTATGATGTGTAATCTAAATAAAAAAATGAATTTAAATTTTAGCATAACTTAAAAAAATTATAACCTAAAATGCCAACTTAAAACATACATTTATAATTTTCTATACATATTTATTTTTAAATTATATATTCTTTTATTAATCAATTTGACAAGAATCAAGATGCCTTATAAGAATTCTACAAATATTTGCAAGATAAAGATTTCAAGAAGGTTTTTTAAGGCTGTCATTTCTATTAAGATAGCCTACAAAGACATGCAATCCAACCATTGTACATGATTAGTGAATCATCCAAGAAGAATATGAGATTGCATAAAGTTTCCTACAATCCAATCAAGGAAATTTGTATCACAAGCTTTGCATATGGATCCAATCATATTCAAGGAACTTTCAAGGATTTTATCAACATATTCATACCCAATATCAAAATGAAGAGATTAAAACACATTCCAAGTGATTGGGGTCAAATACATGAAGAGTCAAGCTTAAAACATGGCTATGAGATGAAAGTGCACAAAAGCTGAAAATTGGCAGCGTCGCGCCCGCGACAGTTGTCACGCCCACGATGATTACAGATTGAAAGCTCTCTGTTGCGAGCGTGATAGCGTTGCGAGCGCAACGAGAACCTGAGCTGTGTAATTCATTTTATTTTTTGATTTTTGTTATTTTACTTTAATTTTAGATGTTTTTGGGGCCCTATCAATATGATATAAGTCCATAGTCAATTAAATTAAGTTTGCTTATGTAATTAATAAGTTTTTGGCCTACTTATATTAGGTTTAAAGCCCAAAACGAATTTAGGTTTATTTCTTATTTAGAAATCAGTTTAGGAATCTATTTATAAATAGGAAATTTCAATCCTTGTTTAGGAAGATTTTCTAGTCCTTAACTAATTCTAATTTAGGGTTGAGCCTCTGTATAAACTCAACCATTCATGTAAAAAGTTATGATAAATAAAAAATTAGTTTTCTTAAGAGTGTGATATCTTGGTTTTGATTCTTGCTTGAATCAAGTTTATACAATCAAAGCTAATTACTTTGCGCGTATTTATTCCAAGGTTCTCTTTCACAAGTTGCTATTGTGTCGTGGAGATCATCATCCAAAGGTGATCATATTCCAAGGTACTCTATCACAAGTTAGATTTGGATCGCAGACTTGGGGAAAACCTAGTTTAGCTTTCCAAGGAGTTGCTTCCAAGCATAAAGATAATTAGGTCTCAAGTTTAATATACTTGAGGTTCGTATCAGTTTGGTTTCAAAGCTTAGGCTCTAAATCATGTTATATCTTTCCATTTCATTTGTGTTTTCCATTTTTGTTTGTATTTCTTGTTTTTGTTTGTTTTTGTGTTCGTTAAATTCCTTTGTTTTCATCTTGTTAACTCTGTTTGTTCATGTTTCAGGTTTGAAAAATCAAAAAAAAAAAAAAACAAAATCGTTTTACCTTCTTTGATTCGTGTCCTATTTTCGTTTGTCTCTTTGTTTTCTATCCTATTCGTATTTCTATTCTTTATTTCGTTGGAAGGTCAAAACCATACTTACTTAGGGAACCAATTCGAATTCAAGAAGAAAGAAGGGAGGACTCACCCAAGCTTAAAGACTTCAAATTCAATTTGGCTTCTTGTATTTAATCTTCAATTTGTTTGTTAATTTTCCTTTCAATTTGTTGCTGTAATTATAAAAAAAGAAAAAAAAAAGAGAAAAAAAAAAAAGAGAAAATCAAAATTTAAAAGAAAAGCAAAAAAAAAAAGAAGGAAAATTCGTCCAAAAAGAAAAGAAGTAAAAAGTGTTGAAATCTAACTTTTTGGTGTATTTATAGAAGTTATTTAGTTCCTAGAGTGAAGAAGACAAAGAAAGAAGCTGATTTTCAAGATTATATAAGGAAAATCAAAGATTTGAGCATTCTACAAGCAGTTTGACCAAGTCTAAGCATCCTTCCAAAATAAGCTAGGATTGGTTCCTACTCCTTTCTAAATTTTGGTTTGACTTTTCTAATCCTACTTTCATTTTGACTTTCTAATTTAACTATTTCCTTATTCCTTTCGGTTTTCTTTTTATTTTAATCCTTGTTCATATCTCATTAGGTTTCTTAATCCCATTAAGATTCCTATATTATTTTCCTAATTCTATTAGGATTTCAACTTTTGTTATCCAACTTCAATTAGGATTTCTAATTTTATTTTCTGAGTCAAATTCTAATTCTTATTTTCTAGTCCTATTAGGATTCTTGTTCTCCTAGTGTCATTAGGATTTCTTATTTCTTATTTCATTTTGAGTCTTTGGATATTATTCACATTGTAATTTAGTAAGATTCTGTTAATTTGATTTTTGCAACTAATCTTGGCAAGAGATTTGAATGGGAAAAGATTAAGTGTGAGCAGGAAAAGGCTAAGTGTGAGCACATCTAGAGAAAAGCCATTGATTGAGAGTAAAACTAAACATGAGTGAACTTGAGTGAAAAAATTACTTGAGCAAAACACGTAAAGGAGTGAAGTGAGGAAACTATTCTCTACTTTGCTAACTTTGTTTTGCAGCTCAAAAATGAGTGGAACCCAAGGAAATCCACATGGGCAAATAGACAGATTCCAAGTCTTATATGATTTGCTCCAAGCAATAAAAAGAAGGACCAATGAAAGAACGGACCAACTTGAGCAAAGAAGTGTGGAGATAATGGACCAATTAGAAGATTCAATCACAAGGGGATAACCATTAAATTTTCCTAGACAAGCTAGATGTGTACCAACGAGAGTGTGGGATGAGATTGAAGATCAAGATGAAACTGAGTTCCTTAATGATAATGAAGAGGAAGAAGAAGTGAGGCCAAGAGCTAGACAAGATGATAGCAATGGTGGAATAAAACTAAAAATTCCAACATTCCATAGAAGAATAGATCCTGAAGCATACTTGGATTAGGAAAAGAAGATTGAGTTAGTTTTTGATTATCACAACTACACCGAATCTAAGAAGTTAAAACTTGTTGTTATTGTATTTGATGGATATGCCATTACTTAGTGGGATGATACTAAGCAAAAGCGAAGAAGAAATAGAGAAAGACCCATCGAAGAATGAAGGGACTTAAGAGCAATCATGAGAAGAAGATTTGTACCAAGTCACTACTATAGGGAGCTGTACAATCATCTTCAAAACCTAACTCAAGGGTCCAAGAGTGTTGAGGAATACTACAAGGAGATGAAGGTAAACCATGATTTGAGCAAATGTGGAAGAAGATAATAAGGCTATAATGGCAAGGTTCCTCAATGGGTTGAAAAAGGAGATTGCAAATGTGGTTGAGCGACAACTATATATGGAGCTTGAAGATTTGCTTCATCTTACTTTGAAGGTTGAGAAGCAATTGAAGAAGAGGAGTACCAATTGATTATCTACCTCCTACAATGCACAATTCAAATCAAATTAGAGAAAAGATGACAAGGCCTTTCCATCCAAGCCTAAGGCTGATTTCAAAGAACCTCTAAAGACACCCTTCCCAAGTAAAGACAAAGGTAAAGCTATGCCTTCTAGTTCTGAAAATATTATATGCTATAAATGTCAAGGTGTAGGTTATTATAAGAAGGATTGTCCAAATAAGAAGATAATGTATATGTAAGATGGGGAGTGCTATTCGGCTAGTGACGAAGAAGCTGAAGAAGAAAGAATGCCACCTCTTGAAGATGTAAGTGACAAAGAGGAGGACAATCTACCTGAAATAGCCGAAGGTGGGAGGTCTCTTGTTACAAGGAGATCGTTGAACATACAAGTCCAACATGATGATAATGTGCAACAAAGAGAAAATCTATTTCAAACTAGATGCCTTGTAAAAGATAGAGTTTATGATGTCATCATAGATAGGGGTAGTGTAACCAATGTTGCAAGTACTACTTTAGTTGAGAAACTAGGATTACCTACTACTAAACATCCTTACCCTTATAAACTAAAATGGCTTAATGATTGTGGGGAAATTATGGTGACAAGGCAAGTTTTAGTAGCTTTTAAGATAGACCGATATAATGATGAGATTTTATTTGATGTTGTGCCTATGCAAGCAGGTCATCTATTGTTGGGACGCTTTTGGCAATTTGATAAAAGGGTAATGCATGATGGCTACACCAATCACTACTCTTTTGAAAAGGATGGAAAGAATATAACTCCTGCACCACTTTCACCTAGAGAAATCTATGAGATTCAGTTGAGAAGAATTCAAAAGGAGAGAGATAACAAGAGTGAAGAAAAGAGTGAGTGATGATGTGCCAAAAGAAAAAGAGAGTGTAAAAGTAACAAGAAAAAAATTGGAGTAAAGAAAAAGAAAGAGTGATGATTTGAATAAAGAAAAACAAGTTTGTATGAGTGAAAAAGAAAAGATGGTTTTGTTTACTAACAAACTTACTTTTTCTTTATCTAGTTTTCTTGTTTCTTTCTTTCAGGATTTCAAGGAAGGATTATCACAGAGCAAACGAGATGTAAATTCTACAATCCTAATAACTAAGGACAATGGGGCTAAGATTGGAATTTTTTTTTGGAAAGACTTGCTTACAAGTATTGATTGTACAAGTTCCTATCTATAGGCATAGAGCTTTGAGCTTTGATAAATTGGCCTTCAAGTTGCAATTTCAAGGTGAGTATTGTGATATCTCTTCAAATTTTAATTCTAATCCTTGTTTCCTTGATGTAGGTACAAATTCAAGGTTGAATCATTTTGAAGAGGGAGGGAATGATGAGAATCAAGATGTCTTGCAAGAATCCTACAAATATTTGCAAGATAAAGATTTCAAAAAGGTTCTTTAAGGTTGTCATTTTTATCAAGGTAGCCTACAAAGACATGCAATCCAACTATTGTACATGATTGGTGAATCATCCAAGAAGAATATGAGATTGCATGAAGTTTCCTACAATCTAATCAAGTAAATTTGGATCACAAGCTTTGCATATGGATCCAATCATATTCAAGGAAGTTTCAGGGATTTTATCAACATAGTCATACCCAATGTGAAAATGAAGAGATTAAAACACATTCCAAGTGATTGGGGTCAAATACATGAAGAGTCAAGCTTAAAACATAGCCATGAGATGAAAGTGCACAAAAGCTGAAAATTGGCAGCGTTGCGCTCGCGAAAGGTGTTGCGCCCACAACGATTGCAGATTGAAAGCTCTCTGTTGTGAGCGTGATAGCGTTGCGAGCACAACGAGAACCTGAGCTGTGTAATTCATTTTATTTTTTGATTTTTGTTATTTTACTTTAATTTTAGATGTTTTTGGCCCCTATCAATATGATATAAGCCCATAGTCAATTAAATTAAGTTTGCTTATGTAATTAATAAGTTTTTGGCCTATTTATATTAGGTTTAAAGCCTAAAACAAATTTAGGTTTATTTCTTATTTAGAAATCAATTTAGGAATCTATTTATAAATAGGAAATTTCAATCCTTGTTTAGGAAGATTTCTTAATCCTTAACTAATTCCAATTTAGGGTTGAGCCTCTATGTAAACTCAATCATTCATGTAAAAAGTTATGATAAATAAAAATTTAGTTTTCTTAAGAGTGTGATATCGTGGTTTTGATTGTTGCTTAAATCAAGTTCATACAATCAAAACTAATTACTTTATCCGTATTTATTCCAAGGTTCTCTTTCACGAGTTGATTGTGTCGCGGAGAGCATCATCCAAAGGTGATCATTTTCCAAAGTGCTCTATCACGGATTGGATTTGGGCTGAGGACTTAGGGAAAACATGGTTTAGCCTTCTAAGGAGTTGCTTCCAAGTGTAAAGATAATTGGGTCTCAAGTTTAATATACTTGGTGTTCGTATCACAATTATAATTATATGAGTTGTAATTTTCAAAATTTAAATTTTCAATTATTATATAATAATTATTAATTAATAAGATTTGTAACCTAAATTACCTATTTATTTATAACATAGATTTATGATTTTTCCTATATATATGTATGTGTCTGAATGTTTGTTTATATGCAAAAAGAGAATGTGAAGTGACACGGAATAATTTTTATATTTTATAATAAAGAGGTTAATTTTTCTTTTATTAATTTTTAAATATTTTATCATATATTTTTATCCAATTATTTTTTTCTTCTATAGCTTTCTTTAACATATATTTTTTTTTTATGATTTTATGTATATGAGCATTTAAATATAAATACTAAAATATTATTATAAATGAAATATTTATTATAAATTGAAATATTAAAAAGATAATATTTAGTTGAGAACAAATTAAAAGATTATTATAAATGAAAAATTAAAAAGATAATTTTTTAATAATTATTTTGATATTTTGTTATACTTATTTACTTATTTATATTTTGATAAATTTTTTAATACTTTTTTAATTTTTTAATAAAAATTAGTTAAATTATAAAAATATTGTATTATATAGCTTAAAGTAATTAAAAAATTATATTGTGTAAAAAATATAGATAAATTACACAATTCACAAGCATGAAGCTAGTTTGAAAAAAAGATAAACCATCTATGTCATTTATTATCAAACTATAATTTGATTGTTGATTGATTTGAGTTAAGCAGGTTGGATGTTGTATGAACACCCCTAGAAATAATAATAATAATAATTATTATTATTATTATTATTATTATTATTATTATTATTATAAAATAAAGAACAATTATAGAGAATAGAGAAAAGAGAAAATAAAAGAGAGAAAAATTTTTTATGTATTATTCTATTGACTATAGCACCTATTTATAGGTGCAAAATGTTACAGAGATAGAATCAAAGATAGAGTTTTATTTACATAAGAAAACTATCTATAGAAATAGTGATAGACATCCAATCATATCATATGACTCAAATATTATCATTAATATTATCACAACACTCTCCTTTAGATGTCTATTATAAAGAATATGATGCCTCATTAAAACCTTACTAAGGAAAAACCCTGTAGGAAAAAAATCTTAGTGAAAGAAAAAGAGTACATTATTCTTATACCGATTTGCACCATAACACTGCCTCATTAAAAATCTTGCCAGAAAAATCCAATGGGACAAAACCTAGACTAAGGAAAAAAAAGTACAGTGCACTAAAATCTCTCCCTTATGAAAACATGATATCTATCAAATATCTCATAGTAGGTGCATGCCAATTTTATTGACTTAGTTTTCAAATGTGGTTGTAGAGAGTGCTTTTGTAAATAAATTTGTCAAGTTGTCAAACCATATACTTAATGATATTTAAATAATATCCATATATAATAATTTATTTGTAGTGCTCCCTAAGGATATTACTTGCGCCATGAATATGCCTCGTTAAAAATCTTGCTAGAAAATCCAATGGGAAAAAATATAATTAAGGAAAAGAGTACATTTCATATGCTATTTTATCATTGCACAGATTGCCTCATTAAAACCTTAGTCCAAGAAAACCCTATAGGACAAAAACTTGACTAAGGAAAAAGAGTACAATCAAATACTAATTTACTTCCCCTAATGAGCACATATTTTAACACAGCGTATATTAATTGATGAAACAATGTCGTTTAAATGCCACACTAGGCAAAGACTTAATACATAAGTCTATTAGGTTGTCACTCGAGTGAATTTGGTAGATATCTCTTCTGGAGCTCATATATATACAATAATTTGGGCGAAGTTTATATGTCTACATTGATACTCTTAATATAACCACCTTTAATTTGTGCAATGCAAATTGCATTATTCTCAAAATACAGTAGGAGTATCTTTTAGTGAGGTACTTCAGGACCATAAAACTTTTATAAAATTGCAGTACTACCATAAGTGAATACATAGCCAGCTTAAGATCTACCATTATGGAGATCAAGTAAATAACCAACATTCACATATAGACCAATTTTAAATCTGAATCAAAATATGATCATAATATTAATAGTACATTAAAGATAACTTTTTACACCACTATAATATCTGTTAGTAGGTGCAGAGCTATACCTAGTTAGGAATTTTTCTTACAGATGTAATATCAGGCCTGATGCAATTTGCAAGATACATGAGTGCCTTTATAGCACTTAAATATGGTACTTCAAGACCAAGTTAATAGCTCTTTGTTATCTTTTTTAGGTCTAAAAGGGTGTCTTTTCACTTCCAGTGAGTGGACCACTTATTGGTGCGTTTAAGGGAAAAGATTTATCTATGTAAAATTGCTTAAATACCTTTTCCACATAAGTAGATTAGTATATTAGGACTTCTTGATAATAGGTCTGCAGGCTGATACAAAATTTCATTTTCTTTAAATTTTTCATCTTGAACTCACTCTTCAAATAGAAACATGTTTTTTTGAGTATGTTAGGAGTCACAATGATATTTAAATAATCAATATATACTACAATAATAATATTTATCATTCTATGGTCTTTTATAAATACAAATGGACAAAGTGTATTATTCACATATCTTTCTTTCAATAAGAATTTACTCAAACAATCATACCACATATCTACATTGCTTTAATCCATACATGAATTTTTGCAATTTGATGAAATATATGTCACATGTTTAATGTGTATTCATTTATGATATCATTAGTCCTTCTAAGATTCTTATATAAATATCACTTTCATAAAGCGTATATCAAGCCTTTCTTTAACTGTCATACTAATTAAGTATCGGAACATGATCATTTTCATAATAAGAATAGTTAATGATAGAACAAGTCTAGCTCTATTTTAATTGCCTCTTTCCATGATGATCAATCATGTTAATATTCAATTATACTTATAGATTCTGGATCCAGATTTTCTCTTGAAACAGCAAGAGTTACTGTTGAGGCAAATTCATTATCGACGATAATTGAATTTTCATCAAATCTTTCTCTTATATCACAAAAATAATTGAGATCTTATAGTTTTCATTTATATGATCATCAACTCTATAAGCCATATCTAGAGGATCTAATTGTTTCGTTATCTCAATTTATGTCTCATAATTGGCTATAGCTCTTTGACTGATATCTTCTTCTTTAAGAGGTTTCTCTTCAGGAGATTGTATGAGTGACACTACTTTTCTTTTCCATGGATTTTTATCTTTAGTTCTAATTTACTATCCACGCTTCTGGTGTGTAGTGAGATTGATTGATTTTCTATTTACAATTAGAACCACAACCCTTGCTGGGGTATTAGCAGCTATAATATGAGACTTTATCACTCTTTTAGCATCTATAAATGCATTTGGCAGTTAAGTTGCAATTTGTTGCAACTGTGTTATTTTGTGAACTTCTGATTCACTCTAACTTGTACATGAATCAAAATTATTTAAAGGATTTTCCTTTCAATAAATTTCTTGATATTTTTTAGCACTACAGGTGCTTTTTCTCCCTTAATATCAAGAAATGTGCCCCATCTAAATAAATTCTTAATCTCTTTTGTGGACCCATTTTTGCATATTGAGATAATAATATTAATATATTCATGGCACAACTAAATATTTACAACTCATATCTTTGTACAAGTTTCAAATGAGAGTATGTATGATATATATAATGGCATTTATGCCAAACCGTCAAGATTTAATTATTGAACTATAAGTTCAATGCTTGAACTGTAGGTTCAATGCAATATATTGTGCATATATATGGGGGATAAAACAATAATGAAATAACTCATTATAATGCACAACTTGCAAAATCCTTATAAATTACTCCTTCATGGAGTTTACATAAAATCACTAATATTGAGTTGTTACTCTTTCAGAGTTTTCATGATCTACCAAATAATTTATAGTATTTGCTTCAGAGAATGCAGTTATACTAGTGAGCATTGTTTGATGATTTCTCATTAGCAATTATTCTTTGCAACCACTAAAAAACAAATAATATTTACAAATTTTTACTTTTTATACTGCTACCATAGAAGCATGCAGTGTATCATAATATCTTCACAAAGATAAAACATATTTGTAAGAAACAACTCAATATAAATCATTGATTTAAAATCAATGTGTAGAATAATGTGTTTCTATATATTATACAAAGGTAATATACTATGGTATTTATACACAAGCTTCCTATTCTAAATATGGTAACTACCATCTATGAAAGATATGAACAGATACTATACAACTCATCATATCAAATCTTTCCTTAATACACCCCCTCAAGTTAGAGCATAGATGTTTATCATGCCCAACTTGTTACACATATAATCCACTCGATTCCTGTTCAAGGATTTGGTAAAGATATCTCCTAACTGCTCTCCAGTCTTCACATGTTCAGTAGATATGAGACCTTCTTGTATCTTTTCATGGACAAAATGACAGTCAACTTCAATATGCTTAGTCCGTTCATGAAATACAAGATTACAAGCTATATGTAACACAGCTTGATTATCACACCACAACTTGGCTGGCATAGACGTTTTGAGGCCAACTTGAACTAAAAGCTAATATATCCAGATGATCTCATAAGTAGCTTGTGCCATAGCTCTGTACTCTGATTCTACACTTGATTGAGACACCACATTTTGTTTCTTACTCTTCCATAAGACTAAATTACCTCCAACAAAAATGCAATATCCCATAGTAAATCTTCGGTCAATTTTAGATCCTGCCCAATTTGTATCTGAGAAACACTTGATATTGGTGTGCCCCTGATTTCTATAAAGTATCCCAAGACCTGAAGCTCCCTTCAAATAACATAGAATCTGTTCTATAGCAGTCCAATGTTGAACTGTAAGAGATGACATAAATTGACTAACGACACTTACTGAATGAGCAATGTCAGGTCGAGTTACTGTAAAATAGTTCAACTTTCCAACCAAACATCTATACTTTTCTGGCTCTTCGAACAAGTCTCCATCCTTCGTTAGCTGCAAGTTAGGCATCATAGGAGTACTGCATGGCTTGGCACCAATCTTCCCTATTTCAGCTAACAAGTTAAGCACATATTTTCTCTGGGATAAGAAAATCCTTTTCTTATTTCTCGTTACCTCAATCCCCAAAAAATATCTTAGAGCTCCTAGATCTTTTGTGTGAAACTAATTATGAAGAAAAGTCTTCAATGATGAAATCCTTTCAGTGTCATTTCTAGTAATAAAAATATCATCCACATACACCACTAGAAAGATGCTGCCAAATGCAGATTGCCGATAGAAGATGGAATGATCAGACTTACATTTTTGCATCCCAAACTGCTCCAATGCAAAACTAAATTTGCCAAACCAAGCTCAAGAACTCTGTTTCAAACCATATAAAGATGTTCTGAGATGACATATCTTCCCATACTCCCCCTAAGCAACAAATCCAGGAGGTTGCTCCATATAAACTTCCTCCTGAAGATCACCATGCAAGAAGGCATTTTTAATATCTAATTAATGCAAGGACCAGGTTTGAGAAGCTGCCATAGATATCAATAAGCGAACAGATGTTAGCTTAGCAATAGGAGAAAATGTATCAAAGTAATCCACACCATAAGTTTGAGCATAGCCTTTAGCCACTAAGCGAGCCTTAAGCCAAGCAACAGAACCATCAAAATTGTGTTTGACAGCAAATACCCACTTGCACCCTATAGCCTTTTTTCCTACAGGCAAATCTACCAAAGTCCAAGTATCATTAGCATCTAAAGCATTCATTTCCTCTATCATAGCATCACACCAGCCAGAATGAGATAAGGCTTCATGAATGGTTTTAGGAAAAAATATAGAGTCTAAAGATGCGACAAAGGAACTAGAAGAAGAAGACAAATGATCATACGATACAAAAGATGAAATATGATAAGTACACTGACGTTTACCTTTCCATTGTGTAATAGGAACATGTAGATCACTATCCCCTTGATCTGATGCCAAAGAAGCAACCGGTTCCAGACATGGATTAGATCATTTTTGCCTTCTGGAATAAACCTCATGAATGGGTGGTGTTGGTTTTGGTGGTTCAGGTAGTATTTGAGATGGTGGGTTAGGTTGAGATGTAGGAGGACTAGGGGGAACATGAGTGACAATATAAACAAGCAAATCATCATCCTCCCTTATAGATAAAGAGGCAGGAGAAGCTGGAAAGAAAGGTAAATGTTTATGAAAAGTAACATCAGCAGATACAATATATTTTTGGAGTTTAGGATAGTAACATCTATACCCTCTTTGTACTTGAGAATAACCCAAAAAGACACATTTTAAGGATTTGGGATCAAGTTTAGTTACCTGAGGTTGAACATCATGAACAAAACAAGTACTCTCAAAGATTCTTGGCTCAATAGGAAACACAGATTTAGTAGGAAACAAGACATGATAAGGAATCTCACCTTATAGAACAGATGAAGGCATACAATTTATTAGAAAACAGGCTGTGGAATTTGCATTAGCCCAGAAATATTTTGGAACATTCATTTGGAAAAGAAATGCTCTAGCTGTTTCAAGAAGATGTCTATTTTTTCTTTCTGCTACACCATTTTGTGATGGTGTGTCAACACGAGAAGTCTGGTGAAGAATGCCATGTTGAATTATGTATTGTTGGAAGTTTTCAGATAAATATTCTTTGGCATTATCACTTCTCAAAGTTTGCACAGACATATTAAATTGTGTTTGGATCTCAGCACAAAAAGCATGAAAATGATAAAAAACTTCAGAACGATTTTTCATTAAATAAAGCCAAGTTACCTGAGAAAAGTCATCAACAAAAGTAACAAAATATTTGAATCCAGGTTTAGACACAATAGAACAAAGACCCTAAACATCAGTATGAACTAACTCAAATGGAATACTTGCTTTTTTATTGATATGAGAAACAAAAGGCAAATGATGATGCTTGACAAATTGACAAGACTCATAATATAATGAGGAAAGACTCTGAAATTGAGGACACAGCTTCTTTAAAGTAAGTAGGGAATGATGCCCCAACCGACAATGAGCTTCAAAGGCATTTGAAACACTGGAGTAGGCAATGGAATTGGGTACTTGATTATCCAGAATGTAAAGACCTTTTGATTCATGTCCTTTACTAATAATCTTCTTCGTAACCAGATCCTGAAAAAGACAGTAATCAAGAAAAAATGAGATAAAACAATTTAAGGCACGAGTAATTTTACTGATGGAAAGTAGGTTAAAAGCAAATTCAGGTAAACTTAAGACAAAATCTAAAGTAATTAATGATGTTGGTTGAGCAGTGCCAGTGCCAACAATAGAAGAAAAAGATCCATCAGCTAAAGTGACTCTAGAAGGAATTTTGGAAGGCTCAACAGATGAAAGTAGTTTAGGATTACCTGTCATATGATCTGTGCATGCAGAATCAATGACCCAGTTGGAAGACGAAGCAAGACAAGCAGTGGGTTTACCTGGCTCAATGCTAGGATGGATAGAAGAGGATGAATTTTTTAGAGCTTCCTGATATTGAGTGAACTTAGCATACTCATCAGCAGAAATGGTAAAGGTCTGTGCAAGTGTTGGTGTAGCGGTTGCCATGTTTGCTATATGGGTTCTTTGATTCTTGTTCAACAGCTTCGGACAAGAATGCTTGGTATTACTAGGCTCATGACAATAGTAACAGACAATAGCACCTCCAGTATCTCTGCTCTGATAAGTCTGATTCCCATTACCTCCCCCTCTGACAGTATTCCTTGAATTTGTTCGCCCGCTCTGTTTACTAATAAGGGCACTAGATGATTAATGAGAAAGGTTGCACCAGTACTCGTATCAGTACGAAGTATCTTAGAAAATGCTTCTTGAAGGGAAGAGACTTCAGCACTAGACAAAATCTGAGACTTAGCAACTTCAAATCGAGAATCCAGCCCTGCTAAAAAACTCATCACTGCCATTTTTTCTCGCTGAGCTTGTTGTACTTTTATATCACTGCTAAAAGGAAGTACATTATTCAGCTCTTCATAAGTCTTTTTAAAATTCATAAAATAGGCCTAAAGGGACTGCTCCTATTGTTCAACCTTATAAAACTTCTTACATACACCATAAATCTGAGACAAATTTCCTTTTCCAGAATACAAAAATTCCAAATACTCCATTAGTTCTTTCACATACTCACAATGATTAACTAGGCCTACAATCTCATTATCAATAGAATTCTTAATTTGCAAAAGCAACCTAGCATCATTTCTTACCCAATTAATCCATTCTTTACTTGATTCATCTTCAGGAGGATCATGAGTGAGATGCTCATCTTGAGATAGACTTCTCAAGTAAATCTTGATAGTTCTAGACCAATCTAAGAAATTATTCCTATTTAATTTATGTTCAGTAATTTTAGTTCCCGCATTAGTGACAATAAATTGTTTCTGATCATCAGCCATCATAAACCCAGCCAATAAACAACAATAGAATACCCAAACAAGGTATATCTCACAAAGCAGTATCTAAAAAATCTATCAAGCAACCTACCAGGTAAGTGTTCAAGACAACTAACCACACACAGTCGCCGAAAATGATGAGACGACGCCGAAAACATTGACCGGAGAGCCTGCCGATGTTCCACGCGCCTAAATGTGCCGGCACTTGAGAAGAGAACCGAAAGCTTCAGCGGCGCGTGAGCTTCACTCGCCGAGATTTGGGTCGGTGGATTTTGTGGGATGGTCGATCGGCGGGAGAGCTTTCTGTTGGTGCCAGCAGTGAGTATCTGACCAATAGCTACTCACTAGGTAGCTTGAAGATATTGAACTAAACTGCTTACTAGGCAGTATTCTCACTCAAAACACTTCTGCTCATAGGGCATAAGTTAAACAGAAGGTAATCAGAGAGGGAGAGGCTCTGATACCATGTAGAATAACGTGTTTCTATATATTATACAAAGATAATATACTATGGTATTTATACACAAGCTTCCTATTCTAAATATGGTAACTACTATCTATGAAAGATATGAACAGATACTATACAGCTCATCATACCAAATCTTTCCTTAACACAATGCAAAAATACTTAATAAATAATTCACCAACACTTTAAACTAGTGTTTAAATTAAAAACATAAATCAAACTAAGGTAACTAAAGGAAACACATAATTTTAGGCATTTACATTGCCATCACTAATCAAATGATTAATTTTTCTTTCAAGATTCTCAAAGAAATCTAACACATATAAATGTGTGATATCAATAAAGTCATCACCAAAATCATCTTTATTTTTTGCCAAATTTGCTTCTATATTTTTGTCTTTCTTTTTTAAGGACTTTTGATAGAGATTAGCAAGATGCTTTGGCGTCGACAGTGACGAGACCAATGCCCTTTTATGCCACATCGATAGCATTGATTTTTTGTATGTTGTTTTGATCCATTATTCTCTTTCTCTTCATGATTCTTTCACTTTTGGTGGAAAGATGCATTATTATTTCTATGACCACCATGATTGCTATTATTATGATTTCGGCCATAAACTCGATCACATCCTCGACCACGAATATGTTTTCTTCCTCTTTCTCATCCAATATTATTATATGTTATTTCATTCACTTCAGGGAATGGAGTAGAACTAGTTGGACGAGTTTTATGATTTTTCAATAAGAGCTCATTATTTTGCTCAGCAACAAGAAGACATGAAATTAATTCAGAATATTTCTTAAAACCTTTTTCTTGATATTGCTACTACAGGATCATATTCGAGGCATGAAAAGTAGTAAATGTCTTCTTTAACATATCATGGTCAGTAATATTGTCACGATCCAATTTTGAGGCACGTGACCGGCACTGGGGCATGAGAAAACTTAAGGCTACCAGTGTCTATAGTCAGCCTAAATAGTTGACCACCAATAGGAATAATGCACAAATAACATAATTTTAAAATATCACAAGTTATATCTCATGTCAACTCCATCTGCCGACAGGATAGTCAATACTCATCATAACACAAATAGTAATTTATAATAATAGTGCCACAATAATTTACAATAAGAGTGTTGATATCATAAAAGCTGTCGGCAGAGAGTCTCACAATAATACAGGCCAATGGTGCCAGTAATATCATAATACAAGCCACAATACTGTAATTGCATAATTCTATTATTATTACAATAATTACACATTATATATGCTCTGTCGAAGAAGAAGACAGAGACCGACTCAACAAAAATTATAACTGTAGACTCAATCTGTAACCTGAAAAATATGAGCATCTCAACTCAGTGAATGATACTACTAATATGCTGACCTGGTGAACAAAACATAGATATATATGTATGTTATGCAATTATGTCACCCAACAACCAATCATCACAAAACACACAAGGATGGAGTTCAGTCCATAGAAACCACACTACTATCAAACTGAGGGAGCCGATCCTCATATAATGGCTCTCTAAATCCAATAATCTGTCTCTATATCCAAGAGGCCTGGCCATTACTGGTCTGTACCACACAGCCCTGACCCAACTGATAGCAGCCCTAGCGATGAGCAGGCCCAGCCAGTATCCACCAGTCATAGCTCATCTTCTCAATCTCATCATAATATCATCATAATCATATCATATCTATAATCCTAAGTGGCTTCTATATCATTCTGTCTCTCTCCAACATACACAGAGAATGTGCAGCACATAATCAAAATATCAAACACAACCAGATGTCAAGTTAAGCATACACATGTATACATTCTATGACATAGGCATCATTATTTAATTATATTCATAAATATACTTAATGCAATCCATGATTAACAGGAAAGTATATTAGAAGTATCACTTACAGTACGGAAGAGCAGAACTGGAAATTCACGGACTATGGCTGGGGGCGGCCGAAGGCACACCAGAATGATCTATACAGTGAAGTAATACAAGATTATCATAATATGAATATAATGATAAGTAAATAATTATTTTCTATTTAGACCGCTTAATCTCCCCCAAAAGATAAGAACTTTCTAATGAACCACACACTTACTAATTTCTAATCAAATAAACTATACCAACTAAACTTCTCCCATTAACATCTAATCCTCTAACCTTATTCAAAATATAATAATATGCCATAAGCTCGACACAAATCACGATGAATGATGCTCACTGTAAAGTCACCGAAAAATGTGAACGTTAACTAATCACTATAAACTTACTACCAATGGACTCGTCTCAAACCGTAGAATCCGAAAATATAATTCGCTTCTTCTGGTTCGCCGGACACTCGCTGAAATCTGCGTTGGTAGTCTGGTCGGTCACTAGATTCCGGTCAAATCCAACATCATCCAAAATTAACAATCTATATACCAAAGTAAAGCTTAGAGGAAGAGTTCGATGATACCAAAATCACCTTGAACAGATAATAGAAATTACTGGAATTGAGCTTGGAAATTTTTGCCAACGGACGGTTCGGCGGCACATGCGGCGGCTGGCGATGGCAGATGGCAGCGATCTTCAGTGGGCAGCTTGGTCGGCACCTCAAGAGTCTTCCTGGTTGGCACGTGTTGACTTCCGATGACCGGACAGTGGTCGGATGGTAGGCAGTAGCTTCTTCTTCTCTCTCTCTCTCTCTCTCTCTCTCTCTCTCTCTCTCGGCTCCTCTGCAGATCCAGTCTGCCTCCACACATATAAATAAACTAATAATAATAATAATAATAATAATAATAATAATAATAATAAAAATGATTTAACAAGATAATTTTACTAAAATAATTTATTAATTTTAAATCCAATGCCACAATAATTAATTGGAAAAATTGTTGTAATAAAATAAATATTTTATGTAAATTTCACAATATTTCACAATTCTAAAATTATAAAAATTCATGGTATTACAAATATTTTCTCCACATAATTTCAATTTAAAGCTAATTCTAAAAACTGTAGAATTATATTCACTTATAGTTTTAAAATCTTGCAATCGTAAATGCATCCATTCATAATGAGCCTTTGGAAGGATGACCAATTTATGATGGTCGTATCTCTCTTTCAAATTATTCTAAAGGACTAATGGATATTTAACTATCAAATATTCAAGTTTTAATCCTTCATGAACATGATGACGAAGGAAAATCATCGCCTTGGCGCGATTTTGTTGAGATTCTTGATTTTCATTTTTTATTATGTCTCCAAGGCCCATAGCATCTAAATGTATTTCAGCATCTAGTATCCACGACAAATAATTCCTGCCCATTATGTCGAGGGCCACAAATTCAAATTTTGTCAAGTTCGACATTGTCTATACAAAAATAAAGTAATATGTCAATTCGTATCATAATTAAATTAGTCTGTTAAAGACTTATAGACAATGCATTTGTTCTTCAGGAACATAAAATAATTCTTTAATGAACTGGAATACCATATTTCAAGATACTTAGTTCTTCAGGAACTTAGGCCAAAAATTCTTCAAGAATTTATACCTTAGTTAGTTATTTAATTAGTTTTTCAGGAACTATAAATAATACTAGTTTTTTCAGGAATTAGAATTTGAAATATAGATAGTTATTTATTTAATTAGTTTTTCAGAAACTGTAAGGATTATTAGTTCTTCAAGAACTATAAATAATACTAGTTTGTTCATGAACAAGAATTTGAAATATGGTGCTAGTTTTTCAGGAACTAGAATGTAAAATATAATGCTAGTTCTTCATGAACTAGATTTTGATTCATATCAAATAACATCTCTATAAAAGAGATTACTAAGATAATAATAATTAAATGTAAAAGAAATTATAAATCATTACTTGATAAAACATTAAATCATTGTAAGAAAAAAAAATGATAATATATGTTAAAGAAAAAAAAATCATTTCATGCAGCAAAGAAAAAAAAAACGTTGGAATATATTAAAAAGAAAACAAAAACCGATTCGTCTTTTGTTTGTTTGATTTCATGGTTTTACCTTATTATTGTTTCCTATGTATAATCATTTTATATGTTATTAAAATATTAAAAAAAATGATTCACATCCAAATAATAAAAAATGATTTCTTTGTTATATATATATATATATATATATATATAAAAGTATATGCAAAGTATAAAAAAAAAAAAAACATATTGATGAGAATCAAGATTCTTTGCAAGAATCCTACAAATATTTGCAAGATAAAGATTTCAAGAAGATTCTTCAAGGTTATCATTTCTATCAAGATAGCCTACAAAGACATGCAATCCAACTATTGTATATGATTGGTGAATCATCCAAGAAGAATAAGAGATTGTATGAAGTTTCCTATAAATCAATCAATGATATTTGGATCATAAGCTTTGCATATGGATCCAATTGTATTCAAGGAAGCTTCAAGGGCTTAATCAATCTATTCGCCCAATGTCAAGATGAAGAGGCCAAATTACATTCCAATTTGCTTGGGCCTAATCTATTCAAGTGTTTATAAGGCTGCCATTCTTCATTCAAATTGGACCCTTCATATTTGGGCTTTTCAAATTCAATTTATCATGTTTTATTTAATGTTTGGGCTGCCTATGTTATGTATGTAGCCTAAGAGTTATTTAAACTACTTTATTTTCATGTTTTAATTAGTTTTGCGCCTATTTTATGTTAGGTCAAAAGCCCATCCGAATTTTATAGTTTAATTAATTAGATTTTAGTTTCTAGTTAGAAAATGGCTTCTCTTATATAGGAAGGATTCCTAACTTATTTTAGAATTCAGTTCAAACTTAGTTATTATTTAGGAATTAGTTTCTAATTAGGAATCTTCAATCCTCAAATTGGAAGATTTTCTAATCCTTAGCTGATTCTAATTTAGGGTTGAGCCTCTATATAAACTCAACCATTCATGTAAAATTAAGTTAAGTTTTGATCAATAAAATTTAGTTTCTTAAGAGTGTTATCTCTTAGTTTTGATCCTTGCTTGAATAAGGTTCATATAATCAAAGCTAATTATTTTGTGCATATTATTCAAAGGTTCTCTTTCACAAGTTGGTATTGTGTCATAGAGATCATCATCCAAAGGTGATCATATTCCAAGGTGCTCTATCATAGGTTGGATTAAAGATAATTGGGTCTCAAGTTTAATATACTTGAGGTTCATATCAGTTTGATATTAGAGCTTAGGCTCTAAATCAGATTATATCTTTCCGTTTTATTTGTGTTTTCTATTTTTGTTAAATTCCTTTGTTTTCATCTCGTTAATTTTGTTTGCTATTGTTTCAGGTCTGAAAATTCCAAAAAAAAAAAAAAGAAGAAAAAAATTCCTAGATTAAAAAGAAAAAAAAATTCCTAAATCATCTACCCAATTTCGTTTGTGTCTTTTTGTTTCTTTGTTTTCTATCCTATTCATATCCTTTGTGTTTTATTTGAAATTCAAGTGTTGGAAGGTCAAATTCATCTATACTTATTTGGAAACCAATTCGAATTCAAGAAGAAAGAAGTGGAGGATTCATCAATCACATGCTTGAAGACTTCAAATTCAGTTTGGCTTCTTGTATTTGATCTTTAGTTTATTTGTTAATTTTCCTTTCAATTTGTTACTATAATTATAAAAAAAAAAAAAGAGAGAGAGAGAGAGAGAGAGAGAGAGAGAAGGAAAAAAAAAAGAGAAAATCGAAATTTAAAAGAAAAGAAAAAAAAAGAAGGAAAATTCATCCAAAAAGAAAAGAAGAAGCAAAAAGTGTTGAAATATGAATTTTTGGTGTATTTATAGAAGTTATTTAGTTCCTAGAGTGAAGAGGACAAGGAAAGAAGCTGATTTTCAAGATTATATAGGGAGAATCAAAGATTTCAGCATTTTACAAAGAGTTTGACCAAGTCTAAGCATCCTTCCAAAACAAGCTAGGATTGGATTCCTACTCCTTTCCAAATTTTAGTTTGACTTTTCTAATCTTACTTTTCATTCTGATTTCTTTCTAATTTAACTATTTCTTTATTCCTTTTGGTTTTCTTTTTTATTTTAATCATTGTTCGTGTCTCATTAAGTTTCCTAATCCTATCAGGATTCCTATATTGTTTTCCTAGTTCTATTAGGATTTTAACTTTTGTTTTCCAACTTCAATTAGGATTTCTAAATTTATTTTTTGAGTCAAAATTCTAATTTTGTTTTCCTAGTTCAATTAGGATTCTCATTTTCCTAGTGTCATTAGGATTTCTTATTTCTTATTTCTTGTTTCTTGTTTCATTTTGAGTCTTTGGATTTTATTCATATTGTAATTTAGTAAGATTGTATTAATTTGATTTTTGCAAGTAATCTTGGTAAGAGTAAAACTAAACACAAGTGAACTTGAGTGAAACACGTGAGGGAGTGAAGCGAGGAAACTATTCTCTACTTTGCTAACTTTGTTTTGCAGCTCAAAGATGGGTGGAACCCCAGGAAATCCACATAGGGAAATAGATAGATTCCAAGCCTTAGATGATTTGCTCCAAGCAATGGAGGGAATGACCAATGAAAGAATGGACCAACTTAAGCAAAGAAGTGTGGAGATAATGGACTAATTGGAAGCTTCAATCACGAGGGGACAACCATTAAATTTTCCTAGACAAGCTAGACATGTACCAAGGCGAGTGTGGGATGAGATTGAAGATGATGGTAAATCATTTGGTGATGTTGATGAAGAAGAAGTGAGGCTAAGAGCTAGACAAGATGACAGCAATGGTGGAATAAAATTGAAAATTCCAATATTCCATGGAAGAATAGATCCCGAAGCATACTTGGATTAGGAAAAGAAGATTGAATTGGTGTTTGATTGTCATAACTACACTGAATCCAAGGAATTGAAGCTTGTTGTTGTTATATTTGATAGATATGCCATTACTTGGTGGGATGATACTAAGCAAAAGCGGAGAAGAAATAGAGAAAGACCCATCGAAGAATGGAGGGACTTAAAAGCAATCATGAGAAGAAGATTTGTAACAAGTTACTACTATAGGAAGTTGTACAATCATCTTCAAAACCTAACTCAAGGGTCCAAGAGTGTTGAGGAATACTACAAGGAGATGGAGGTAGTCATGATTCGAGCAAATGTGGAAGAAGATAATGAGGCTACAATGGTAAGGTTCCTCAATGGGTTGAATAAGGAGATTGCAAATGTGGTTGAGCTACAATCATATATGGAGCTTGAAGACTTGCTACATCTTACTTTGAAGGTTGAAAAGCAATTAAAGAAGAAGAGCAATCGGTTATCTATCTCTTATAATGCACCATTCAAATTAGATTGGAGAAGAGATGACAAGGCTTTTCCATCCAAGCCTAAGGCCGATTTCAAAGAACCTTTAAAGACACCCGTCCTAAGCAAGGATAAAGGTAAAGCTACGCCTTTTAGTTTTGGAAATATTATATACTTTAAATGTTAAGGTGTAGGTTATTACAAGAAGGATTGTCCAAACAAGAAGATAATGTATATGCAAGATGGAGAGTGCTATTTGACTAGTGATGAAGAAGCTGAAGAAGAAAGAAAGCCACCTCTTGAAGATGCAAGTGACAAAGAGGAGGACAATCTACCTAAAAAAGCCGAAGGTGGAAGGTCTCTTGTTACAAGGAGATCGTTGAACATGCAAGTCCAACATGATGATAATGTGCAACAAAAGGAAAATCTGTTTCAAGCTAGATGCCTTGTAAAAGATAGAGTTTGTGATGTCATCATAGATGGGGGTAGTGTAACCAATGTTGCAGGTACTACTTTAGTTGAGAAACTAGGGTTACCTACTACTAAGCATCCTCACCCTTATAAACTAAAATGGCTTAATGATTGTGGGGAAATTAGGGTGACAAGGCAAGTTCTAGTAGCTTTCAAGATAGGCCGATATAATGATGAAATTTTATTTGATGTTGTGCCCATGCAAGGAGGTCATTTATTGTTGGGACGCCCTTGGCAATTTGATAGAAGGGTGATGCATGATGGCTACACTAATCACTACTCTTTTGAAAAGGATGGAAAGAACATAACTCTTGCACCACTTTCACGTAGAGAAATCTATGAGATTGAGTTAAGAAGAATTCAAAAGGAGAGAGAAAATAAGAGTGAAGAAAAGAGTGTGAGTGATGATGTGCCAAAAGAAAAAGAGAGTGCAAAAGTAAAAAGAAAAAAATTGGGGGAAAGCAAAAGAAAGATTGATGAGTTGAATAAAGAAAAATAAGTTTGTATGAGCGAAAAGAAAAGATGGCTTTGTTTACTAACAAACTTACTTTTTCTTTATCTAATTTTCTTGTTTCTTTCTTTTAAGATTTCAAGGAAGGATTGTCATGGAGCAAATGAGATGTAAATTCTACAATCCTAATGACCAAAGAGAATGGAGCTAAGATTGGAATTGTGTTTGGAAAGACTTTCTTACATATGTTGATTGTACAAGTTCCTAGCTATAAGAATAGAGTTTTGAGATTTGATGAATTGGCCCTTAAGTTGCAATCTCAAGGTGAGTATTGTGATATCTCTTCAAATTTTAATTCTAATTCCTATTTCCTTCATGTAGGTATAGATTCGAGGTTGAATCATTTTGAGGAGGAAGGGAATGATGAGAATCAAGATTCCTTGCAAGATAAAGATTTCAAGAAGGTTCTTGAAGATTGTCATTTCTACCAAGATAGCTTACAATGACATGCAATCCAACCATTGTACATGATTGGTGAATCATCCAAGAAGAATATGAGATTGTATGAAGTTTCCTATAAATCAATCAAGGATATTTGGATCATGAGCTTTGCATATGGATCCAATTGTATTCAAGAAAGCTTCAAGAGCTTAATTAATCTCTTCAAGTCTAATGTCAAGATGAAGAGGCCAAATCACATTCCAATTTGCTTGGGTCTAATCTGTTGAAGTGTTTATAAGGCTGCTATTCTTCATTCAAATTAGACCCTTCATATTTGGGCTTTTTAAATTCAATTTATTATATTTTATTTAGTGTTTAGGCTGCCTATGTTATGTATACAGCCTAAGAGTTATTTAAACTATTTTATTTTCATATTTTAATTAGTTTTAAGCCTATTTTATATTAGGTCAAAGGTCCATCCGAATTTTATAGTTTAATTAATTATATTTCAATTTCTAGCTAGGAAATAGCTTCTCTTTTATAGGAAAGATTCCTAACTTGTTTTAAAGTTCAGTTCAAACTTAGTTATTATTTGGGAATTAGTTTCTAATTAGGAATCTTCAATCCTTATATTGGAAGATTTCCTAATTTTTAGCTGATTTTAATTTAGGGTTGAGCCTCTATATAAACTCAACATTTCATGTAAAATTAAGTTTTGATCAATAAAATTCAATTTCTTAAGAGTGTTATCTTTTGATTTTGATTTTTGCTTGAATCAGATTCATACAATCAAAGCTAATTACTTTGTGCGTATTATTCCAAAGTTCTCTTTCATGAGTTGGTATAGTATCACGGAGATCATCATCCAAAGGTGCTCTAGCAAGGGTTGAATTTAGGTCGCGGACTTGGGAAAAACCTGGTTTAGCTTTCCAAGGAGTTGCTTCCAAGCATAAAGATAATTGGGTCTCAAGTTTAATATATTTGAGATTCGTATCACATATATTTAATTTTATTGACACAATAAGATAAATATATCTCTAACATATATGCGTATTAAGTTATAAACATATGTTTTTTTGAGAACATATATGATTCATATATTATTCGAGATGAGAAAAAAATACCTTGGGAAAAAAAATAGAACAAATTCATGTTAATAATGTGTTATAAAATAAATAATAATTATAGAAAATAGAAAAAAGAGAAAATAGAAAATAAAAGAGAGAATAAATTTCTGCGTATTATTCTATTACTATAATATCTATTTATAGACATAAAAAATTATAGAGATAAGATTAAAAATTAAATTTTATTTACATAAAAAAAACTATATATAAAAATAGTGATAGACATCTAATTATAATATTCTACTCAAATATCATAATCAATTTTATAGCAAGTAAAAAATATAATTGGCATACTTTTCCGAACAAACGAGCGTCGCAGAAAATAGCAGCCTCCAATTGCCTTCTCTGTCTCGTCTCTGCCACAATAATACTATCATATAGATAGAAAGGAAGAGCCAGAAGCAAATTTATTTCACCACATCTGGTTTATGAGCAAGACATGACACTTTCCACTCTTCCTTCCACATTTCTCTGTAGAATATCATCGTCTAGGGTTTCCATTTCCTCATCTTCAAACCTCTGTTTGCTCCCTCCCGCTTTCTTTTCTCCTTCGCTCGCTCTAAAATCGACTGCGCGAAGGTCCTTTTCTCCTTGCTTGTTCTCTTCTCTCAACACCAACGCAATGGCTCAGCTCCTCAAGGAAGATAAAGAAGCTATTGCTTCCGCTTTCTGCGGCGACAAGGAGGCCAAGCCTACTCACTCTCGCACTTTCCTCGATGCCAGAACTGAACAAGGTTTGAACCTCCTTTATCAGGGTTCATTTTTCTTTCCTAACAAAAAATGTTTAATGCTTTTTTTTTTCTATTCTTATTATTCTTTTTCATATATTTGATATAAATTCTTTTTCATATGTTTGATATAGATATTCTGATCCAGCTGTAATTATAATTTCATGTAATTAATTTTCTGGCTTTAGACGATATAAGGGCGTAAGGTTTAAAACCAACACAAATAGGGAAAAATTTTTATTTTTATTTATTTTTTTTGCCTCTGTGTGATTTTTTGTTTCTTTGGTTTCCTTTTGAATTTAAATTTTTTTCTTGAAATTATCTTTTTGGGTGTAAAACACATGTTAATGCTGAAATTCATTTGTTAATTAAAATATGTTTTAAATGCTTGATTTATGGTTTTAAAGTTGTCAATTCAAGTTTGTCGTCTTGGGTCAGAAATGTATGAAGTTTGAGATTCTATATTTTCTTTGTACTTTTTTTTTTCCCTTGATATGAAAAGTTTGAACATCTATTAAGTATAGAAATTGCAAAGGAAGACTCTTTGTAGTTCTGCTTCTGTATTTATTGAATTGCAGGATATGTTCCTGTTGTTTTAGATCACTGTTGCAATGTTGCTTAAATGGATTGTTCTGCGGGATATGTTAGGGTCACTGCTTTTAGAATAACAAATGGTGTCTTGCAAAAATTACCTGAATTTGACCCAAAATGTTACAGTACTAAAGCTTACTTCAACCATCCACCGTTATTTAGGAATATTACATGTTTTTCTTCACAAATAACTCCTACAATGGTTTCACAAATAACTCCTACAATGGTACGTATGCCTTTTGGATCTTTTTTTATCCAAATACTTTTCTTGATCGAGTATACAATCTGTTTATAAGAGAGCAATAAGTACACATTTGCTGGAATCTGGCAAAGTCCCATTGGAATCATAATTTTATAATGGTACAATTTGTCCCTTATGAAACAATGGACTTGCTAAGTCAATCATTTAAAATTTTTTTGTTCCGCATGTAATAGATGCATGGTTAGTTTTCCATTTGTAATTTTTGTCAGATTCTGTCACGTATGCATACAATTGCTCTTTTATGAATAGTTTGTGAAATTGATTGAGAAACAAAATAGTGACTGTACTTGAACAGGAAAGTACAAACAATACTAGCCCCCTGCCCTTTTTGCAGTAATCATTTTATATTATTACTGTAAGTACTTTCAATTTGTATCAGTTTGTTTAGAATTTGGCCTATCTTGGTAAAGACTATATACAAATTGGAATAGTAATATTGGGCAAAAGTTTACTGGTTAGCCATTTTTGTAGAAAATGTGGAAAAAATTCTTAAAAATTGGTAAATACAGAAATAGATCAAGAGGGAATAAACTGTAAGGGTTTAATAACAACCAATTACTCCTGTAATAAATATGGTGGTGATTTTGAGCGTAGTGCCCTTCAATGTAATGGTAAATTAGAAAATTGTTGCATAATAGTTGGCACTTTAAAACCATGGAATATATTTACGTATAGGAGAAACGTAAAGCTAAAATAAGGAAAAGAAAGGAATCTAGATAATATATTTAAAAATCGGTCGTTATGTTTTGTCATGTGATGGTTGTTATGTAACGGAAATTTAGCCTTCCGTTACCGTTACATCTGTTAAAAAGGGCAAAAAGAAAATTGCAGATGTAATGGCTGTTACGGTTGTTACTTTAATGGTGGCAGATTTTCTGCCATTTTCAAATCTCTTTTTGGCATGGGAAAGGAGATTCTGCAGAGTCACATGCATTTTCTCTGTGCGCAGTTCACATATATATGACTCTTAATTAATACTCTAGATCCTCCTGGGCATTCCTTTTTGGTATTAATAACTATATCATAAACTTTGTTTTGTGTGGTAGTAACACTGCTTATTATACTAAATCATTAATTTTGGTAAAAAATTGTACATGTTGAGTCTTTATTTATAGAGTATTATGCTTATTAATTAGTTATAACTCTTAGATTTAGTGATTTATGTCAATATTTCTCATTTTGCAATTTTTTGTGGAAAAATTGCGTAGCTGTTGCCTGTTACAGTTACGTTATGGCTGCAATGACCCTGTTATCGTTACAGCAATTGTGACTGCAAAAGTGACTGCGACTGCGATTGCGATTGCGATTTAAATCTATGATCTAGATCTATATCTTCCCACAGGACTTCATTTTCACATTTATTTTCAATTTACCCTCCTTGTTTATTTATATATACAACAAAAGTATATGACATCGAGGCTTAAATTAGATTTAGATCATTGCTAAATTTTGAGCCTCATTGTTGAATTTTTTTTCTTTTGTTGCTAATCAGTTGCCTTAAGGAGCTGTAGGAACTCCAAAAAGTTGTTCAACAGATGAGTTAAGTTTACTTACAATCAATGCTATTCTTGGCATGTTTGGGGCTATAAATGAAATAACTAATTAGTCTTTCTATTGTTCCAATACTTTCTGGGAACACATTGAGCAATATAATAGGGAAGTGAATATTGTAAACACTGCACTTCGATTAGGTGATGGCATTGCTCATTTTTATTGTCTATTTGGTAGATGCAAGGCTTTTAGTGGGGTTTATCCTGAGATTGAAATGCCATTTTTGGTTAATCTAATGAAGTGCTCAAGGAGCAGGTATTTGCTTGGAAGATTGCTTTTAGTTAAGATCTTTTGGCTACATATAGGTATTTTTGGTCTTTAATTCATTTATTGTCTTCAAATTCACTTATTGATGATGGTTTTGTTAAAATGTCCCTCTTTCTCTTCTCAATTCTTAATAATTCTTATCATTCAATTAAACAATTAATGAATGTTTATTGTTACAATTATTGCTATCCAAATTCATTTTTAGAAATTTCAACTATTACCTTTTGGTTTCAAATTGGGTTGCAATATTTCTAATAAAATGTTTTTCTTGTTCATTTGGGGTTAACTTTTTCTTTAATCATCTACAAAGGAGAATGTGTAAAAAAAAAAAAAAACATTGCTCAAAAAATAAGTGTTTGAAATTGTAAATTTATATTTTCAAACCATGTTGTTATGAATGCTTTTCATCCAAGGAAGTTCTGCATAAAAGATATTATATTTTCAAGTTCTCTTGAGCAACATGCAGGTAAGAAACTGGTATTAATTGATAAGCCACATTTTAGTCAGTCCTCTCTCCTAACAAAACCCATATTAATCTGTTACCAAACTGATCAATATGTAGAAACAAGGTAACTGATTGCTGATTTTGTTAATAAATCAACAATTGACCAGGGCATTTACTTACGCCTAATAAGAAAGTATTGCCAAATGCTTGATAATATGGCTTGTTGGCCTGAGAATTTCAGTGACATTTGTCTTCTAGCAATGGAAAAAAACAATGGCAGAGTAAGAGGAGGCATTGCAATTCACTATAAATTTGAATGACACTTGGATATCACTCACTCACACACACATATATGCACAATGCATGTTCTTCTCTGGGACTTGGGAGTGAATGTTTCAAATAGATCTCTTGTGAACCTGCAATTGTAGAAACAAAAGCATGAGAATGAGTGGGCTGGAGATTGATCTTGGCAATAGCACTCGTACCCAAGTCAATATGAATAGGAAGTATAGTCAAATGAAATCATGTAAAATTTTCACAAAGGATTTGATTCCATGCAAATTTTGAGAATTATATACCCTTTGGCCCTGGATTAGTGGCATTTATATCACTTTTCCCCAGTTTTATATGACTTTTCCCCAGTTTGAGTGCCTAGATTTTTATTGTAGCGCTCCTTCAGGGGGCAACTGAACAAGTTATGGAAAAATTTGTGGGGCAGTGGGTCCACACAATGGCATCATGGTCAGCCATTGGATGGCAGATAAAGACCCTACATTAGGATGGAATTTTGGTAATGGATGTTTTGTAATATAGAGCAGGTCGTTTATCATTTAGAATTGCCTCATGTCATGCAACTATCTTAAAGATCCAACAGAATCGGGCTTGAGCTTCAGGCTGTAGCATTGTTGACCAGTGCCCACAATGGAATAGGTCAAGGCCGATTCTTAGATTCTTGACTAAATACTGATCATTTAATGATTTGTTTTTACCAGATAATCTTATTGAGAAAGTATTATTTGTTCCAGTGGTTGAAAAAAGGCAAAAAAGGTTGACATGAGAAACATGTTTGATAACTCTTGTATGTAAATTGTATTTTGAATTAATTCATAGGAATTGCCATGCTTTGGGAAAACCAATATATCTTATTCTTCTATTTTCAGTGATCTCACATTTTCCATGAAAAGAGATCCCCAAACAAATAGCGTTGTGAGAATTTACTTTTCCCAAAAAAAAAAAAAAAAAAAAAAAAGCTAAACATTTGCTATGGGAAATTTTTTTTCCCACTGATAATATCACTGAACCGTGTTTTGGTTCCTTCGACACACATTTATAAGATGAAGGGAAAAGGGATCAACAACAGAATGCATTCAATTGACATGTTAGGAGGGGGTTTGAAAGTCTAGCTTATTTCAGTGTTCAAGTTGTGAATTAGTCTACTAGTTGAACTGCAACTCTGATGTGGTTAGACCTGGATATGGAAGAAAGGTTTTTCTTATCTTGAGATGAAGGAAAGAAGATTGAATGGAAGAAACGATGGGTGAGTAACTAGAATGTTCATTGAAGCCAGCTGACTGTAATATCTTATATCTCGAACCACTGTTTCCCGGCTGCCAACCTGTTGCTGTGTTAAGTAGGATTTATAATTGGCTACGAGGAAATTCTTGAAAGGGCAATCAATCAATTACAGAAAGGCCTACTCTTAGGTTTGAGTGCTCTAATTTATAGATTTTAAGCATATGCAGTCATGGGAAGAAGATTTTACTAGATGTTTTATCTAATGATCATTTTTGGCTGTGGGGTCCACATGTGATGTTCAATGAGGTGGCCTTTTTTTTTTTTAAATTTTTTTATGCAAGAACGTAATCATTTTTTAGGATTTCAATCAATTCTTGATTTGAGCTTTTATTTGTGTAATGGGCCATTGGAGAGCAGTGGCACACATAATTTTCTATAATATCTAGGTAGTTTTGGAGCATTTTCATAACTAATCAAGTTTAGAATTTTAATTATGTAGAGTTTCAATGTAGAGAAGGTTAAACTATGTAATATCTAATTTCTTTTTTCTTTTTCTCTAATTTGAATGAGACTTTTAATTAGTTAGTGTACAATGCTTGTTATTGGGTCTTGTCATGATTCTACTCATTTAATAATTGGGTTGTGCTCATGTTTCAATTTTTGACATGATTAAATTATTATGTCGTGCTTATGTGGGCCTAAACCTTGTTATACCAATGTCTCAACATGACACGAACATGATGTGATCAGAAATTGTCAGCCCTACACATGCTTGATCATATTACTTCCTTTTTCGAAAATGGAGGCCTGGCCATTGTGTTAGATGCTGGCTTAAAATACAGTTTTAGGAATTAGTTATTTGTAAGTTACATTGAGATATTATAATTACTGTTTTCGTGGTTTCCACAAAAGCCATGGAAATGAAAGCTGACAAGGGAGTAAGGTAAAATGGTTGAAAATCAAGGCCTGGTCTGGTCATTGTTTGGGAAAAAAATGGTTAGGGAATAAGCAAAAAAGAAATTTTTTCTTTACTTGTTAAGAGATTTTCCAGCTAATTTATGCATCTCTTAATGTTTTTTTTTTTTTTTTGAATTAGCGTGGAGGATTGGTTTTCTAAAGTTGAATATTTGTATGCAGAGTTGCTGTCTGGAATTAGGAAGGAAGCAGAAGCAGGGAGGTTGCCTTTAAATGTTGCAGCAGGGATGGAAGAAGTATATCAGAATTATAAAAATGCAGTAAATAAATATACTTGAAACTCATGTTTTTAGTGCATAAATTCATGTTTGTTTTAGATATACTGGGTTTCTTAACTTGCATGATAATATGTTATAGCCCATGTAGACATGAAAAGCATCACGTGAGTGCAATGAGTGAGTTGGTTGTTAGTGGCCCACGTTGAGTAGTTATTCTGTCATGTTGAGTCATCTAGAATTAGCAGTCCTTGTTATATGAATTGCTTAGCTGTAGGAAAGTGGTTACAACGTGTCTGTATATATATTCTGCAACCAAGTTTAAATGGGGAAGTAAAACTAAAAGCCCAATTAGATCATGTGGTTTGTTCCAGCCCAACAGCTGGAACACCTTGTTTTTCCTTTAGTTCTATCCTATGAAGCATGGAAACATCAATTGAACAGCATTTGCATGGAATATCCGTCTTTCTGCTAAACAAGGTGTATTGAACTCATAATTCATTAGATATTTTTTATGAATGTCAACTAAGTATCGTAAATAAATTGCTCCCGACTCTTCAATCATTTGATAACCAGAGTCACGGAAACGTTTCGGAAATGGAAACCCTAGGAAACTTTGTTGAAATGTTTCGGGCGCGTTTCGTAATTTCTAAAAAATAACACAGTAAAAAAAAAAAAAAAAGAAATATTACTGTATCTCAACACTCTCTCTCTCTGGGACTCTTTCCTAGTGACTCTCCCATACTTTTTTTCTCTCTTATTATGGCTGATCACGGTGAAACAAGAAACAACGGCCTGCAATCTTGAGTCTTCACGGTACAGATAGAGAGATTGATTGTCTAATCTTCACGGCAGTAATTTTGTATTCAATCAGCAATTTTCTATTCAGTCGGTAATCTTCAGTCCTCATGGCAATCTTCAGGTTTGGGAATTAGAGATTGATTGTTTAATCTTTTGAGTTTCATGGGTTTTTATATTTATATAATTTTTTATTATATAAATAATATTATATTAATCAAAGTTTTGTACTCCTTTGCCGGGCAATTTTTTTTGCAGTTTTTTTTTTTTTTGTTTAATGGAAAGTTCCATTTACATCTAGCCACCCAGGTTGCTAAAGACAAGTATGCTTTATTGCTTATCAATATCAGAACAGAATGGTTATTTCACACTTCCATGACTTCAAAACAGAATCTACAAGAACATAAAACAAGTCCTTTCAAATTTCATGTGCTAAACATATTGAGATTATATATATATATATTTTAAGTACCATGAAATCTGATAATAAGAATTTTCCTATAACAGCTCTCAAGGATTTTCAGTGTTATATATATATATATATATATATATATATATATATATATATATATATATATATATATATATATATATAAACAGTGAATAATGGGTTTTTTATTGAATGCTAATTTGCACGCTTGAATTATTGTTTGTCACCCTTGTTAGTACTTTTTGGTTTTTTATTTAATTGTTGAATTTTATATCTGGTAACATTTACTTGAATAAATAGTATATTTAAAGTTTTTCATAAAAAGTGATATTTATATATATACCTCTATATTTTTTTTATATTTACGTGTTTTCCTCACATTTCCTCTTCTATAATTTTGAGAAATGGCATTTTGCCATTTCCGCTTCTGTGATTCCATTTTCGTGCTACATAGGTTCTATCAAATGCTTGGTCTTTCGCTTTGAATTCTTCTTTCAGTCATCAATTACCTTTGTTTATTAAAGTTGTTTGTTATATAGTTATTAAAACAATTGACAAGTAATATCTGACACTTACTATAATGACATTCATGACTTGTTGCAGCAATTAGATCCAAATTGCGATAAATTGATGTTCAACAAATAATTACCCACTGAAAATTACCAAATCTGCACTAGGAATTAATGATGGTTAAGTTTTGTTCCTTGTTCATATTCTGTCAATAAAATTTCCCACTAATATGGACTTATTTAGACCACAAAGTTTTAAAGACAATTCTATCTCACGGATCTTTGCGTATCAAGTTATCACATACACTAACCATTCTTGGTCCAATAAATGCAAGCCCTGGTGATTCATGTGGAGTAGCCAATGCATTGAGTAAAAAGGCTGGGCTTGCATATTCCTCCATAAAAGCTTAAAAGTGTTTGATTTGTATGCATCAGATTTATATAATTAAAGTAGCCTTTCCTGGGGATTTATAGGAAAGCCTACATGCTTCTTGTTGAAAATAGTCAAGTAGTCATCTTCTTCTCTCTATCAGATGCTGTTGAAACATCTTCTTTCTGCAGCTATTTCCTTATATTTAACTCAATTGTTGAAAACAGTCATGTAGTCTTCATTTCTGTAGCTGATGCTTTTAAAACATCCACTGATAGGAAACAATAAGTTATCACATGTATAAACCATTCTTGGTCTAATAAATGTAAGCCTTGCTGATTCATGGCGCCTAATAAATGTAAGCCTTGCTGATTCATGGCGCATTCCTCCATAAAAACCTTGGTATTTGAGAAGTTGTATGCATCAGATTTGTATAATTTATTAGCTATTCCTTGGGATTTAAAGGGAAAGCCTACATTCTTCTTGTTGAAAAATAGCCGTGTAATTTTTTTTTCTGTAGCAAATGTTGTTAAAACATCTTTTTGGAGAGTTGCATATGGCTCTTGGTTGTTGGTTGTGATGATTGCATCTGTGTGTGGTTTCATTTGTTATGATGCAGATTTACTCGTCTTCAGCCTTTTTATGTTCATTATAAGTCCATTATAAGCACATTCTTCTTTTCATGGATGTTTATCATTTTTCCATTTCTGGATAATTGGGTGCCCCATAGTACATGTAAAGTGCACCCAAAAAGGCCATATAAGTTGGTTCTTAGAGTTTTTATTTTTTTTATTTTTAATGATCTAGATGTAGTCATTTCAAGTCTTTTTATGTCCTCAAGAATGAAAAAGGCCATCATAAGCTCATCCTTTTTCTCGAGGATGTTAATCGTTTTTCCTCTTCTGGATAAGTGGGGGGTCACCTTAGTACATGTAAAGGGCTCCTAAAATGATAAATTCATGGCTTCTAAATGGAAAATGAAAAATTAAGATCTTAAATCTCTGGTAAGAAAGGGTTTCCAAGAATGAGCTAAAAATTTTTTGCTTTAGTGGAGAAAGAGAACCAAGAAACAATTAAAGAGAACCAAGAACAAGAAACAATTAAAGAGAACCAAGAAACAATTTGTTGAACTTTTGGGTTTTACCTCGACCAAGCAGCCTTTCATTTTTCCTTTTGAGGGCTCTATCATTATTCTCTAGTCACAAGCTACTAGAAAAAAGGTGGAATCATCTTCCATGCCATAATATTGCATAAAATTCCTCAGCCTCCTCTTCAACATACTAATATACCATTCTTCAACTTTAAAATCAATAGGTTCCCATCTCTTGCTTACATACAACGGTAATTCAATTCATTATATATTTCTTATCCTTAATAGCTTGTAGTAAAATTAATAACGTAACGGTATTACAACTTTAGTTGCAATTAAGGACTGTATAGCTTAACTTTCACTTGGCTTTCTAAGCCTCCATCTCAACTAACTATACTTGGCTACACAAATCTCTTTTCCATTTCTGATCTATCTACTGTGAATATCATCTGTTGAGTCCTGGGTAATATTGTTCTTTTCTTTCTGGGTTAAAAAAAAAAAAAAAAAAAAAAAAGAAATTTCTATTCTTATCAATATTTTTTGTGTTTTTCTTCTGTTGTTTTAGTCATGTAAGCTTTGGAGGTTAATTTCGTAAGTAACTTGTTCTTTTTCCTCATTGATCATCTTTAGAGTTAGAGATGAACTTGTGTTTGCTTTTATGAGATTTTGGAAGGGAGATACCTCTTTTCTGATATTTTCCCCTGCCCTCATAAAAGCTTTGCTGCTTTTCGCAATGCTCTGATGTAGCACATATTTAGATAGTCTGCTCTACTTTGATTTTTTTCAGAAATTAAAGGGTTAAAATTGAAAATCCAGGGCTGATTTTATAGGAACCAGATCTGGACAGCGAGTAAGGAAGGGGAAAAGGGGAAAAAAACTTCTAAGAGTCACACTTAGAAGGTCTAGGAGTCACACCTAGGGTTGAATTGAGTCACACAATTCTTAGCAATAATGCAGGGTTTATTTTATTGAATCTGAAACTTAAATAATAATGGTTACAGGCCTAAGTATTTATAGAGTTAAAACTAATCCAAATCATGTTTGGATTAGGAATCCTAAACTAGGACCAGGACAAATATAAACTGACTAGGAAATACTAATCCTATTAGGACTCCTGAATCAGACTGAATAATAAAAAACTACTAAAATAAAAATTGAACAATGATTTCCAAAAATGCTGGAAATTATAGAACTGCCCTTAGTACCTAAAGTAATGAACCAGCAGTTGCATTATATAAATATACCCATTATAACTCTAAAAAGGCTGAAATTACTTTATAATTTCTCCAATAAAACCCATATTAAATCTAACACATAATTCTAAGCTTGAATCCTTGAATTTGAAGTTTCTTGTCTTCCTATTCTCCATCATTCTCCCCTTGTTGGAAAAAACTTGACCTCAAGTTTTGAAGTGCCTAAGAAACAAACAAAACAATTCCTTGAATGACCATTTTGTTTCCTTGGTATTCAATAAAAGTAGAAACATTTGAAATCTTGTACTGCACTTGCTTATTAATTTACTTGGAATAACAGAGTCCATTTCTTGCATTCCAACATCTTTGGTATCTTCAACAATAAAGTTAAACCCTTTTGTCCCTTCTAATTTTCCCATGTCTTCTTGTTTTACTTCAACATGCTCTGCCTTTTCTCCATCCATACCCTTGTCTAAAGATTCCTCTCCTTCAAGATTCGTCTTTACCTTTCCAAACACTACATTTGTATTCATAGTAATATTAGCCTGCTGAGTTGACTTTTCAATGCACATTGTTGCTTTTGGCGCTTGTTCTTGTGGATTCAAATCTAGGAGCATATTTGGTCTTTTAAGGCTTTGAGAAGCTTTCAACTTTATTTTCTGGCTGATCAATCTGCGGAATTGGCTCATCTATGTGCTGTCTTGGTTTTATTGCTTCGTGATTTTGAGTTTCCAGTTGCAGATTTTGCGGTTTAAGCCTTTGAGATCGTAGTTGTGGCCTTTTCACTTCCCTTTCTGGTTGAACAACCTGCAGCAGAGGCTTTTGTTGTTGTTGGCTTAACAGTTTAGCCTCTATTGTAGACTCATGAAGCATATGTGAATGCTGTACAGCTTGTATGCCTTGTTGCCCTGAAATTCTTAGTGGAAGTTCTTGCATTTGTGCCTGCTTTTGGAGAGGTCGCAATACAATCGACATGCTGCCCTTTTGTAAAGTATTCACCTGTTCCCTCATCTTTGAAAGATAGTTAAAAGGCATATATTTTTCTTTTAATTTTGCTTTTATATTATCCCATGTTATCATTAATGGTTGTCCTGTTCTTTTCCATTCATTCTCAACACCATACCACCATAATTTTGCCAATCCCGTTAGTTTCATCTTGGCAAACCTCACCTTTTGATTATCGTCCATGTCATACCAATCAAAGTATGACTTGATATTATGCAACCAATCTGAAAATATTGTGGGATTTACATTGCCTTCAAAATCCGGGACGTCTACCTTGACTTTCTTGGTGATATCTCCGACTGTTTCTTGTCCTTGATTTTGTAGGTTTTGATTAGCTTGGTGTTGTTCTCCACCATTCCTATGAGGAGCTAGTAGT
This sequence comes from Reutealis trisperma, assembly GCA_947687605.1. Classification (NCBI taxonomy): domain Eukaryota; kingdom Viridiplantae; phylum Streptophyta; class Magnoliopsida; order Malpighiales; family Euphorbiaceae; genus Reutealis; species Reutealis trisperma. Next base: position 3,142,580 of record CANTUT010000067.1, on the reverse strand, counting down.
GGCTGATGAATAATTGCAGCAGGTCTTTGGGGAATAACTTGGACTGCATTTTGTACAGCTTGAAGCATTCTCATCACTTCATCTATCCTAGCTTCCAATGCATTGAGCCTGTTATTTGTTGTGTTTATTCCATCAGTCAAGTGATGTAATTCAGTTCGCAATTCTTCAGTTGTTGTCTCATAACTTGCTTGCATCGTCTCAAACCTTGAATTCAGCTCAGCATTAGTCACCATTATTGCGGAATGATAATCAATAACTTCAAGTATCTTGAAGCTCTGATACCAAATTGATGTAGGACAGATTTAGATAGTCTGCTCTACTTTGACTTTTTTTTAGAAATTAGAGAGTTAAAATTGAAAATTCAGGGCTGATTTTATAGGAACCAGATCTTGACAGGGAATAAGGAAGGGGAAAAGGGGAAAAAAACTTCTAAGAGTCACACTTAGAAGGTTTAGGAGTTACACCTAGGGTTGAATTGAGTCACACAATTCTTAGCAATAATGCAGGGTTTATTTTATTAAATCTAAAACTTGAATAATAATGGTTACATATCATCCCATGTTATCATTAATGGTTGTCCAGTTCTTTGCCATTCATTCTCAACACCATACCACCATAATTTTCCAATCCCGTTAGTTTCATCTCGGCAAACCTCACCCTTCGATTATCGTCCATATCATACCAATCAAAGTATGACTCGATATTACGCAACCAATCTGAAAATATTGTGGGATTTACATTGCCTTCAAAATCCGGGACGTCTACCTTGACTTTCTTGGTGATATCTCCAACTGTATATTGTCCTTGATTTTGTAGGTTTTGATTAGCTTGGTGTTGTTCTCCACCATTCCTATGAGGAGCTAGTAGTGGCTGATGAATAATTGCAGCAGGTCTTTGGGGAATAACTTGGACTGTATTTTGTAGAGCTTGAAGCATTCTCACCATTTCATCTATCCTAGCTTCCAATGCATTGAGCCTGTTATTTGTTGTGTTTATTCCATCAGTCAAGTGATGTAATTCAGTTCGCAATTCTTCAGTTGTTGTCTTATAACTTGCTTGCATCGTCTCAAACCTTGAATTCAGCTCAGCATTAGTCACCATTATTGCGGAATGATAATCAATAACTTCAAGTATCTTGAAGCTCTGATACTAAATTGATGTAGGACAGATTTAGATAGTCTGCTCTACTTTGATTTTTTTCAGAAATTAGAGAGTTAAAATTGAAAATCCAGGGCTGATTTTATAGGAACCAGATCTGGACAGGGAATAAGGAAGGGGAAAAGGGGAAAAAAACTTCTAAGAGTCACACTTAGAAGGTTTAGGAGTCACATCTAGGGTTGAATTGAGTCACACAATTCTTAGCAATAATGCATGGTTTATTTTATTGAATCTAAAACTTGAATAATAATGGTTACATATCATCCCATGTTATCATTAATGGTTGTCCTGTTCTTTGCCATTCATTCTCAACGCCATACCACCATAATTTTCCAATCCCGTTAGTTTCATCTTGGCAAACCTCACCTTTTGATTATCGTCCATGTCATACCAATCAAAGTATGACTTGATATTATGCAACCAATCTGAAAATATTGTGGGATTTACATTGCCTTCAAAATCCGGGACGTCTACCTTGACTTTCTTGGTGATATCTCCGACTGTTTCTTGTCCTTGATTTTGTAGGTTTTGATTAGCTTGGTGTTGTTCTCCACCATTCCTATGAGGAGCTAGTAGTGGCTGATGAATAATTGCAGCAGGTCTTTGGGGAATAACTTGGACTGCATTTTGTACAGCTTGAAGCATTCTCACCACTTCATCTATCCTAGCTTCCAATGCATTGAGCCTGTTATTTGTTGTGTTTATTCCATCAGTCAATTGATGTAATTCAGTTAGCAATTCTTCAGTTGTTGTCTCATAACTTGCTTGCATCGCCTCAAACCTTGAATTCAGCTCTGCATTAGTCACCATTATTGTGGAATGATAATCAATAACTTCAAGTATCTTGAAGCTCTGATACCAAATTGATGTAGGACAGATTTAGATAGTCTGCTCTACTTTGATTTTTTTCAGAAATTAAAGGGTTAAAATTGAAAATCCAGGGCTGATTTTATAGGATCCAGATCTGGACAGGGAATAAGGAAGGGGAAAAGGGGAAAAAAACTTCTAAGAGTCACACTTAGAAGGTTTAGGAGTCACACCTAGGGTTGAATTGAGTCACACAATTCTTAGCAATGATGCAAGATTTATTTTATTGAATCTAAAACTTGAATAATAATGGTTATAGGCCTAAGTATTTATAGAGCTAAAACTAATCCAAATCATGTTTGGATTAGGAATCTTAAACTAGGACTAGGACAAATGTAAACTAACTAGGAAATATTAATCCTATTAGGACTTCTAAATCAGACTGAATAATAAAAAATTATTAAAATAAAAATTGAACAACGATTTCCAGCAATGCTGGAAATTACAGAACTGCCCTTAATACTTAAAGTAATGAACCAGCAGCTGCATTATATAAATATACCCATTATAACTCTAAAAAGGCTGAAATTACTTTATAATTTCTCCAATAAATCCCATATTAAATCTAACACATAATTCTAAGCTTGAATCCTTGATTTTGAAGTTTCTGGTCTTCCTATTCTCCATCATGCTCCAATTTGAAATTTTCCTGCTTTTGACACACACATATATATACACATACATACAGACATACATACACATACACATTTATTCATACATACATACATATATATGTGCACACACACACGCGCGCACACACACACACACACACACACACACACATATATATATATATATATATATATATATATATATAGACACACACACACACACACATATGCATATATATACATGTATACATATGTATATGTATATACGTAGATTAATGTATGCATATGTATATATATATATATATATATATACATAGATAGATATATACATATACATAGATATATACCTATACATACATAGATACATATACATACATGTACATACATACATAGATACATATATATACATATACATGTATACAGACATTCATATATATACATGTATACACACATACATGTATGTACATGTATATACATATACATAGATATATATACATACATGTACATATATACATAGATACATATATATATACATATACGTACGTACATATGTATGTATGTATGTGTATACACACACACACACACACACATATATATGTATGTGTGTGTGTGTGTGTGTGATTTATTTGAAATTTTCTTATTTTGAGAACTTGATGATGGGCAAATGATGGATATTTCCTAAGTAAAACTTTTTAATTGATCTCAGCCTTTTGATGGTTTAGATTGACCATTTGTACTTTTGGAATATTTTTACTGTAATTTCATTGATACTTTTCCTTTGAGAAACCAAATTTGAAAGGTTAAGAATTTGACAATTTGTCTCAAGAAATGGCGTGGGAAGATTTTAGCATGGGGTAATGCAGGCACTTGCCCCTGCTGCCTCAATGAATCCTTTTGAATCACTTGGGCAAGATTTTCTTGCTCCTGCTCAAAGGTTTGATTGTTAATAACAGTGAAAATTGATAGACTTGTAGGTAACTAGGCTGTAACTTTTGTGTCCGTAACCGTTTCCCTAAAGAACAAAGAAACAAAAAAAAGCCTATGAACTATCTTGTAGTTTATTAATTTGCGTTAAGGATTAGATTAAACTCATAAGTTCAATTCTGAATTAAAAATACCCACTAATTTTAACATATTAATTTACTTTGAGCTGGGAGAATTTTATGAGTTTGATATTTAAAATCAAAAGAACTATCCACGCAGTTTATATACATACATATATTTTTATTTAGTTTCATAAAATTATTTTTAGCATTTTTTTCCTTTCGTGGTTTTCGTAAATAAATTTATTAAATGATAACTTCGTTGTGTGTATATATTAGAAGAGATACTTTTGACATTCATGTGTATATGCAAAAAGAGCACACACACACACACACACACACGCACACTCACTCACTCACTCACTCTCATATAGCTACATACTTTTAGAAATTTCTGGATCTGCCTTTGGCCGCTATTCCATTTCTGATTCTTCAACAAATTAATAAAAATTATTTCTTGCAAATACAAAAGCTAGCAATGTTGTCTCCTGACACACTAATCATGGGTTGCAAGGTGAGTTAGTCTCATTCTCATGTGTTTCTTCATTATAATATGCCTTATGACACAATTCTGATTAATGATTTTGTGTGCGAGGAAATTAGGTATACAAGATAAGAAGATTTATAAACATGAATTTTGTGGGATTTTGGTAGGAGGAAAGTCAGTCAGAAGACATGGGATTGTGCAATTTTTGCTGTGATTTGGAATATTTGGTTTGGTTCCAAGGAAGTACTAGGATCTTTAAAATCAAGTTTGCTTTGTGGTTGGTGAAATAAAATAATTCTTTTTGCCTTGTTATGAACTTTTTTCTTTATGGTGTCTTAGGAGTGTCTTTGGCTCATACTTGAGGCAATTGGAACTTGGAAGGTGCTATTCTTTAGTTTTTCTTTCTTGTTGGTGTATTTTTCTGGTTTCCTTTTTGTGAGGTATCTTGCACATCTGATATGTGCATCTCTTCTTTCTTTTGTATGATCTCTTAAATTTTTAAAAGTTCATACTTCTAGAAAAATAGTTTTGGAACAAATTGTCCTCATTTTTGTCAACTGTGCATTGACTCCATAGTTGTCAATATGCATACTTTTTGGTTTTATCATGCACATGAAATACCACTCACTGTCTTGGCATCCTCATAAATCTTATGCATATATTTGCAATGATAGCAGATCCCTTACTTAAGAATTCTTTGTAGATGTTCCCCATGAAGGATGAGAATTTTTGTTCATCTAGGTTATTGCCTTATCTCCTAATACTAGTTATTGCATTTTCACATCTTTTTGGGCATTTTGTTGTCTTTCATTGAGTTATAACATTCATGGGGTTGCTTTTCAGGTTTTACAAAGTGGAATTCCCAATGCAAAAGAGATCATAGTGTCAAATATGGCTGTTGCATTTGATCGTATATGCTTGGATGTTGAGGTATTTGATTGCTAATACCTCTCCTAGGTGCTTCCATATCAGATTTTATTTGCTTGCATGAACAACTTATGTGAAGTGTGCAGTAAATTATCAGGATCCTTTTGTCTTCCCCCCTTATCACCAAGCATTGAGAGAGCCATTTGACTATTATAACTTTGGTCAAAATTACATCCGTCCTTTGGTTGATTTTAGGTAAGTACAGTACTTTTATGTTTTCGCTTGTTCATAAAGTTTCAATGGCACACTTGATATGATTTGCATACTGCTTTCAAAAACTTAAGAGATCAGTAACCACTTTCACTATATGTGAGCATTGGTTGTTTGCTATTATGAGTATAAAAATTAGGGTGTTTTCTACCTAGCGTACATTTGGATGCCAATCTTATCATAGATTTTGTTCTTTTTACGACCTTTTTTTTTTTTTTTTAAAATTTTTCATTTCCATTTTCATAGTTTCCTACATTCTTGTTTTATTTGCTCTGCCACAGATGTACAATTGATCCTTATATCCAATTAAACATAAAAGGGTGTCCCTAAGGCATAAGGTCTGTTGAGTTTGGAGGATTTGCTTAGATACTCATTAGTTATCTGATATTTTGGAGGGAAACTCTCTCTCTCTCTCTCTCTCTCTTTTTTAATCTGTTACAGAGCATGCTGTGTTAGCAAGTCTGTTCTGGGTTAAGTTGAAAAATAGTTTTACTTGTAATGTAGAAAAAGCTAATTACAGTTAAAAAAAAAAAAAAAAAAAAGATAAAGGACAGTTAACTGTGGATTAGATTGACTGAACACTAGTTATGGCTGCGGCATTGGTTTGACTTAAGACTGCCTTTTTGTACTTAAAAAATGTATGTACTCAACTATAGAAGAGTTAGAACAATGAACGAAATTTCTTGCCTTTGAATGTTTATTTTAAAGAACCTGTGAGTGTGTGCTGTGATATCTGCTCGACCATTCCAAATTTCCAACAGGGTCCTCTGCTTTGTAAGAGTTGGGGGAGGTTTGTCTATCTACACTACCTTCCACCTTTTTTTTTTTTTTTTTGCTAAGAGGCTGCTTTTTGGTTGTTTATCCAATAAACACAATTGTATTACAGTTACATAAGATGAATATTTTAATATCGAAGGGATCGTTTTACATAAATACTTAAAGAATGATGCATTAGAGAAATAAGAGCCTTAAAATCACTGACCTTGTCATCCAGTGAAGGCATGCATTCAGCTGGTTTGATTTATGTGGCTTGAAGTATTAAACAACCAAAATAATCTATTTTTAAAATATGTTAAACTGAATTGATATGGAACTTTGCAATTTCCAAACTAACTGTTTGGCTTCTGAAGTTGTAAGGTTCTACTTTTGCTTTTAGGCTAGAAGTAAACGAGCTTTTGTTTTTAGCGTATAATTTTTTATCCAGAAAAATAATAAAGCACGAGTGTATCAAAAAATAAAAATTTGAAATTATGATTTGGCTTATTTTGGTTTTAAAATATCAAAACCTGAATGGAAAACCAAAAGTGCAAATGTGTGAAATTTGTTAAATGCATGAGTTTGGTTCATTGAGTTGCTTTAGCTGGCTAATGCTCTTTTTGACTGGATCAAATAATTTTAATATTGAGATAAACATCGACTCCCTTTTTCGGCTTAAACAAAGGTTTTGCTGGGCTCCACACTCAAATGATTAGGTAACTGCTCTCCCTTGCAGGGAATGAACTTTGCTCACTTCTAGTTGTTTGTATTTATTTATTTATTTTTTAAGAACCAAATGTCTTCTTTTTCTGTAACTTAACCCATTCACTAATGGTAAGACTGGATGATTTTGGGCTTTTGTGATGTTCATATTGGAATAAGCAAATATTTTAGGTTTCCAGCTAGATTTATTATTAGAGAGCCTATAAATGTGAAAATTGCACCTTGCATCTCTCTTTCTCTTTCCTACTCATTTAACTTTTTGTCTGGTGATAAGACTGCATGAGTTTGGGCTTTTGCAGTGGTTAACTGGTTATATAAAACAAGTGGAATATTAGATGGCCTCCTTTAAGATTTGTTGTGATTAGAAAGCCTGCATATCTTAAAATGAAAACATGCATCTTGCTTTTTGTCTTTGCCACTGTCTCTCGCATGCGTGCATGTATACAGAAGCATATGCTCAATTAATGGATTTAGAGATGTAAAAAGATGCTGTTACCTGGTCAGTGATTGATTTTCATACTTTCAAGAACTTGCTTCCCTGCTTTTCTGTAAACATGCTGGAGATAATTAGGATGGTCAAATTGTAGCATATTCCCTTGATTCAAATTTTTTGAAGTCCTTATTTCTTAGTACATTTTTTATTGGTAAATAAGTTAATTGTACCGGAGCTCTTTTTAAACTAAGTTGCAAGTATTAGATGATTTGCTATTGCCACAATTTCATAGTTTCTGTGCTATTTAGATGTGCTTCCTTCTCATGCTACGCTCACTTTTGGTCATATTGGCTGCAGAAATTCGTATGTTGGCAATATCTCCCTTTTCCATGAAGTGGAAGAGAAGCTTCAGCAGGTAAAATTTAAATGATTTTGTTCAATCACTTCTTGGGGTAGCTACCCTTCGATTACTCCCAAATATTAAATAATTTTGTTCAATCATCCGTTGCTGTCTAAGTTTGCTATGGAATCCTTTTTGTTTCATTCTTTGAGAAGTCATGTTAAACTGTTATTTTTCTGTGTTGATTAGTTAATAGCTTCCCTAGGAAGGATGGACATCTACATGACACAATATGGACATTGACATGACTATTTTTAAAAAAATTAGGACAACATAGGAAGGACAGAATCCATATATATGTATATAATTATTCAAATTTAAATTTTAAGAATGAAGATGAAGATGAAGATAATTTATCCGACGCAAATATGATTTAAATTTAATTTTAGTAATATATATCACAACTTAAAATTGAAATTTTAGCACATCATTAACATTTTTCATAAGTTGTTAAAGCTCAATTTTCTTCATTATTTTACTCATATTAATCCTTATAGATCTTAAAATCTCAAATTAAATCTTATATTTTACACAAAGTATCTCAGCTGTGTCCAGAATGTGTCCTTGCTGTATCCAAGCTATGTCCTAAAAAATTAAAAAAAAATTGAAAAATTCGGGCACATTTGGCCTTAATAGAAACGCCTGTGTTTCCTTTTTTTTTTTTTTTTTTGGCCAGATGTTTCCTAGGTTAATAGTGAACCAAGCATGTTAACAAAGGACAGAGTATGCTTTCTTGTTTTGACTTCTGCAATTGTACGTGCTCATAACTTGATTTTTACCCCCTTTTTAAAAGGATAGGAGATAGAGAAATCCTAAAAGGTGGCGTAATTCTGTCGAACTGGAATGTTCACTAGTGAAATACTTATAGATATCAATGAATTCCATGCAGAGACAAACGATATGGATAGAAAAAAGTCAAGTGAAATAAATCAACACAGGACAGCAAGCAAATTTGCGTTTAGGGCTAGTATATATAGGGATAGGACATTAAGTGGGGAATTAGGTTTTGTGGAAAGGTGTCATTTGGTGAAGCAAGAATATAATGAGAACCAAATTTCTGGGTCAACATTTTGCTGGTTTTGGACTTTTTATACCAAGAACATAAATTTTAGGGACTTCTCAATTTCAATTGTATGAAATTTGTGTATCTTTCTTGCTGAATTAGAATTCAAATCATGATTCTTAACATTGTACCTAAAATTCCTTGCATATCACATATGGGATTATTTTATAAAATCTTGAAAAAAGCACATTGGCTTAATAAGATCTTTGAAAGTAGTCATCCTTAGTTTATTGAAAGACTAGTTGGATGCATAAAGCATGGAATTAAATGATAACCGTTGCTTTTTTTTTTTTTTTTTAAAAGAAAATTTATTGAGAACAAAAAAGGAGAATATTCTGTGGAGGACAGTTAATCCTCCCAAACACTTGACATAAAATTGTTAAAACACAAAGAGATGATATGAGTTCAACTTTGGACAAAATGCCTTACCTTGAGTGGACTTTGGGTCTCCATATTTTATTTGATGACTAAATGAATGATATTGAGGGGGACAAATAAGATGGGAATAGAAGGTTTTGGAAGAGAACTGTCTTAGTTTCTAGTAGGGTATGTATCTGAATTGTCATTCATTACCTGTTTGATACTATGACTGTCTGGTTTGAAACTATCCTTTCCCAAATATTTGTTAAGAACAATATCACTTTATTTTTGGGATATATAGCAAGACTTTGATAGAGTTCATTTCTCCCATTAGAGCACTTGAAACCATATCAATAGGGGGTTAGCGTTTTGATCAGAAAGGCATCAACAAGGGGAGAATTAATATGGAGACTAGAATAGCATGTGAAGAAGGTGATGGGTTAGGATCATAAAAACTAGATGTATTTCCGTTTGCATTTCTATAGGCTCCTTTGGTGGACTACAATCTCTAGTAGAAAAGCAATTGCCCTCTAAAGGTTGTCTTTGACTAGTGTTTTGATGCAAACCACAGAGACCTGCTTGGAGAGCCCACACCAATATGTTTGGAAGCGACGCACTTGGAAAGCCAAGTCATATTTGAACAAGGAAAACCCCGATTTACTACAAACCTATGTCAAGAACCAAAGCTACCACAAAGAGAACTAAAATTGGAGAATCCTCTCACAAGAAGTCGTTTTATTTATAGGGGAAAAGGAACCCTAGTGATGACTAATGATGACTAAGCTCAGCCAATAAGAATTAAACACAATATGAATTAAAAGACATGAATTCATACTTGGGCTTTAATTGAGCTCCAAAAGGCCAAAAACTTAATATAACTAAACAATTAACTGATGTCTTTTAACTATGGGCTTAAGTACATTAAATAGGCCTAATACAACATAGAAACTGATTTAACATGGAAGGGACTTGATCTAATTCAACATGGGCGTGTTGCCCTACTCGCCTTTTAAATTTGTTTCTAAGCTTCTCTTCCCTCCAGAAGTTTCACTTGAATCTTGGACAGCCTAAAACTCGTAGATAACAATGATCAAAGTTGACGTGCAATTGACCCCATCTAGGATCATATCATCCCCTTTCTTGAGATGACTCGTCCTCGAATCATACACCATGGAATGACAATAGTATGAAACTCCTTTTGCATTTGTCATTTGAAGGAATATTGGACGCAAATTAAGCGGAAACAACATTGTGAAATTTCAAACAATTTAAAATTCACTTACACCCAAATGCGTCTAATAAACATTCATCCAATCATCTAATTAATGTGTAAAACACATAAGAAATAAACAAAATCGAGTGGTAATCATATTACCTCTTGAAGCGTATGAACTCCAATTCTTCTTTCCTTTCCAAAAGCTCCCCAAATGTTGAGCCTTTAGATTGTCCACACCAAGCTGCACCTCCAGGGCTCACTTTGATTTGTTTAGATGTTCTTGATTCTCTCTCTTGGTAGCCCAATTAAATACTAGATCTTCTAAGACAAATCCTTGGTGTTTTGATTTCTTCTAATTGCTGTGGATGTATCTTTTCAACAAAAAAACCCTTTGTTCTTTCACAAAGAACAAAGAACAAGAAATGAAGAACAAGAAAATTGAAAAACTCTTCTTCTCTTTCTCCTCTCAAAACTTAGTTACTTAGGCTTCTCAATAGAAAAGATGTGCATAAAGCATTCTTTAATTAACATCATCATTTGCATTTTAAATAGCCAACCACTATGTTGTTAATTAGGGAACAAATAAGATATTTATTTTACTTTTTACTTTAAGCTTAAGTGGAAAAGACCAACTTACCATTTATGGTTTATGATAATTTCCATTAAGTCTTAAGTAGTTAAAAGACTATTTTCACCTTGGTACACTTTCTCTTACCCTTAAATCCATCACATGGGCTTTAGGGTTGGAGAAAATCTCTGACCCCTAAATTGCCTCTCTCCATTTCTCAAATGGACTTGGGCTATTTAGGGTTTAGTTCAAAGCTCAAAATCAATTCTTTTAACTTATTCATAGCTTTAACTACTTTAATCCTTGTCATTTATATCATATATAAATTAGGATTTAATTAATAAGAAATCATTTTGGATTTAAACTTCAAGACATGGGTCATGGATTTGTCAAACCTTAATATGCTTCGATCATATATCAATATCTCAATTCTAATGCTTGATAAAATCGATTCCTACTAGAAATCCTTTCTAGTGAATCTTTACTATGGCTAAGGATTTGATTATCAAGAATAATCAGATAGCATAGGATTTCTTCCTTGTTTGAGTTAATCAATTCTCTCTTGGCGATTACTTACCTCCATTCATAACTAGTTAGAACTATCATATACCATATACTAATACTTGAATAGCATTAGTATGTAAGTAATAATAAATTCTAACTACCGATAAATGAGATACAGTATTATCTCTCAAGTCAAAGGACTATATGTACTATTATGACCTAGATTTATTGACTAGCAATAAAACTCCATGATGTCATCATCTAATGTCACAGTTCGATTATTCATCATATGAATATCCACATGTTTATATCGACAACATTTGTTAAACAATATGATGCTCACTGTTTCTATAATCATAAGTATCACATACTGATTATAGATTATAAACAGAGTTGGACTTCCGGGATTAATGATATCCAGCCATTAATCTTATGACCATGAACTTTTTAAAGTATTTGTTTAAGAACAATTTAATATCCATATTCTCAACACTGGAGAATAGATCCTCTCTTGAAAAATACTTATGGACTTCAAATATATATTTAACACAATGGAACAATTTCATTTATAAACATATATTTTATTGCCATTTAGGGATAATGTTTTACATTTACATAATTTATATATTGCTTTAGGGCATACCCTCTAACATCATTCTCCCCTTATGTGACGAATTTAAATAGATTCAAAAAGGGTTTGTTGTTTATTCACTAAAAGATTTACAATATACAGACATCAAGAGTTAATAAGATCCTTTAAACCTAGTACCTTGTAAGGGAAGAATCATGATTGAATCAATAGAAATATACAATAAAACCTCTATAAATTAATACTTGATAAATTAATAATCTCTTTAAGATAATAATTTCCTTCGGTCCCGACTCAGGTCAGTTCAAAAAATAAACAATTTTAATAAATTAATAAAATAATAATTTTCCATAACAACCTTATATAAATACATTGTTTGATCCCATCTATAAATTAAAAATTTCTCAAATATGCCTAGTACATATAGATATACTAAGGATAATTTAGTAAAATATGAATCTATAGTATTTTGTTTTTCCTTGAAATTTAAAGTTAGGTGAATTTCATCTCTAATTTTTCTCATTGCTTTCAAAAGTTCTGTTGTAACCTTCTCAAATTGTAACAAAAAATTGTGAAGAGTGATTGATGCTATGATTGTTTCCTTTCTCGTGATTGGTTCCAAAGGTACTGAATCATATTCAGCTTCATCCTCAATTAAATTTTCCATGGCACTAGCCGTAATTTCTTTTAAGTCTTGGACTTGTGAACATTCATTAGCGATTTTAAATTTATTTTTGCTGAATTTAAAATCACTCTATAAATTAATAAATTATTAATTTATTGATTAATTAATATCTCTCTAAATTAATAAAATTTCTTAGTCTCAGCATTATTAATTTATAGAGATTTTACTGTATATAATAGTAATGAGAATCCTAGGGAGGAAATCAAGCGATCTTTAAAAACAATCGTAATTATCTAGCTATATAAATTTGTTAAATAAGGGAAGAATAATAGAATAATATTATTCCATTGACATCCCCTCTCAAATTGATGCGGGTAAGTCTATCAACATCAATTTGCTTCTAAGAAACTTATGTTGCTGGCGAGTCATAGCTTTTGTAAAGACATCATCTATTTGAAGATCAGTAGCAAGATGAGGAAGAGTGATAATGTGACGATCAAAAGGCCTCCCAAATGTAATCACAATCCTCCTTTATGTGCTTTGTGCGTTCATGATATATTGGATCAGCAGCAATTTGAATAGCACTATTGTTATCACCATGAAGAGTAGTAGGATGAATTTGAGGAAGTCCAAGTTCAAAAAGAAGACTACGTAACCAGATTGAGGAAGTCCAAGTTCAAAAAGAAGACCACATAACCAGACAACTTCAGAACAAGCTATAGACATGGCTCTATATTCAGCCTTGGTGGAAGATTCAGAGACACAATCTACCTTCTTACACTTCCATGAGATCAAGGCATCTCTGAGAAATATGCACCAACATGTTGTAGATTTCCTAGTATCGGGACATCCAACTAATCTGTATCAATATATGCAGTCAAATTAAGAGAAGAGCCTGCTGGAAATAACAACCTGCGAGTAGGTAATCCAATTAAGTATCAAATAATGGGCGAACTACAGCAAGACGAAGATGTCAAGGTGATTGCATAAATTTGTTGACTGTATGGATAGCATACGAGATATCAGGCCTCATAATAGTTAGGTAGATAAAACTACCAACTAGTCGCCTATACAGAAAGGGATTAGGCAGAAGCTCACCTTCATCTTTTCGGTATTTCACATTCACCTCCATTGGTGTATCTACAGCAATAGCATCCTTTAAACCAGCCAAGTCAATACGGTCTTGGACATATTTATGCCGATTCAAGAACAAACAATTTACCCTGTAGTGAACCTGGTAACCCCATGAAGTAGGTGAGATGCCTAAGATCTTTCATCTGAAATTTACTATGCAACATATTCTGAAGCTTAGTGATCAACCTATTGTCATTACCCGTGATAATAATATCATCAACATATACCAAGAGAAGCACCGTACCTGTAGCTATCTTGTGAAAGAAGAGAGATGAATCATATTGGCTTTGTGTGAAAGAGAACTTTAGAAGAGTACTATGAAACTTCTCAAACTAGGCTTTAGGGGCTTGCTTTAGCCCATATAAAGATCGTCTGAGCTTGCATACCTCGTTAGGAGAAGTCATTGACATACCAAATGGAAGCTTTGTGTAAATCTATTCCTTGAGGTCCCCATGCAAGAAGGCATTTTTAACATCCATCTAATGTAAAGGCCAAGATTTAGAGGATGCGATAGCTAGAATGGTTCTCACCGTGGTCATCTTAGCAACTAGAGCAAATGTTTCTTTATAGTCAAGCCCATATTCTTTTTTATGTTCAAGAGCAACTAGTCGAGCTTTGTATCTATCTGAAGAACCATTAGACTTGAGTTTACTCCCAATCGGCTTGACATTTGGACGAGAAGAGACAATATCCCAACTGTGGTTTTCCTTGAGTGCTTGAAGTTTTGCTTCCATTGCTTGTTTCTAGCACTTATGTTCCATGGCCTATTTATAACAAGAGGGAATACAAATAGAAGTTAATGTAGCAGAAATAGCCACAAGGGCTAGAAAACCATACCTATAAGAAGGTTTGTGAGTTCTAGACCTCCTTTGAAGAGGGTCTGGATCATTAGCAATGGGTAGAACAAGATCAGAAGCTACAGGGAGATCTGGAGGAACCTTAGTGAGACTTATAGGAGGATTAGATGCAAGAGGAGTGCATCTGCGATAAATACAATCGGGCTAAAATCTTTGTATTGGTTTTGGAGACTCGGGAAATGATGGCAAAAGAGATAGAGAAGGGGATTCTGAAATTTGATGTGTGTGAAATACATCCAAAAATATGAAGATTTGAGTAATCTGATGTATGCCCTGAACAAGCGTAAGTAGGGGAAAGCATTGTTCAAGATGAAGGTCATCTGTTTATTAAATAAATAGCAGTAGACAAAGCTTCCCACCAAAAACGAGGGGGAACACAAGACTCAATTACAAGAGTTCAAACAACATCTATAAGGTGATGATTCTTCCTTTCAGCCACACCATTTTGTTGTGGAGTGAAAGGACAAGAGTGTTGTGAAAGAATCCCATGACTTCCAAGAAAAAACCGAAATTCATTTGATATATATTCACCACCAGAATTAGATTGCAATCTTTTGATCTTGGCAGAGAATTGTGTCTCAACTAAAGCAAGCAAGACCTTAAACACAGAAAAAACTTCACTTCTAGACCGAAGAAAGTAAATCCAAGTAAAGCGAGTAAAATCATCTATAAATGTAACAAAGTATTTGTGATGTTCATGAGAAATTACTGGTGAAATACCCCGTACTTCAGTATATATGATTTCAAAAGGTTTGGTGGTGCGGGATTTATGCAGTGGAAAGGGAGGAGTTTTGCTTCTACCAAGTTTGCAAGATGCATGATCAACATTAACAGCATCAAAAGAAATCAATTTTTTATTTCTAAGTAAACTCGGTTTGAGCAACGTGCAAACTAAATGAAAATTAGGGTGGCCTAAACACCTATGCCACACTTGATTATCACATTGAACAACATTACAAGCAACATAATTTAATGGAGAGGGAGAAGATAGAAGGATAGGAAAAAGACGTCCCACTTTAGGTCCCTTTGCGATCGTCTTCCCAGCCACTTGATCTTGCACAACACAATTGGATTTTGAAAATAGAATGGTACAATTGTCGTCAACCATTTGACCAACAGATAGACGATTATTGGACAAGCTAGGAGACACAAAAACAGTATTTAAAGAGGGTGAAATAGCGCCATCAGCTGTGATAGGTAAGGAATTACCATTGGCTGTATGAATATGAAGATTTCCTTTATATTTTTGGACATTAGTAAGTGGTGACAGTGCTGGTTATGTGGTTTGATGCACTAGAATCGAAATAAAAATTTGCTGGATCATTTCAGGAGTAATAGAAGACTGACCATAACTAGGGACATAAGGAGCAAAAGATGTGGCAGCAGGACCAGAAGCACTCACGGAACTAATCGAGACATTGTAGGCAGTTTTAGATTTCTTTGGAGGCCAAACTGAACAATCTTTGATGATATGCCCTGTTTTCTTACAATAATTGCAGAATTTCTTTGTACAATTAGTGGCAATGTGCCCAAATCCTTTGGAGCCATAGCACTGGACATTAGTCATATTTTTATCTCCTCTAGACTTCTCTTGAGCAGCATAGGTAATCGGAATTGGAGTACAATTTTGAGCTTTCTGCTCCATGACAACTTGAGTAGTGAGCCGTTGTTCTTCCCCTAAAAGCTCACCTAGACAGATGTCCAATAAGAGGGCTGGATATCTGTTCATTAGGTTGGACCTAATTCCTTAAAATTCTCCTCTTAGCTTCATCAAAAACTGGTCCCGCTTGCTAGTTTCATGCACACTTTGGATAGTAATGAGTCCTTCAGGAGGTACACTTGAATACACAATATGAATGTACTCAGCTCAAAGATTCCCAAAGGAAGAATAGAACTCTTGGATCGACATGCTGCCTTGAAAAAGAAGACCCAACTCGAGTTCCAATTGAAACCTTCGTGCTGTTGCTTTGGTTGTAAACTTTCTTCAAGCAATCCTACATTCCTTTGGAGGTTTTATAAGGCTTGAGATTAAGTATGGAGGGTTCGACACTTCCGAGAATCCAAGACATAATCTGAGTATCCTTTACCTCCCATTTCACATATTTTTCCTTCTCCTTCTCGCTGTTAGGTGTAGGATTCCCATCAACATGACCCCATATTCCTTTCCCTTGACATAGATCTGGAATTGAAATTCCCAAGTAGAATAGTTCTTGCCATTAAATACAACACAAAAGAATTCAAATCGTTCTAAGGACATGATGCAACTGGGAAAAAAAAAAAAAGAAACTAAGAGATCTGATCAGAAACATAATAGCAGAACAAGGATAACCAAGAAAGAACACTAAGATCTTGAAACTAGACAACCAAGAAACAAGATACAAGATGAACAATTTCGGAGGTTTGGCTTTGATACCAGGACAAAGTCAAAGAGATTCTTTGAAAAAGGTTTGTTGTTTATTTCACTAAAAGATTTACAGTACGTAGACATCAAGAGTTAATCAGATCTCTTAAACCTAGGGCCTAATAAGGGAAGAATCATTATTGAACCAACCGAAATATATACAGCAGTAATGAGGATCCTAGAGAGGAAATCAAGGGATCTTCAAAAACAGCCCTAATTATACAGCTAATGCAAATCTGTTAAATAAAGAAAGAATAATAGAATACTATTATTCCATTGACAAGATGAATAAAACAGAAATTTGCCATATTTCTTTTTTGATGATTTTTTGAAGAATCTGAAAATGTGCTAGAGAAACATCAAAGAAATTATTAGGTAAAACAAAATTCATTTTAGAAATGGACAGCAAATCAGAAAATCTTGATTGCCATGAGAAGCAAAATCCTTTACCTTTTCATCTTCTTGTACTTCTAACTCGACCACATCTTTTTCTTCCTCCAAGATTTCTTGATGAGTATCTATTGTTGGAATTTCTTCATGAACAACTTCTTCAGCCTACAATGAAGAATCTTCATTAGCAACCCCTAAAGGTATCAATATAAGTCATCAGCTTTGGTGGCCTCAACACCATAAATCAATATTTCTTCCCTCTCATCTTTAATTTCTTCTCCTCTAGCAAAAAAAAAAAAAAAAAAAAAAAAAAAAAAAAAAAAAAAAAAATCAATTTTCTTCTCCAATGGTGGCTTGAATGCATTTTTTATTTCATGTTTAGCTCTTCACCCGGCTTTCCACCTCTCACACACTTCTTGAGTTTCCTCAAAGATTCTTCTATTATATTCCCTAGATTTCATTGGTACATTTGGAGCCTGTTGAGGCTGCCCCCTTCGCAAAGCAGCAATGGTAGCATCTAGCCTCTTATGTCTATTATGTCTATCTCCAATCTTGTTGTCTAGTTCCATTTGGTTTTGAGATTTTGGAACCTTCCTTCATATTGGTTTTGTGACATGTTTATAAATATGCAAAAGTTAGAAATAATCTTACCATTCCTCGCGTGTTTCACTCAATTGATATGACTCAACATACTTGTTTTATGCAATTGATGTCACTCAACACTTGTTTTATACCACTCATCTCCTCTTTTCTAGTTCTCAAGGAACTGCTTGCTCAAGATAATTTGAGAATTTGAATTCCCAACCAGCAACGAAAATATGGAATTTGACAGAAATAGAAAAGAATAAAAGAAAACAAAAACACTAGAACAATAATACTATGAAAACAAAAAGAATGACAAGTTAAACGAAATGAAGACATGAATAAATTGAATTAAACTAATTAGAACAGATATAATAAGGCATGAAAACGTAAGAAAACAAAATTTTCAAAATAGGAAAATTTAGGATTCCTAGTCCTAGTAGGATAGGAAATAGGAAAACTAAACCTAGATTGACTCAAAACACACAAGATTGAAATTTGAAGTGAAATAGGAATTCTAAACCTAGTAGGATTAGGGAAGTAGGAATCCTAATCATAGTATAAGAATAATTCTTGAGTTGAAAAGTCAACTCCTACTTCAATTCGAATTTTATTTCACTTAATTCAAGTTCTTCCTAGTTCAATTCTAAAAAGCAAATTCAGATTAATTCTTTTATTTTTCGCACTAGGAAAACAATTAATTAATTCTTTCTTTGTCTAACTCATATTAGAAAGTCAATTCAGCCTATGGAAACACATTTTCATTCTTTTCTATTTTGGACGGTTTTCATTATTTTTTTATTTTTTATTTTTTATCAAACAATTACAACTATATTTCTAATCAAGGATTGACGAAATAACCGACACAATCAAATTTGAAGAACACACGCAAATGAGTTGAAAACAAAAACAAACGAATTTGAAGAACCAAGTTTAGAAGTTAATTCGAATTCAAAGGATCAGCTCCTACACCAATCCAAAAGGCGAGTTTGGTAATTTTTTTTTTTGTTGTTTTTTGAAAGGTAAGATTAAATGAACACAAACAAAAAGGAACGAAAAATAAGCAAAGTTAGTTTAAGCCCAAATCAATTTTAAGCAATTTGATTATATGTTCTTTTTTTTTTTTTAATGTTCTTTTTTATTTTTATTTTCGAGTTGGACAAACAGGAAGAACAGATAATTTAAGATAGAATTAAGCAATAAAGCACAAAACGAAAAGGAATGGAAACAAACGAAAAGATTCAAAATCAAGCAAAAACAAGATTAAGCAGAATGATTTCTAGAATCCCAAGTTTTTTTTTTAATTATTTTTTTTATTTTGAATTTAATTTTAACATAAGGACAAGATAGATTACGACCTAAGTAAGCAAGAAAAAATAAAACAAAAAGAAATGGAAAGGAATGAAAAGGTACGGAAACAAATGGAAAGACGTGGAAACAAAAACACGATAACAAGGTAAATTAAAGATATGTAAATTTGATTTAGAGCCAAATGTGACGGAGTTAGCTTTTTACATCGACTAACCCGCGCAGCACTTAGCTCTTCACTTGTCAAAAGATGCTAAGTAAGCCTAAGAGAGTTGTGCTAGAAAAAAAGGAACACAACGAGGTTCAAGGGAATAAGTATATTGCACTTGAAAGTGTGTGTATACAAGAGCTTTGAGTATGCAAGGTATCCAATGTAAAAGTTTACAAATGAGGGGGATGGTTATTCATACTTGTTGGCTCCCCCAAATGTGTGGCTAATATTTAATATCTAGAATTTTTAGACAATTATGTACAATCAAGCTTCCTAGAAATGCAGCCCATGAAGTCTCTAAAAGCTTCAAGGTCGGTCATGGGTGTTGGCACAAGCTTGCTGAACTTTCCTTAGAAATCTAGCTAATTCTGCCTCAAATTGGCCTACCAGGCCTGCTGGTGTGCTGGCAAAAGCTTCTAGCGCCCGCTAGACAGTTCCAGAGCCTGCTGGGCGTTTCTGGCGCACATTGGCCTTGCTTGGCCTGCTGGGTGCTGGCAGCGCCTGGCGCTTGCTTGTGCACGCCTACTGCTCGCTTGGCCCGTCGTTGGCGAGGCTTCTCTCCAATTTTGCATGTCTTGTCCATGCGGGCTGCGTGTTGGCACGTTGCTGCGCTCAGCGTGCACGCTGGTTGGCCTACCGTGCTAGCCTTGCGTGTTTCTTGCAGATTGGTGCTGGGCTACGCCCATTTCTGCCTAGGCGAGGCCCGTTGGTTCCATTTGCTCGCCAATTGTTTGTCCATCAGCCAATTTGTTGGCCAAGTGAGGTTGCCTTGACCAAGTGTTGCGGGCTTGGTGCGTAGCACAACTTGCGGGACATAACACAAAGCTCTTATACCAATTTATGCTAACCACAAATACATGCTTTGAGAACCCATGCCAATATGTTTGGAAATGACCCATTTGAAAGTCAAATCAAATTTGAACAAGGAAAACCTTGATTTGTTGACGATCGTGTGTTAACTGAAGGTATGGAAATAGAACACCACAAAGTAAACTTTGATAAGTTTGAAAGCTAGTTCAAAGAAAACTAAAATTGGAGAATCCTCTCGCAAGAAGTCGTTTTATTATCAATCAAAATCTCTCTAAATACAAGCTATGGCTGGCCTATTTATAAGGGAAAAGGAACCCTAATGATGACTAAGCTCAGCCAATAGGAATTAAACACAATCTAAATTAAAAGACTTAAATTCATACTTGGGCTTTAATTGAGCTAGAAAAGGCCCAAAACTGAATATAACTAAACAATTCATGTTTTTTAACTATGGGTTTAAGTTCATTAAAATTGGTCGAAAACAACATAGAAATGGATTTAAAATTGGACTTGATTGAATTCAACACGGGCTTGTGAGTAACCTTCTAAGCTATGTAGCTTGCTGTGTGGAATTGGTCTACCCAACACGTCTTAGCAACAATTTGTGCGTGTTGACCTGCTCCTCCTAAATTTGTTTCTAAGCTTCTCTCTCTAGAAACTTCACTTGAATCTTGGACAGCCCATAACTCTTAGACAACAACAATCAAAACTTGATGTGCAATTGACCCCACCTATGACCAAGGCCCAAAACTAAATACAACTAAATAATTAACTGATATCTTTTAACTATGGGTTTAAGTATATTAAAATAGGCCAAAAGAACATAGGAACCAATTTAAAATGGAAGGGATTTGATCGAATTCAACGTGATGACTTTCTAAGCTATGTAGTTTGCTGTGTGGAATTGGTCTACCCAACATGTCTTAGCAACGCAGGCTTGTTCCAGTAATTTGGGCGTGTTGACCTGCTCCTTTAAAATTTGTTTCTAAGCTTTTTTTTCCCTTTAGAAGCTTCACTTGAATCTTGGACAGTGCACAACTCTTAGACAACAATGATCAAAATTTGATGTGCAATTGACCCCACCTAGGAAAACCCAACACCCCCATAGTGCATTTGATTTTGTTAGGCTCTATTAATAGCAAAATCAAATTTTGGATTTAAGGGAAACTTGGGTAGGTTTGTTTTTCTACCTGACCTATGGTGAATGTTTGCAAGGGGTTGTTAGAGGGAACCCACCATAGGTTGCAAGGGGTTGTTAGAGGGAACCCTTCAATCTAAAAAACTGGGAAAATTAGGAATAATTGCTTGTTTAATTCATTCCATGCTCCTTTAAGGGTGTATTTGACATTTCTATTTGAACTACTATTGAGAAAAGCACAACATCGAAAATGTTGATTAGAAGTTAATAAAATTTGTGTTTAAGGTGAATTTGTTTCAAAATAGCCAAACAACACCCCCAAACTGCTTTTTCCAATAACATGGAAAATAGTGCTTTTCCAGAAAAGTAGTTTCAATCTTAATGTTAGACATACTCTAAATAGCATCCTAGATTAAATGTGATAAAATTAACTATCCACTAAATGAGAAATTTCCACCTTATTTATAGAATTCATGATGGGCTGCATCTACATGACAAAAATAGTAAGCTAAAGGATTTAATTGAAGTGAGGGATTAAGAAAGGTATGATGGTTGGGTTTCCTTAATGTTGTTTAATGACAAATGAGGAAAGGAAAGGGTGGGATCTTCACTTTAGTGCATTTGTAAATTAGCCATTTAAAGATGACTTGTATTCATAAATCATTGTGGGAAAACAAATGTAAATTAAGCATTCATAACCTTCTTCCAAGGATTGATTTTTTTTTTCTTTGGGTTCCATGGGGGAATGGAGAGAGATTTGTCATTCTTTTTAGCTTATCTCTTCAACCAACCAAACAATAGAAATTGCTTTTCCTCTCAATCCCATAGTTATACACAGAACGTTGGCCCTAGCACCTTTGCAGGAAAGAGGCAAGCAACCTTACTCAGGATTCACCTTTTTACTTAGTTGTGTGCCTTCTTCAAGGCAGAAGGCCCAAAAAAGGTGCACTTTCTACACTCTGACCTCTGTTGACTTCTACCCCTAATAGCCATCATCACCAGGCTCAAAATTTGCCAATCTACCTGAATCTGCCGGCCACACCCCACAAAATTCACCATAGAGCCATCTTCGTTGCTGGAACTTGGCTGGACCACTGCCATTTGAGTCACCTAGTGCTGGTATTTACATTTTGGCATCCATGTGCCTTGGTTTCTCACCTTTGGCCTTGTTTTGGGGCTTCTTTGTTTCAGTTTCCTTTTCTTTTTTTCCCCCGTCTATTTTTGTTTTTTCCTCCTTCAACTTTCCTATTTTCTACTTAACCAGTAATAGTATAATATTAACACACACCTAAAACTCATTTTGAATGGCCTTGGTTTCTCCATTTCTACTCTGTTTTTTTTTTTTTCCTTTTCTCTCTCCACTTAACTCTCTGTTTTTCTCAACACTGCATTTTGAATTTGTATATTGTGTTTTTCTTTTCTTATTTAGATCCATTACAATGATGCTTTGAGAGTAAACTTTTGTCACGTCTTTTTAGAGAGGAGTTAATTTCTTGGATGTGTTGTAAATATTGAGTGTAAATTTAGTGGAGTTTGATTTCTTGAATTTGCTATGAACAGTAAATGTTAATTTGGTGAAATAGAGTTAATATTTTAAATTTGTTGACTGTTAAGTGTTAGTTTGCTTAAGTAGATTAGTTACTTGAATTTATTGTACATATTAATAATTTATTTTGAATTTTCATTCAAATTTTTTTTTTTTTTGGCCTCACCTCTCTCAAGTGCTTATTGCGCCTTTCACCTAGGCCCTTTTGCACCTTAATGCACCTTGTGCCTTTAATAGTTATGATCAACCCTAACCAAACATATGTATGACTCAATAAGAACTACTAAGACTATTTAAGCTCTCAATTATCAACCAATATATATTGGCAGTTACATGTTTAGATTTTTTTAGCCTATCGATATGATATTCCCATTTATGATATAGGTGATTTGGAAATTACATATTTCTTTAAACAAGTTTTATAATAAATAATTTCTTTGACCATATATAATTCTCTATAAATCAATACACACAAGATTTGATGATATTTAGTTGAATTATTCAATATTTTGTTTGTCATTTTGTAAAATTTGAAATACTATTCATGATAGTGGTTCGATACAGTCCATTTCAATCTGATACCTTTACACGGTTTCTGAATCTGAAACTGAAACTGACTCTAATTCTGTTATTTAAAACCTTGGACATGACAAATCAGAGCTTCGATTGTTTGGCCTCAGAAACAGCCTAGAAGAAAAAGAAAAATGTTAAAGAATCATAGAGTTTATTCTAAGGATTGTTTGTCATTTTGAACTTATATTTCCAATATTATCTGAACATGGTTAGACGTCACTCTTTTGGGTGAAATAATTGCTTTCATATTGTTGATTGCAGGGTCACAATGTTGTCTTGATATCAAATCACCAAACTGAAGCAGACCCTGCTATCATTGCATTGTTGCTTGAGAAAGCAAATCCCTCTATCGCTGAGAACTTGGTGAATCTGATGATCTTTTCAATCCCGGGCTCATGTTAAATAGTATTTTTCTGTGTTTGAAATGCTTGCATAACCTAATTCTACTTGTAACAATGCAGATTTATGTAGCAGGAGATAGAGTTGTAACAGATCCTCTTTGCAAGCCGTTCAGTATGGGAAGGTCCTTATTCAGCTTGTAGATCTTTTCAACTTGATTGTTCTCTGTCTCATGCCTCTTAAATGATTAGGTAAAGAATTTCTAGCTCTGCATGTTTTCAGGAATCTTATATGTGTGTACTCGAAAAAACACATGGATGATATTCCTGAGCTTACTGAGATGAAGAAAAGAGCAAACATACGAAGTTTGAGGGAGATGGCCATGATTTTAAGGTATTTTAATTATTTCTTGATTACCTGGGCAAAATATTGGATGTTAAATATATGTGGGCCTGTGTTTAGGAGTGGGCCTGTGTTTAGGACTTCCCAACATTTATCATTTTTACCATTTGTAAGATATTTAATTGAATTGAGAATCAGACTTGGGAAAGAGAACAACTAGCTCATTTAGCTATTTTTAAAGCATCACAACTGTCCTCTTTTTTATGATCGAAACAAACTACTGATGAGTATCACCCAAAAAAAAAAAAAAAAAAATGCAAGTCAGGTTCAGCTGAACCTTTGAGTTGGTGTCATGCAATTGTCAAGTTCCAAAACATCTGTCTGTCTCTTGGTTTGTCATCCTATTTTAGTTAATTGTTTCTGCTATTCTATCTATTTCCGCTTTTTAGTTTTTACATTTTTGATAAGTTCTGTGTGGTATTTTCAATCTGCAGCACCTTTACAGCTTGGAAAAAAAAATGGAAAAAGATTTTAGTGAATGACTGGAAGTTGAAAGAGTCATTCCCTTTAATATGATTCAGACGTACATTGTCTCTCAAAGTTGTTCCATATTTTATTCTCCCAAATATCCATCTAATATCTATGCATGTCATTTTCTTCCCCTGATATTTAAACACAATCAAAATTGTTTATAGTATCAGGTCAAGATTGTATGATTAAGAAACATTTTATTGGGAAAGTATGTATTGATGTGTCCATTGAATTTGATAACCTGCTATTCCAGATTTAACAATCGTTTGCACCAACCAACTAGTCTCAATTGCTATTGACAGCTAATCCTTGTAACTTTAGTAGTAAATGGTTAATTTCACCATGGTTGCTAAACTTATCTGTAAATTTCATTATGATCACCAGAGTTCTATTTGTATCAGCAAAATCACTAAACTTTGGTTTTGTTTCAATGAGGTCACTCTAGTTAAATTTTTTATAGAGATTCATTCAAATTTTTATGTGATTATCAAGTATGATGGTTTTATAACCCACAGAACCATATTAGGAAATTTTACCCAGTTATCTTATTAAAAATGTGGTTGAAATTTTATCAAAACCTATCAATAATGACTATTGAAATAAAAGTTGTAGTTGATTGATACAATTTAGAGTTTTGTATCCATGTTGAAACTTACTATAAGTTCGATAATGATGGATGAAATTAACCCTGTAACGAAAGGACATTTAAACATTGCAGTGTCATTATGTGTTTGGATTGCACGTGTGTTTTACTGTAATGATCCATGTAGGAATCGTATTGGTCAGGCTGAAGCTAATCAATGTATCTTCACTAATATATGCCCTTAATTTAATGGGTCTATGAGTGGTCTCAAACCTTAATGTTACCAGAAGGAATATTAAAGTTGAGAAGAAAAAGAAAATAACTTAATTCACAGTATTTGGATTCTGCGATGAGTACAATTTTATTGAGCCTTAAAAGCTATTTCATGTTGCTTAGATTTTTGTTCTGCATCATGTAGATATTGTAAAACTATAGGGTACCTCCTCATCCTTGTAAGGTTTGTTCTAAAAAATTTAAAGCTTGAAAAATAAATACAATTTAACTGCATGCCCAATACTTGTCACTTGCATGATTTTCAATAAAATTTTAGATATTTTTCATAGATTCTGTCTATTTTGTTGATATTCTCGAATATACACTAGTGCTCTATGTAGGAGACCCTCTGAATGTACACTCTAAATACAGGGATGGTTCACGAATAGTGTGGATTGCCCCGAGTGGTGGTAGGGACCGCCCAGATCCTCTGACCAGAGAATGGTATCCAGTAAGTGCTTTTCTATTTTGTTTTAATTTTTTTTTTGCCTTCTTTCTTTTCCTGTAAAGAAAATTGGAAAGATGCTGGTTTTGGATTTCTATTTAATTTATTTTGTCAATTTAGGCATATTTTTTTAAATAGGTTTTAAATTTCTGCAGGTTCTCCTCGTAGCCATTGATTTTACAGTAATCATTGAACTTAATTCTTTTGTATAACAGTGCACCATGGACATAAAATAATATTATGTAATATTATTTAAAAAAAAAAAAATCAGTTCGTTACTGGAGAAGTCCTCAACTTTTCCAAATTTATAATTATGGTCCTTACTCTAGAAATAGCACACTAATCTTATCTTTTAGTTACTCATCACAATCACAGCCAGGTCCTAAATTGATTTAAATACATGTAAAATTAACACATAATTAGTGTAATTAAGCACATATAGTAATAAATTTGGTGGCTGATAACAATGGATTAACCATTTTTTTGTTATATCCTTTTAATATATTGGAAACTAATTTTACATGTGCTTAATTGGGATTTTGGCAGCCTGGCCATAATTGCACCAAATAGCTAAGGTATACTATAGTAGGCTATTTACAAAGTGTAAACCAAAATTTTAAGATTTGTAAAAAGTTCATGGCTTCCTTTGTAATTAACAAAAATAAAATTCATATATCCAGTGTTTTAGCTTTCATGAGATAATTAATTTAATAATAATAATTATTTTTTTAGAATTTTTTTTCAGTAATATTTTTATTTGAGCAATTCTTGTATGTGGAGAAGTTTTCCATTAGAACACAAGTAGAATAATGGTCACTTTGTTGGGAGTATGATCTCTCATATGCATTGAGCAGTCTGGTTGAGGAGTATGCAAATGCAATATGAGTGAAAAACCATATGGGTCCTTGCTTTCTTTTGTTTCCTATTGTGCCTCATTACTTTTGGTCCAATATACTCTTTTTTGGACCTACAATGTATATATTTTATCATCTCTTGCAGGATTGATATTTCCTTTTGGTCATCTGAAGGTAAAATTAAATTAAAAATTTCAGCTAAATTTAAATTGAACTATCCTTTCTCAAAGTATGCCAATGTTACATTAAAATTACTTGATCTATGCTTCTGAGGAATCATTCTCCTCATTAATGCAAAGCGACTGGCTTCTTTAAAAGTGCCCTCGATTGATCTAGGAATGTTAAGAAATGGCAATGCAGAAAGTTCACAAAACTCGAGCGCACACAGCAAACTGAACCTCTCAGGGCAGGCCATTCTTATTGATTTCTTAAGTGTTTATATAGATCTAGTTGCTAGGGAGACGGTACAAGGAGATTAGAGCCATGCCTACAAGCATAATTTTCTCTACTTAAATAAGCCATACTTAGTCTACTTTTAACACTCAAACCTGACTTTATGACGCAGCAGGAAGTTCTAGGGCATTTAGATCTCAACAATTAGGGCTAAGATTAGATAGTGATTGTGGTTGGAACAATATATTTAGGGTTTGTTACAGACTGTAAATAGCATGTAATTAGGAAGTAATTGTAGAGCTTAATTAGGAAGTAATTGCAGAGCTTAATCATAGGGATACTAATTAGTATACCTTCCTAATTTAGAATCTATACTGTGTATATATATCTAACAGATTCCTCAATGAAAAATATAAGAAAATTATCTCAGTTTACATTGTATCAGAGCCACTTCTGGTCCATATTTTCTTCTGTTTCTGCCTCTGAGCTGTTTATAGACAGTAGGGTTGGGAAAGGTTTGGGTCACCTATTTAGGGCAGGTTCTGGTTCTCACTGCTGGCATAGAAGGAAGCGCCACCCGCTGATCGGCCTGTTGACAAAGTCTGGTGACTGGAATCCAAGTGTGTGAGCCACACGAGCCTCAACAAGAATCTGCTGTCGTTCCACGAGCTAGCGCGTGCAGGTCCGTCGGTGCCCGAAAAATTTTCTGGTTATCAGTTTTGGCGCGCCTTGTCCTGTATTACACTCTTTTGTGCCTGGTTGGGGCAGCATCCATTTGGGTGTGGGATTCCCTTTTGTGACAGTTTCAGGTGTCTGGTTTTCCATTGTGTACTTGGTATTATGGCAGACAAAAAATTAGTAATTATGTCTGATGTTGTTCCTGTGATGTCAAAAATCATGAAACATAAGCTTAATGGCTCCAATTATCTAGACTGGAGTAAAACGGTTCGACTTTATTTGCGAAGTATCGACAATGATAATCATATGATTGATGATCCCCCTGAGGAAGATGATTCTAGGCAGACATGGCTAAGGGAGGATGCTCGATTATTTTTGCAGATCCGGAATTTCATTGAAAGTGATTACAATGGTGAATTCGTTAAAGAATTGTTGGAATATCTAGATTTTTTGTATTATGGGAAAGGAAATATTTCCCGCATTTATGAAGTGTGCAAAGCGTTCTATCATGCAGAAAAACAAAATAAGTCCCTTGCAAGTTTTTTTATGGATTTTAAGAAAACTTATGAAGAGCTCAATATGCTGTTACCATTTAGTCTTGATGTGAAAGTTCAACAAAGCCAAAGGAAACATATGGGTGTCATGAGTTTTCTAGCTAGTCTCCCTTTTGAATTTGAGACTGTTAAATCCTAGATTCTTTCTACTTCTGAGATCTCATCCTTACAAGATGTGTTTAGTAGGGTACTTCGCATAGAAAATTCTCCACGGGTTTAGTTCAGTAGTGCCCTTGTCAGTAGAAACAATGATTATGAATCTGGGCGGTCACATTACATGAATAGTAACGAAGGAGGGGGAAGATTCAGGAGGAAATGCCATAAGCCTGGACATATGAAGCGGGATTGTAGAAGACTTCAGAATTGAACACAGAAAACTCATTCGGCCCATATTGCATCCACTACTTAAACATTTGAAAAATCAGTTCTTATCTCTACAGATGAATATGCCAAGTTCTCTCAGTACCAAGAATCACTAAAGTCTTCATCTACTCCAATCACTGCTATTGCTGATTCAGGTAAACCAAATACGTGTCTTCTTTCCTCTTCCTCAAGATGGGTCATTGATTCTGGTTGCACAGATCATATGACAGGTAATCCTAGTCTCCTTTCCACCTTTCAATCACATACATCTCCTTGTAAAGTTACTTTAGCTGATGGTTCAACTTCCTCTGTCCTTGTTTTTGGCATTGTCCATCCAACTCCATTACTTGCTTTAATTCTGTACTAAGTCTACCAGGATTTGCATTCAATTTACTATCTGTGAGCAAACTTACTCGTGCCCTAAGTTGTTTTATCTCATTTTTTCTTGATTATTGCTTGTTTCAAGATCTTATGACGAAGAGGATTATTGCTAAAGGATATGAGTCTGGAGGTCTCTACATCCTTGACACTCAAATACCTAAATCCATTGCTTGTTCTGGAGTAATAACCCCTTTCGAAGCACATTGTCGGTTGGGCCATCCCTCTCTTCCTTTGCTAAATAAACTTTGTCCACAATTTAGTAGTTTGTCTTCATTAGATTGTGAGTCGTGTCAGTTTGCTAAACACCATCATGTGAGTTCTACTCCTAGGGTCAATAAAAGAGCAAATTCTCCTTTTGAATTAGTTCATTATGATATTTGGGGTCCTTGCCCGGTAATGTCTAAAACTAGATTTAAGTACTTTGTTACTTTTGTTGATGATTACTCTCATGTGACTTGGCTATATTTAATGAAAAGTCGTTCTGAGTTGTTCTCTCATTTTTTGTGCTTTTTTTGCTGAAATTAAAACTCAGTTCAATGTTTTTGTTCATACATTGCAAAGTGATAATGCTAAAGAATATTTGTCAGCATCTTTTCAAAATTACATGAGTCAAAATGGTATTCTTCACCATCGTTATTAAAGGTGTAAGGCGCAGGCGCAGGCGCGCGCCTAATAGACATAAGGCGCAAAAATAAAAAAAAAAAAAAAATTTTGTTACTAATAAGCATATATAATAATATGACTATTACTATATAAGTACTTAAAACACATAACTTATGACCAAAACAAACAAAACACACATTAAACTCAGCAATAAAGATTTCTAATGCAAAAAATATGAGGTTCCTACTTCCTAATCCTACTAATACTAAAAGCATCCATTCTTAAGACGCTTAAGCACAATCAATCATCATCAAGCTCAATACTGTCTTCTTCATCATCATCAAATTCAAGTTGATCACTTCCAATTTCCTCTTCTTCTTTTTCATCATCTTCGTCCAAATCATTTTCTTCCTCATCTCTAAGTATTAGAGGAGGGTTAGCTCTCATATGAGAAGATGCCTTTGCCTTTTCCTTTTGCTTAGGCCTAGCACTTGAAGTGGAAGTGGATGTGACATTTTTGCCTCTAGTTAGATATGGCTCCTCTTCAACTCCACTAGCTCTAGCAACTGCAGCCCATGTCAAATCATCACCATCAAACACCAATTCATCTTCATCATCCGATTGTCCGTCCATTCTACCCATCAACTTTTCATTACTATCATCTATATCCTTCAAAGAGATAGGGTCAATGAGGTCCTATGCATCATATCGATGTTTTAACGTCCAGTTGTATTTCACAAACACCAAATTATTTAAACGTTGTTAAGCTAGCCTATTTCTTTTTTTGCTATGAATCTGCAACATATCACAATAATTTAGTTAGTATGATATATAACAAATTGAACATCATGCTTTTAAACTAACATAAAGACATTATTTTAATTATTTACATGCTCAAATATACTCCAATTGCGCTCACAATCAGATGCACTACATGTGAGGCTAAGCACTTTGATGGCAAAATTTTGCAAATTTGGAGTTGACGATCCATAAGATTGCCACCATTCAACTACCAAAAAGCATGTGTTTGATTAATATATGATTCTAAGTTCCTAACTAATCTTCTTACTTAAAAGAAGGATTTAATTTAATACATATATATACCTGGAGATTTTGTCTTTCTATGCCTGATAGCCAACTCCATCCCAAACAGCTCTTCCGCATTTCGATATAAAATGAGTTGATCAGTAATTTTGTCTTGCTCTGCATGGCTTGGAACCAATCTTTCCAATGCTTTATACAGACCCAACATAACTTCTTTATCTTCAGATATGTTGGTGTTTGAATAAAAGAACTCGGGATTCAAATACTATCTTGCTGCATGCAAAGGTCGGTGAAGTTGGCATTCCTAGCTATTGTCAATGATCTCGAAAACTTACTTGTACTTTTCTTTTTTCATTAAAACACTTCATAATAGTTTCTTTAGTCCTATCCATAGCCTCATAAATATATCTCATTGCAGGCTTTTTTTCACCATCAACCAATCTAAGAACACGAACTAGAGGACTATATATCTTCAAGATATACAAAATACTGGTCCAAAATCTAGGCATCAAGATAATTCTAGTGATCTTCTTACCAGCAGATTCCTTTGCCCATTTACTAGTTAACCATTCATCTGAAGTGAACATTTTTCTTAAATTGTGCTTTTGCTTGTGTATCCTTTGAAGAGTGAGAAAAGCAGTAGCAAATCTTGTGACACCAGCCCGTACAAGCTCTCTTTGTCCTGTGAAATGCCTTAATAGATTCACAACACCAGGACGAACATAGATATAGCCATTCAAACTCATTGCCCGCTTCAATGTTTCTTTGAAATTAGACAACTTTCCGATATCTTCTAGGATCAAGTCAATGCAATGAGAAGCACAAGGAGTCCAATACAAGTGTTGTCTTTTTGCTTCCAATAGTTTTCCTATAGAAAAAAAATTGAACTAGGTAAGTTTATTATACCTTAAGGCTTAACAACTTAAAAAATGAATTGAAAATGAAAAAGAGTTTCTTACCTGCAAGCACATTGGCATTTGCATTATCAGTAACAACTTGGACCACATTTGCCTCTCTCACACGCTCCACAAATCTATCTAACAATTCAAACAACTTCTCTCTAGTCTTTGCATAATCAGAAGCATCAATAGACTCTAGGAAAACTGATCCTTTAGGCGAATTTACTAAAAATTTAATGAGAGTCTTATTTTTTCTGTCTGTCCATCCGTCTGCCATGATAGAACAACCATATTTTGCCCATTCTTCTTCATATGACTTCATCATATTTGTTACACTATCAACTTCCTTTTTTAACAAAGAAACCCGCACCTCATGATAACTAGGTGGTTTCATGCCTACACCATATTGACCTATAGACTCTACCATCACCTCAAAACTAGGATAATTAACAGCATTAAAAGGAATTGCAGCATCATACATCCATCGAGCTATGTCTTTACAAGCTTTTTCTCGCAAATCCTTTTTGTATGCCTCATTTATCGTTTTTTGCTTCATGTTCCTTGCACCTTTCCTACTTTGAACCACCTTTTCTGCATTAGGAGTGAAATACACATCCATTGTACTTTTTGGCCTTGGCCTCTTTTGCATACTCACCGATTTAACACTCTCTTTTGAGCCTTTGCTAGCTCCAATATCATCCAAGTCCTCATCATCGCCATAAGTATCTACATTATCAAAGTCTGGATTTGAAATTCTTTCAAGATTAGATTCAGCAGCCTTATTCTCCGTGTATTTTTTTTAATTCATCACGTACATGAGGCGGGCATCTTGTGCAAGCCTTAGCATTTTGATATCCTCCAACAATGTTGTTTGGCACGGTAAATACCTCCTTTTGTAACTTTTTCATAAAAATTACAAATCAAATTGTTGGTGTTATTTGGTGTTTCCATTAGGATATACTTCCATCACGGATCTTTTGATCGAGTACTAAAAGCCGTCGAAGCCATACTCATGTCCATGATGCAGCAATAAAATATGCTGAAATCATATAATCAATATACCCAAATCAGTACACCCAACTTAAAAAATGAAATTAAAATACAACTAATTAAAATTAAATTATCAATATTAAATTATAAACAAATTATTATTACATTATAAACAAAACTCAATATACTCAATTCTTAATTATAAAATATTAAATAATGATAATATCACAACAACAATAAAAAAATTGCAGTTTAAATTAGAAAATACCCAACCAAAAAATAAGAAAATAACTAACAAATACTCAATAAAAATACCAATAACAAATACCTAGAAAATAAAATAAAAAACACCCAATGAAATCACCCAAATACAAAAACTAAAGCATATGATCTTAAAAATACTCAATAATAAATACCCAGAAAATACCCAGAAAAACAGCCTAGAAAAAACCCAAAAAATACCCAATAACAATACCCAAAAACAAGAATCAAAATATGACCTCAAATGATTAGAAACAAAGAAAAGAAGAAAATAATTTAAAGAAAGAGAGCAGATTTGGCAGGATTTAGGGACGGGGGGGAAGGGGGGTGGGGGCGACGGGAAGAAGAAGAAGAAGAAGAAGAAGAAGAAGAGGAAGAAGAAGAAGAGATTCAAGAAAGAACATATCTGGCTGGTTAAAGGAAGAGCTGATCTTCTTCTTGCCTTCTTTCTTTCTTTCTTTCTTTTTTCTTTGCAAGATGGGTAGATGAGGTAGCTTCTGTTGATAGAGGCTGCTGATGCGTTTTTAATCTCTTTCTGTTTCTTTTTTTTTTTATTCAGCTATTATATTTAAAAAAAAAAAAATACATACTAAGGGCTTTTTGTCACAAAGGCATGCCTTAAGTGCGCCTTGCCTATTGGGCAAGGCGTGCGCCTTTGTGACAGTGCCCGCCTTTGGCATTTTAACACGCTAGGGGTTGTGCCTTGTGCGCCTTGCGCCTCGGACTTGCCTTTAACAATTATGTTCTTCACCAAACCTCTTGTGTTGATACTCCATCCTAGAACGGAGTAGCAGAACGGAAGAGTAGATATCTTCTTGAGACAGCACGGGGGTTATTATTCCACATGAATGTTCCTAAAACTTTATGGGCTCATGCAGTTTCAACATTATTAAATGCATGCCTTCCTCTGTTCTTCATGGTAATACCTTGTACAGTATTCTTTTCCCAAATAAGTCATTATTTTCTATTGAACCTAGGATATTTGGTGGTACTTGTTTTGTACGGGATGTTCATCCACACATTACTAAATTAGATCCCAAGTCTTTGAAATGCATATTCCTTGGTTATTTTCGTCTTCAAAAAGGATATAGATGCTATTGTCCTAGTCTTAATAAGTATCTTGTTTCAGCTGATGTTACTTTCTTGTAACACAAACCATATTTTCCCTCTTCTACTCCAGAATGTCAGGGGGAGGATGATGATTTGTTAGTTTATACTATCACATCTTCTGAACTAGCTCCTATCTAGCCTTTATCTGAATCGGCTTCTGATTTAGCCCCCGTCAAACTTGCCATTCGTCAGGTCTACTCTAGACGTCAGAACCTTTCTCATTCATGTCCTGCACCAGCTCTTCTGTCATCAGATCTAGTTTCAAGTAATGATCTTCTCATTGCTGTATGCAAAGGTAAATGTAAGTGTACTTATCCTATTTCTTCTTTTGTCTCTTATCACCACTTATCATCTTCTTCTTGTTCTTTTATTGCATCTCTTGATTCTATTTCTATTTCTAAAACTGATCATGAAGCCATATCCCACCCTGAATGGCGTAATGCAATGATAGAGGAAATGAATGCCTTAGATGAGAATGATACTTGGACCTTGGTTGATTTACCTGCAAGGAAACAAGCTATTGGATATAAATGGGTGTTCACGGTTAAGGTAAATCCTGATGGATCTGTAGCTTGCTTGAAAGCCTATCTTGTTGCTAAGGGATATGCTCAAACTTATGAAGTGGATTATTCTGACACTTTTTCTCTTGTGGCTAAGTTAAAATCTGTTAGGTTATTTATTTCTATGGCAGCTACTCATAACTGGCCTTTGCATAAGCTAGATATCAAGAATGCATTTCTTCATGATGATTTCCAAGAAGAAGTCTATATTGAGACACCTCCTGGATTTGTTGCTCAACAGGAGTATGGGAAAGTTTGTCGTCTTTGCAAATCACTGTATGGTTTGAAGCAGAGTCCTTGGGCTTGGTTTGGAAAACTTAGCCAGGCAATTGAAAAGTTTGGAATGGTGAAAAGTAAGTCTCACCACTCAGTCTTCGACAAACAATCAGGAGCTGGTATCATTCTTTTAGTTGTGTATGTTGATGACATTGTCATTACTGGGAGTGATACTACTGGAATCTCATCTCTTAAGTCCTTTCTTCTCACTCAATTTCACGCAAAGGATTTAGGGATGTTGAAGTATTTCTTGGGTGTTGAAGTCACAAGGAGTAAGAAAAATATCTTTCCATCTCAGAGGAAATATGTGCTTGACTTATTAACTGAGACAAGAAAATTGGGGGCAAAACCATGTAGTGCTCCGATGATTCCTAATATGCAACTTACAAAAGATGGTGAGCCATTTGAAGATCCTCAGAAATACAGAAGATTGGTTGGAAAGCCGAATCATCTTACGGTAACTCGTCCAGGTGTTGCATATTCTGTAAGTGTTGTGAGTCAGTTTATGTCATCTCTAATGATTCATCATTGGGCAGCTCTAGAATAAATTTTGTGTTATTTAAAAGGAGCACTTGGTCGTGGTATCTTATATGCAAATCATGGACATAGTAATATTGAATGTTTTTTAGATGTAGACTAGGCAGGTTTTAAGGTAGATAGAAGATCTACATTAGGTTATTGTGTCTTTGTTGGCAGGAATTTGGTCTCTTGGAAGAGTAAGAAGCAAAACGTTGTTTCACGATCAAGTGCAGAATCAGAATATAGAGTTATGGCGCAGTCTCTATGTGAAATAATGTGGATATGTCAGCTCTTGAATGAAGTAGGCCTTAAGACTTCAGTTCCAGCAAAATTGTGGTGTGATAATTAAGCTGCTGTTCTTACTGCATCAAATCCTGTTTTTCATGAATGAACTAAGCACATTGAAATCGACTATCATTTTGTACATGAAAAAGTACAGCTATGTTTGATTTCCACAGGATATGTGAAGACTGGAGAACAGTCGAGGGACATCTTTACAAAAGCTCTAAATGGGGTTCGGGTTGATTATCTTTGTAACAAGCTGGGCATGATTAACATCTATGCTCCAGCTTGAGGGGGAGTGTTATAGACTGTAAATAGCATGTGATTAGGAAGTAATTGTAGAGCTTAATTAGGAAGTAATTGTAGAGCTTAATCATAGAGATCCTAATTAGTGTATCTTTCTAACTTAAAACCTATACTGTGTATATATATCTAACATATTCCTCAATGAAAAATATAAGAAAATTATCTCAAGTTACAGGGTTTAAAGATAACCTCTATTAAAATTCTAAATTGAAATAATAATAAGAATGATACAATATTGTATGATGACAACCTTACTTATATTACTTAGAATAGAATCGTAATCCTAGACTGAAAAGAAGTAATCCTAATCAAAATAAATGACTTATTAAGAATCCTAAATAAAGATGGAAAAGAAAACTAAAACAAACTGAAATACTAAAACAAAACTGAAATAATAAAACTAAACAAATAAGGAAACCTTAATTCAAAACCAAATTGAACTAGGAAAAACTTAATTCTGTTTTCTGGATGCTTCTTCATCATTCTTCCCAGGTCAGAAAAAAAAACTCGGCTCCGACGAGTAGACCTTGACATATTCCTCACAGATGGTAGGATCTACTCGTTTTAGTTCTTCTTCAGCAATCCAAGTGCTTTCACTTGCAGGTTTGCCTAGCCACTCTACCAAGAATCGTCTATACGGGTTGCCTCGCCTAGACTTAACTTCTTTAATGTCTAACACATCTTCAATAACATCAGCATTTGCAACTGGCAGCTGCTGAATCTGAGCTTGGATGGTTGATGGAGCACCATCAAAAGAATACAGGTCTGAAACATTAAATATTGGACTAATTTGTAACTCAAGTGGTAGATCAATCAAGTAAGCATTTGAACTAATTTTTCTCAACACCTTACAAGGTCCAAATTTCTTAGATTTGAGCTTATGATAAGTACCCTTTGGAAATCGCTCATGTCTTAAATGCACAAGTACCCTCCTCAAATTCCTGCCTACAGCGGTGTTGATTAGCAACAAAAGAATATGTTGAATTGCTGTTTTTTAGGGCAGCCTTTACCTCTTTATGAATCTTCCTTATGTGATCAGCAAATGCTTCCCCTTCATCACTCACTCTAGCTTCTTGTGGTAAAGGTACCAAGTCGAGCCCATGTTGAGGTGTCAACCCATAAGCAGCCTCAAAAGGTGTCTTCTTTGTACTTCGATTGACAGAATTATTATAAGCAAATTCAGCTTGGGGTATGACTAAATCCCAAGTCTTTGTGTTGTTTCCAACAAGACACCTTAGTAAGTTACCCAAACTATGATTCACAACTTTTGTCTGACCATCCGTTTGTGGATGGCAGGTACTTAAATATTTCAATTCTGTCCCAAATTTTCTCAATAAAGTTCTCCAAAAATGCCCCATAAATTTCAAATCTCTTATTAGAAACTATTGAAGTTGGAACTCCATGTAATCTCACAATCTCATGAATGAATAAGTCAGCAATATGAGTTGCATTGGAAGTTTTAAAACATGCAATAAAATGTGCCATTTTTGAAAAACGATCTACCGCAACAAAAATAGAATCAAATCCTTCTATTGTTTTGGGAAGTCCTAACACAAAATCCATGCTCAAGTGAATCCACGGTGCATTTGGTTCTCGTAAAGGAGTATACAGACCTGTATTTTGAACACTTCCTTTGCCAAATAAACAAGGTGGACATCTTTTCACCAACTTATCCAATAGTAACGATCAACCACCATTGCTAAAGTCTTGTCCTTGCCAAAATGTCCTCCCAAACCATTCCCATGAAGTTCTCTAATAATTTGCTCCCTTAAAGACCCTTCAGGAATGAATAACTGATTACCTTTGAACAAATAATCTTCATGCAACCTATATGGCAGATTTTTAGCTTGTGTAGAACCTCGTAAATCAGCTATTATCTTGCCAAAATAAGGATCATACCCATACTGATTCTTTAATTCTTCAAAACCTGTGGCCTGAGTGCTCATAAATGACTAAAGTAAAGATCACCTACTTAAAGCATCAGCCACTGTGTTGGACTGTCCGGACTTATATTTCAGCAAGAAATTAAATTCTTCAAGGTAGGAACTCCATTTTGCATGTCGATCATTAAGCTTCTTTTGATAGTGCAGATACCTTAAAGCTCGATGATCAGAATAAACCACAAACTCTATATAAGCCAAATAGTGTTCCCAATGACGGATTTTTCTTACCAAGGTATAAAACTCTAGATCATAAGTTGAATAGCGTTGCTTAGAAGCAGATAATTTCTCACTAAAAAACTCTACAGGCCTTCCATCTTGGCTAAGAACTGCTCCAATTCCCATGTGGGAAGCATCACACTCAACAACAAACAACTTATCAAAATCTGGTAGTACAAGAACTGGGGCTTCAGTCATCAAAGTTTTCACTCGTTCAAAGGCTCTCTGTGCTGCTTGTGTCCATTCAAATTCACTCCTTTTTAAATATTCAGTTATGGGAGTTATGATAGAACTGAAATTTTGAATGAATCTTCTATAGAAAGATGTCAAACCATGAAAACTTCAAATCTCTTTGATGGATTCAGGAGCTGGCCATTCGGTAATGGCACAAACTTTTTCCGGATCCTGCTGGCACAATGAATCCAAGAAACACCACTGCTGATTGTAAAAAACTGCATTTTTTAAGATTTATATAGAGCTGCTCCATTTGGAGTACCTCTAAAACTTGTTGCAAATGTCTTAAGTGCTCTTCCTTAGTGCGGCTATAGATTAAAATGTCATCAAAATAAACCACAACCGATGAATTTATGAAAGGCTTAAGTACATCTGTCATTACTCTCATGAATGTGCTTGGTGCATTAGAAAGACTGAATGGCATTACTAACCATTCAAATAACCCGTCTGGTGTTTTGAAGGCTGTTTTCCATTCATCTCCGCATTGCATTCTGATTTGGGGATAGCCACTCTTCAAATCAATCTTGGAGAATACCTTGGAACCAGCTAACTGATCAAGCATATCTTCTAATCGAGGGATAGGAAAACGATACTTGACTGTAATCTTGTTTATGGCACGGCTGTCCATGCACATTCTCCACGAACCATCTTTCTTTGGAGTTAACAAAGCTGGACGAGCACAAGGACTTTTACTTTCACGCACCAAACCTTTTTCTAACAATTCCTTTACTTGTCTTTCTATCTCGGTCCACTGTACAGGGGGCATTCTATATGCCGGCGGATTTGGTAAAGATGCTCCAGGCACCAAATCAATAGCATGTTGAATGCTCCTTAAAGGTGGTAAACCTTTTGGAACATCCTCATTAACTAAATTTTTGAATTCCTCCAGTAATTGCTGAATTTCAGTAGAATATTGAGTAAATTTCACAATTTGACCACTCTCTACTGGTTTTTTATTAATGCATTTACGACCCCCATTTCACTACCCTCAGCTTCAAACATTTCAGCAGATAAAAAACCACTAATTTTGCTAGTTTTGTTGCTTGTAGAATCCCTACTTGTCAATTGCTTTGTGTCTTCCTTAAGAGGATACAAAGTGTACTTCTTGTTGTCCTTATAAAAAGAATAAATATTGGATTTAGCCTTATGATCCATATCATGGTCATACAACCAAGGTCTTCCAACAAGAATATGTCCCACATACATTGGCATAATATCACATAAAGCTTCATCTTCCAAGTTACCTCCCATAGTGAATTTCACCAAACATTGAGAAGTTACTGGTATTTCATGCCCTTTCTTTAACCACCCCACTTTGTAGGGATGAGGATGTTTTGTTGTAGGAAGCTTCAATTTATCCACAGCATCCTTTGCTATGATATTCTCCATGCTTCCCCAATCGATAACAAAATCACATACTTTCCCACCACAAACAACACAGGTACGGAAAATACTACGTTGCTGCCGATCTTCCTCTTCCTTAACTGTTGTTGTCATAACTCTTTGAACCACCCAGGAATCACCATGTACTGGATGAACTTCAACTTCCTCCATTTCATTATAATCATCAAAAATTGGTTCCAATTCTTCCTCAACCTCTGCTAAGTTCACTCTTCGTTGTGGACAAGCAAATGAAATATGTCCCTTCTCTCCACAAGTAAAACATCAACCCTGGAAGCTGCTGCCCCCTTCATTTGCATTTGAACCATAATGGTTTTGTCCATCAGAAGACGCTACGTTTTCCCTTTTTCACTCATTTCAACATTTGGTGCATTTTTGTTGGGTTTGTGATGTAGGACAAATTTAGATAATCTGTTCTACTTTGAATTTTTTAGAAAATTAAAGGGTTAAAATTGAAAATCCAGGGTTGATTATACAAGAATCAGATCTAGATAGGGATTAAGAGAAGGAAAAAAGGGAAAAAAAACTTCTAAGAATCACACAATTCTTAGCAATAATGCAGGATTTATTTTATTGAATCTGAAAGTTGAATAATAATGGTTACAGGGCTAAGTATTTATAGAGTTAAAATTAATCCAAACCATGTTTGGATTAGGCATCCTAAACTAGGACTAGGACAAATATAAACTAACTAGGAAATACTAATCCTATTAGGACTCCTAAATCAGACTGAATAATAAAAAACTACTAAAATAAAAATTGAACAACATTTTCCAGCAATGCTAGAAATTACAGAACTGCCCTTAATACCTAAAGTAATGAACCAGTACCTGCATTATATAAATATATCTATTATAAATCTAAAAAGGCTGAAATTACTTTATAATTTCTCCAATAAATCTCATATTAAATCTAACACATAATTCTATGTTTGAATCCTTGAATGTGAAGTTTCTTGTATTCCTATTCTCCATCATTCTCCCCTTGTTAGAAAAAACTCAACCTCGTGTTTTGAAGTGCCTAAGAAACAAACAAAACAATTCCTTGAATGACCATTTTGTTTCCTTGGTATTTAGTAAAAGTTAAAACATTTGAAATCTTATACTGCACTTGCTTATTAATTTACTTGGAATAACAAATTCCATTTCTTGCATTCCAACATCTTTGGCATCTTCAACAATAAAGTTAAACTCTTTTGTCCCTTCTAATTTTCCTGTGTATTCTTGTTTTACTTCAACATGTTCTACCTTTTCTCCATCAGTACCCCTATCTAAAGATTCCTCTCCTTCAAGATTCATCTTTACCTTTCCGAACACTACATTTGTATTCATAGTAACATTAGCCTGCTGAATTGACTTTTCAATGCGCATTATTGCTTTTGGCTCTTGTTCTTGTGGATTCAAATCTAGGAGCATATTTGGTCTTTTAAGTCTTTGAGAAGACAATTCTAGCTTTTCAACTTTATTTTCTGACTGATGAATCTGCAGAATAGGCTCATCTATGTGCTGTCTCGGTTTTATTGCTTCATGATTTTGAGTTTCCAATTGTAGATTTTGCGGTTTAAGCCTTTGAGATGATAGTTGTGGCCCTTTCACATCCCTTTCTGGTTGAATAACTTGCAGCAGATGCTTTTCTTGTTGTTGGCTTAACAGTTTAGCCTCTATTGTAGACTCATGAAGAATATGTGAATGCTGTACAATTTGTATGCCTTGTTGCCCTGAAATTCTTAGTGAAAGTGCTTGCATTTGTGCCTGCTTTTGGAGAGGTCACAATACCATTGACATGCTGCCTTGTTTTAATGCGTACCGCTGTTCCTTCATCTTTGGAAGATAGTTAAAAGGCATATATTTTTCTTTTAATTTATTCTTCATCTCATCCCATGTTTTTATTAATGGCTATCCCGTTCTTTGCCATTCATTCTCAACACCATACCACCATAATTTTGCCAATCTGGTTAGTTTCATCTTGGTAAATGTCACCCCTCAATTATCATCCATATCATACCAATCAAAGTATGACTCGATACTATGCAACCAATCTGAAAATATTGTGGGATTTACATTGCCTTCAAAATCCGGGACATCTACCTTGACTTTCTTGGTGATATCTCCAGCTGTATATTGTCCATGATTTTGTAGGTTTTGATTAGCTTGATGTTGTTCTCCACCATTCCTATGAGGAGCTGGTAGTGGCTGATGAATAATTGCAGCAGGTCTTTGGGGAATAACTTGGACAGCATTTTGTAGAGTTTGAAGCATTCTCAACACTTCATCTGTCCTAGCTTCTAGTGCATCGAGTGATGGAAATCATCAATTTAGCAACCTTACACCCCAATAGTTAAGGAACTATGATATATATGGAATGCAAATTAACACCCTCCAACTGGATGAATCAAAATCTGGATCGTTGAATATTGAAGTAAGATCAACTATTCTAATCACTTTTGTCAATGGAATAATGGTTAGATAATTAGAATAGCACTTTGTTTCCTTCAAAACGCAACAAACAATGGAGTTTGATAAGTTAAGGCAGAAAACAAAGATTTGGTTGAACGCCACAAGCTGATTAGCTTGATAAGTTCCAAAGTTCATGCAAGAACTTAAGACAAAACACTCACAAGTGCTCAAAAACAACTTTTTATATCTGAAAAAATAATGTCCCTTTACAGGAGTCAGCCTTGTTTATATAGAACAAAGGCCAAGAATACTAAAAGAATAGAAGATGTAACTCCTACATTAAATGACAGCCCCATAATTCCTAAAGAACAGCTCCACTACTTTGCCAACTCATTTTGAACGTGGGGCATTGATTCTCTATCATTTGTAATTCCTTTTCTTTATATTTCAGACTCAAATAACTGATTTTTATTAATATTAAACCCTATTGCTAATAATATGAAAACATGACACACAAAAAAACTTAAATTGTCTTTAAACAACCCATAATTATCTTGGCCCGTTGACTTAAAGATCATGGCAAAATGGGCTTTTATTCTTCAAAATGGACTGAAATCTTCACTTTTATAGGGC
Source organism: Reutealis trisperma (assembly GCA_947687605.1). Taxonomy (NCBI): domain Eukaryota; kingdom Viridiplantae; phylum Streptophyta; class Magnoliopsida; order Malpighiales; family Euphorbiaceae; genus Reutealis; species Reutealis trisperma. Next base: position 3,099,681 of record CANTUT010000067.1, on the reverse strand, counting down.
TGGACATGTGCCTTAAAGAGTTTAGGCTTGCTTGAATTATGTTGACCAGCTTGGGCTCTCCATGCATCCATGTATCTTGTTTCTTCCAAATCTGATCTATGAAGGAGATTAAGGCCTCATTTATCTTTTTAGCTCTAGTCCTTGTTATTGGACCTCCATTTGTGCTTAATGGGTCTTCCTTGGTTGATTGGTGCTTGGCTACAATTTGTTGATCCTCATCATCGAGCCTGTTATTTGTTGTGTTCATTTCATCCATCAGCTGACTTAATTCAGTTCGCAATTCTGCAGTTGTTGTCTTATAACTTGCTTTCATCGCCTCAAACCTTGAATTCAGCTCAGCATTAGTCTCCATTATTGTGGAATTTTAATCAATAACTTCAAGGATCTTGAAGCTTTGATACCAAATTGATGTAGGACAGATTTAGATAATCTGTTCTACTTTGAATTTTTCAGAAAATTAAAGGGTTAAAATTGAAAATCCAAGGTTGATTTTACAAGAACCATATCTGGATAGGGATTAAGGAAAGGTAAAGGGGAAAAAAAAACTTCTAAGAGTCACACTTAAAAAGTCTAGGAGTCACACCTAGGGTTGAATTGAGTCACACAATTCTTAGCAGTAATGTAGGATTTATTTATTGAATTTGAAAGTAGAATAATAATGGTTACAAGTATAAGTATTCATAGAGTTAAAACTAATCTAAATCATGTTTGAATTAGCAATCCTAAACTAGGACTAGGACAAATATAAACTAATTAGGAAATACTAATCCTATTAGGACTCTTAAATCAGACTGAATAATAAAGAACTACTAAAATAAAAATTGAACAACAATTTCCAGCAATGCTGGAAATTACAGAACTGCCCTTAATACCTAAAGTAATGAACCAGTACCTGCATTATATAAATATACCTATTATAACTCTAAAAAGGCTGAAATTACTTTATAATTTCTCCAATAAATCCCATATTAAATCTAACTCATAATTCTATGCTTGAATTCTTGAATTTGAAGTTTCTCGTCTTCCTATTCTCCATCAGTTTGTTACTTGCGACAGCCCTTGGATAATTTCGTTGGGTGGTTTGATAATCACGCACAGCACTAGAATTGCTCTGCCAATTGGCACCAGATAAGGGTTTTCTAGCACCATAGCGTGAAATTCGTTTTTCTGCTTCTTAAGCATATTGACGAGCATCCTCAATACTGTATAGACGAACTACTCCTATCTCGTCTCTAATAGGATGATTCAAACCAGCAAGGTAGCGAGAAGCAATTTGTTCATTAGTCTCAGATAAACCAACCTGAATTGATAGATTATTGAATTCTGCAATATACTCCTCAACAGATTGGTTGTTTTGCTTTAAACAATGGAATTTCTCATATAATTCCATGGTATAATCAGCAGGTAGAAATTCCTTCCGCAGCTTGGTTTTCATATGCACCCAAGTGTTGATCTTAGGCTTGCCTTGTCGTTCATGTTGCACTTCAATTCTCTTCCACCATTGAAGCACAGTGCCCTTCAATTTGAGCTTTACAAATAACACTTTTCTATTTTCTGCCATGGGTTTCCATTCAAAGTAATTCTCCAAATGGTTTCCCAATCTAAATAATCATCCGCATGTAATTTTCCATGAAAATCAGCTACTTCAATTTTGATTCCTCCACCATTCAAATCAAGAGCATGTAGTAACCGGTCTTCCGATCCACCTCTTGCCGCTCGGTTTGCGGGTCCAGCTTCATGGAAAGGGTTCACATCCTCAACTTCTTCTTCATCCTCAAGATCTTATGGAATCTCGAGTTGTTTGTGGTCACCTTCCGGAATCTCCATTTGGGCTTCCACAGGTTCCTGACGTTGCAAGGCTTGTACAGCCCGGGTTAAATCCTCAATCATTCTTGTTGGAAAATATAATCCCACACGGGAAAAGTATAAGAATATAAAGTGGAATATATGTGGAGTAGATTAGACTTTAGCACAAGCCAATTGGTTTTGTACAATATGAGGTTCCAACCCCACTTATATGGCTATTGATATCGTTTTGCCCAACACTGTTAAGGCCCATGGATTTTCTATATGGTATCAAAGTTGAAAATGGCCTAATGGCCGGATGATCCTGGGCTCGAATTTAAAGACCTAGAGTTTGGGCTAGCCAAAAGAGTTTAGACCCATTTGTTGACCAAGGGCATCCATGTATAGGCCTAGGTGTGTTTGTGATAGGCCTCCAAGAGTAGACCCATCTTTGGCAAGTGATAACTGGTCCAAGCCCAATTACACTTGAGGGGGAGTGTTGGAAAATATAATCCCATATGGGAAAAGTATAAGAATATAAAGTGGAATATATGTGGAGTAGATTGGGCCTTAGTACAAGCCAATTGGTTTTGTGCAATATGAGGTTCCAACCCCACTTATATGGTCATTGATATCGTTTGGCCCAATACTCTTAAGGCCCATGGATTTTCTACAATTCTTCGCATCTCTGCCAATTCTGTTTGTTGGGGCTGATTGCCTCTACCTCGTCCTCTGCCTCGGCCAACCATTGAAAAGTTTTCAAGTTTGAGAAAAAATTTCAGGTTTGAAAAAAAATTCCAGGTTTCAAGCTCTGATACCACTTGACGCAGCAGGAAGTTTTAGGGCAATTAGATCTCAACAATTAGGCTAAGATTAGATAGTGATTGTGGTTGGAACAAGATCTTTAGGGTTTAAAGAAAACCTCTATTAAAATTCTGAATTTAAATAATAATAAGAATGATACAATATCGTATGATAAGAGCCCTACTTGTACTACTTAGGATAGAATCCTAATCCTAGACTGAAAAGAAGTAATCCTAACCAAAATAAAAGACTTACTAAGAATCCTAAATAAAGATGGAAAAGAAAATTAAAACAAACTGAAATACTAAAACAAAACTGAAATAATAAAACTAAATAAATAAGGAAATCTTAATTCAAAACCAAATTGAACTAGGAAAAACTTAATTCCGTTTTCTGTTTTCTGGATGCTCCTGCATCAGTTTACCTCTCACCTAACCACACTAACAGTCTTGCTAACGCAAGCAAACTTCCCACTGAAATCTGAACGTTAGTTTCCTTCCAAAACACAAAATTACTAAAGTGTACATAAGTAAATTCTGAATTCCTAACAGAGACAGAACTGTTCAAGCATTCTTGCAAATTATGACTAAGATATTTGCTAAGCTTCAGTGCTGGTGTTAATCACAGCATGCTTGGTGATGTTTTATGTTCCTTGGCTGTGTGTCAAAAGACAAAAAGAAGTCTTAAGCATTCATACATCAATGACCGTCGTATTTGTTTTTGTTGTACCTTTATACTCATCATACTGATATAAGTGGGGCAGGCACCCTTCGACGCTTCTTCAGTAGACAACATGAGAAGGCTTGTTGAACATTCTGGTGCTCTGGGACATATTTATCCATTAGCATTATTATGCCATGACATCATGCCCCCTCCACCTCAGGTATATCTTTGTTTTATTTGATGTCTTTTTGTGACATTATGTCTCTAAGTCTTAATGCATTGGAAATATTCAGGTGGAAAAGGAAATTGGAGAGAAAAGAGTGATCACCTTTCACGGCGCTGGATTATCAATTGCACCGGAAATCAGCTTTTCTGAAATTGCTGTTACATGTGAAAATCTGGAAGAGGTTGGTCAAAATTAATATGCTGGTCTTGCACCTTCAAGTTGTTTGTAGTATAAAAAAAAAAAAAAAAAAAAAAGGGAATTGACAACAAACACACCACATGACAAATGTCACCTTCAATTGCACATTAGCTTTTGTAACATGTCTTTCCATGAAAAATTCTCCACCCCTTCCTTTAGTGAAATCCACATAATAGCTTTTAACTATAAAAGGTTACTTCTTGCCATTTCTTCATTTAAGAGTCTTCATATTGGCATTGGTTTGTAGAGCTCATCGCCTGCTTCTTCATTTCCTAAGAATATAGGTTTCATGTGAATAAGGGTAATCTTTTCTTTGCCAAAGTGACACAGGACGAGTTGGAGGGTTTGCTATGAAGAGATGGATTTGGGTGTATATGGAGGCTAGGATAAGTAGAAACTACAGACAGGAGGCCAGGGTTTGTAAAGAATGGAGTTTGAGAAATGAAATTAAGTAATAACAGGGAATAGTGGGGCTGTATCGCAGAAATTAAAGCACTATGAATACTACCGTGAATAGTAAAATAAGGTAAAATAGTTTTTAAGTTTCACACCAAATGACTCCTAGTCCCTTTAAGTAAAGGACTCAAAACTAGTTTGGACACCTAAACAAACTAAAGCGGAATAAATTTTTCCTAAACCAACAAAGACTCAAAATAAGACTTAAAACTAAAAATAAGGACTCCTAATGAAATAGGGAAAGATTTTGATGCTTCTGAGATTTAATGTCTCCATCTCTTCCTCCCTCGCATCTTTTCTCTTTTGTTTTTCTTGTCTTTTACTTTTCCTTCTTCGACACTTTTCTAACTTTCTAGGATAATTCCAATCTCCATAACAGCCTTCTAGAAAGGAACACCATAATTAATAAACTTATCCTTGGTGCATCCCCTAGTGCTCTGCAGGATTTTTCTACCATGGCTTTTCTGCAAACTCTATTCTTCTCAAATGTTAACAGAGTGATTTGTTGATTTCAAATCCAAAAGTTCTTGTTTGTAAAGAAATTAAGGCACTTGAATATTATATTCTGAATTTTTCCAACTGGCTTGTCCTTTTCTGTTACAGGCTAAGATGGCGTACGCACAGCTTCTATATGATTCTGTGACTGAACAATACAATGTGCTCAAATCTGCCATACACAGCAGCCAAGGACTAGAGGCATCAACTCCAACTGTTTCTTTGTCACAACCATGGAATTAATCAACCTTTTATCTGTTAACTAGGTATTTTCCTCTTTCTTAAGATCCATGAAATAAGGTTTGATGAAGATATAGTTTCTTATTGTCGCCTTAAAATCAAACCACTTAGCAGAATTACTCAAGTCATGACAGGGTCACTGTTAAAAGATTCTGATACTGTGACTGATAAGGGGCTAACTGGGAGGAAGGTGTTGGATTTTTGGAGGGCAGAAAAACTCTCAAAGACAGACACATCACACACAGCAACTGGTTCTGAAATTTGAACCTCTCAGAGGGCTTACTTTCATTGTTTACACTAACTCTTAAATACATGAGGGTTTACTTAGAATAAGTACAGAAGCATGGCCTTAACACAGCCTCATACATCAGCCATACATTACTTTTAACCATACTAACCCTAATTAGCTTTTTCTAACTTACAAGTAAGCCAAATTTCTACCTAACCCCACTAACTATACTTGCTGGAACAGCAGGGTCTTCAACAGAAATTTGAAGTACAATTTTCCTCCAAAATACAGAATAACTAAAGAGTGTCAAACAAAAATTTCAGCATTCTACTACTCCTTGAGATTTTTTGTGCTCTCGTAGAATATCACTCAACTTCATTTAATTTTCTGTTTACTTTTTTTGAGCATTTTCTATTTCTGTTTACCTTTTTTGAGCACTCTCTCCCCAAGTCTTCTTGTATTAGTTGTAAATCTTGGAGCAAATCTTGTCTCCAAGCCTTTTTGACTTTTGCCTTTTCTTGATCTTTTACCAAAGAAAAAAACTCCTAGATAGTAACTCTCCTTAAGCGCATCCATAGCCGGCTATAGTAGTTGTAGCATCTGCTACCTAGCCAAAATGACTCTTCTTTCTACTGCTCATGTGAGCAATGAAATATCTTCATCAAAGTAGCAAGTAGATGGCCCTTCTCAACAAGTTTTTAGCAGTTCATGGACATGCTCTGGTCCCTCAACAAGTTTTTCAGTTTATGGACATGTCTTGTCAGTTTATGGACTTGCTGGTCCCTTGACAGTTTGTTTCTTTCGCTTACCCAAAAACTAACTTTTCACCTTTTAAGATGGGTGGAATTTTTGCAAAGACACAAACTTGATGAAGCTATACTTCATCTTGAGCAAAAGACATGAAAAATTTTACCGAGGAAAGGAAGGAAGAGAGACAGCAAACCAAGAACTAAAAGCAGGGAAAAAAAAAAATGCTTAAAATCTGAAGCTTTTTCCCCCCTTTCTCTTCTTCATTTTCAACACACAACACTCTTTCCTTTCCCCCACAAGTCCTAAAAGATCATCTGAAGCTCTAATACCATGTTGGATTTTTGAGGGCAGAAAAACTCAGAGAGAGAGACGTCATGCACAGCAACAGGTTCTGAAATTTGAACCTCTTAGAGGGCTTGCTTTCATTGTTTGCCCTAACTCTTAAATACATGAGACTTAGAATAAGTACAAAAGCATGTCCTTAACACAGCCCCATACCTCGGCCATACATTACTTTTAACCATGCTAACCCATGTTTAGCTTTTTCTAACTTACAATTAAGCTAAATTTCTACTTAACCCCACTAAAATACCTGCTGGAACAGCAAGGTTTTTGACAGAAATTTGAAGTATGATTTTCCTCCAAAATTCAAAATGACAGAGTGTCAAACACTCAGCATTCTAACAGAAAGCACACAAAAATCTCATCATTCTAACACAGAGCACATTTTAAGGAGTTAACATCCTTCTAAATAGGGCACAAGTTTTGACAAGAGTTGGAAGAGATGCTGTGAGACTTTAATACTAGAAAAACTTAGATGTCATAAATGGTTTCAATGGTTTCCAATGTGCAATTATTGACCACACACACATGTATGTTTCTGGTTTGCATTTTCATCTGGAACATCAGATTATCTGACATGTTATTTTAATAGCATAATTGGCTCTTTGGAAGTTGCATTTATTGTAGCTGGAAACTTGAGACAGTTCTCTTATTTTCATTCCTCGATGAAAATATGTGACTTTTAGGTTGAACACGTACTGTTTATGTTAAAAACCTCGAAAATATGGCTTGCAGAGTCTCCAGTCCTGATAGAAAGGTAGTATTATAGTCTCAATTAACTGCCTGTCATTTTCTTATTGGTTATCCAAAACTAGTGCGCTGTATAATTTCATGTTGTCAAAAATTTAATTCAACGTGTTTCAGGATAGTACGTATAGTTTTGCAACTCTAGAATCAGTGATCTGCCAGTCCACTGACACAATGCTATACGCAAAGTGTTTTATCCCCGATAACAATGTGGATTACTTTTGTCAAGATTGCAATCTAGCATCAGGCAGTATCTGGATGCATTTTGTTGAAGCTGAATCCATCATACACTTTCTTGACAGATGAATTGAACATAAATTGGAGCTTTTTGGGGGCATAAATTTCAGGTGTACATATACCTAGTAAGACAAATGTTAGTTTTCTTCAGGCAATTTTTTTTTGTGTATATTCGCTCAAATTGTTATGTATTTGATTATACTTTTTAAGCCAGTTGCTAAGTGGTTATTCTTTTGTAGTGTTTCATAAATTAATTTTGAACTTCTATGGGATGAGTGATTATTAATAGATTATAAAATCTCAACCGTTAATTTGAAGAGTAGAGATTGTACAAATATAACATGTCTTGGATTTTTAATCGCTAGATGATCTGACTATTCCATAGGTTCACAGAGGCACAAGCAGTACTTAGGTTTTTTTTTTTTTTTTTTTTTTGGAGCACTAAAGGCAAGGAACATTCTTAGTCTATTATCAATTGAGATATGCATTATCATTAAACTATGTATGTCGGTTAAACTTGTTTAGCGACTGGATATGAATTTGAAAAATGTCAAATTTTTTAAAATTTTTATTTATTTGATAGATTTTATCTTTATTCTTTGTGAAATGAAATCTATTTTTGAGTTTATTCTCCAGTTGAGAGATGTATTTCTATCAATAGATCAGGTCTAAGTTTGAAGAACAAATTTTTCAAAGATTTAGCCCACTTGACTTGTAATTTCCTTTATATTGCCCATGCTTATAGCTTTTCTCTGTCGCTTGTGAAATGAAATCTATTTTTTAAGGATAGTGTTATTACTAAAGCAATAATCATTCAGGTTAGAGTTAGGGTTGCTAATAATTTGTTATTCTTTGAGAGTGATGTTAATTCTTTTTTTTTTTTTTTTGAATACTCTAATTGATATTCTATCAAAACTTGTAATTAAAATAAAAAATATATGTTATTTTCACATGATATTCTATAAAAATAGTTAAATACATAGTTTTAAATGGTTATAAAAAAAAAATCAATATCAATTGAAGAACCACAGATAAAATTAGACATTTTGCAATATTTTTTAATAAAAATAAGTTAAATAAATATGAAAAAGAATAAAATAATAATTAAAAAATACGTGATACATTGTAACTTCCAATTTGATATATTATTTAATATTTTATTTTAATTTCTTATTTCATAACTTATAATCTAATTTTATTATTAATTGATATGATGAAACTAGTAAATACAATATTTTAATTATTATATTTTTATAAATAATAAACATTTTATTTAAAAATTATATATAAGAAAAGAATATAATTGTAGTTAATAGAAATATTTTTAAAAATATAAAAAATTAAGGCATAAAAGATAAGCGAATAATTTTATCAATTGAAAAATTATCAATAGACTGTTTATTGCTTGTATTTTATCTTCATGTACTTTTTTTAATTAATATATTTTCTTATCTTTGGCCTAGATACTAATCCTAACTATTACTCTGGCAATAATTTTGCTTTTTTATTTTTTAATTATCCAATTTTACAAGGATGATAATACTGTGTACAAGTGGGCTTTTGATGTTACAAATGCTTTATAATCGATTCAAGAAAAATATTAACTTATCCACTTCTTTTGTCCTCCTTTGAACTATAAATTACTTCATCTTCCTCTTCGTTTTCCTGTTCATTCTCTAATTTAACTCAACTTTATTATTCTCTAATCGTAGCCTCTAATTTCCTCTTACACTAAAGAATGACAAGAAAATTAAATGAAATATTCAACAAAATGAAAAAAAAATAGTGATGAGAATTAAAAATGCTCGCTCTAAAATGGGTCTCAAAGAATAGGCTTAAGTCAGAAGCAAATAATCTAAGAAGTAGAGTACAAGACAATGAAACCCATTGCCTCTTAGCATCTCACAACCAACAGACTTAGAACTTTTTGAGGCACGTCCTAGAACTTTTTAGGGCACATCACTTTGCGCCTTGTTGCCTCTTTCTCACATCTAAGCACAAGCACCTTGCACTAAATAGCACCTCCTCTCATCAATAGATAGCTTACAAGAGAAGTCTCCACTATAACTCCTTATAAGCTTGCCTAACAAGCAATCGTTGCCACCTACAAACACTCAAAGTTCTCCAACTTAAAGAGGGCTTTTGGGAAGAGACCTTTTGGAAAAGGACTCTGGCTAGGAGAATGCCCTTCATAACAAGCATGCTACTTCTCCACCAAAGAGCAGAAACCTTCTTAAAGGTAACACTATAAACTTCTATAGCCACTTGATCTCCAAGAAGCTTTTTCTCTATGTAATAGATTAGTCTATTGATCATCCACCATAGAGTGTCCTCTCCTCTTGAGTTTGTCGTTGTTCAATGTCAAGCACCCAAAGACTTTCTTCGCCACTAGAAAATGTCACATTGAGAGTCTCGGTAATGCTTTCGCTTGGGAAAGTAGTATTATCACCATTAAGTCCACTCTCCCCAAACCTTTGACTTTATACATGCAATCACATTAACTTAAGTATCAAAGAGTTTGGTTCAGTCCCTTAATGCCATATGTCTTTACCATGCAGATTGAGATCAAGTCTTTGCTCCAATGTCTAAGTCCAGATATTCCATCCATTTAGGTCAACACCTCATCTTGAGGAGGTTTGCACTATTCGACAATCAAGGGTCTTGCACTTTTGTACATATAGCACCCATTGAGATTCATGAAGGAATAATGGCACAGATAACAAGTGAAAGTGTGGATGGGGTGAGATTTTGAACTTTTCAAAATTTAACTTTGTCAATAGGTTAGGTCCATTACCCATTCATAAAATCAACTAATTTAGTGTAAGACACACATGTAAAGAACAAGAGGGGATAATCAAATTACCTCTTGTAGTGCAGAAAAACTCCTCTTCACTACTTCTTCCTAACTCCTCAATTGGGAAGCCTATGATAGGCCCACACTTAGCTTCACCAACTAGGCATCCTTTAGTATTCTTGGTAGTTCTTAAATATACTTTCTAGATGGCCCAAAGATGATCTAAGAAGCTTCCTCAATTACCTTATGGATGGCTATGGGTTTTTTTTTGTTTTGAACTTAACTCTTTTAAATGCAAGACTTGCTCTTTCACAAAGAGCCTTGAAGAAAAGAGGTAGATGAAGAAAATTGAAGAAACCCTTTGATAAGATTCAACAAGTATGTGTATTTTTATTTCATTTTCATTAAGTTCGAATTTAATTAAGTTGTTTCTATGTTATTGGGCATCCTATGTGTCACATCTCGATCCTTGAGATGTGATGGTCTTAGGACATGAGAAGATATAAAGTCACCAAACTTGTAGAACCCTTAATACTCTACACTAACAGATACATTGCAATCCTAAGATCATAGCCCAAACTTCATTATTCGTTTATCACATTATGATTGATCTTAAGGTTCATTAATATCATCAATTATCCCGGTCACATATTAACTCGTAATTCGTGCATCACAGTTCATAAGCACTTATAAGTTTAAGTTATGCATGCCATAAGTAATACCAATAGATGATATCTCCAAATTATAGACTTCCAATACATAACTCCTGTAGCTCTAATTGAATACAGAGTTCACAAAACATAATACAAAAATCATCATCATCAATGGCAAAGCAACCCCCCAAGTGATAGTGGAGACTTGGGATGATTAACTTGCTTGACCTTCTAGCTCTTCTTGGAAAATGTAAACCACTAAGAGGTGAGATAAACTCAGTGAGAACATGCTACACTAACATAATATGCATGCAGATAATAATAAAGCAATAGAGATAAATTATTAATATATCTCATGTAAGAAATTTAGCAGAAACCAATAAATTGAAAGCGGTATGCTTCCTCACTATAAAGGAGTGGCGGCTAGTGCCTTACCTACCCCTAACACTTATTGGGACGTAAGACTGATCAGGCCTTACGGCTAGAATCTCTGACCCTTCCTAGTTAGTGTTCATATACGCTCACCCTATCTGCAGGCTTATTACGATGTGCATAGGTCCAATGTATAACTCCACATCAGTCAGGAATTTTTACTCTCAAAAGATTCATATATATACAATGTGTATAACATAACAATTGAACGATATGGCATGTACAAAAGTAAATATGCCTCAATGATTCGATGGGATTTCAATAGTGGTCTCTTATAGCAATTGAGTAACAAGGCATATGGGAGAGATAATTTGTCTCAAGAATTCATTTGGATTTCAATAACATTCTTATGTCACAATTTAGGGTATCAATGATGTGGGTGTGCAATTTAGAATATGGCCAGAGGCCTTTATCATTTAATCCTAGCATGGCAAGAAGGATACTATTTGGATAAGAAAGATATAGTGAAAGAATGGTTATTAGTACTTTGATGGTAAAGATGATTGCTGCTAGCTTAAGGTCATGGGTGGGGCAGTTTACCTCATGTTTCTTGAGTTTTCTCGATGCATAGGCAATGACCTTTCCTGTTTTGTATCAAGATGCTCCCAAATCTTACCCTTCAGCTTCACAATATGTAGGAAATTCACTTACTCCCTCTGGCAATGGAAGGACTGGGGTAAACATGAAATAATTCTTCAGTTTCTAAAAGCTCTCTTCACATGCCTCATCCCACTTAACTTCACTCGTTTCCTCGTCAACCTTGTTTCACTCATTTCCTCGTCAACCTTGTCAACAATGTGGCAACCCTTCAGAAATCTTTTATAATTGATGGTAGTGTCTTGCCATGTTTAAGAATGATGAACTTGAAACTATCATAAGCAAAGCCCAACTATCACTGCTTCCACTTCCTTTCAATTAACTTGTATCTCATCATTACTCTTTACGTTATTATAGAAAATTTACACGAGTTAGCCAAAATTTGTACTTCGAGAACTTAATATTGAGCTCATGCTCTCTTATCACTCATAGCACTATCTTTGGGTGTTCCTTATGCTCTTTCTTACCATTTGATTACACGAAACTGTCATTGATGAAGACTATTATAAACTTCTCCAGGACGTAAACTTGTAGCAGCCATATCTCCTTCTGAAAGTGATCTTACCAACGCCTTCTCCTTAAGTCTTAAGTTGATGATAATTAGACCTTAGGTCAATTTTGGATAACTCTCTTATGATTGATTGGACAAGTGATAAGTACATATTTGATTAGATTTTACCCCTTGTTCTTATTGTGTTTTATTATTAAATTGAGTTTAATTTGTTTGTTAAGTGGTTTATCAGAGTTTTTTGAGGGAATTAGTTGATTTGGAGGCCATGGATCAATTTTTCTGGAAATTGCAAAGCTAATGAGCAAATTCGGCGAATTTTGGGCAAAGGTTTAAAGATACAACAGGTAAAATGCCCAGGAGCATGGGCATGTACTAGGGTATGTACCAGGTCATGTTGAACAATCCTGCCCATGTACCAGGGTGTGTTGCAGCCCATGTTGAAGACTCGAATTTCGTATAAAGATAGATGCCTATATGCCTGAAACATGGGCATGTGCCAGATATGTAGATGAAAGTTACACTTTTAAAAAATGATTTAAAGAGAAAAAGAGGGGGGATTCTAATCTTTTTTGGAGAGTTTGACTTCTAGAAAATTCTTTGAGAAGAAAGGAAGAGATCACAGCCAAAATCAAGAGGAAAGAACAAGATTCGAGTGGATTTGAAGTGGGTGATTCAAGATCAAAGAGAAGATTTTTAAGAACTTATCTATGGATTATTTTGATTTTTCATTCCCTTCTTTCTTGTTTATTGTTCTTTAAATTTACCATGAACTAAACTCTATTTATCTAAATGAGATGAACCCTAGTTTTGATTGTATGGATTGAATGATTGGATTTTTAATCAAATCATCCTTGGGTTGAGTTATATTCATGATTTATATTGATAAAGTATGATTAACAATTGCTAGCTTATTGATTTGATATTTGATTTCTTATCAAGGAGTAGAGATACCCTTGATTTGATATGATCACTCGTGAATATTGAGGATTGCTTGGAACACTAGAAATAGGTTTTCAAAACCTTTGGCTTTTAATTCATTAATCTTAATGCTTTGCCTAACCCATTGAATAAGAAGAGATTCTATTTAATTTGCTTAGGGAAAAGGGATTAATTCACTTGAGGAAGGTTTAATTCTCCTTTTAGGATTGCCAACTTGAATCATTGTTTGGTTTGATTGGTTCCGTAATTCATGAAATACATGAGGAGCTAGAGGGCGTTTCCATCTAGATAATCAACTCATTAATTCTTTTCCATTGATTTTGTTAATTTACTACATTTAATTAATATAGTTTAATTTTCAATTTAGTTTAATTTTAGTTTTCCTTGGAATTTGATTTACTAGACAATAGTTAACGTTTGAGCTAATACTTATATAGTTTCCCTGTGGGATCAACCTCTTTTGTGCTATACTACCCGAATGATAGGTACAGTTTCCTGTAACTAGGGTACAATAGACTTAGAGTTTATTTAACATAGTGGAAGTATAAAGCCAACATCAATTTTTTTGGCGCTGTTGTTGGGGAAATTTTTATATAATATTAGCAAAATAATAGAGACTATTGATTTAGTTCTTCAATTTTTGTTTTTAAAAAATTGTTCTTGGTTTTTTATATTCAGGTTACTTGATTCTTGTATGACCAGAGCTAGTTCGTTCAACTTGGTAGAGATAGATCCTGAAATAGAGAGAACTCTGCATAAGAGGTTGAAGGAAAAAGAGATGGTTGTGGTTGAGAAGGTTGAGGAGCAAGAGAAAGTTGAGATAATGGGAGATAGAGACCAAAGAATAATGCTAGATTATGCTAAGCCTGCTCTCACTGGGGTCGAGTCTAGTATTTGGAGACCAACAGTTGCTGCCAATAATTTTGAGATCAAACCAAATGTTATTTAGATGGTTCAGCAGTCCTGTCAATTTGATGGATTTCCTGATGAAGATCCTAGTGCACATATGGAAAAGTTTCTAGAAATTTGTGAGACATTTAAGATCAATGGAGTTTTAGATGATGCAATTAGGTTAAGGTTGTTTCCATTTTCATTGAAGGATCAACCTAAGCAGTGGTTGAAATCATTTGTTGTCGGCACTTTCACTACTTGGGAGGGTTTGGCTGAAAAGTTTTTGGAAAAATACTTTCCTCCTTCCAAGATAGCAAAGTTGAGGAATGATATTTCTTCATTTATGTAGAATGACATTGAGACTTTGTATGACACTTGGGAGAGATTGAATGATTTGCTGAGAAAGTGTCCACACCATGGCCTACCACTTTGGTTGCAAGTTCAAACTTTTTACAATGGTTTGAATTATGCAAGTAAGCAAGTAATCAATGCAGCTATTGGGGGTTTGATTAATAATAAGACATCGGAGCAAGCTAGAGATTTGATAGAGGATATGGAAATTACTAACTACTAATGGCAACCTACTCGAGACCAAGGAAGAACTAGGATTGTTAGTGTTCATCAAGTGGATCCTATGGTAGCCTTGGCAGCACAAATTGAGGCTATGAATAAAAAGATTGACACCGTAGCCTTATCAGGTAAGCCTGTCTAGGTCATGTACTGTGAATGATGTGGGGGAGGACATCAAAGTCAAGATTGCCAGATTGGGAACAATTTTGCCAAGCCCGAGCAAGTGGAGTATGTGGGTAATGTACCAAGATAGCAAAATAATACATATAGCAACACCTACAATCCTTATTGGAAGAATCATCCAAATTTTTCTTGGAATAACCAATCTATGTGAGACCTCCACCTAGATTCCAATCCCAACATCAGCAAGAGAAGAGAAGCAATTTGGAAAAGATGTTGGGAAAATTTATTGTAGCTTCAGAGACTAGATTTCAAACCATAAAGACAGCTCTAAGGAATCAACATGCTTCCATTCATAATCTAGAGAATCAAGTTGGGCAAATTACAAAAGCACTATTTGAAAGACCTTAAGGTGGTTTGCCCAACAACACTGAAGTAACCCTAAAGAGCAACTCAAGGCCATTACATTGAGAAGTAGGAAAGAATTGAAGGCTCTTGAGAAGCAAAATGAGAAATTGACAGTTGAAGATGATGATGCCAAGGATGAGGAAGTAAGTGAGAAAGCGAAAGCGGATCCTACACCTATGGTTAAGTAGTTCCAACCACGTATCCATACCCTGTGAGGTTGAAGAAGGACAAAATGGATGAACAATTCAGTAAGTTTCTCAAACTCTTTAAACAATTGCATATTAATTTTTTTTTTGGAAGCTCTTTCACATATGCCAAAGTATGCTAAATTTCTTAAGGAGCTACTTTCCAATAAAAGGAAACTTGAAGAGGTGTCGATGGTTCAACTTTCTGAGGAGTGTTTAGCAATCATTCGAAAGAAGCTACTTGGAAAACTTAAAGATTCAGGGAATTTTTTATGAGAATCCATATGCCTTGAAAGAATCCCACAAATACATACAAGTTAAAGATTTCAAGAAGGTTCTTCATGGTTGTCATTTCTATCAAGTTAGTGTAACGCCCCGAATCACTCGCTAGCAATATTGTCTGCTTTGGGCTTGGGACTAGACCTCCACAACACTCACTGTTTTAAAATGCATTGCTAAGGAGAGGTATCCACACCCTTATAAGACGTGCTTCGTTCTCCTCTCCAACTGATGTGGGATCTCACAATCCACCCCTCTTAAGGCCCAGTGTCCTCGCTGGCACACCGATCCGAGAACCGCTCTGATACGACTGGACCTCCATGACCCTCACTATTTTAAAATGCGTTGCTAGGGAGAGGTATCCACACCCTTATAAGGCGTGCTTCGATCTCTTCTCCAACCAATGTGGGATCTCACAATTAGCTTATAAAGGCATACAATACAATCATTATACATGATTAATGGATCATTCAAGAAGAAAATAAGGTTGTATGAAATTTCCTATAAACCAATCAAGGATATTTGGATCATGAGCTTTGTATATTGATATTGTATTCTAGGAAGCTTCAAGGGCTTAATCAATCTATTCAAGCCCAATGTCAAGATGAAGAGGCCAAATTATATTCCAAGTTGCTTGCACATAATCTATTTAAGTGTTTGCAAGGCTGCCGTTCTTCATTCAAATTGAACCCTCCATATTTAGGCTTTTCAAATTCAATTTATCATATTTTATTTAGTGTTTGAGCTGCCAATGTTATGTATACAGCCCAAGAGTTGTTTAAATTACTTTATTTTCATGTTTTGATTAGTTTTGGGCCTATTTTATATTAGGTCAAAGGCCCATCTGAATTTCATAGTTTAATTAATTAGATTTCAGTTTCTAGTTAGGAAATAACTTCTATTGTATATGAAGGATTCCTAACTTGTTTTAGAATTCAGTTCTAACTTAGTTATTAATTAGGAATTTTCAATCCTTATTTAGGAAGATTTCCTATTCCATAGTTGATTCTAATTTAGGGTTGAGCCTTTATATAAACTCAACCATTCATGTAAAAATAAGAGAAGTTTTGATCAATAAAAATTCAATTTTCTTAAGAGTGTGATCTCTTGGTTTTAATTCTTGCTTGAATCAAGTTCATACAATCAAAGCTAATTACTTTGTGCGTATTTATTCCAAGGTTCTCTTTCACGAGTTGGTATTATGTCGCAAAGATCATCATCCGAAGGTGATCATATTCCAAGTTGGATTTGGGTCATGGACTTGGGGAAAACCTGATTGAGCTTTCTAAGAAGTTGCTTCCAAGCGTAAAGATAATTAGGTCTCAAGTTTAATATACTTGGGGTTCGTATCAGTTTGGTATCAGAGCTTAGGCTCTAAATCAGGTTATATCTTTCTGTTTCATTTGTGTTTTTCTATTTTATTTGTTTTCTTGTTTCCATTTGTTTTAATTTGTTGTTAAATTCCTTCATTTTTGTTTTCGTTAATTCTATTTCCTTGTGTTTTCAGGTCTGAAAATAAATAAAAAAAAAATTCCTAGACCGTCTACCTAATTCTATTTGCGTCTTTTTGTTTCTTTGTTTTCTATCCTATTCGTATCCTTTGTGTTTCATTGAAATTCAAGTGTTGGAAGGTCAAATTCATCCATACTTGGATGCCAATTCAAATTCAAGAAGAAGGAAGTGGAGGATTCATCCATCACAAGCTTGAAGACTTCAAATTTGTTTTGGCTTCTTGTATTTGATCTTCAATTTATTTGTAATTTTCCTTTCGAATTGTTGCTATAATTATTAAAAAAAAAGATTAAAAAAAAAGAAAAAAAAAGTAGGAAAATTCGTCCAAAAAGAAAAGAAGAAGCAAAAAGTGTTGAAATATGACTTTTTGATGTATTTGTAAAAGTTATTTAGTTCCTAGAGTGAAGAGGACAAGGAAAGAAGCTGATTTTCAAGATTATACAAGGAGAATCAATGATTTCAGCATTCTACAAGGAATTTGACCAAGTCTAAGCATCCTTCCAAAACAAGCTAGGATTGATTTCCTACTTCTTTCCAAATTTTGGTTTGACTTTTCTAATCCTATTTTCATTATGATTTCTTACTAATTTAACTATTTCCTTATTCATTTTGTTTTTTTTTATTTTTTTTATTTCAATCCTTGTTCGTGTCTTATTAGGTTTCCGAATCCCATGAGGATTCCTATATTGTTTTCCTAGTTTTATTAGGATTTCAACTTTTGTTTTTCCAATTTCAATTAGGATTTCTAATTTTTATTTTCTGAGTCAAATTCTAATTCTTATTTCCTAGTCGAATTAGGATTTCATTTTCCTAGTGTCATGATTTCTTGTTTCTTGTTTCTTTTTGAGTCTTTGGATTTTTATTCACATTGTAATTTAGTAAGATTGTGTTAATTTAATTTTTGCAATTAATCTTGGCAAGAGATTGAGTGGAAAAAGGCTATGTGTGAGCACATCTAGAGAAAAGCCATTATTTGAGAGTAAAACTAAACACGAATGAACTTGAGTGACAAAATTACTTGTGTAAAACACGTGAAGGAGTGAAGTGAGGAAACTATTCTCTTCTTTGCTAACTTTGTTTTGCAGCTCAAAGATGAGTCAAACCCAAGGAAATCCACATGGGGAACTAGATAAATTCCAAGCCTTGCATGAATTGCTCCAAGATATGGAAAGAAGGACCAGTGATAGCGAAGATGCAAAGAAAGAATGGATCAATTGTAGGCTTCTATCACAAGGAGCCAGCAATCAATTGCTCAAAATCTCCCAAGACAATCTAAAAGACTTTCAAGAAGGCAACAATAAGTAGGAGAAGAATCACATAGTAATGCTCCTAGAAGTCTTTCATATGATGAGATTTTGATGAAAATTAGGGCTGAACATAAAAGAAGAGAGGAATTATCTAAACCACCAATGGCGGAGATAAAGAATAAAGGTAATGAAGTTGAGGAAATAATTTGTTATCCCATCCAAGTTACTTATGAATCTAATTGGTTGGATGCCAATGTTGAAGAGATTAACCAAGTGGTGGAAGTGACTCATGAAGATGACTTAAAACTTTTTGGAGCTTACAAGTGAAGAGTCCTCATTAAAGGTTGAAGAAGTTATTGTACAAGAAGAAATTCCAGCCTATGATCCTCCTTAAGAAGTTGTTGTAAATAAATATGACTTTGTTGAAATAAAAGAAAAAGGAAAAGAGTGCATAAAAAAAGAGAGTGAAAAGAAAAAGAGTGAGTGTGAAAAGAAAGAATTAGTGAGTGAGGAAGAAAATAAAGAACTTTCAAATGAGAGAAAAGAAATATTAGAAAGTTCAAATAAAAAGATT
Organism: Reutealis trisperma; assembly: GCA_947687605.1. Taxonomy (NCBI): domain Eukaryota; kingdom Viridiplantae; phylum Streptophyta; class Magnoliopsida; order Malpighiales; family Euphorbiaceae; genus Reutealis; species Reutealis trisperma. The sequence continues at coordinate 3,080,797 of CANTUT010000067.1, read as the reverse complement.
GAGAGTGAAGAGAGAAAACAAGTGAGCATAGTTGAAAAAAAAAAGTGTCAAGAATGTTTTGTTTTCTAACACTAACAAGCTTGAAATTTCTTTGTTTAGTTTTGATTCTTTTTTTTCAGGATCATAAAGAAGGATTCTCATAGAATAAAAGAGGTGAAGCAATGCATTTCCTACTTCCAAGTGCTCAAGTCAAGAATCGTCTTGAGAAAGGAGGGAATGATGAGAATCCATATGTCTTGAAAGAATCCCACAAATACATATAAGTTAAAGATTTCAAAAAGGTTCTTCAAGGTTGTCATTTCTATCAAGTTAGCTTTCAAAGGCATACAATACAACCATTGTGCATGATTGATGGATCATTCAAGATGAAAATAAGGTTGTATGAAGTTTCCTATATACCAATCAAGGATATTTAGATCATGAGCTTTGCATATGGATCCAATTGTATTCAAGGAAGCTTTAAGGGCTTAATCAATCTATTCAAGCCCAAGGTCAATATGAAGAGGCTAAATTACATTCCAAGTTGCTTAGGCCTAATCTAGTCAAGTGTTTACAAGGCTGCCATTCTTCATTCAAATTGGACCCTCCATGTTTGGGCTTTTCAAATTCAATTTATCATATTTTATTTAGTGTTTGGGCTGCCTATGTTATATATACAGCCCAAGAGTTGTTTAAACTACTTTATTTTCTTGTTTTAATTTATTTTGGGCCTATTTTATATTAGCTCAAAGGCCCATCGGAATTTCATAGTTTAATTAATTAGATTTTAGTTTCTAGTTAGGAAATAACTTCTCTTGTATAGGAAGGATTCCTAACTTGTTTTAGAATTCAGTTCTAACTTAGTTATTACTTAGGAGTCTTCAATCCTTGTTTAGGAAGATTTCCTATTCCATAGTTGATTCTAATTTAGGGTTAAGCCTCTATATAAAGTCAACCATTCATGTAAAAATAAGAGAAGTTTTGATCAATAAAAATTCAATTTTCTTAAGAGTGTGATCTCTTGGTTTTGATTCTTGCTTGAATTAAGTTCATACAATCAAATCTAATTACTTTATGCGTATTTAATCCAAGGTTCTCTTTCACGAGTTGGTATTATGTCACGGAGATATCATCCAAAGGTGATCATATTCCAAGGTGCTCTATCATGAGTTGGATTTAGGTCACGGACTTGGGGAAAACCTGATTTAGCTTTCCAAGGAGTTGCTTCCAAGCATAAAGATAATTAGGTCTCAAGTTTAATATACTTAGGGTTTGCATCAATTTTACTATCTATTATCTTATAAGTAGTTTGGAGATTAATAAGGCACTGGCTAATTTGGGGGCTAGCATTAATCTTATGCCCTACAAAATGTTCAAAAAATTAGATCTAGGTGAACCTAAGCCAACATGTATGAGTATTCAATTAGCTGATTGATCTATCACTTACCCTAAGGGTATAGTTGAGGATATGTTGGTTAAGGTTGGTGAATTTATATTTCCTATGGATTTTGTAATATTGGATATTGATGAGAATGTTGACATGTCACTTATCTTAGGTAGACCATTTCTAGCTACTGCTAGAGCTATTATTGATGTGCATGATGGTAAATTGATACTTAGGGTAGGGAATGAGCATATGGTTTTGCAAATATCCAATGCTATGAAACCCCCATTTGCACTTAAGGATGTGGATGCTTGTGATGATGTAACTAATCTTGAGACTGTGCATTTTATTTCTAACATTGTTCACAAGGATCTTTTAGAGTTGTGTCTTGTGCAGGGATAGGAAGATATTGAGACACTAGAGACCATTAAGCATATAGCCTATCTTGAGGCTACCAAGCCATTGAAGAAGACAAGGCATTTAAGCACATAAAGATGCTCATGAGTGAAAGAATGAAACCATCCATTGTTGACCTACTGAATTTGGAGCTCAAGCAACTCCCTTCTCATTTGGAGGATGCTTTCTTGGCGAAAGAGTCTAAGTTACTTGTGATCATGAATGCTAACTTGTCAAAAGGACAAAAGGCAAGGTTATTAGAGGTCTTAGGAAAACATAAGAAGGCCATAGCATGGAAAATTACAGACATTAAAGTCATTTGCACTCATAAAATCTTGATTGAAGAGGAATACAAACCTATGGTGCAACCCAAAAGGCATCTCAATCCTAAGATGAAGGATGTGGTAAAAGCTAAGGTGATCAAGCTTCTTAATGCAGGAATTATCTACCTTATTTCAAATAGTTCTTGGGTGAGTCCAATTCAAGTGGTACTAAAGAAAGGGGGCATGACTGTAGTGCCCAATGAAAACAATGAGATAATTCCTATAAGATCTACCATGGGATGTAGGGTATGCATTGACTATAGGAAGTTGAATGATGCTACTAGAAAGGATAACTTTCCACTTCCTTTCATTGATTAGATGTTAGAGAGACTTTCTAGGCATCAATTCTATTATTTCTTGGATGGATTATCTAGGTATTTTCATACTCCCATTGCCCCAGAAGATAAGAGAAGACAACATTCACTTGTCCTTATGGGACTTCTGCATATTGAAGGATGCCATTTGGACTATGCAATGCACGAGCTACCTTTCACAGGTGTATGATAGCCATTTTTGATGAGTTGGTTGAGGACATCATGGTGGTTTTTACGAATGATTTTTCAGTGCATGGTGACTTATTTGAAGGATATCTTGAGAATTTAGAGAGTGCTAGCTAGATGTGAAGAAACCAATCTAGTTTCAAATTGGGAAAAATGTCACTTCATGGTGCAAGAAGGTATTGTTTTAGGGCATAAAATCTCGAATAAGAGAATTAAGGTGGATCGAGCAAAGATTGAAATAATTGAAAAGCTTCCACCACCCACTTCAGTTAAAGCAATTCAGAGTTTCTTAGGGCATGCTAGGTTCTATAGAAGATTCATCAAGGATTTCTCTAAGATTGCTAGGCCCTTAACCAAGTTACTTGAGAAGGATGTGGAGTACCGATTTGATGATGAGTGTCTACATGCTTTCAATACCTTAAAGGAGAAGCTCATAAATGCACCTATCGTAATAGTACTGGATTGGAATTTGCCCTTTAAGTTGATGTGTGATGCAAGTGACTACACAATTGGTGCGATTTTGGGGCAAAGGAGAGACGAGCACTTCTAACCCATCTATTATGCTAGCAAAACCTTGACAGATGCTCAAGAGAATTACATGACTACGGAGAAAGAAATGCTAGCCATAGTGTTTACTTTTGACAAGTTTCGATGTTTTTTGATCTTATCCAAAGTAATTATGTATATAGACCACTCTGCTCTACACTATTTCTTGTCCAAAATAGATGCTAAGCTAAGGTTGAATAGATGGCTGTTGTTGCTGCAAGAATTTGATTTGGAAATTCAAGATAAGAAAGGCGTAAAGAACCTTGTAGTCGATCATCTTTCTCCTCTTAAGAATCCTCATCCGAAAAAGCTCATGGAAGAAGATATCAATGATAGTTTCCCGGATGAGCAGTTGTGCGTCATGGTATGTAAGGTAAGTACTCTTAACTCTGAAGTTCCTTGGTTTGCTGATTTTGCAAATTACCTTGCTGCTAAGATACTCCCAAAAGGACTTAAATTTCGACAAAAGAAGAAATTCTTTACCGATTTAAAATATTACTTTTGGGAGGATCCTTTCTTATTTTGAATTTTCATTGATAAGGTCATAAGGAGATGTGTGGCATGCCTAGAAACCATGAGTATATTGAATCATTGCCACAAAGGACTAGTTGGAGGGCATTTAGGGGTAGGTAGAACTATATAGAAGGTTTTGAATTAGGTTTCTAATTGCCTATATTGTTCAAAGATAGCCACTGTTATGTACAAGTGTGTATCATTGTCAGAGGTCAGATAATATCTCTTCTCATGATGAAATGCCTCAAAATGGTATTCTTATTTGTGAAATTTTTTATGTTTGGGGCATTGACTTCATAGGACCTTTTCCCAGTTCTTTTGGTAACAAATACATTCTTGTGGCTGTTGATTATGTTTCAAAATGGGTTGAAGCTCAAACTTTACCTAGGAATGATGCTAAGGTTGTATTTAGGTTCTTAAAGGAGTTGTTTTCTAGGTTTGGCATGCCAAAGGCAAGAATTAGTGATAAGGGAACTCACTTTTGTAACATACAACTTGAAAAAGTGCTGAAAAGATTAGGTGTTACACATAAGTCAGCTACCCCTTACCATCCTAAAACAAGTGGCCAAATGGAAAATACAAATACGGAGTGAAAGAGAATTCTTGAAAGAACTAGAGAGCATTCCAGAAAAGATTGGTCAAAACAGTTAGATGATGCTCTATGGGCTTATAGAACTACATTTAAAATTCCCTTAAGAACCACACCCTATAGGTTAGTCTATGGAAAATCTTGTCATCTACCTATTGAAATTGAATATAAAGCATATTGGGCTATTAAACAGATTAACCTTGATCTAGCTCTTGCAAGCCAAAAGAGAAATTTGCAGTTTAATGAGCTGGATGAATGAAGATTGATGGCCTATGACAATGCCTAGATTTACAAAGAGAGAATTAAGCAATGGCATGATGCTCGTGTGCCTGGGTGTGTTCACAATAAAAACACTATTTTTTACTTTTAAATCTCTCCTGCCCAGTCTCATTCTCTCATTCTTTCATCTTCTCTCCATTCTCTCGTAATTTCCTCTACAAATCTCTCTCAATTTCTTTAAACCTCTTACTCACACACTAATTTTCTTTGGGTTTTAGAATTTGAGATTATAATTCTTGTGGGTAAATTTGTGGTTATTTGCTTTTGAAGTGTTCAGAGATTTCTCTCTTCTCATTAACTCAAGGTATGACTTTCTAACTTTGATTTCTCTTTTCCAATTCACAAGGGTGAGTTTATTTGTTAATTTATTTATAATTAAAATATTTCTTATGTTGGGTAATGATTTTAGAGTTAGGAGATGTTGGGATGAATGGGATGGATGAATTTTAGTTGATTGTGTGAGTTTTGGTGGGTTGATTGGATGTTGTTTATGGGTTTTGAGAGAGATGGTTGTTCTTAGGCTATTATGCTGCTGAAATTTTTGTATTTTAATTTAATTATCTCTGTTTTTGGTGGTGCTTACTCTATTTTAGTGGTTGGTTTGCAAATTCCTCCACATCGCCCACCTGTTTCTTCACACCGCTCACCACCTCCCATCACAAGACGGTGAGGCGAATTTAGTAGCTCACTGCCTCCTCCACCAGCTACTGCACCAAAGACCACCTTTATCATGAACCACCCATGTATACAATTCATCAAGGCTGAAGCTAGATAGAGGTTCACCACATTAGCAAACAAATCATTCGAGCCCAGTCGAATAATTGATTAGAAGGCTATGGACAAGGTGGGTTTGTCTGAAGAGTTGCACCAGTACCTCCACTAGTAGGGGTGGGAGGACTTCTTCAAGATCTCGGAGGTGGCATACAGAGAGTTGACCTTGGAGTTCCTTTGCACACTCCACTTAGATAAGAAAAAACTAAGTTGGTCAGACTGAGAGGTGATTAGATTCAAATTAGGCACCACCAGCTTTCAGATGAGCATAAATGAGTTTGGGGTATAGTTGGGACTTTACTTGGCATTAGAGGTCGACACATAAAAGTACCAAGATGCTTTGGTGGATTTTTTAGATATAGTGACCGAGCCTACTAGAGCATGGCATAGTCTAGGATCGGGAGCTTTCAACTATGCAGCTGCCAGTTCTAAAGCCTCTCATCTTTCCTTAGTCAGTTTGTGAGTGGTTCATAACCTCCTTGCCTACATCATTGCCGATCATAGAGATAGCACAGGGGTGGTTGGTTTAAGAGATCTTTTCTTCTTGCAGTATATGGTCAACTGCTAGTGCTGCAATGTTGCTCACACACTCATCTGCTACTTGTATTCAAAGGCACGAAAGGGTTCGAGGGGCGAACTATTTGGCGGGATGTATATGACCAGGTTGGCAAGGTCATTGGAGGTCTTTGTTGCTCTTCCCCCAGTGACTGTGGATGGAATGTCGAGTTCTATTAGGTTGATGACTTTGAGGAGGATGGGTGTCCTATAGACTGATGGTGATTGGTATTCCATTTGGGGTACACCACCACCTGCACCTACTACTACTGATCCACCTCTACCACTGGTAGCCGATGTTCTAGGACCTTCAGAACCCACCACTTTTACCAACCCAGCTGGACCATTAGGATTGGCACTGCCACCACCTATTTTTCATCCTCTGAGTTACTGAGATTGGATGCACACCATTGGTGATCCAAGGGCAGAGGATCGCAACATGATTGATTTAGAGAGGCAACTGTGTAGGATGGAGAGTAAGGTGGGGAGACTAAACCATCTACAGCAACAGCTTCACAAGCTACAGACTCAGATGATGAACCTAATGTGGAAACAACATGGGTGCATCAAGGCTTGGTTGGATCATAAGGCTGAGCATAGGAGATGGATGGAGCGCTCAATGATGGAGTTCTTTCAGTATTCGGGGTTCACTCCCTCCATGATGAGCCCTTTGGAGTTGATGATCCTGGTTCATCTGTAGACGAGGATTAGTTTTATTTTATTTTCTTTTTATCTTTATCTTTATTTTATCTTTATTTTTATTTTCTATTCATTTTTGTTTTTATACTTTTATTTTTTTATTTTTGTTTATTTATTGTTAAACTTTATTTCATTACATTAGACATGTCATGTGCATATTGTAGGAACCAAATGATAAATACATGAGTTTCCTACTTCATCTCCTTATCCATTAGTCATATGGTTGTCATTCCTTTGAGCATATTAGAGATAGGCTTCCATTATAGATCCTATTCTGAATTGTTACTCTAATTTCATTCATATTGGAAGAAATTGCAAGTATGAGCTTTGACACACCTATAACCAAGATGGAACATGGTCCATCCACCTCTAAACCCACTAAGAGTACGCCTAATATAGCCATGACTCCTAAACAAACCACAGCTTTTTATGTCTATCGCAGGGCTTTTCCAGCTGAGAATGAGTACACTATCACCCTAGAGGAGACAGTGGACATAGAGAAGGAGGCAAAGGAGGCTGAGAATATGATGAGGGCTAAAAATCCAATGCAATAAGAATCACCAACAAGGGAGAGGGGCAGCCTTACGAATGTGAAGAGGGGTAGAGGGAGACCTAGGAAGGAGAAGTAAAGAACTGGTTTAGCCTAGTTTAGGTTGAATTGAAATTAAATTGTACGAGCTAATGGAAATTCTAAACTAGGCATATTTTCTTTCTTTCTTGTAAGAGCAATGAGTGGTTAGCTATCATACATGTATTGTTATTTTTATTTATGATTTATACTATTTTAGCTTTTTGTTGTTTTTCGCAAATGACTGCCTCATTTAATTTTTTTCTTTGTGTATTAAAGCAACGTATCCAATCATGACTCTATTCTTATGACCAATTTTAGGGCAGTACCCCTTTTCTCTTTTATTTCTATTTTCTTTGTCTCTAACACCTTGAGGACAATGTATTCAATAAGTGTGAGAGGGATTGTTTAAGGGTGTACATTGTAAATTAGTAAATTGAATTGAGATAGTAGTATGAAGTGGAATTGATTCTCTTAATGGATGAATTTTCTTTTAAATGACAATAACTTATTGATGTGTTGCTTGATTAACTTAATCATCTATCAAAAATTGGATGTGGTAGTCGTGTTAGGGAGTTGGTTTGATAATTTCGAGTTTAAACTTTTAGTTAAATTTTTGTGCTTATTTGATTCCATTGTGACATTTGTTAAGGTTTTGTAGAAATTCCTAATATCCTAGGGAGCTTGATTATTTTTCTTGGAAAGTGAAATAAGTTAAGTTAAATAAGCAAAAGGAGCTTTAAATGTTAATGTATTATGCTGTTCTTAACTTGCTAAAATCGTAGAGTTGAGATTATGAATAATGTTAGTAGCCATTTGAAATTGTGATTCTAGCTGAGTAATAGGAGGTGGCATCGCAAATGTTTACACTCGCATCAAAAGGTTAGTATGACAATTCAAACAAGGTCTTGCTCCAGTAATTGAGTTAAAAAAAAATCGAGGAAGTGGTCAAGTATCTAAAAGAAAATCTTTATAAATGCTTTAAACTTTGTTGCTATGGAATAGTTTGCACAAATCTTTAACTATGTAGTTTAGACTCGAAAATTTGATATAAAGATTTCTTGATATGACTATCATGTTTGAGAATTGATATTTGATTGAAAATTTCAAGTTTTCATGATGAGTGAATTGTTGTCCATTTTGATGATTTGTTTTGAAGTTAAGACTGCTATCTTGATTTAATTTGCTTGAGGACAAGCAAATGCTTAAGTGTGGGGAGATTTGATAAATACATATTTGATTATATTTTACCCCTTGTTCTTATTGTGTTCTATTATTAAATTGAGTTTAATTTGTTTGTTAAGTGGTTTATCAGAGTATTTTAAGGGAATTATCTGATTTAGAGGCCATAAATCAATTTGTCTGGAAATTGCAAAGCTAAGGAGCAAATTCGGCGAATTTTGGGCAAAGGCTTAAAGATACAGCAGGCAACATGCCTAGGAGCATGGTTGTGTACCAAGGTGTGTTGAACAATCCAGGGTGTGTTGCAGCCCATGTTGAAGACCCAAATTTCGTATGAAGACAGATGCCTACATGCCCTAGAACATATGCGTATAACGTGTAGATGAAAGTTACACGTTTAAAAGACGATTTAAAGAGAAAAAGAAGGGGGATTCTAATCTTTTTGGAGAGTTTGACTTCTGGAAAACTCTTTGAGAAGAAAGGAAGAGATCACAACCAAAATCAAGAGGAAAGAACAAGATTCGAGTGGATTTAAAGTGGGTGATTCAAGATTGAAGAGATGATTTTTAAGAACTTATCTATAGATTATTTGATTTTTCATTCCCTTCTTTCTTGTTTATTGTTCTTTAAATTTACCATAAACTAAACTCTATTTATCTAGATGAGATGAACCCTAGTTTTGATTGTATGGATTGAATGATTGGATTTTTAATCAAATCATCCTTAGGTTGAGTTATATTCATGATTTACATGATTTATCCTTAGTTTGTTGATTTGATATTTGATTAGGTTGAGTTATTTGATATTTGATTTATATTGATATTTGTTTATTGAGTAGAGATACCCTTGATTTGATATGATCACTCATGAATATTGAAGATTGCTTGGAACACTAGAGATAGGTTTACAAAATCCTTTGGCTTTTAATTCCTTGATCTTAATACTTTGCCTAACCCATTGAATAAAAAGAGATTCTATTTAATTTGCGTAGGGAATTAGGATTAATTCACTTGAGAAAGGTTTAATTCTACTTTTAGGATTGCCAAATTGATTCATTGTTTGGTTTGATTGATTCTGTAATTCATGAAATACATGAGGAGCTAGAGGGAGTTTCTATTTAGATAATCAACTCATTGATTCTTTTCCAATGATTTTGTTAATTTACTGCATTTAATTAATATAGTTTAATTTTCAATTTAATTTAATTTTAGTTTTCCTTGGAATTTGATTTACTAGACAATAGTTAACATTTGAGCTAATGCTTATATAGTTTCCCTGTGGGATCGACTTATTTTGTGCGATACTACCTGAACAATAGGTACACTTGCCTATAACTAGGGTACAATATACTAGAGTTTGTTTAACTTGGTGGAAGTATAAAGTTGACATCAACAAGCTATCAATCCTTGGTAGTAGGTATTTGTTCTTTGTTATCACTTTGTTCAGTTGTTGATAGTCGACACATAGTATGGGCGATCCTTCTCCTTCTTGATAGGTTAGAGAATTCTCAACAAGAATACTAGGTCTAATAGAACCCTTATCCAAAAGGTCTTATAGTTGTACTTTCTACTATGTTAGCTTTGCGGGTGCCATACGGTATGAGGTATAGAGATAGGTTAAGTATTCGAAAGTAGTTCTATGATGAACTCTATCTCTCAATTCAGTGGCATCCCAGGTGACTCTTTGGAAACACATCAGCACATTCTTCTATCACTGATATCTCATTTGGACTGCTGGAGATCTTCCTTATATCCACCTTATGAGCCAAATATGCTTTACATCTTACTTTATAAGTCCTTTAGTTCCAATAGTTGATGTCATGCTATCGAAAAACTCATTTCTGCCTTTCATTATGATTCTGGTCTTGAATTCTTTTGATAATTAGTGTGTGAATGATGCATAGATAACCAATCCATGCCCCATACAATGACAAATCTAAGTACTTCAGGTTCATGTAATTTAATTGGGGACCTTCTACCCTCAATAGTGGATGCCTTAGCCTATACTTTTATTCTTGCTCTTTTGATCCTTTTCGATTCTTTCAGCCTTCTTTGCTTTGTGCCTTGTTTCTATTTTCTTGTCCCTATTAATGAGATTAATAATGGTAGAATAAATCAATGGCCACTGGCATTTTACAAGGTGGAGTAATCGATCTTGTTTTGAACTTGTCAGTTTGCTTATCCTCTATTAGTGCGATGAGTGGTGCAAACTTGTTCAATCTAGTGCATTTTTTGCATCATCCATTATGGATATTCCAAGGTTTTCACTTTAGCTACTTAAACTAATGAACTCGATCTTTTCTCTCACCTTTGAAAAGGTACTAGTCTATAAACTCTTGTTTGACATAGCTCAAGTGGGCAAATTTCCTTCTTATAGTCTTTCCTTGATATGCATTTCGAAGTAATTCTATGTCTCCTCTTTCCACTATAGGTCAACTAGCTCGATTGCCTAGCCGCTGGAATAAGGTAATCTTCGGTTGAATTTATCCATCTCATTTAAGAACTCTTGGGAATCATGGCCTTCTTCCACCATAAATTGGAGGTTTTAGTCTTCTAAAATATGGAAGTGTCACTCCCTCATCTAGTAGTATCCTCTTGACATGCAATGGTGCTTGTACTTGCGAGGGTGGAACTCTCACTTCCTAAGGCGTAGATGGTGTTGTAGGGGTAGTAGGGGGATGGCATTTCTTACCCTTATCTTTGCAATTCTACTAGTTTGCATCTTAATTTGGAAATCTCTTATCTTATCATCTCTGTGTCTTATGGAGAGTTCTATTTGTTTCCATGCGAGTTGGTTAAAGCATTTAGGTGTTATATTTGAAGCTGTATTCTACACTACGCTCTCACTACTATGAAATGTTTCTCTTTTAGAATGGACTCATATACGAGGCGGCAAATCACATTACATGCCAATATTCAAATATAGCACAAAATCACATTCAATTAAACACTAAATATATCATCTAACACATAATAGGCATTTCAAGTACACATATATATCTTATGGTTCTAATACATAGCTTAGTTCTTATGCTGGTGCAAAATCATTTCATATGCAAATTATTAATAAGGTTCATATTACTTTTTCATGTATCACTTACCATATGGGGATCTCATGGATATATACTCATCACATTCATCACCAGTTGCATAATTTAGGCATATAGCAGAATATATAACAATTCATACTATTAACCTACTAGTTGTACTATCATCTCATGTATTCTCTTACTCATATAGTTATCACAAGTTTTATTCTTTGTTATCGCCTTCCCTTCCTTAGTATTATCTTTGTCATGATCTCTTTCAATATCTCCCATTAAGCATCTTGTGGGCTTCAAAGAATCTAGAGTGAGTCGCACGAGGAACACCTCTAAGTGAGATGGAGAGTATTGCTAAAAGTCATGCATAAATGTCATGGATGGTCAACATCGGTTGAGTATAAGTCACAGTTCTCTAAATCTCTAATCATTCACATTCTCCTCTTAGTTGGAAGAACTCGTGCTTCAGCTCATGAAAAGAATATCTTAACTCCTTGCTCTCCTCTCTAGTGCATTCTTTATGTTGGTCTTGAAATGTTTGCTTCATCTTCATAATCCATATAGATTCTAAGTCTTCTTTGAAATCCAACTCATAAAGCATAATCTTTCACACTGGAATTTGCATCAGATATAATTTCCTCCTTTTGGAACCCTCTCCTCTTGGGTGGCATTTACACAAAGAAATCAATTAGTCATGCCAAACAATATCACAGATAACAACCATAAGAGGAGTCAAAACATGGAAAGACATTACAGGACTTGTAATGATGATATGAAAGGTTTTATTTAAACACTTATAACTCTTATAGTCTACCAAAGTCTATACTTAAACTTATGCTTTGATACCACCTTTGCCACATCCCGGTCCTTCAGACATGACGATCCTAAGGCAAGGTGAGACATAAGGTCATCCAAATCCGTAGAACCCCTAATACTTTACACTAACTAATACATCGCAATCCCAATATCATAGCCCAACCTTCATTATTCGTTTATCACATTATCCAGCTACTTATGTTTTATGATTTATCTTAAGGTTCATTAATATCATCAATTATCCTGATCACATATTAACTCATAGTTCGTGCATCATAGTTCATAAACAGTTATAAGTTTAAGTTATATATGCCACAAGTAATACTAATAGATGACATCTCCAAATTATAGACTTCTAATACATGACTCTTAGAGCTCTAATTGAATACAGAGTTCACAAAACATATTACAAAAATCATCATTATTAATGGCAAAGCAACCTCCCAAGCAATGGTGGAAACTCAGGATGATTACCTTACTTGACCTGCTAGTTCTTCCTGAAAAATGTAAACCACTAAAAGGTAAGATAAACACAATGAGGACATGCTACACTAACATAATATGCATGCGGATAAAAAATAAAGAAACAGTGATGAATTATCTGGGTTTAATAAGAAATTTAGCAGAAACTAATAAATTGGAAGCGGTATGCTTTCTCACTATAAAAGAGTGGCTGCTAGTGCCTTAGCTTCCCCTAACACTTATCAAGGCGTAAGATTGATCAAGCCTTACGGCTAGGGCGTTTGACCCTTCCTAGCTAAAGTCTGAATATGCTCATCCACAAGCTTATTTCCATGTGTACAGGTCTGATGTATAACCCCACATCAGTCAAGAATTTCTGCTTTCAAAAGATTCATATATATATATATATATATATATATATATATATATATATATATATATATATATATATATATATATATATATATATATATAACATAACAATTAAACGATATAGCATGTACGAAAATAAATATGCCTCAATGATTCAATGGGATTTCAATAGTGGTCTCTTTAGCAATTGAATAACAAGGCATATGTGAGAGATAATATGGCTCAAGAATTCATTTGGATTTCAATAACAATCTCATGTCAAAATTTGGGGTATCAATAATGCAGGTGTGCAATTTAGAATCTGGCCAGAGGCCTTTATCATTTAATCCTAACATGGCAAGAAGGATACCATTTGGATATGAAAGATATAATGAAAGAACGTTTACTAGTACTTCAATGGTAATCTCATACAATAGTTTACTTATGAAAGGTTTCCAATAAGATTATGAAATTTGCAATAGCCTAAAAGCCATCAATGATTTAAAAAGAAATGTCATTTTAAGTATGATATGGATATTGGAAAGGCAATTGCTAGGATTACAATGAGTCTCACATGGGTACACAATATAGAAATAGGACCCTTTAGTGGTCAATCCTAGCATAGCAAAATATAATTTGGGTATAAATATCCAATGGTAACAATAGCTAGGATTCTATAGTTTCATATTATTTTCATGTGTCACAAGTATGGATGCACATATTGATGTTAGCATATTACTCACCTTGACTCCTTTGCTTCTAACTTAGTGATGCTCCTTAATCTCTCAAGCACCACCTTTTCCTTTGTTCTTTACAATGGTATTACACCATTCATATAACACTTAGTACCATACTTAGACATAATCTAAACTTAGTCTAACGCTAGCACACTAAGTAAGGCTACACAAATCATCAATCATTAATCATATTGAGTCATACCATAGAGGTTGACTTAAACTCATATTCATTTTCATAATGGCCGAATGGCCTAAATGCTCAATTCTCATCACATTAATCCAATTGCACTAATTCAACATTCACAATTCAAATACATGCATAATAACACTCAATCGCATCATCAATTACAATTCAACACAATTCAAGTAACCCTAATTTCTAAGTTCAATTTAGGGAAAACTATCAATTCATCAATCAAATTTCAAATTGACATTAGGATCATCTAATTGGCACTCATGTAAGCCCAATTACTCTTTCAATTGAAGTCAATTGCATTTGATCAAGGACACCCTAATTGGTCGAACCATGAAAATTGGGAAAAACACATTTCATGTAATCAATTCTCCAATTGAGCTTTAAATCATTCAATTCAAGTGTGGGGAAGCTCAATTGGACAATAAGGGTTTGGAAACCCTAACTTGGTTGAATGGGGTTATTTAGGGAAAACATCTAATTAATCATCAATTGACCAAATTGAATCTCAATTCATGAAATGAAATCATTCAATTGCATTACTAGACAATCAATTTGAATAATCAAACATAGGATCATAAAGTCACATTTGGTCAAAATCCCTAAATTTGGGAAATTGGGGAAATGTTCAATTACACTTCAATTAATCAAATTGAAGCTCAATTCATGTAATTAAACTATCTAATTGCACAATTACGTAATCAATTTGAAATATCAATCACTAATTCATAAGTCCATATTTGACATAACTATTCAAACTGGGGAAACTTAAAATTCACGCTTCAATTCTCCAATTAATCATGTAATCATTCAATTAACCACCAATCAAGCATAAATTGAGAGTCAATTGAATTCACCCTAGTGATGGGAATCCAATAGCCTTGCAAGATGTATACAAAGATATGCCCAAAAAGGAATTCAAGAAGTCTCTTCAAGATGATGAGGCGTCAAGCGAGCTGGGCTGAGGCGTTAGGCGAGCTGGGCTGAGGCGTCAGGCGAGCTGCACACAATGGGCTAGGCTTCTTATACCTTCTATTTTCAAATTTAATTATTTGTCTTTATTATCATATTGTCATTGGGTTGATTTTGTTAATTAAGCCCATATCTATCATTTTTCTGTTTTAAGTATTTTAATTACTTTTTGGGCCTTTTAGTTTGTTTAATTTAAACCCAAGTCCAAATTTTATTTAGTAAGAATTTTAGGGTTTGTAACTTAGCTAAGATGATATAAATACTTAGCTAATATAAGAAATAGGGAGACTTTTGATAATTTGAAAATATAGCCTTATGCTTTGTGAGAAAATTCTCAATTTCTGATCTTGCTTTATCCAACAATCTGAACATCCAAAGTTAATCACTTTATTTTGTTCACAACATAACAAGGTTTCTTGACACAGGTTCGTCATTGAGTTGAGATTTTTCCTTGCAAACTTGATTTGGCTTTTCTGAGGGAGTTTCTTCCAAGCATAAATGTATTAGATCTCAAAGCAGGTCATTTGGGGTTCGTATATATTTGGTATCAGAGCTTAGGCTCTAAATCAGGTTATATCCTTTTGTTTTCATTGTGTTTTCTGTTTTTGTTTTCTTGTTTCCGTTAATCCCATTTTCATTTATTGTTTTATGTTTTTGCCTATTTTCATTTTTTTTATTCCTTTGTTTTCATTTTCATTGACTTCGTTTCCTCTTGATTTCAGGTCTGAAATTCAAAAATAAAAAAAAATCCAAAATCGTTTGTCTTTTCATTTCTTTGTCTTCCATCCTTTCATATTTCTATTTCTTTTGTTCTTGTGTTTTCATTGGAAACCAATTCAATTCAGGAAGAAGGAAGAGAGGAATTCGTCTAAGCTTGACTTCAATTTCAATTTTGGCTTCTTGTATTTGGTCTTTAATTTGTTTACTTTTATTTTTATTTTCCTTTCAATTTGTTGCTGTAACTAAATTGAAAAAAAAAAAAAGAAATCGGTTAGAAGGAAAAAAAAAAAAAGAAAGAAAGGAAAGAATCTTAAAAGGAAAGGAAAAGAAAAGAAAAAGGAAAGAATCTTGGCAAAATCAGAATTATATAAGAATATATAAAGTGTTTGTTTCTAATTCTAAAGTAGAAAGGAAAAGGAAGATTGCTAAAATTCCAGCAAAATCAAGGAGAATCAAGAAGTTGACCAAATCAAGCCTACCTTCCAAAATAAGCTAGGATTTGCTTCCAATTTTAGTTTGAGCTTCCTTTTTCTATCCTGATTTATTTTGACTTTTCTTTTATTGTTTCCTTTTTTGTTTATAGTGTTGTCTTTGCTTTCCTTTTCATTTGTTAATCCTACTATGCTCCTTCATAGTTGCAATTCGGAAATTCAAATTTTTCTTTTAGTGTTGAGAAAATCACATTCTTTGATCCTTTTGAGTACACAATTCCAAGGGAAATAGGCCAATGATAAAATATCACAAGCTTTTCTTGTGATGTCCGTTGTTTTTGGCCAAATTCCAACGTTTAGGCCTCAAAATTCCCCTTTTTTTGGTTTCTTGGTAAATTTCGTCTCGCTATAACTTTCTGTAGGAAACTTCATATTGAGTGCTGTCAGTTGCGTTCTTCTTGTCTTGTTATTTATTTTATTTATATTTAATTTTATAATTTTTCCAATTTATTGGCAAAATTCGTGTTTTGTGTCTTCGTCCCATCCTTGTCGAAATCATCTAAGGTTTCTGTTTTGTTTTAAATTTGTGTCAAATTTCACTTTTAAATCTTGGTTAAATTGTTGAGCAAAAAAAAAAATAATAATTTGGTGTCATTTTGGAAATTGGCTCTTGTAAGAACTAAAAGAGAGAATTGAGAGGTAAAAGGCAAGAGTGTGAGCTTATCTAGAGAAAAGCCTGCTAGTTTGTGTGAAAATAGACATGAGTGAACATGAATAATTTATTACTTGAGTGAAAACATGTGAGGGAGTGAAGTAAGGTTATTTTTCTTTACTTACCTATCTTTGCAGGTTCAGATAATAACCAAGATAATGATTAAGCCTTCAACATGCAAGCTATTCAACAAAGCTTTCAATGGCTGAATGTTCGATTGGATGGCATGATGGACACCATGGAAAGATATAGTTCTGATCTTGATGAGTTGAAAAGAGCAAGCTCACAACAAACTCCACCTGGGAGGAGAGTCTAAAGAAGGCAAGAAGATGAAGATTCTAGATTCGATAATGACCTTAAAGATGATACCACAGAAAGGAGAGGATATAGAAGGGAAAGAAGGCAAGAAGGTAATGAGGGTATCAAGTTAACCATTCCTCCATTCAGAGGCAAAAAATGACTAGAAGTATACCTTGATTGGGAAAAGAAGATGGAGTTAGTGTTTGATTGTCATGACTACTCTGGAACAAAACAATTGAGACTTACCGTGGCTACATTTGAAGATTATGCCATTACTTGGTGGGATGACACCAAGCAAAGAAGAAGAAGGAATAAAAAAAGACCCATTGAGGATTAGCAAGATCTTAAAGCTTTAATGAGAAGGCGTTTTGTCCCTACCCATTTTTATAAGGATTTGCACAACAGATTACAAAGCCTTACTCAAGGAACCAAGAGCGTGGATGAGTATTACAAAGGGATGAAAGTTGCTATGATTCAAGCCAACATTGATGAAGATAGAGAGGCCACCATGGCTAGGTTTCTACATGGGCTGAATCGAGACATTGCCAATGTTGTCGAATTACAGCATTTTGTGGAACTTGAGGATATGTTGCATATGGCAATCAAGGTTAAGAGGCAACTTCTGTTCAAGGACAGCAATCGAAGTTCATCTTCTTCATATTCATCCAAGCCACGAAAATCAAGTTGGAAGGAAGATATAGGGATTAATTCCAAGTCTAAATTTGATTCAAGAAAGGGACAAGCTGTACCTTTGTTATAAGAGAGGGAGAAAGGTAAATCTAAAACTCCAAATCATTCTCATGATATTAAATGCTTTAAGTGTTTGGGTTCAGGACATGTAGCTTCCCAATGCCCTAAGAAGAGGGTGATGATCACATTCCATGGAGAGCTATTTTATAAGAGTGACAAGGATGATGACAATGACAACATGCCCCCTTTGGAAGACAGAAGTGATCAAGAAAATAGTGGAGATGAAATCATAGCAATGCCAGAACGAGGAGAGTTGTTGATCACAAGGAGGATTTTGAGTTCACAAGTTCGAATAGAAGATAACTAGCAAAGGGAAAACTTGTTCTACACTAGGTGCCTTATTCAAGACAAAGTTTGTAATTTAATCATTGATGGAGGTAGCTGTACTAATGTGGCTAGTTACAGTCTTGCTGAGAAGCTAAATTATCGACTTTGAAACATCCTAACCCTTATTATTTGAAGTGGTTTAATGAAACTGCTGGTCTTAAGGTTACTAAACAAGTCTTAGTTGCCTTTTCTATAGATGGGTGCAAAGATGAAGTCCTTTGTGATATTGTGCCTATGCAAGCCGATCACATTCTTTTTGGGAGGCCTTGGCAGTTTGATAGAAGGGCCATATATGATGGTTTTAAAAATTGATACGCTTTTGATAAGGATGGCAAACACATTACTCTTGTACCTTTTTCTCCTATGGAAGTATTTGAGGATAAGCTGAAAGAAAAGAGAGTGATGAGTTGAAACAAAAAAATGAGTGCAAAGATTTGAAAAGAAGAAAGAGTGAAGACTTAAGTCAAGAAAAAGAAAAAGGAGTGTGTGTGTTTGAAAAAGAAAAGAGGGTGTTATTCACTAACAAGTTTCCTTTACTTCCCTCTAGTTTTCTTACTTTTCTTTTCCAGGGATTCAAAGAAGGATTGTTAGGGAGAAAACATGATGCTCATTCTACATTCAATGCAACCCAAGTAACCAAGAAGGATGGAGAGAAGATTAGGATTATGATTGGAAGAATTTGCAGTGATGTGCTATAAATTCCTATCTATAGCCAAAGAGTTTTTTGTTTTGGAGGAATAATCTACAAGCTGCAATTCCAAGATAGATGTTATGTTACTTCTTCAATTTTTGTTTCAAATCCTTGTCTCCTCAATGGAAGTACAGATTCGAGGTCGAATCCTTTTGAGGAGGGAGGGAATGATAGGAATCCAATAGCCTTGCAAGAAGTATACAAAGATATGCCCAAAAAGGAATTCAAGAAGTCTCTTCAAGATGATGAGGCATTAAGTGAGCTGGGCTGAGAAGTTGGGCGAGCTAGGCTGAGGCATCAGGTGAGCTGCACATAATGGGCTGGGTTGCTTATGCCTTCTATTTTCAAATTTAATTATTTGTCTTTATTATATATTATCATTAGGCTGATTTTGTTAATTAAGTCCATATTTATCCTTTTTCTATTTTAAGTATTTTAATTAATTTTTAGGCCTTTTAGTTTGTTTAATTTAAGCCTAAGTCCAAATTTTAGTTAGTAAAAATTTTAGGATTTGTAACTTAGCTAAAATGGTATGTTGGGGTTCGTATCACCTAGGTTGGCTAAACCCAACAAAGAGGGAAAACCCTCACATGTGCCCTATTCCTAAATTGTCACTTACCATATTTTCAATTAACATGTAAATAAACACATATATGTATTATAAATTATGGTCCATGAAATTAAAACCCATTATTGGCC
The DNA here is from genome assembly GCA_947687605.1 of Reutealis trisperma. Taxonomy (NCBI): domain Eukaryota; kingdom Viridiplantae; phylum Streptophyta; class Magnoliopsida; order Malpighiales; family Euphorbiaceae; genus Reutealis; species Reutealis trisperma. Next base: position 3,061,312 of record CANTUT010000067.1, on the reverse strand, counting down.
AACCTATGTATGATGAAGAAGAGAAGAAAATACAAACAATCTTTGAAAATGATTCAAGAATTAACCTTGGGTTGAAGAGAGAGTGAGTTTTGATGAAGACTTAGCCTTGAATTCCTTCTTTCCTCAAAAGTCTAAGGAGGCTAAACAATATGGGAGAGGAAAAAGAAAGAAAACTTCAATTTACATGGAAAAGAACTCAAGAAATCTTCAAAGGACGAGAAAAGGAGAAAGTTTAATGAAGAACTCACCTAGAAATTCCTTTCCTACTCTTACTCTAATGGTGGCCAAATATTTGGTTCAATGGAGTTGTAGGTGTATTTTTTTTTCGTTTGGTTTTGGGAGGAGGAAGAAGTAGAAGAATATGATGTTTATATATGATAGATGGAAGGCTAGGGTTTTTAATTGGAAGGATCGTGATACCCTTAATGAATAGGAAGGAAGAGGGTATTAGGTCTTGGTTAAATGGTCATTTCATTAGTTATAGTATTTTAGATAAAGGGCTTTTGAATTTCTATAAACTTTAGTCAATTTCCATTTTAGTGAAAGTTAGTGGCTTTACCCAAAATGGTTAGACCATTATGCAACTTCAAAACTGCTACACCATTTACTTGAAATATCAATAGTCACATGCACACAAATTAGCTATTCACTTAATCACTATTACACATAGTTAATCACCTTTAGTCACTTAATCGCATTTTAGGCACAGTGAAAATAATTATTAGACAGTGCAAAAATTTCACAGTGTAATTATACCATAGTGCAATATAATTTCAAACAGTGTGAAAATGACAATATCATTTAATTTGCAGACATTGCTTATATTATCACAGTAAAATTTAATTTACAAGTACAATGTACCAGTAACACAGATAGTGTAGAAATTATACAAACTGCAGTGTAAAAATTATTAGAACACGGAGTAAAAATTATTAGAGCATTTTATAAAAATTATGCAGCTGCAGTGTAGAAATTGCATGGTCACAATGAGAGAGATATGCAGGGGTGTAGGGTATTACATTATGTTATATGTTAAGTCCAAAACTTGTTTGATAATTTATTTTTATATTTTAGTTAATTTTGTTCATTTTTTGTATTAGTTTAAGGACCAATCCAAATTTCACTTTTTTTTTTTCTAGAATTTCAATTTTCTAGTCTAGGAAGAATTCCTATTTAATTCCTTAATTAGGAAGAATTCTAACTTAATTTAGAATTTTAAAATACTCTTGAGTACCTATATAAACTAAAGTATCACTATGTATTTTGGGGTTGGTGTTATTATGGTTAATAAAATCCCTTTGAGTTTTTTTGTCAAGTTTAATTCTTGTTTGAATCTTTTGAAATTATCAAAAAATTCTCTTTTATGGTATTCAAACTTATCAAAGATTCATACCTTTGTGGCGTTCAAAACAATTTGTACCAAGGTGCGTAACCATAAGTTGATTTTGTGTCAAGGCTTCTAGTTCGAATATGATTTGACTTTTCTAGTAGTCGCTTCCAACTATATTGTTGTTGGGTCTCAAGTTTAATATATTTGGAGTTCACATAAGTTTGGTATCAGAGCATATGAAACTTAAGATCAAATAACACTAAGCTTATCTTATTTGAATTGAAAACCTTGACACAAAATCAACTTGTGGTTAGGCACCTTGGTATAAATTATTTTGATTGCCACAAAGGGATGAACTTTTAAGCCATAAAAGAGAAATTTTTGATAAGTTCAATAGATTCAAGCAAAAATTAAACTTGAGAGAAAACTCAAAGGAATTTATTAATCAAAATAACACCAACCCTAATATATATAATAATATTGAGTTTATGTAGGCACTAAAGAGTATTCTAGACTTCTAAATTAAGTTAGGAATTCTTCCTAACTAAGGAATTAAATAGGAATTCTTTCTAGACTAGAAAATTGAAATTCTAGGATAAAAATTAAGTGAAATTTGGATTGGGCCTTCGGCTAATAAAAAAAAGGCCCAAAACTAACTAAAAGATGAAAAGAAACTATTACAAATGGGTTTGGGGATTAATGTATAACATAGGTAGCCTGATAACATAGAAATCAACTTAATTATATCAAATTCGAGCTCAATGAAAATGAAATAAAATTATACAGACTTCTTGGATTGCATCATTCCCCCATGTTAGAGAAAACTCAACCTCAAGTATTGAAGGGATGAAGTAATAGGAACAATACAAAATTTGCCATCTTTCTTCCTTGATGAATTTTCCCATTTGAAAAACTTAAGAAATCTGAAAAATTGGTTAGAAAAAGTACTCTACACCATAAATGGCAAATGAGAATCAAGATGCCTTGCAAGAATCCTACAAATATTTGCAAGATAAAGATTTCAAGAAGGTTCTTCAAGGTTGTTATTTCTACCAAGATAGCCTACAAAGACATGCAACTATTGTACATGATTGGTGAATCATCCAAGAAGAATAGGAGTTTATATGAAGTTTCCTACAATCCAATCAAGGAAATTTGGATCACAAGCTTTGCATATGGATCCAATCATATTCAAGAAAGCTTCAAGGATTTTATCAACATGTTCAAACCCAACGTCAAAATAAAGAGGTTAAAACACATTCCAAGTAATTGGGGTCAAAACATGGAGAGTCAAGCTTCAAACATGGCCATGAGATGAAAGTGCATAAAAGCTGAAAACTAGCAGCATCGGGTGTCACGCCCGTGACGATTGCAAATTGAAAGCTCTCCATTGCTAGCATGATAGCGTTATGAGTGCAACGAGAACCTGAGCTATGTAATTCATTTTATTTTCTGATTTTTGTTATTTTACTTTAATTTTAGATGTTTTTGGGCCCCTATCAATATAATATAAGCCCATAGTCAATTAAATTAAGTTTGCTTAAGTAATTAATAAGTTTTGGGCCTACTTATGTTAGTTTTAAAGCCCAAAACGAGTTTAGGTTTATTTCTTGTTTAGAAATTAGTTTAGGAATCTATTTCTAACTAGGAAACTTCAATTCTTGTTTAGACAGATTTCCTAGTCCTTAGCTAATTTCAATTCAGGGTTGAGCCTCTATATAAACTCAACCATTCATATAAAAAAGAAGTTAAGTTATGATCAATAAAAATTCAATTTTCTTAAGAGTGTGATCTCTTGGTTTTGATTCTTGCTTGAATCAAGTTCATACAATCAAAGCTAATTCCTTTGTGCATATTTATTCCAAGGTTCTCTTTCACGAGTTGGTATTGTGTCGTAGAGATCATCATCCAAAGGTGATCACATTCCAAGGTGCTCTATCACAGGTTGGATTTGGGTCACGGATTTGAGGAAAACCCGATTTAGCTTTCCAAGGAGTTGTTTCCAAGCATAAAGATAATTGGGTCTCAAATTTAATATACTTGGGGTTCATATCAGTAGCCTACAACAACACTAGAAAAATATTGCATCAAGCCCTAAATTTATTGCATTAGGCCTACAACAACATTTTTCAGAGTTGTAATTTTGGGCATTGTTATTTTAGCTACGATAACACTTTTCTTGATCTACTGTAACACTTAAAAAGGTGTTGCAATCAATGCAACACTTTTGCCCAAAAAAATTATGCAATACCTTTGAAGAGTAACACTTTTTAATGCAACATACTTAGCAATATTTTTTAGTCTAAATGCAATTTTTTTGCAATTATCTAGTGCAATATTTGGCAATACATTTTAGTCCAAATGCAACTTTTTAGGGCCTAATTGCAACGCTTGTTTAGCTTAATTGCAATAATTTGTATGACATGTGCAATGCTTTTTTTTAGTGTAAAGCAATGTTTTCCTGAAAGCAAATGTATCATTAATTTTAAACAATTGCAATACTTTTAACAATGGATCAAAACATAACCATTCAATTAAATTGGATCAAAATAAAAAAAATACAAATAGTACAATAATCATGCAAGGTATCATAATATGCAAAGTATCATAATATTTAAAATACATATCATAATCATTCGCAAGTTGTTTATGTTGCAATAACTAAAATCCTTCATCCTTTCTTTTCATATTCTTTTAGAAGCCCCAATTTTGCATCAACCATATTACTTGAGATTCCTGCAAATATAAATTAAAGACAATAAAGATAAAATGCACAACTCAAGTTCTAAGACTTTAACCAGTAAAGAACTCAAATTATGCTTATCTCAACTAAATCAATATTTCAAGTTAATTTTAATATCTCAAACTTATTAGAGACACAAATTCATGATGATTTGAGAATCAAAAAACTAAATTTTAATATTAACACATTTATAATATTCCTTTAGTGGGAAGAACACCAACTACATTTATTCTCAATTTTCAGTGTCCAATCTAGTTATTATTTATTCTCAATTTTCAGTGTCCAATCTAGTTATTTAGGTCACATTGGTGACTTGTGTAAGTGCACTAATGAATTGAACAGGAATTATGGAAAAGAAACATAAATTTGGATTAGTTAGATAATTTGAGAGTATAGATGAACTTTACATGCAAAACCTGCTGATCTATACAAGTGTTTCCTAGTTAGATAAATTAGGCAATTCAACTTACAAGTCTATGCTATGCAAAAAATCCCATAATGATTATTCTATTCAGACTTTCTTTCAAATTTTCAGAATTTGAGAGTATCAAAATTTGGAATCAAAATTGAATATTGCGACCTCAATCTCATAATAAATTTAAATAAGTAAATTAAATTATATAACTATTTCTTCTCATTCAATATTTTATAGCAAAAATAAGAATAGAAAAAGGAATAATTACAATATTAGCAAATCAAGAAATTTGAGATTAAAAATTAGATTAAAGTGTACATTCAGAGAATTAAGAACCTAAAAATTGAAAATAATTGTCATCTTCTCCTCTTTGAAAGCATAAATTAAATATAACATTAAGAGAATAAAAAATTAAATTAAAGAGAATATTCAGAGAATTAAGAACCTAAAAACAATTGTCTACTTCTTTCAATGCTTTCCTTACCAACTAAGGCTTTTGTAGGTATTCTTCAATGATAAAGGAGGTGATTTGTTTGGGTGCAAGTGGTGAGTGTGAGATAGCTGAAATTGATAGAGGGAAGAGTTTGTTCTTGTGAGTGAATCGATGACAGAGTCCATTTCTGGGTTTTCCTATCATGAACACCAGTGTCAAGAACTCATTAAGTTTGGCGAATAAAACACCATCGGCAACGAATTGTGACAACACAATCACAAAAGAGTAAACAAAAATGAATTATTAAGTTTGAAAATAGAAAAGGGGTGAAAGATCTTCGCTTCTTGCTCATTTAGGTTGCTATTTTGTTGGATTGAACTCAAGCTATGATTGGTTTATAAAATAGCCAAGAAATGGAATAACTATTTTATGTAGAATAATTATTCTAAACTTTGGTTCAAATTTTAGATAAAAAATACTAATCCTATGGAAATAGTAATTTCGTAATTTTTATGAAATATATATTTCACAAAAAAGTAAAGAATTGATATTTTTTATACTATGAAATAGTGTATTTTCATTTTTATCCTTAAAAAAATATTGACAAGTCCAAACTTACCACTATTGCCTTATTTTTTTTATTTTCAGATTTTTATTTCTATTTTTTAAATTTTAAGTCAAATAAAAATTTTATTTATTATGTATTTAAATTATTTCTCGAATAAAATTTAGTAAAATTATATTTAATTTTAATATTAATAATGAAATTAATTTATAAGGATATAATGATGATTTATATGAATAGAATAGTTATTCTTTGCTATAAACCAAATTATGAAATTAAAATAATTATTTTATTTATACTCTATTCTATTTATCAAGAATAATTATTTTATTTTTTGTATATTTTATTCCGCAAATCAAATATAACCTTAGAATTAGAAAGCGAAGCGAAGATATGTGGGAAAAGGAAGAGAGATGAACAGATTTTGGCAAAAAGATAAGGTACAAGTTAGGGTTTCTAAGAAAGATCTGATAATGCTATGTAAAATTTTTAAAAACCCAAGCAACAAATAAAGTAAGAAAGGAGAGGCCAAGGGAACAGATGACATTTGATTAACATGGACATGGGCTACTACATACCATCGTTTCCCATAAGTGGGGGGACATAAATCCACATCCCGTCTTATATATATTAATAGATTCTATATATTATAATAAGCTTTAGGCTTGGTGAATTAAGGAGGACTCATACGTTATTAAAATAAAAAATATTAATAATCTCTTTTTAAAATAAACAACAGTAAATTTAAAATGTATTTAAAAGTAAATTTAATTTTCTAAAATAAATAAATAGTAAATTTTAAATATATTATAAAATAAATTTAAATTTTTAAAATAAAATATTATTATTATTATTATTATAAAACTACTATCTAAATAAAACTATGCAATTTAATGTTACAAAATGTAATGATTTTTTTTTGAGGCTTGATTTAAAATCTCATAGTTTTAATATTGCAAAATTGTTGATTTTTTAATTTACTTTTAATTATGCAGCACTTTAAAGTATTATTTTTATTTTAAAAGTATGGCATTACTTTTCTTCTTCTTATTTTCAACAATGCAACACCTTAAAACTGTTGCATTTGTTTATTTTTCAACTTTAATATAGTGCAACACTTTATAAGTGTTGCATTAGCTAGAATGATGCAACATTTCTATCAAAGTGTTACATTAATTTTTTTATTTTCTACTTTTTATAAGGTCTAATGCAACACTTTACACATAATGTTGCTTTAAACCAAATTTAGTCCTATATGAGGTAATACTTTTAGAGCAACATTTTCATTTTGGTTACCGTAGACCATTTATGCTGTAGTGACATCAAATAAAACAAAACTCACATTAGAATTAGAAACATCTTTAGTCTCTTGGAAAACAAAGTCAATCTCCTTTGTTTTTTTTTTTTTTTTAATTTTTTTTCTTCTTGAACTTCTAATGGAATCACCACTTTTTCTTCTTCCAATATCTTTTGAGGAGTTTTAAGTGATAGAATTTCTTCATGAATATCAACTTCTTATACCTTTAATGATGTCTCTTCATTTCAAGTTCTAAAGGTATCAAGTCTTTTTCATGATTATCTTTTACAACATTGGTATCCACCCAATCATATTCACAAGTGACTTGGATGGATAACATATTATATGTTTAACCTCATCATCTTTTTTCTTTTTTCTTTATCTTCTCCAACTGTGGCTTAGATTCATATTATTTTTCTATATCAGCTCTATGTTCATCAAACATTGTACCACTCGCTTGAAGTCTTGATACATATTCTTCCACATAGTGGATAGTTCTCTTATTTCATTCTTATTCATTATATATAATAAGATATTAAAATTTGACACCAAATATTGAAGAAAATTGACACAAATTATTCGAAATAAGGAACAACATTGAATTGAAGAAAAATAAGGAAGAACAAAACTCAACACAAAACAATTTTAAGAAAACAAAACTGCAAGAATTCTAATGGTAAGATTCTTTTTTTTTTTTTTTTTTATCTTTTATGAAGTAAACAACTATTTCTTAACTAAACAAAAAGAAACAAGGACAATAGAATCAAGTAGACACTATTAGGACCAAGTTTTGAGCAAGATGAACCAAGAACTAAAGTCGTGAAATATTTTTTTTTCAAATTTTGAATTCAATATTTGAATAAGAAAAGATGATTTGTGACCTAATTTGATAAGATAACACAAAAGAGAAACAAACGAAAAGAAACCGAATCAAACAGAAAGATGTGAAAATAAGAAAACAAAACAAAAACAAAGAAAATGAGACACAAATAATGAAAGTTATGCAAACTTGATTTAGAGCCAAAGCTCTAATATCAAATTAATAGGAACCCTAAGTATATTAAACTCTCATCAACAATATGATTAAAAGTGACTTCTAGGAAAGCCAAATCAAATCCAAACTAGAAACCTTGACACAAAACTAACTTGTGGTTAGGCACCTTAGTATAAACTGTTTTGAACGCTACAAAGGTATGAAACTTTGGTAAGTTTGAATGCCATAAAACAGAAATCTTTTTATAAGTTCAAAAGATTCAAATAAGATTTAGACTTAAGAAAAAACTCAAAGGAATTTTATTAATCAAAATAGCACCAACTCTAAAATACATAGTAATATTTGAGTTAATATAAGTACTTATGAGTATTGTAGACTTCTAAATTATGTTAGGAATTCTTTCTAATTAAGGAATCAAATAGAAATTCCTCCTAGACTATAAAACTGAAATTCTAGAATAAAAAATAAGTGAAATTCCTATTGGATCTTAGCCTAATATAAAAGAGGCCCAAACAAACTAAAATATGAAAATAAATTAATATAAAAAGGTTTTGGGTTTAATATATAATATAGACAGCCCAAATAACATAAAAACCAATTTAATTAAATTAAATTCAAATTTAATGAACAACCTAATAAGATAGAAACCAATTAAATTTAGATTAAATGAAAATGAAATAAAAATACAAAGACTTCTTAGATCATATCATCCTTTATTTCTTTTTCTCTTACTCTCTCTATGCTTCTTTCTTAGTTACATACAAAAGAAAAGATGATAGCTTTTTGTCTTTCTCTTCCTTTTATATTTCTTGCTATTACTACCATCTCTTGGTAGTAGGTGGGAAAAGAAGGACAAAAAGATGATAGAGTCAATCTTGTCCCATTAAGCCAAGAAGGAAATACCACTTTGCCTTTAATAGTTATTGAAATTTCCTTTTAAGACAAAAATGAAATTACCACTTTGGTATGGAGAATTCTTCCATTTACCAAGCCAAGGAGGAAATTACCTCCTTGGCCCTTAGTGAAATTCTCCTAACTCCTAAACCCATCTAATGGGCTAGGGTTTCCATTAAGCCCAAAGTGCATCTTCTTCCATATCACATATGGGTTAGGCTTATATCACATATAATAGCCCGATTATTTTTCTCAATTTATTCTAAAATCTTTTCAATTTAGTCCTTCTCATCTATATCTCATACAAGTTAAGATTGAATTGACATAAAACCCATTGTGAATTAGACTTCAAGAGATGTTAGAGTCCTTGTAAATTTAATTACAAGTTTAATCTTATTACCACTAATTAATTAATTAAACACTTTAATTAATCATCATGGTAATTGTTTAACTTGGTTAGTGAACACTATATAATATGTGACTTTTTAGGTTCATGTCTAATTAGTAATATGATTAAAAAAATATATTTTCATTTTATACTTAATCTCATAAGTCCTAAGTGATGCCTAGTATTGCATATTACAACTACCTAATTGGAAATGAATGTTCATTATACTTGCTTGTTAAATCATTCAAGAGGTTGCATAAAATTTCTCATAAACTAATCAAGGATATTTGGATCTTGAGCTTTGCATATGGATCCAATTGTGTTCAAGGAAGCTTCTAGGGCTTAATCAATCTAGTCAAGCCCAATGTCAAGATGAAGAGGCCAAATTATGTTCCTATTTGCTCGAGCCTAATCTATTCAAATGTGTTTACAAGGCTACCATTCCTCATTCTAATTGGACCTTCCGTATTTGGGCTTTTCAAGTTCAATTTCTAATGTTTTATTTAGTGTTTGGGCTGCCTATGATACGTATATAGCCTAAGAGTTGTTTAAATTACTTTTATTTTCATGTTTTAATTAGTTATGGTCCTATTTTATATTAGGTTAAAGGCCCATCCGAATTTTATAATTTAATTAATTAGATTTCAGTTTCTAGTTAGAAAATAGCTTCTCTATAGGAAGGATTCCTAACTTGTTTTAGAATTTAGTTCTAATTTAGTTGTTATCTAGGAATTAGTTTCCAATTAGGAATCTTCAGTTCTTGTATAGGAAGATTTCCTAGTACTTAGCTGATTCTAATTTAAGGGTTGAACCTCTATATAAACTCAATCATTCATGTAAAATTCAAATAAGTTTTTGATCAATAAAAATTCAGTTTATCCTAAAAGTGTTATCTCTTATTTTTTATTTTTACTTGAATCAAGATCATACAATCACAACTAAAATTACTTTGTACGTATTATTCCAATGTTCTCTTTCATAAGTTGGTATTGTGTTGCGGACTTGGAAAACCTAATTTAGCTTTCCAAGGAGTTGCTTTTGAGTGTAAAGATATTAGGTCTCAAATTTAATATACTTTTGGTATCAGAGTTTAGGCTCTAAATCATGTTATATATTTCTATTTTGTTTTATTTTCTATTTTCATTTTTTCTTGTTTCCATTTGTTTTCCTTTCATTAGATTCCATTTGTCTTCATTTCATTGATTATGTTTACTTTTATTTTAGAACAAAAAAATTAAAAAAAAATCAAAATCATTTTTAACTAGTTTGTTCTCGTTCTAAATTCTGAATTGTTTCATTTTTGATAAAGCTCTTGCCTTGTCAATGAGTTGCCTAATTATAGGCCATTAATTTATGGATTTATTAAGCTTGTCATTTAAAATTAATGTATTTAGATATTGCTTAGAAATGAAATGTTATGATAATTTTTTAAAAGTATAAATACATCCTCTTTTGTTTGTAAAAGATTTAAGAGTTTTTCTAAAATCAGCCTTAATAAAAGGCAAAAACACTTATAATTAATCTTTTGCTATATTTTGTATTTTTATATTTATGATATTACACTGCTAGTCTAGTAGTATAGTGATCAAGTGTAAATGCAATTTGTGGTATTTGGCTTCTCTTGTCAATCAATATATTATTATCTACAAATTTTACAAGATGAATTTTTCTAGCAACTATCAAGGAGAAATTTTTTTAAAAATTTGATATATATTCCACTTTCTTTTTAATTTTTACCTAAAACAATGAAAAAAAAAAAAAGGCATAGAATAAGTTATTGTTTTACTTCCATTTTCAAACCTTGTAGATTAGTTATATATATCAGGTGTGATATATTTTAAACTTTTAATTAATAAAGAATTGATTTGGCTATTCCACTTGCAATAAAAGAAAAAGAGAGTATCGATTCAAATTTTGAGAACTTGAAATTAATTTGTAGGGCAGAAATTTTATCTTTAGATACATTTGCATTTTATATCACATTATCTTGTTTTTTATGAATTAAATAAAGAGCAAATAAATTCAAGTGTCTTTTTTAGTTTGAGGCTCTGTGCTGATAAACTCAAGTTTATTAATCACATAGTACAGAGATAATTAATAAGCCTTCAGGTTGTCTGACTAAGCAAGGTAGTGAGGTGCTCATCTATTTAGGATTCTTAGTTACTGACACAATAAAATTTCATGAATTAGAGATGTTTACACATTTATACTATTAATGGGTGATAAATATGTCTCTATGTAGTTCACCCTTAAAGATATGCATTCAAAATACATTTGTCCGTCTACTTATTTAACATTGTTGATTGATGTAATGCCTCTTTAAAGGGATAATCTTTATTTATCTAAGATATTGTCACAACCCAAATTTTTAGGTTGTGATGGTCCTAGAACTCAGGGAGACATTATACTTTAGTGCCATTTAATGACCATGAATAGAACATCATTCACAAATGTGAATAAATACTATCCATACATTCTTACTTACTATCATTGGTATATATATACATAACAAATGTTATCATTGGTTTACATTACTCTCCAATGCAACATATTTTAATGCTAAGCCTTTAAACACCATGGAGCTCTAGATTGATTATCCTCAGGATGTCACAAGCAACACAAAACATAACACTTTTAGCAAGTCCCAAGCAAAGAAGCGTAGCTCAGAATTTACCTTACTAACGAATCACCCTGACCTAGAAAATTTTAAACAACTACAAAATAAGATAAGCTCAATGAGTATATAATAATATAAAAAAACATTAAGGTAATATAAGAGGTCATCACTTGGGTCAATTCAAGGTAGCAATGGAGTGATGTTAATCAAAATTGGTCATATTGAATTTTGGAATGCATTTTAGCAGAAATAATAATGTCTTGGAAGTGAAAACTTCCCACTCATGAATATTAAAGAGTAGTGGCCTAAGCCTTGCTCACTCTTATGCATCACATTATAAAAGACTGATCGGGCCTTACGGTTAGGTGTTCCCCCCTAACAGAGGTTGGGTACTCTCACCCTACCTATGGGCTTATACAAAGTGCATAAGGTCTAATATATTTCCTCACATCACAGAGGATTTATGCTTATTCATGGGTATTAATGAAAGACATATCCAAGGTCTACAATAGGAATTCAATGAAAAATAATTTAGCATATTAATCACATTCTCATCATTGAGCACAACATAGGACCTAGGTAGGAGGCTCATCATGGTCAAATATCATATAAGGAAGATATGAATTTCCAAAGGGTTTAACAATTAATAGGCAACCATATATCAAATGTCTTTTTAATTATATGTCAAGGGATGGTAATTCAAGTAATGGTTGCCAGCAATAAGGCATAATTACATCATATTATTAAGTACTCACCTTAACTCCTTTGCTCTTATTGATTGTTCATTCTTGATTAATTTAATGTCCTTCACGGTCTTGAGCAATTTCTTGCCCTTGCCTTGAAGTTCTACACCCATAACATTTCAATTACATATCAATTAGTAACTAATGGTGTTACTAATTATACCTTATACTTGTTTTATTACTTCAACTTATAATAGAGAGTTATCAATTCAACTTATAATAGAGAGTTATCAATAGTGTCATATACATACTTATACTTATTCTTATTTCTAATCATTTTCAAGCTAAATTCCTCATTTAATTTACCAAATCTCAAAATTCCCAAATTGTTCCATAAACCCTAGAATTTAGAAAAAACTATCAATTTCCCTTTCACACCTCAAATTAACTATAGATTCACCAAATTAACACCTAGGTAATCAATTCCCATCAATTATTTTGAGTTAATTCACTCTTATTCATATGAACCCTAGCTTGTCTGACTTAGGTCAAATTTGGGGAAAACCTATAATTCCTTATCAAATCTTCAAATTAGTTATAAAAATATGAAACTAACATAACATATACCATATATGATCACTCAATTACTACAATCTAGTATTACAACACTAAGTTCCCTTTTTAACTATGTTTATGCCTTTAAGATTTCCAAGTCTCAAATCAAGTTCCCAAAATTCATTTTAACAATTCTAAATCATTTTCCTTCATCTAAAATAACCATATATATATTCAATTAGAATTTAGAACACTTCCTTGATCATTCACTAATGTTAGCCTAATTCTCCCTTTAGTGATACTTAGGTATTTTCATGCTTTCTTTTCCTATCTTCTCATTAATCCTTTAATTCTCTAGCCAAATCTCCATATTTCATCTAAAATCATCCAAAACTACACCTTATGTATGCTCACCCTAAGTTGGTTGAATTCTTCTTATGGTGTGGAAGAGATTTTATGTAACCAAAATACTAAAATCATCCTTAGAACATAGAAAAGAGAAGCTGAACATAATTTATCATATTAGTTAGCTTTGATTTGTTAAAGTTCTTGTTGTAATTGGTGTAGAGAGAATCTCTTTTTCTTATTATGAAACTTTACTATAGAGATAGGCTAAATGTTGTTTCATAACATAATTTTGCTTATATATATAATGGGTTGGATGGTGAGGATTTGATCAAGCTAAATCCAATAGTGAAGATTTAATCTTAATGAATGGCTAAGATTTTATCAAGTTGGATGGTTATGATTCTCTCTACAATGGTAATGTTCATCATGTGGTGTTGGAGTGCTCAAAATGAACCTAGACTCATGTAGAGAAGATGAGAGTTCAACTTGGTTTAGGATTTTGACTTGGTTAATTTTTTGATGGCTAGCTTGGTCAAATTTTATGACTCTCTCTCTACTACATACTTTTTTTTTTGTCTTGGGCTAAATATTTTTAGCTCATAAGTTTTGATGCTCCCTAACTCTTGGGCCCAATGGGCCAGCCACCTTCTATTTGGCTTGGGCCTTTGTTATTTCAAGGCCCATTAACAAGCCCATAAGCCCATTAACATACTTAGAAATTTTCCTTTTAAATTCTTTTCTTTCCTTTCACTATAACTTTCAAATTTATGTTCTCTAACTTCTTTATACATGTCATTAGCTACCACATGAACTCTATTTAATTCATTAGAGCATAATTAATCATAATAAAATCATATACTAGGCAAACATTTCAAATAGTGTCGCAACGTTCTTAACTGATTCTCTTTCATTTCTATACTGTGCTAACATTCAAAGGTCTAGTCTTTTAGCATCATTAATAACTAGAATGAGCTATGAAATACTTGGGTATTACATTTTTCCCCCTTAAAAAAATTCATCCTTGAATTTTTAAAAGAACTTACCTGTTACTGATTAAACAATTATGGATACTTCCGAAGCATATCATCTTCTCTTACCCACGTACATTCTTCCACATTATGGTTACGTCATTGGACTTTGACCATTGGTTATCCTTGTTTTGAAGCTTCTTCACTTATCGATCCTGCATAGCGAGTGGAACTTCTTCATAGGAAAGGTCTTGGTCAATCTTGATCAATTGTGGGTGCAATACATGTGAGGGGTCAGGAATGTACTTTCTTAACATCGACACGTGAAAAATCGGATGCATATGTTCCAATGCTAGAGGCAATGCTAACCGATATGAAACTTCTCCGACCTTATCAAGAATCGTAAAAGGTCCAATGAAGCGTGGGGATAGTTTTTCCCTTTTACCAAATCTCATCACTCCTTTTATGGGGGAGACTTTCAAAAAGACATAGTCATTGACCATGAAATGGACATCCTTCCTTTTGGGATGGGCATAACTCTTTTGGCGGCTAAAAGCAGTCCTTAATCTTTCCTGAATAATCTTCACTTTCTCAGTGGCTTCTTTAATCATGTCTGGAGCTTCAAGATATTTTTCACCCACTTCGGTCCAATAAATCAGAGATCGGCATTTTTTGCCATATAATGCCTTGTAGGTACCATTCCTATAGAGAAATGGTGTGAACCCTTACTTTTGCACCTTCTAGTATGTGTTTGAACCTTAGAAGCACTTAGGCTCGATAAACAAACTTTTTGAAGTCAAAAACACTCAAAATGATAAAATCAAAATATCTTTTCTTAACATTTGAACCCTTTCAAATCATCCGGGACTGAATAACAAATACAACGCAACTAGAATTGTGAAAAACGGATGAGAAATGAGCAAGAATGGGTGAAATGAGCGAAACGGCATTGTTGTTGCATAGCTTTGAGGCATTGCCGCAGAGCACTTTGCAGTGCTGCAGAGCCTTTTGCGGCATTATTGCAGAGGCCTGTGTGGCAACCAGAGCATGTTTCAGTTTTTCTCTAATCCCACATTGTATTTGAACAATTTCTATGCTCTAAAGCTCCTCTTATATATAGAGGGCCTCCCCACACTTCAAGAGACAAACTTCTAGAGCTTGAAAAGCAATAACTTCAAGCAAACTGCTTTGCATTTGCTCCTTGTTTTGCAAAGTGAGTTGGGGAGATTTTTCTCCTTGATTCCTACCCGACTAGTTTAAGGCTTTTTGCCTGCCTGTTTGAGGCAAGTCTCTTGCCCAAGGCTTGTATTTGCCACCCAAGGCTAGTAGTCGCCCGTCACCCAAGGCTAGCCGCTGCCAGCCATCTGAGGCTATTCGCCACCTGCCATCCAAAGCTAGCCACCGCCTGCCATCTAAAGCCATTCGCCGTCCATCATCCAAAGCCAGCCGCTGCCCGCCATCCGAGGTAAGATTCTTTTCCCTTTTTATTTGGTTTAAAGTTCATTGCATCTTTTAGTTATTTAATTAAATTGATTTATCTAGGTTGCTAGCTAATCAACTTGGTAGTAAATTAAGTTAATTAATTAACTCAACCCTCTTTTAATTAATCAATCAAAACATGATAAAGTGGCTAGCCTAAACTAACCCTTTCACAAGAAGGGAAAACTGCATGGGTTCTAATTCCCATTCAAAAGGATATGTAGGCATGCAACTCTCCCCCCTATCACCTTCTTCACTTACTTTTGTGTTTGTTTCCTTGCTTTATTATTAGGATTAGTTTGTGAAATGTGTGACTTCCATAGAACCTATAAGTATTAGAGGAGGTATCCCCTATGTTTGGGATTTTATTTGTAATGTTAACTTTCTTTTGAACTATTACTTGTATTTATTATATGGAGTCAATGATCATGCATATTATCAATTGTCCATGCATTTTAAATTATTCATGAAATATATTTTAAGTCACTTTTATATTATTTGGCCAAACTTATTTTGTTAAATTAAATCGAAAACCTAGTCCCCAAATCCTCTTTAGTTTCGAGGCTAGTGATCTTTTTCCTTTAGGTAATAATTAGAGTCAAATAGGTTTTTTTCCTTATATTTTCCCAAATAAAAACAAATTAAGGTGGAGACTCCTAAAAAAAATTTTCAAATCTATCAAAGATAAGCTCGAGGGCTTCCTCGTGAGTTCTTTCCCAAATGAGCATTTCGATCCCCTTTAGCAGATTGGACCGGTGCTCGGGCTAGGCCTCATAGTTGGTGACTCCATTGGGGAGTAACTTTCTTTTAATAAAAGGAAAAAATAAGTGGACTACTAATTGGATTAAAAAGAGTTTGGCCTTTTAATATGATTGTGACTTTGTATGCATCACTTGCATAGGCTCTTTGCCATCCAACCTAGTTTTAGGAAAACAATGGATAGTGAGTAACATCAAGTGAGTAAACCTCCTTGGGTCTATTTACCGATAGTGAAATCATCCACCCCGCGACGAATCCTTTGATCCTTTCAAAGGTGTAATGAATATGACTGTTGGACCCACGCAAGGCTCTTTGACTCACATGTGGTTAGCTATATCACTGCTCTAGTGTGATGGGTACCCAAATCAAGCCACCCTTACCTTTTCATGTAATGAACTTAGATCCTAGCCTTAGGTTGTATGTACCATAATTAAAACCTTGCATCTTTGCATTTTCATGAAATCTTTTCGTCATGCATCTCATACATCCATGTTGTATAGTAAAACATGCATTCATCTTAAATCTATGTTATACCTTGAATCGAAGAAGGGTCATATACTCACTTTTATCCCAACACCTTCATTTCTAAACTTTAAACACTCTCACCTCTAT
The DNA here is from genome assembly GCA_947687605.1 of Reutealis trisperma. Classification (NCBI taxonomy): domain Eukaryota; kingdom Viridiplantae; phylum Streptophyta; class Magnoliopsida; order Malpighiales; family Euphorbiaceae; genus Reutealis; species Reutealis trisperma. The sequence continues at coordinate 3,044,232 of CANTUT010000067.1, read as the reverse complement.
ACCATTCACCTTTGCCCTTACAAACCTTAAGCCATCACCCTAAATCTTACTCCTTTACATTAGCCTTTAACCTAAACACCAATACCCTAACCCTAAACCTTACCCCTTTACCTTAGCCTTTAACCTAAACACCAATGCCCTAACCCTAAACCTTACCCCTTTACCTTAGCCCTCAATCTAAACACCAATACCCTAACCCTAAACCTTACCCCTTTACCTTAGCCCTTAACCTAAACACCAATACCCTACCCCTAAAACCTTACCCTGTTACCTTAGCCTTTAACCTAAATACCAATACCCCAGCCCTAAACCTAAAACCTCATTTCCCTAGCCTTGACCTTAAACACCTCTAACCTTAAACATTGTTACCTTAACCTTACCCAAAATGTCTTCGCCCTAAATTGTAACCTAAAAACATATCTACCCTTCTCTTACCCATACCTTGCCAACCTAGCAACAAGACACCGTCACTCAACATCTTTGGCCTATTACCTTCAAAACCAATCCATTACCCCCAGATTGACAGATTTCTATAGCCTATACCCTAAATCATCAAGACACTACCCTAAGCTTAATATCTTTGACCCAACACAATATCCTTAAGCCCAACACCCGTGACCCATCACCTTTCAAAACTAGTATGTTACCCTTAAGCCCCAATAACTTTAGCCTAACACACTATCTTAAATCCAATACCCTTGGTTCAATCTACTACCTTAAGCCCAAAACATCTGCTCCATCATGCCTTAAGCCTAAAAAATGGTTGGCCTATGAAACAACAACAAAGCCTTTTCTTTTAGGATCTGCATGCCTATATCTTTATCACCTCTTCTATTCCATACCCATCACTTACCTTGTTGCTTTAGTTTGAAGGTACTAATGGCCCACCCACTTGATATGGCTTCCTTGACCACACTTGTGACCAAAGTCCTTAAGAAGCAGGAAAAGCATTTCCAAGCTATCCTAACTGCTCAACAAGCCCAATTCGAGGAACGAAGTCAATTCATCATTGAGGAAGTTCGAGCTATGATTAACCAGGTCACCCTTAGCCGTCCTAACCCAAACTATCCTAACCCAAACCTTATCTTGAACTCGACCAATCCTAGCCCAAATTTAAGCCAAGCTAACCTATATCTAAACCAAGGTGAGGAAATTTTCTCTTATCCAGACATTAGATTGCTCATGGAGAAACTTAAAGCCATGGAAAGAACCATCAAATCCCTATAGCACCGCGATGATCTAATTGATGTGGATAGTTTAACCTTATTTCCTGATGCCAAGCTCCCTCCTAAATTCAAAATGCCTGAATTGGAGAGATTTGATGGAACCACTTGTCCCAAAACCCATCTGAAGATATATGTGGAGGCAATGAACCATTAGGAGTTAGGGATGAGCTCCTTACTCAATTGTTCCAACAATCACTAACTGGTGTTACTAGAAGATGGTTCCTTTCACAAGACAAGAGCAAGAAAAAGGACATGGGATGATAACTATTGTGCCTTTGTTGAAGAATATCATTATAACAGTGAAATGGATGTCACTAGGCATGATTTAGAAACCATCAAGCAGCTTCCAGAGGAGTCTTTCTCCATATTCCTTATAAGGTTGAGGGCTAAAGCTGCTCAAATGGTAAATAGACCAATAGAGTAAGAACAAGTAGACATCCTTGTCAAGAATCTACTTCTAGCCTACCGAGCCCACTTAAACCCAATACCTACCCACTTTTAAGGCTTTGATTGCAACTGCATCAAAGGTTGAAGATTGCATCCAAAGTACATCATTTCAACCTGAATTCCTCACCACTGACCTAAACAATGATGGAGAACCCAAACTTAATTCAACCCCACCTTACCTTAGCCCAAAGTGGTATGACATAGAAGAGTTCAAGTTTAGCTAATCTGACCTATCTGAGATTGAATTCCAAGTCTAAGTCTAAATCTCCAAGTTTGAGTTTGAGTCTGAGTCCAAATCCCTAAGTCTGAATCTAAATTCGAGTCTAAGTCTGTCATCTTATTTTCTTTTATTTTTCATCAATCATGTCGATTCCTTTTTTGTTATCTTGTAATAAAATTTTTCATTATAATAAAACATTCACATCTTTTTAATTATTTATGCACTTGTCTAAACATGGATAAGCTTAAAAAAGAAAAAAAAAAAAAGAGAGAGAGAAAAGGGGAGAAAGAGAGAAATGAACAAGTCCGCCACAATTGAGGTGCCATCAACAATTGCTTTGCCAGCTCTTAACCAAAGAAGGTTCAGAAATGTGCCTCTCATCAAATAATTGAAGAACAAAATCAAACTATACATCTCAATAAGGGGGCAAGAAGATTCATCAAATCCAAAATTCAAAGGTTAAAGCCCCTCAAAGTGAAGGAAAGCAGCAAATCATGGTTGAATATTTTCTCCCAAACTTCGTTAATCCAAGCATTTTAAGTTGAAAACCGGAAAAGGGTAGCTTACGCAAAAAAAAAAAAAAAAAAAAAAAAGAGAGAGAGAAATAAAGCTCATCCTAGTCATTTTCCTTCATATCAAATCATCTTTCTGTCTCGTCTCATGTCTTCAAAGTCATCCTTCCTTACTAGAGGCTCATTCTTTAAGGTGATATTGTCTTCTACACCCTTATCTCACAGTGGGGGCATGTCTTTCTAGGTTGTCATCATCTTTTGTTTATCCGTCTTGTCGCTTAGCTTAAAGAGCTTAGGCACAATCTCTCATATTGCTAGTTTGTCATGTTCCTATCTCTCATTGGGAGCATGATCCCAAGTTGTCTCTTTTCATCAGTCCCTTAGCCACTTCTTAGGGCACTTCCTTTCATCCAGTCTGTCGTCTACATTCAAAGTGTCACTCTAAATGTCTCTTTAATCTCAAAACAATAAGGTTAGCTTGGCTTGTTCTTTTCTATGAATCATGCTATAGATAGCAAAATCATACAACCTCCCTGATCCTTTTCAAAATTTCCAACCTGCCTTTGAACCATTCCCCAACTTCAAAATGTACCATTCCACCTTTTCAAGCTTAAGCCTCATACCACCCTTTCCTTGGCAAAATCTCATCATCTTTAAAGGCCAAGCCCATGGGCAAGACCAAAGATCCTAAATCTTTCAAGACTCATCATCCTTAAAGCTAACTTTCTGTAGCATAATCAAAATCAAGTCATGTCTTGCAAAGCTTAAGAAGGGCTCAAACCACTCAAGTCATCCCATGTCTCATTGGCAAAATCTCATCATCCTTGAAAAAACCAAGCCTCCTTGGCAAATTACATCACCCATAAAGTATAATTGAGTCAAATCCTACCAACCGTATGATGGGCAAGGAAATCTAATGCATCCATGTCAAAAGGCAGACCCTTATCCATGAAGCTTGCGACCACAACCTTTAACACCATACCTAAGATGAAGCTAACCATCCTCTAGAAAGGTCCAAAGCACCCTTAACCAAAGCTTTTAAGCCTTTAAGCCATCTCTATGAAGCCCAAACCAAAAAGCCTTCACCATGAAACCCAAGCCTAAAAGCCTTCACTAATGAAGCCCAAACTAAGAAGCCTCACCATGAAGCTCATTCCTAAAAAAAAAAAAAAAAAAAAAAAAAAAACCTTCATCACAAAGCCTAAGCCCAAAAGTCTTCACCATAAAATCCAACCCTAAAAGCCTTCACCAATGAAGCCCCAAACCAAAAAGCTTTCAAGCCTTCACCATGAAGCCTAAACCAAAAAGCCCTCACCATGAAACACAAGCCCAAAAGCCTTCACCATAGAAACCACTTCCCAAAAGCCTTAACCATGAAACCTAAGTCCAAAAGCCTTCACCATAAAAACCACTTCCCAAAAGCCTTAACAATGGAGCCCAAGCCTAGCCTCCACCATAAAGCCCAAACTAAGAAGCCTAAGCCTAGCTTTCACCATTCACAAAAGACCATAATCTCCTCCAAAGCCAAATCTAACCAAACCTTCCCCAACTAATTTCCTAGCTTGACCTGTCCTCTAAACTAGACCTAATCGAGCCAAAGGCAGAGCTTAACCAAGTCTTCAAAATAAACTCCCCAAAGGTTGCAACCTAACCAAGCCAAATTCCTAAACTTGACTAAGCCTTCTATATGAACTTCTCCAAAGATAAGCCCCATAAGTTGACCTTCCCTAAACCTTCCAAACTAATCATCATCAAAAACCTGACCTTCCTGATCCAACTCTCCAATTCAGCCTCAAACTAAAGTCAGACCTATCTAAACCAAACAGCTCGATCTTTTCCAAGACCACACCTTGCTTCTTCCTAAGCCAAATTGATAGCCATTAACCAACCAATCTCATACCTAACATGCCCATCTTCACCTCTAAGCTAGCCAATCAACGAAAAACCAAATGACCAAACCATTTTTCTCTTCCATTCTAAAGTGGGGGCACATCCCTTCCAAATATTCACCTTTCTAAAATAAGGGCATTTTTCTCCTAAAGATAAACACTTTTATATCAGGAATGACCCTTCACAGGTTCAAGATATCATATCATTGCATAATTATCTAGCATTTTTGCATTTGAATAGGATCATGAATCAAGACAAATTGTCAAAACTCTCAAAGAAAGGCAAGATCATCGTCATCATTCCTACCAGATAGGATCACCACTTCATCGATTCCTACAAGATAGGGTCAACTTCAATCTTACCAGATAGGATCACCACTTTGTCAATTCCTACCAGACAGGATCGTCATCTTCAATCCTACCAGACAGGATCATCATTTTGTCGATTCCTACCAGACAGGGTCTTTTTTCTTCTTACCATATAGGAACTACCATTTTCTTCTTAATGCTCCCAAATATACCGGGGGCATCCTCTTGCCGCTCCCAAATATACCAGGGGCATCATATTCAAAACTTCTTACCGCTTCCAAATATACCAAGGGCATCCTCTTCAAAATTTCTTGTCGCTCCCAAATATACTAGGGGCATCCTCTTCAAAAGTTCACACTTATCAAAACTTCCTGCCACTCCCAAATATATCAGGGTATCCTCTTCAGTTCACACTTATCAAAACTTTTGACTGCTCCCAAATATACCGGGGGCATTCTATTCAAAAGTTTACATTTATCAAAACTTTCGGCAGCTCCCAAATATATCGGGGGCATTCTCTTTAAAAGTTCACACTTATCAAAACTTCCTGCTGCTCCCAAATATACTGAGGGCATCCTCTTCAAAAGTTCACACTTATCAGAACTTTTTGCCACTCCCAAATATACCGGAGGCATCCTCTTCATTCTAAAGTTCACACTCATTAGAACTTCCTGCCGCTCCCAAATATACCGAGGGCATCCTCTTCATTATAAAGTTCACACTCATCATAACTGCCTACTAGATAGAGCAATCCTGATGAGGGAGGCAACTATGAACCCTTAATTTTGCACCTTCCAGTATGTGTTTGAACCTTAGAAGCACTTAGGCTCGGTAAATAAACTTTTAGAAGTCAAAAACTCTCAAAATGATAAAATCAAAATATCTTTTCTTGACATTTGAACCCTTTCAAATCATTCAGAACTGAGTAACAAATACACCGCAACTGGAATCATGAAAAATGGATGAGAAACGAGCAAGAATGGGCGAAAACAGGCAAAACGACATTGTTGCCGCACAGCTTTGCGACATTGCTTTAGAGCCTTCTAGGGTATTACCGTAGAGGACTCTATGGTGCCATAGAGGCCTGTGTAGCAACCAGAGCATGTTTCAGTTTTTCTCTAATCCCACACTTTGAACAATTTCTATGCTCCAAATCTCCTCCTATATATAGAGGGCCTCCCCACAATTCAAAAGATGAACTTCTAGAGCTTGAAAAGCAATAACTTCAAGCAAACCACTTTGCATTTGCTCCTTACTTCACAAAGCAAGTTGGGGGGGGGGGGTTTCTCCTTGATTCCTACCCAACTAGTTTAAGGATTTTCGCCCGCCTGTTTGAGGCAAGTCTCTTGCCCAAGGCTCGTGTCTGCCACCCAAGGCTAGCTGCCGCCCATCGCCCAAGGCTAGTCGTTGCCTGCTATCCAAGGCTATTCACCGCCCACTGAGGCTAGTCGCTGCTTACCATCCAAAGCTAGCTGTCACCTACTATCTAACGCCAGTCGCCGCTCGCTATCCGAGGTAAGATTCTTTTCCCTTTCTGTTTGGTTTGAAGTTCATTGCATCTTTTAGTTAGTTAATTAAATTAATTTATCTAGGTTGCTAGCTAATCAATTTAGTAGTAAATTAAGTTAATTAATTAACTCAACCCTCTTTTAATTAATCAATCAAAACATGATAGCTAGGCTAAACTAACCCTTTCATAAAAAAGGGAGAACAGCATGGATTCTGATTTCCATTTAAAAGGATACGTAGGCATGCTTGGTTCAAGCATCGAATGCATTTAAAACTAACCAACTCTCCCCCCTATCACCTTCTTCACTTAATTTTGTGTTTGTTTCCTTGCTTTATTATTAGGATTAGTTTGGGGAATGTGTGACTTCCCTAGAACCCATAAGGGCTAGAGGAGCTATCCCCTATGTTTGGGATTTTATTTGTAATGTTAACTTTCTTTTGGACTATTACTTGTATTTATTATGTGGAGTCAATGATCATGCATATTATGAATTGTCCATGCATTTTAAATTATTCATGAAATATATTTTAAGTCACTTTTATATTATTTGGCCAAACTTATTTTATTAAATTAAACCGAAAACCTAATCCCCAAATCCTCTTTGGTTTCAAGGCTAGTGATCTTTTTCCTTTGGGTAATAATTGGAGTCAAATGGGTTTTTTTCCTTATATTTTTCCAAATAAAAATAAATTAAGGTGGTAACTCCTAAAAATAATTTTCAAACCTATCAAAGATAAGATCGAGGGCTTCCTCATGAGTTCTTTCCCAAATGAGCATTTCGATCCCCTTTAGTGGATCGGATCGGTGCTCAAGCTAGGCCTTACAAATGGTAACTATTGTTATATGCGAATTCAATAAGTGGGAGATGTTTATCCCAACTTCCTCCAAAATCCATAACGCACATATGAAGCATATCCTCTAATGTTTGTATTGCTCTCTTAGATTGCCCATCTATTTCTGGGTGAAAGGCCATACTAAAGTCAAGATGCATACCTAATGCTTCTAGCAATTTTTGCCAAAACCTTAAAGTGAATTGAGTCCCTCTATCTGAGATAATGGAAAGTGGAACCCTATGTAATCTTACAATTTTATTAACATATATTGCATATTGGGCTACCTAATATGTAGTTTTACCTCAATGAAGTGTGTAAATTTCATCAACCAATCCACTATAACCCATATTGAGTTATAGCCTTTTGTAGTCTTAGGTAGACCCACTATGAAATCCATGGTGATTTGTTCCCACTTCCACTTTAGTAATCTTATTTCCTAAAGTAATCCGACTGGTCTTTGGTGTTCAAATTTCACTTGCTGACAGGTGAGATATGAAGCTACAAAATTTGTAATATCTTTCTTCATTCCAGTGAATAACCACTCTTTATATCATGTTACATTTTGGTAGCACCTAGATGTACACTATACGAGGTTTAATGTGCTTTTTTTAACATTTATTCCCTTAACTCCTTTACATTAGGCATGCATAATCGATCTCAACATTTCAAAATACCTTCTTCTATTTGAAACTCCGGGGCTTGTTTGTTTTCCACATCTTTGAAGATTTTCATCAACTGGGGGTCTTGATTTTGTTACTTTTTATCTCATCAAGGAGTTTGGGCCTTACTTAGAAGTAAGCCAACAACACTTGCAATTCATCTACTTCTAATTGTAAACCTTCATTAAACATCTCCTTTAACTCCCTTACTATTGGCCTCTTTTGCATACCGATATGCGAGAGGCTACCCATTGACTTCCTGCTCAATGCATCTGCTAAAACATTGGCTTTACCAGGGTGTTAAAGTATTTGGCAATTGTAATCCTTTAACAATTCTACCCACCTTCTTTGCCTCAAATTTAAATCTCTTTGCTTTAAGATATATTGAAGGCTTTTATGATTCGTATAGACCTCACATTTCTGCCCACACAAATAGTGCCTCTATATCTTTAAAGCAAAGATAACTGCCGCCATCTCTAGATCATATGTAGGATAGTTTATCTCATGTCACTTCAGTTGCCTAGATGTGTAAGCAATAACTTTCCATTTTGCATTAACACGCATCTTAAACCAATTCTAGAGGCATCATAGTATATGGCAAAACCTTCATTCCCATCAGGTAATGCCAACACAAGAGCTATGATTAAACAATCTTTAAGTTTTTAGAAACTTTCTTCATAAGTTTCATCCTACTTAAATGTAACTTGCTTTCTTATAAGTCTCATTAATGTTGCTATTCTTGAGAAATCTTTTATAAAATGATGATAGTAACTTGCCATACCTAAGAAACTCCTCACTTCAGTAATAGTTACGGGTCGAGGCCAATTTGCTACTGTTTCTACTTTCTTAGGATCTACCTTAATTCCTTCTTTGTCTAAGGAAATAGACTTGTTCCATCCAAAAATCACATTTAGACAATTTGGCGTAAAGCTTATGCTCCCTCAAAGTTTGCAACACTATTCTTAAGTGTTCCTCATATTCTTCCTTACTCCTCGAATAGACTAGAATATCATTAATAAACATGATTACAAATTTGTTTAGAAATGGTTTAAACACTTGATTCATCAAGTCCATAAAAGTTGATGGTGCATTCATTAAACCAAATGGCAATACCCTAAATTCATAATATCCATATCTCATTCTAAAAATAGTCTTACAAATATCCTCTCGTCGGATTTTAAGTTAATGATAACCTAATCTCTAGTCTATCTTAGAGAAATAATTAGCTCCTTGTAATTGATCAAATAAATCATCAATTCTCGGTAGAGGATACTTATTCTTCATAGTCACCTAATTCAACTATCTATAATCAATACACAGCCTTAAAGACCCATTTTTCTTCTCTACAAATAGAACCAGAGCACCCCAAAGGGCTTGGCCTAATAAAACCCTTGTCAAGTAGGTCCTGTAATTGAACTTTCAACTCTTTTAACTCTAAAGGTGCCATTCAATAAAGTGGTATTAATATTACTGAGTTCCAAGTAAGAGATCAATTTTGAACTCTATCTCCCTATCTGGTGGCATACCTAGTAAATCCTTAGGAAACACATTAAGGAACTCATCCATTCTAGGTATCTTCTTAATAGGTCTATCTACTTTCTCAATATCTACTACATGTGCCAAATACATTTGACAAACCTTCCTTAACAATCTTTTTGCCCTAGTAGCCGAAATAAAGTTCATAGTAAAGCTACTCCTATCACCTTGAAAAGTGAATTTGAATCCATTCTCCTTTTTGAAATTAATCCTTTTTCCTTTACAATCTATATGAGCATTATGCATAGATAGCCAATCCATTCCTGGTAGAACATCAAATTCCAAGATCTCTAGTTCAATCAAATTTGCAGGAAATCTCTTACTTTTAATTTTGACCATGCAATTCTTATATACTTGTTCTACCTCTATAATTTCTCCCAAGGGTGTTGTTATAATCAAAGGTTCATTCATCACCTCCTTATTCTTATTTAATTTCTTAACAAAACACGGTGAAATAAACGAACGCAATGCACCAGAATCAAACAAACATCGAGCATTAATAGAATGGATAAAGATGGTACTTGCAACAACATTGTGGAATGTGCAAGCATTTTGTTGATTAAGTGCATAGACTTTCCCTCTTCCTCTACCTTCCATCGCTTGCACATTGCCTGAGGATTGTGCTGCACCATAACCTCATCCTCCCGGTCCACGACTTTCCACTTGATTCATTTGCACAATGGGCTATAAAGCCTCCATAGTCATCCTTTGATTTCTAGTCATCGGATAATCCTTACTAAAATGCTCCCGTGGTTCTTCAATAGGCTCCTCGATGAGGTCATCCACACATAGTGTAAGTAGGTATGGACTGACCTTGTTGTCTTGTTTGATATATGTTAATGTTGCCTGGCATTAAGGCAACCAAAACACTTCTAGCTCGGACTTGAATTTGTCCTCCCGTTCTAGGTTAGTATGGAGTGGATATTATGGAAGCACGTTTATGACCCTTACTTTGAGCAGGGCCTCCCCATTGCTAACTACTTTGTCCCTTATTTTTCTACTCTCTTTTTGCTCGTTTATCTTTTTTGACCTTATGCTGTGCTTCCATAATTTTGGCTTTATCAATGAGCTTAGCCATGATGGGGAAATCGGTGGCTACCAAGACATTATAAAGTGGAGCGATCAATTCTTGTTGGAATCAATCGACCCTACTTGCTTCAGTAGATACTATCTAAGAGGCATATTTGCTCAGACATTTAAATTCTCGTGCATACTTTGATACAAACATTCTAGGTTTTTACTTTAATTACTTGAATTGAAAGGCACGATTTTGCCTTTCTCCTTTAGTTAAGAACTCATCCATTAGTCTTTGCTTAATTAGCCCAAGTAGGAGGGTCATCTCCATATTGCTAGTCCTCAATTTTCATCTGGAACCATTCCTATGCAACCTTCTTGAGTTGTAGCCCTACTAGTTCAGTAAGCTTTTCATCAGAGCATAATAGTTTCTGAGCTAGCTTATCAAATTCCTCTAAAAACTTTCAGGGATCTTCCCCTTCTTCCCCTTTAAATTTTAAATTCAGGAGTTTTCATCTTTTTAAAGTCATTCGCTGAAACTCCTTCTTCCAGTAACATTCTTATTCGAACACAGTGTGGCATCCTTGGCGGGAGAGGAGGAATATTCTCAACTCTAAGAATAGGTGGTGCCACAGGTGGTAGAGATGGTAGAGGCATTTCCTGCCTTTGTCTCAATTCCTTAAGTTGTTGCTTTAGCTCTTGATTCTCTTGCATCAATGCATCCATGTTTTCTAGCAATCCTTGTTCTCTTGTATCTATTGTGCATTGTCTTGATCGGGATGACTCTTTATCATTATCCCATATGGATGCAACATTAGATGTTGCATCTAGGGTGATATTTTTAGCTTCTTTAGATCTTTGTCTCTCTTGTTATATCCTATAAGGTAGCATCTATGCCATAAATTTGATAATACCTTCTTTTAGTTCATCTTATATATATCTCAATATGTAAAATATATATGAATTATTTGCAGTCACACTGACTACTATTTAGTATTATCTTTCGTTTTATGACATTAATTGTTCATAACCTCTAACAATTCCATATCATTCAACGTCACATATCATCTAACAATTTGTTTATAATATTATAAACCAATTCATTATCTCATGGATACCTTCCATAATACACTCAAGGAAGCATACAATATAGGGATCCAATTCACCTTCTTAATGGCCCTATTATAAGAGCATGAATGAAGAAATTTAAGGAAGTGCTAAATGGAATGATCTTATCCCAATTTCTAGAATACGAGAATAAATCATTCATTAAAATAAGGATTCAAGATGCACATCAATGTTGGATGACAATTAAATGGAGGAAGGCCAAAACATGGAGAGTCAAACATGGCCACAAGTAGAAATTTCACAAGTTTTGAAAGCTGAATACAGGCTCCAACACGGCCAAGAACATGTCCATGTTCTTAGGCATGTTGGCTACTAGCTATATCATTTCAATTATCAAGCCTAACACAGCTAAGAACATGCCCATGTTCCTGGGCCTGTTGGCATCTGTGAAATTCATTTTTATTTTTTGATTCTCATTACTTTCAATATTTTTGAGCCTTAAACCTGTCATATTTAGTATCCCAACTAAGTTATAACTTATTATTTATTTAGGAACCAATTTTTAATTAGGAAACTCTAATCCTTATTTAAGAAAATTCTCTAATCCATTCTAAATTGAGGTTCAACGTCCCTATATAAACTCAACCAATCATACGTAAAACAAAAGTGGAGTTTTGGTCAACAAAATTCAATTTTTCTATCTTTCATTTAACAACTACACATCATATGTATACAAAAAGATTTATATACATTCCATAGGTTATCTTTCATATTAGATTATGCATTACATGCTGACTATTTCACCAAAAAACCTAACCAAAATTCATCCATTCTTCTTCTTGTCTTTCTTAATTTCTCAAATCCCTCTCACTATTCTCGGCTTCACTTTCCCCAAGGCCTATATGTCTACCGCCTATGGATAATAACAAAAGGGATAGCATACGCCTCTTAACAGAATATCTTTCCTCTGAGTGATCCAATCTACCATAAGCTATACATGGATGCTTAGGAAATCCTGGCATAACATCTCGAAAAGGTGGGATTGGTTTTGCTTCCAGGTTTTGGTACATATGCCTAATTTGGGCTAACTCCCATTTCATATTTCTCATCATCCTTCTCAAATTTTGTACTTCCTCCCTTAACATATGAAGTTCCCTCATCGCTTCCTCATATTGTGCTTTCATCCTTACCACCTAAACTCGGTCAAGATCCTTTTCTAGATCTGTCTCTTCAAGTTCAGGCAAAGCGATCGAAGCAACATTCGATACTTCCCTTTTTCTAACAGGATTATGGATTTATGGCATCTACATCCACAATCAAGCAATATAACACAACAATATAATAACACAATAATGCACACATAAATCATAAAGATGAGGGAATAACTTAACATATATCGTTAACGCAAATCTAATCTTAACAATATAATTCGACAACAATAAGAGCTCTACGATTTAACGTATAGTTCATATAGTTATTAAGCCTAAGTAAGACTTAAAACTTTAGCTCTGATACTAACTCTATCATGACCCAAATTTCTATGTTGTGACGGTCCTAGAGTTAAGGGAGACATAAGGTCACCTAAACTTGTAGAACATAATTGATCTTATTATCATTAGCATATTCAATTTTGCAATTTATCCCAAGATCAAAACTCCATTCATTCTTTATCCTTTTCCATATTACTTTAGCCATTCATTTATAGCCATTATACTTTAGTGCCATTTCATGACCAAGAATAGAACATCATTTATAAATGTGAATAAATATTATCCATACATTGTTACTTACTATCATAGGTATATACATACATAACAAATGTTATCATTTGTTTACATTACTCTACAACACAACATATTTTAATGCTAAGCCTTTAAACACTATGAAGCTCTAGATTGATTATCTTTAAGATGTCACAAGCAACACAAAACATAGCACTTTTAGCAGGTCCTAAGTGGAGAAGCGTAGCTCGGAATTTACCTTACTAATGAATCACCTTGACCTAAAAAATTTTAAACAACTATGAAATGAGACAAGCTTAGTGAGTACATAATAATATAACATAACATCGAGGCAATATGAGAGGTCATCACTTGGATCGATTCAAGGTAGCAATGGAGTGATGTTAATCAAAATTGGCCATATTGAATTTTAGAATGCATTTTAGCAAAAATAATAATGTCTTTGAAGCAGAAAGCTTCCCACACATGAAAATTAAAGAGTGGCAGCCTAAGCCTTGCTCATTGCCATGCATCACATTACACAAGACTTATTGAGCCTTACAGTTAGGCGTTCCCCTCTAACAGAGGTTGGGTACTCTCACTCTACTGATAGGCTTATACCAAGTGCACAAGGTTTGATGTATTTCCTCACATCATAGAGGATTTCTGCTTATTCATGGGTATCAATCAAAGACATATCCAAGGTCTACAATAGGAATTCAATGAAAAATAATTTGGCATATTAATCATTCTCATCATTTAGCACAACATAGGACCAAGGTAAGAGGCTCATCATGGTCAAATATCATATAAGGAAGATATGGATTTCCAAAGAGTTCAACAATCAATAGGCAACCACATATCAAATGTCATTTCAAATACATGTCAAGGGATGGTAATTCAAATAATGGTTGCAAGCAATAAGGCATAATTACATCATATTATTAAGTATTCACCTTAACTCCTTTGCTCCTATTGATTATTCATTCTTGATTAATTTAATGTCCTTCATAGTCTTGAGCAATTTCCTTGCCCTAGCCTTGAAGTTCTATACCCATAACATTTCAATTACATATCAATTAATAATTAATGGTGTTACTATTTATACCTTATACTTGTTTCATTACTTCAACTTATAATAGAAACGTATCAATAGTGTCATATACATACTTATACTTATTCTTATTTCTAATAATTTCCAAGCTAAATTCCTCATTTAATTTCATAATTTTAAGTCTAAATCTCAAAATTCCTAAATTATTCCATAAACTTTAGAATTTGGGGAAAACTATCAATTTCCCTTTCACACCTCAAATTAACCATATATTTATCAAATTAACACCTAGGAAATCAATTCCTATCAATTATTTTGAGTTAATTCACTCTTATTCATATAGACCCTAACTTGTCTCACTTAGGCCAAATTTGGGGAAAACCTATAATTCCTCATCAAATCTTCAAATTAGTTGTAGAAATATGAAATTAACATAACATATACCATATATGATCACTCAATTGTCGCAATCTAGTATTAGAACACCAAGTTCCCCTTTTAACTATGTTTATGCCTCTAAGATTTCCAAGTCTAGAATCAAGTTCCCAAAATTCATTTTAACACTTCTAAATCATTTTCCTTCATCTAAAATAACTAGAGATGTATTCAATTAGAATTTAAAACACTTTCTTGATCATTCACTAATATTGTCCGAATTCTTCCTTTAATGATACTTAGGTATTTTCATGCTTTCTTTTCCTATCTTCCCATTAATCCTTTAATTCTCTAGCCAAATCTCCATATTTCATCTAAAATCATCCAAAACTACACCTTATGGATTCTCACCCTAAGTTGGCTAAATTCTTCTTTTAGTGTGGAAGAGATTTTATGCAACCAAAATACTAAAATCAACCTTAGAACATAGAAAAGAGAAGATGAACATAATTTCTCACATTGGTTAGCTTTGATTTGTTAAAGTTCTTATTGCAATTGGTATACAGAGAATCTCTTTTTCTTATTATGAAACTTTGTTGTAGAGATAGGCTAAATGTTGTTTCATAACATAATTTTGCTTATTTATATATATAATGGTTGGATGTTGAGGATTTCATCAAGTTAAATCTAATGATTAAGATTTAATCTTAATGAATGGCTAAGATTTTATCAAGTTGGATGGCTAGGATTCTCTCTACAATGGTGATGTTCATCATGTGGTGTTGGAGTGCTCAAAATGAACCAAAACTCATGTGTAAAGAAGATGAGAGTTCAACTTGGTTTAGGATTTTAACTTGGTCAATTTTTTGATGGCTAGCTTGGTCAAATTTTATGACTCTCTCTCTGCTACATATATATATATATATTTTTTTATCTTGGGCCAAATATTTTTATCTCACAAGTTTTAATGTTCCCTAACTCTTGGGCCCAATGGGTTGGCCACCTTCTATTTGGCCCGGGCCTTTGTTATTTCAAGGCCTATTAACAAGCCCATAAGCCCATTAACATACTTATAAATTTTCCTTTTATATTCTTTTCTTTCCTTTCCCTATAAATTTCAAATTTATGTTCTCTAACTTCTTTATACATGTCACTAGCTAGGACATGAACTCTATTTAATTCATTAGAGCATAATTAATTATAATAAAATCATATACTAGGCAAACATTTTAAATAGTGTCGCATCCTAACAGATTTTCTTTCATTTCTATACTAGGCTAACATTTAAACATCTAGTCTTTTAGCATCATTAGTAACTAGAAAGAGCTATGAAATGCTTAGGTGTTATAGATATGACATTGACACTTAGATTAATTGGGCTTAATCTTTTTCTGGACAGGTTCTAGCTATGATTTGTGAGGAGCTACCTGTTGATGGAATTCTCTTAATATATTTGTCGGCTATAAGTTTTTATTTTAATGCTATGCAAAAACTTTAAATTCCCACTAAAGGAATATTAAAAATGTGTTAATATTAAAATTTATTTTTTTGATACTCAAATCATCATGAATTTGTGTCTCTAATAAGTTAGAGATATTAAAATTAACTTGAAATATTGATTTAGTTGAGATAAGCATAATTTGAATTCTTTATTGGTTAAAGTCTTAGAATTTGAGTTGCGCCTTTGATCTTTATTGTCTTTAATTTATATTTGCAGGAATCTTAAGTAATATGGTTGATGCAAAATTGGGGCTTTTAAAAGAATATGAAAAGAAAGGATGAAGAAAAGATTAGATTGAAGGATTTTAGTTATTGCAACATAAACAACTTGTGAATGATTATGATATGTATTTTAAATATACTGATACTTTGCATGATTATGGTACTATTTGTATTTTTTTATTTTAATCCAATTTAATTGAATGGTTATGCTTTGATCCATTGTTAAAAGTATTGCAATTGTTTAAAATTAATCTTGCATTTGCTTTCAGGAAAACATTGCTTTACACTAAAAAAAGTATTGCACATGTCATACAAATTATTGTAATTAGGCTAAAAAAGTGTTGCAATCAGGCCCAAAAAAGTGTTGCATTTGGAGTAAAATGTATTGCCAAATATTGCATTATATATTTGCAAAAAATATTGCATTTAGACTAAAAAATATTGCTAAATGTGTTTGCATTAAAAGTGTTACCTTTACTCTTCAAAGGTATTATGTTATGGAGCAGCCTACACATCAAGTTCCAAAGGTTCAAGTTCAAAAGGCTTATAGTCCAATTAGCATGCCTTAAGGACCCATAATAAGGTCTGGGTCCAAGAAGCTTCAATAAACCTTAGTCCATCATCTACAAGGCTTGGTGAATTTGGTTAGTGGAGGTTTACAAGGCCACCAAAGTTTTGGAATAAATTCATATCAAGTCCAATAAAATTTAAGCCAAGTCAATGTTACTAATGGGCTTAGTTAAGAATCTTAATGAGTTTCCTAATGGGGTGGCCAACTTTCATTTAGAATCCATTAGTTTTATTTAGTTTATTATGTATTTGGGCTGTCCATGTTAGTTATTAAGCCAAAATTTAGTTCGTTAAGTTTTTAGCTAAGTTAAGTTTAAATTATCTTTAATACACACCATTAAAGGTAATGATTGCATTTAATTGTTATGTATTGATTATTCTAAGCTCGACGGTCAGTTGTTAAGTTAAGTTTAAATTGTCTTCAATACACACCATTAAAGGTAATGATTATCTTTAATTGTTGGGTATTGATTACCTTTAATTATTAGGTATTGATGGTCTTTAATTATCTTATTTGGCTTTCGGTTTTTCCTATTCTTGGAGGTATGTTCCAAGATTAATTGTTTGGTATTGATGGTCTTTAATTATCTTATTTGGCTTTTGGCTTTTCCTATTCTTAGAGGGATGTTCCAAGAAGCCTATATAAAGGCTAACATGATGTAACCAAAAGGGGAGATTAGATATTATGAAAACTTTTATCATGGATTGATAAATTAAGAGTGTTTACTCTTATGTTTGATTCTTGCTAGAATCAATGTTATCTTTGTGTTCTTACGTAGAATACATGCTTGAAGAAACATTCAAGTAGATTGATCACTTGCTTGTGGTGTGTTTCGAAATTAGAGTTTAGAAACTAAGTTTTCTTTATTCTAATTCTTGATCATTTTATCTAAGCAATTTGATTTCTAACCTTTCTTAGGGGTTGAATATGAATCGATCTTGGGGTTTTCATGTTAATGTGTTAGGGGTTCAAATATACAAAGGAGTTCTTAAGCTTATTCATAGAGGTTCCATATCATATTACTTCATTTTTTGGGGCAAAAGTGTTGCATTGATTGCAGCAACTTTTTAAGTTACATTAGATCAAGAAAAGTGTTGCCATAGCTAAAATGCCCAAACTTACAACTCCGAAAAATGTTGTTGTAGGCCTAATGCAATAAATTTAGGGCTTGATGCAATATTTTTCTAGTGTTGTTGTAGGCCATTTATGGTGTAGTGTATTTTTTCTAACCAATTTTCAGATTTCTCAAGTTCTTCAAATGGAAAATTCATCAAGGAAGAAAGATGGAAAATTTGTGTATTGTTCCCATTACTTCATCCCTTCAATACTCAAGGTTGAGTTTTCTCTAACAAGGGAGAATGATACAATTCAAGAAGTCTATATATTTTTATTTCATTTCCATTAAGCCCGAATTTGATTTAATTAAGTTGGTTTCTAAGTTATCAGGTTACCTATGTTATACATTAAGCCGAAAACCCATTTGTAATAGTTTATTTTCATCTTTTAGTTAGTTTTGGGCCTCTTTTGTATTAATCTAAGGCCCAATCCAAATTTCACTCATTTTTTATTCTAGAATTCCAGTTTTCTGCCCTAGGAAGAATTATTATTTAATTCCTTAGTTAGGAAGAATTCCCAACTTAATTTAAAAGTCTAGAATACTCTTTAGTGCCTATATAAACTCAATATTACAATGTATTTTAGGGTTGGTGTTATTTTGCTTAATAAAATTCCTTTGAGTTTTCTCTCAAGTTTAATTTTTGCTTGAATCTCTTGAAATTATCAAAAGATTTCTCTTTTATGGCTTAAAAGTTCATGCCTTTGTGGCATTCAAAACAATTTATACCAAAGTGCCTAACTACAAGTTGATTTTGTGTCAAGGGTTTTAGTTCAAATATGATAAGCATATTATTATTAGATCTCAAGTTTCATATACTTTGATTGGGGTTCGTATTAGTTTGGTATCAGAGCTTGGGCTATAAATCATGTTATATCTTTCTATTTCATTTTATTTTCTATTTTCATTCTTTCTTGTTTCTGTTTGTTTTACTTTCATTAAATTCCATTTGTCTTCATTTCATTGATTCTATTTACTTTGGTTTTAGAACAAACAAATTAAAAAAAATCAAAATCATTTTTAACTAGTTTGTTCTTGTTCTAAATTCTAAATTGTTTCATTTTTTATCGATCCTTTTCATTTGTTTTCTTTTGTGATCTTTTAATCTTTTTTGTTTAGTGTCAAAATCAATTAAAAAAAAAACTTACCAATGAAAATTTAGTAGCTTGTATTTCTTTAATTCGTTTGCTTCCATTATTAAACACTCCTCTTCAACAAATTGCGTGTGTAGTTACTAGAATAAAAAAAAAAGGAAAAAAAGAAGAAGAAATTCGTCCAAAAAGAAAAGGATAAGCAAACAGTGTGCAAATGGGGTATGTATTAAAGTTATTCAATTAATAAAGTGAAAAGGATAAGAAAAGAAGTTGATTTTCAAAATTGTACAAGGAGAATCAAATATTTCACCATTCTACAAGGAGTTTGACCAAGTCTGAGCATGTTTCCAAAATAAGGTAGGATTGGTTTCATACTTCTTTCCAAATTTTGGTTTGACTTTTCTAATCCTATTTTCATTCTGATTTCTTGCTAATTGTCTTTTTATTTGTTTTGGTTTCCTTTTGTATTTTATTAATTTGAGTCCTTGTTCGTGTCCAATTAGGTGTCCTAACTCAATTAGGATTCCTATATAGTTTTCCTAATCCTATTAGGATTTTAACTTTTGTTTTCTAATTTCAATTAGGATTTCTAGTTCTATTTTTCTGAGTCAAATTTTAATTTCATTTCCTAGTCCAATTAGGATTCTTGTTCTCCTAGTGTCATTAAGATTTCTAGTTTCTTGTTTCATTGAGTCTTTTAACCTTGGATTTCATTATTTACATTGTAATTTAGTATAGATTGTATTAATTTTATTTTTGTGACTAATCTTGGCAAGAGACTTAAGTGGAAAAAAAAAAAAAGCAAGAGTGCGAGCACATAAAGAGAAAAGCATTGGTGATCAAACACAAGTGATTGAGTACCAATACCTAAGTAAAACACGTAAGGGAGTGAAGTAAGGTATTATTTTACTTTATTAATATTCTTTTCAGGTTTTTACAATGAATTCAAATTAAGAATCTCAAAAGGAATTAATGGCTTTTTGGCAAGAAGTAGGTATGCAGATATTGAAGGATGAAGAATGCAATGATGTTTTTCATACAAGATGTTGCATCCAAGATAGAGTATGCTGTATGATCATTGATAGAGCAAGTGTTGTCAATCTTGCAATCCTTGAGCTAATTGAAAAATTAAATTTACCCACTAAAAGGTATCCAATACCGCACACAATGTATTTGTTGAATAAATATGTCAATATTAAAGAGCAAGCTTTAGTTTCATTCTCTTTAGGAAGGTATAAAAGTGAAGATTGGTGTGATGTTATACCTATGAACATGAAATATGTTTTATTTGGAAAGCCATGGATACATATTAGTTAAGTAAAATACATCAAATCTACTAACTGCTACAAAGTCCCACTAAAAGATGGCAAGCATACTACCTTCCTCTTTCTCAAAAAGAATTGTATGATGATCAAGTGAAGACACAAAGGAAAAGAGAGGAAGAACTTCAAAGACAAAATGGTGATGTTAAGCTTATAGTGACAGAATTGAGTGTGTCAGAAAGGGAGAATGAAGTGGATAAGAGTTTCAAAAAGGAGGAAATTGATGAACAAATGAAACTGTAGAAGTTACTCATGAAGATGACTTATTACCTTTAAAGCTTATAAGTGAAGAGTCCTCATTAAAGGGTGAAAAAGTTATTATTGATAAAGAAATTCTATCCTATAACCCTCCTCAATAAGTTGTTCTAAAAGAGTTAGGAAGTGACATTGAGTTTGTTACAAATAGTGAAATAAAAGAAAAAGAAAAAGAGTGTATAAAGAAACAGTGTGAGATTGAAAAGATAAAGAGTGAATGTGGAAAGAAAGAGTTAGTGGATGAAGAAGAAAAAAAAGAACTTTCAAATAAGAGAAAAGAAATATTAGAAAGTCCAAATAAAAAGATTATGAGTGAAAAGAGAAAGCACTTGAGCATAGTTGAAAAAGAAAGTGTTAAGAATGTTTTGTTTTCTAACACTAACAAGCTTGAGTTTTCTTTATTTAGTTTTGTTTCTCTTTTTCAGGACTATAAATAAGAATTGACATAGGTTAAAGGAGATGGTAGAAGAAATGCATTCCAAGTGCTCAAGTTAAGATTCGAGGACAAATCATCCTAAGGAGGAAGGGGATGATGAGAATCCATATGCCTTGCAAAAAGCTTACAAATACATGCATGATAAAGATTTCAAGAAAGTTCTTCAAAGTTGTCATTTTTATCAAGATAGCTTATAAGGGAGTGCAATCCTACCATTGTACTTGTTTGTTGAATCATTCAAGAGGTTACATGAAGTTTTCTATAAACCAATCAAGGATATTTGGATCATGAGCTTTGCATATGGATCCAATTGTATTTAAGGAAGCTTCAAGGGTTTAATCAATCTAGTCAAGTCCGATGTCAAGATGAAGAGGCCAAATTAAATTCCTATTTGCTTGGGCCTAATATATTCAAGTGTGTTTATAAGGCTGCCATTCTTCATTCTAATTAGACCTTCCATATTTGGGCTTTTCAAATTCAATTTACCATGTTTTATTTAGTGTTTGTGTTGCCTATGTTATGTATATAGCCCAAAAGTAATTTAAACTACTTTATTTTTCATGTTCTAATTAGTTTTGAGCCTATTTTATGTTAGGTCAAAGGCCCATCCAAATTTTATAGTTTAATTAATTAGATTTGTATTTCTAGTTAGGAAATAACTTCTCTTGTATAGGAAGGATTTATAACTTGTTTTAGAATTTAGTTATAACTTAGTTATTATTTAGGAATTAGTTTCTAATTAGAAATCTTCAATCCTTGTATAGAAAGATTTCCTTGTCGTTAGCTAATTCTAATTTAAGGGTTGAGCCTCTATATAAACTCAACCATTCATGTAAAATTCAAATAAGTTTTTTATTAATAAAAATTCAGTTTATCCTAAAAGTGTTATCTCTTATTTTTTATTCTTGCTCAAATCAAGTTCATACATTAAAAGCTAATTATTTTGTGTATATTATTCCAAGGTTCTCTTTTACAAGTTGGTATTGTGTCGCAGAGTTCATCATCCAAGTTGAGCATATTCCAAAGTGCTCTATCACAGGTTGGATTTGGGTCGCAGTCTTAGAAAACCTGATTTAGCTTTTCAAGGAGTTACTTCTGAGTGTAAAGATATTGGGTCTCAAGTTTAATATACTTGGGGTTTGTATTAATCTTTATTCCTCTTTTCCTCTAATGATGTCTTAGATGCATTCTTTCTTTTGTCTTCATCAATTACTTGATTTTATCTTGAAAGTGTACTAGATGAATTTAGAGCTTTTAGTGGTTATTTCCTTGTTAGTGTACTTTTAAGCCTCTCAAAATGATAATGAATTCTATCGAAATTTTCTTTCCATGGCTTGACATTGTCCGAAGAGTACATCCATATCTTTAAGGTGACATCTTCTTTGATATTCATTCCACCTATAGTCCATCCTGTTGTTTAATTATTCTAAAAACTCTAAGAAATTCTATTCATCATCTTTTTCTTTGGTACTCATTGTGAAAAACCTTAAAAGAATGTTAGTGAAGAAAACCTCACTTCACTCCCTCACATGTTTCACTTAAGTATTGGTATTCAATCACTCAACTCTCTTGTTTTAAATGATTACAGAAATCAAAATATTACAAACTTTACTAATTACAATGCTTAATAATAAAACAAAGGTTAAGGAGACTCAAGGAATCAAGAAAATTAGAAATCCTAATAAGACTAGAAAAACAAAAATCCTAATTGGACTAAGAAAATGAAATTAGAATTTAACTTAGAAAAGAAAAATTAAAAATTCTAATTAAAATTGGAAAACAAAAGTTCAATTCCTAATAGAACTAAGATAACAATGTAGGAATCCTAATTGGACACAAATGAGGACTGGAAAATAAAAGGAAATAAAAGAAAATAAATTAAAATGGAATTAGGAAATTTAAACCAGAATTTGGGAAGGAGTAGGAAAAAAATTCCTAGCTTGTTTTGGAAGGATGCTTTGACTTGGTCAAACTCCTTGTAGAATGCTGAAATAATTGATTCTCCTTGATTTGCTTAGAACTTAGCACCTTTCCTTATCCTTTTCACTCTAGGAACTCAATATCTTCTATAAATACTCCAATGATTTAGATTTCACACTTTTTTTTTCTCTTATTCCTTTTGGGCAAATTTTTCTCTTTTTTTTCTTCCTTTTTTTTTTTTTTTTTTAATTCTAGCAATTAATTAGACTCAACAATTGAAAATTTAAATAAGAATGAGTTAAGAATGGAAGAAAAAAATGGATCTGAATTGGAGAAAACACAAAACAACAAAAACAAGCTCTTAAAAGCAAACGAACTGAAGATAAGACTCTATGGACTTTAAATTTAAAGGTAATTTTTTTTTTGATTTTTGAATTTAAAGAAACACAATGAACACTTGAATTTAAGAGCTAACTAAACAATATAATCAGAAATGAAAAGGAATGAAACAAAACAAAAAGACGTGAAAATAAGAAACAAACAAAAATAAACAAATGTAGAAACAAGAAGAAAAATAGAAAATTAAATGAAAAGAAAAGATATAACCTTATTTAGAGCCTAAGCTTTGATACCCCCAAATGACCTACTTTGAGACCCAATATCTTTACGCTTGGAAGAGACTTCCTTGGAAAGCCAAATCAAGTTTACAAAGAAAAACCTCAACTCATTGATGAACCCATATCAAGGAACCTTGGTATGTCGTGAACAAGCAAAGTAATTAGCTTTGAAAGTTTGGGTTGATTCTAATCCTAGAATCGACTTTGAGAAAACTCACATAAACTTAAAGCCTAAATTTGAATAAACATATTTCACCATCTTTATTGAATGAAAAAGTAAGTATTTATAGTGTTACAAAAATCCTAAATTAGAATTAGCTAAGGACTAGGAAATCATACTATTGAGGATTTCTAAATAAGAAACAAAAACTGATTTCTAAATAAGAAATAAATCTAAACATGTTTTGGGATTTAAATCTAAAATAAATAGGCCTAAAACTCACTAATTATATAAGCAAACTTAATTAAATTGTGTATAGGTTTATTTCATATCGATAGGGGGCCCGAAACAACAAAAACCAAATTAAAACAATGAAATTTGGACAACATAAAAATGTACAAAATTTGGACAGCTTTGATTTTGATTATATGGCTATGTGAATGATGGATTACACGGCCTTGTAATCCATTTTGATTTTGCTTCTCTTTGGTTTTCTTCACATGTTCATGTTTGAAGCCTTAAATCTCCATTCCATTCAAATTCATCTCTGAAGAATTGTATATTATCTTAAAACTTTCTTGAATATAATGCTTTCGAATAGTGATGCTCATTATGCAAGTGTTCTTGATAATATTATAGAAAGCATTTTATATCTTTGAATTCCTCTTGAAAGAGTCATTAAACATGAATTCAAGCTCCCTTGATTCCCTTTCCATGCTTGCTTAATTAAAATGACGACCTTGAAGAAACTTTTTGAAATCATGATCATGCTTATATTATTGATCTTCTTCCTTGGCATCTTGACTCTCATCATTGAGTTTTGGTATTACGGTTTGACATCCTATCATGATTCTAGCCAAAATCAAGACTTTGCAACAATGAGATTATAATGCATGTCATCGTGATCCAAAATATTCACAGAATGTTAACAAGTATTCGACATTCATTTCTAATTAAGTAGTCACAACATCTTACACTAAGGGTCATTTGTGACTTATGGGTATCAATCGAATAATTAGGAATTTTCAATTGGTCAAAAAATAATATCTTATGACATTTTAGAAATGTCATTTCCCATTGCTGATTAGACGTGAACCTAAAAAGTCACATATAAATGGATGTTGAATGTTTGGACTCATATTATTCTAATTACTAATTAATTGATTAATTAACAAATTAGAAAAATGGGATAGAATAGGTCCCTAGCATGTCCTAATGTTGTATCCAATATAAATGAGATAATCAATTTCATTCTAATTTATATTTGTTATAAATTAGAAAAGGGCTAAATCGAAAGGCTTTATTAAAATTGGTCCTTAAAGGTATAAAGCAATTTAGGGTATGGGAAACCCCAATTCCTAAATTGAATTTAGGGAATAGGAACCCTAAATGGTGATGACTAAGCACTAACACATTAATATGTGTTAATGTGTTCTTAGCCATGTGTAACTATTTCTTTCATTACCGCAACTAGTAATGTTAGTGGAGATTTAATTGTGTATGTATATCTATATACATGTTTGTGTGTGTACACACACACACACACACACATATATATACACACATATATATATATATAGACAAATATATATATAGACACACACACACACACACACACACATATATATATATTTATATACACACATATATATATGTGTGTGGAAGTGAACACCTTAAATAGTAATCCCAAATGTGACATCTTGGAAAAAATTGAATTTTAACAGGATTTCTAGTGATGCATTCTATTGCAAATACATTTCCATTTGCAGCTTTGAAATACTTCTTACATAAATTTATATATATATACACACACACACACACATAGAAATAATTTTTATATGCAGTTTCTATAATATTAAGAAACTATTTATCAAAAAAATCTAGATAAGATTTTCCTAATAATTTTAAATAATGTTTAAGAAATTTAGGGAATTCTTTAATCCCATCTTTAGCTTTATAAAGCTAATATTTTTTCTTCCATAATTTTTGATTTTTTTTTGAAAAATAAGTAAGATACCATTTATTAAATGGATCTTCTTCAACTGTTATGACTGCTAAATTTAAGCTATCAAGATTGACAATACTATCTTTATCATATCCCATATCATCAAGATTGACAATACTATCTTTATCATATCCCATATCTGAAGGAGTAGGACTTTGCAGGGTAGGATGTGTAG
This sequence comes from Reutealis trisperma, assembly GCA_947687605.1. NCBI lineage: Eukaryota > Viridiplantae > Streptophyta > Magnoliopsida > Malpighiales > Euphorbiaceae > Reutealis > Reutealis trisperma. Next base: position 3,018,468 of record CANTUT010000067.1, on the reverse strand, counting down.
AACTAGACTGATTTTTATCACATTTATATTGAGGATGTCCCACACTTTCTTCTTTTTTCTTAACTCCTAATAAGGAAGGAGACCTTTTATGAGAGGTTTTTGGCTCTAAATAAGAGCTTCTAAGAGGAGCAAAAGATTTTAATGATGGACTGTAGGACAAATTTAAAAATGACCTCCTATCTGGCTATAGGATGACAGATCTACTTCTAGAAAATGCAATTTCTACATTTCCATCTTTATGCTCAATAACTTCCTGAATAGATCTTGAATCTTCTTTTTTAATAGGGATAGCCTCTCCTAACATCCATTTCTCAGGTAAATTAACCTGATCCCATGAAATAAAAGATAAAGCTCAATTGTAGAGATTTTTAGGCAATTTTAATTATGTGGCAGATTTTTATAAAAATCTTGTTAAAAATGCTAAACCTTTATTTGAAAGGTTAAAAAAGAATCCACCTGATTAGTCTGAGGCTCATACTTTAGCCATACAAAAAATTAAAGCTAGAGTCAAAGAACTTCCTTGTTTAGCTATTCCTTATCTAGAAGCTTTTAAAATTGTTGAAATTGATGCTTCTAACAAAGGATATGGAGGAATGCTTAAGCAAAGAATGAATAATAAAGAATAATTAGTTAGATATACATCTGGCATCTGGACTAGTCCTAGAGTAAATTACTCTACTATTAAAAGAGAACTATTATCTATAGTTCTATGTGTTCAAAATTTTGAATAAGATCTATTAAATAAAAAATTTCTTATTAGGGTAGATTGTAAGTCTGCTAAAGATATCTTATTAAAAGATGTAAAAAATATAGCATCAAAACAAATATTTGCTAGATGACAGGCTATACTATCTGTTTTTGATTTTGATATTGAATTTATTAATGGATTAACTAATTCTTTGCTTGATTTTCTAACTGGAGAATTTTTGACAGGCAATGAGTTCAAAGGGAAAAGGACTAGCAATTCCCTCTAAGAGGACTTATGAGTCCTCAATGGGCAATTATACTCCTGAAGATCGCCTGAGAGAAGATGCTTATAAGATTAGCATCCAAGCTACTTCTAAAAAGGAAAATCTTTATTCTTATATTCCAATATCCTATTATTTTCTGCTTATAATTGATACTAAGCATGCAAGATTAACACCTTATGAGGTGGTAGAAATTTATACAAAAAACTTTACTACAATTCCAAAATATTACGATTATTATCAAAAAATATTAAGTGAAATAGGTTTTGTTGTCTTCTCATCCATAGAATGTTCTAGAGGAGAATTTGCTTATAGCAAGTTTATCATCAAGAAAATAATTACCCTAGAAGAATGGGGAAATGATCCTTTCCTTATCAAGAAAGTAAGATGGTATTCTCATTACAAAGCATTTAATTATTTTGATTATATGCAAGCTTGGACAGGTGCCTTATTGTATGATAATAGGTAAAGAAAGCATAGTTGGTGGGCTTAATTTCAGCTTGAAGGTTATAATCCTATCCCCACATGGTTCATTGATTGGTTCTTTAATTGGGGAATCTTTCCAATAATGCTTCCTAATAAAGTAAGGACTGTTTATGAACAGTTTGCAAAAGAAAATCCAAAACAAAAGCACCATAGACTCTCATTTGCTATCTAGTACCGTATTCTTGGATTATTAAATGGGACTAGTAAATTTTGAGTAAAAGACATCCTAAATTTGGTGAAACTTTAGATAATATTCATTGGTTAACTATAAGGGTTTTAACTAAATGGTGGAATAAATTTAATTTCTTTGATGACTCTTCAGTTTATTCAACTAAAGGAATTATAATCTTAGATAAAAAAAAAAGATAAGAAATCTGATCAAGAAGCAGCTAATAAGTACCTTATTCTAGGATAGCTGTCATCTACTAATTTATTTAGCTTATTCAAAGACCTTTTGGATAATATTCCAAAAGATGAGGTCAAATCTCAATTTCTTTCAGCTTTAGCAGAAAAAGAAGAATCTAGGTCCACTAGTAAAGCAAAATCGAAAGAAAGACATGATTGCATAAAAGACAAAGATAGCTTAGATGATGATGACTACATGTCTGAAGATGGTAAAACATAAGGTAAAGCAAAATCTAAAAAGAATATAATTTGTTATAAATGCAAAAAGCTAGGTCATTATGCCAATAGGTGTAAAGTCAAGCAGCAAAATCAAGCCTAGTCAAGTAGCAAATTTAAGCCATATCTATTGATGAAGATTTTAAAAGATCTTTGATAATGCTGTTTATTACTAAAACAAATTTTGAGAAGGAAGATTATGAAATAAATGTTCTAGACTATACATCAGAATCTGAATCAAGTTCAAATTTATCAGATTCCTCTCCCCCAAAGGAAGAATATGAAGGTAATTATGATTATTATAAAGCCTTATGTCAAATGAATGGCTTATGTGTATTAACTAAAGAAGAAGATATGATTTTGGATCTTACAGATCATATCCAAGATGGAGAAGAGAAAAAGAAATAAATACAAAAGTATTTGTGGATTTATCAACCCAAGGTAACTGTTTCTTCTTTAGAACCATTGAAAAAAAGCTCTCTGAAAAATTAGAAAGACCCTATGATCTTAAAGAGACTATCAATAGGGTAAAAAATGCTAAAAAAATTAAAAGATCATATCCAAGATGGAGAAGAGAAAAAGAAACAAACATAAAAGTATTTGCGGATTTATCAATCCAAGGAAACTATTTCTCATTCAGAATCATTAGAAAAGAAGCTCTTTGAAAAATTAAAAAGACCCAATGATCTTAAAGAGATTATGATAAGAATCCATATACCTTACAAGAAGCTCACAAATATATGTATGATAAAGATTTCAAGAAGGTTCTTTAAGGTTGTCATTGTTATCAAGATAGCTTATGAAAGCATGCAATACAACCATTGTGTATGATTGATGGATCATTCAAGAAGAAAATAAGGTTGTATGAAGTTTCCTATAAACCAATCAAGGATATTTAGATCATGAGCTTTGCATATGGATCCAATTGTATTCAAGGAAGCTTCAAAGGGTTAATTAATCTGTTCAAGCCCAATGTTAAGATGAAGAGGCCAAATTACATTCCAATTTGCTTGGGCCTAATCTATTCAAGTGTTTACAAGGCTGCATTCTTCATTCAAATTAGACCCTCCATATTTAGGCTTTTTAAATTCAATTTATCATATTTTATTTAGTGTTTAGGCTGCTTATGTTATGTATACAGCCCAAGAATTGTTTAAACTACTTTATTTTCATATTTTAATTAGTTTTAGGCCTATTTTATATTAGGTCAAAGGCCCATCTGAGTTTTATAGTTTAATTAATTAGATTTCAGTTTCTAGTTAGAAAATAGCTTCTCTTGTATAGGAAGGATTCCTAACCTATTTTAGAATTCAGTTCTAACTTAGTTATTATTTAGGAATTAGTTTCTAATTAGGAATATTTAATCCTTATTTAGGAAGATTTCCTATTTCATAGTTGATTCTAATTTAGGGTTGAGCCTCTATATAAACTCAACCATTCATGTAAAAAGAAGAAAAGTTATGATCAATAAAATTCAATTTTCTTAAGAGTGTGATCTCTTAGTTTTTAATTCTTGCTTGAATCAAGTTCATACAATCAAAGCTAATTACTTTGTGTGTATTTATTCCAAGCTTCTCTTCCACGAGTTTGGTATTGCGTTGTGGAGATCATCATCTAAAGGTGATCATATTCCAAGGTGCTCTATCACAGGTTGGATTTGGGTTGTGAACTTGGAGAAAACCTGATTTAGCTTTCCAAGGAGTTGCTTCCAAACGTAAAGATAATTGGATCTCAAGTTTAATATACTTGGGTTTCGTATTAGATTATGGATAGGGTAAAAAATGCTAAAAAATTTAAACAGAGAGAGCCAACAATTAATGAATTGAAGACTGAAATTAATTCTGTTAAGACATAATTAAAAGATAGAGTTTCTTTCTTAGAATTAATTAAGAAAGAAGAAATAAAAGAAGAAGTTGCTCTTAATAGGGCAGAAAGAGATCCATTAAATGAAGATGAAATTAATAATTTCCAATTTTTAAATTTAGTGGATTAAGTTATAACTCATAAATTGCATACTTATATTATAGTGGTTGTTAATAAAGAGTTTATGTTCAAAACAGTTGCCATCATTAATTTAGGTGCTGACTAAATTACATTAATAAAGGTATTGTTCCTTCTAAGTGCTTCACTAAAGCTACTGAAGTACTAAACACAGCAGATGGTTCAAGATTAAGAATTAAATACAAATTATCTAATGTTGTTGTATGCAATAAAGGAATATGTTTTCAAATACCATTTATAATGGTTAAAAGATTATCTCATCCTGTAATACTAGGCAATCCTTTTCTACACATGTTATACCCTATCAAAGAAATCTCTGAACGAGGAATAACATCATAAAAAGGGGGGAAAGAAATGCACTTTTCTTTTACATCTCAACCAAGATTGAAGGAAATTGATATTATTCAGAATAAAATAAAAAATAAAGAAAACTTCCTTACTTCTTTATCTCAAGAAGTTAGTCAAAAGAAAATTGAAGGGTAATTATTATTGTTAGTTGTAAAGGAAAAGATTGAAAAAATTCAGCAAGAAATGACAAAAGAAATCTATGCTAAGATTCCCAATGCTTTTTGGGACAGACAAAAGCATGTGGTATAGCTGCCATATGAGCCTAATTTCAATGAAAAATAGATTCCCACTAAGACTAGACCTATTGCAATGGGGCCCAGGCACTTAGAAATTTGTAAAAAGAAATTATTGAATAATATCCAAAGGACTTATCAGAAAAAGTCATAGTCCTTGGAGCTATCCAACATTTTATGTAGAAAATGCTACTGAGCTGGAAAGAGGAGTTCCTAGACTTGTTATTAATTACAAGCCTTTGAACAAAGTACTAAAATGGATTAGGTACCCATTACCTAATAAGAAAGATCTTTTAAACATGCTTTATGAAGCTTGTATATTTTCAAAATTTGATATGAAGTCTGGATATTGGCAAATCTAGATAGATGAAAAGGACCATTATAAAATGGCATTCACTGTTCCTTTTGGGCATTATGAATGGAACGTTATGCCCTTTGGATTAAAAAATGCTCCTTCTGAATTTCAAAGAATTATGAATGATAAATTTAATGCTTATTCAGCATTCACCATCATCTATATTGATGATGTTCTAGTATTTTCTAGCAATCTAGTAAAGCTTGGTATTCAATGTTAGTAAAGCAAAAATTGAAAAGAATGTTAGTAAAGCAAACCTCAGTTCACTCTCTCACGTGTTTCACTCAAGTATTGCTAATTCAATTACTCAACTCTCTTGTTTTAGATGATTAAAAAATCAAAATATTACAAACTTCACTAATTACAATGTTTAATAGTAATAAAACAAAGGTTAAAAAGACTCAAGGAATCAAGAAAATTAGAAATCCTAATAAGACTAGAAAAATAAAAATCCTAATTAGACTAAGAAAATGAAATTAGAATTTAACTTAGAAAAGAAAAATTAGAAATCCAAATTAAAATTAGAAAACAAAAGTTGAATTCCTGATAGAACTAGGATAACAATGTAGGAATCCTAATTGGACATGAATAAGGACTGGAAAATAAAAGAAAATAAATTAAAATGGAATTAGGAAATTCAAACTAGTATTTGGGATGGAATAGGAAAATAATTTCTAGCTTGTTTTGGAGGGATGCTTTGACATGGTCAAACTCCTTGTAGAATGCTGAAATTATTGATTCTCCTTGATTTGCTCAGAAACTCAGCACCCTTCCTTATCCTTTTCACTCTAGGAACTCAATATCTTCTATAAATACTCCAATGATTCAGATTTCACACTTTTTTTTCTCTTATTCCTTTTGGGCAAATTTTTCTCTTTTTTTCTTCCTTTTTTTTTCCTTTCTTTTGATGTAGGTGATGCTTTAGATTCGAGGACGAATTCTTTTGAGGAGTGGGGAAATGTTATGGAGTAGCCTACACACCAAGGTCCAAAGATTCAACATCAAGAGGATGAGCATGAATAGGGAGCCAAGGATCAAATTCAGGAGGTTTCTAATCCAATTAGCATGCCTCAAGGACCTATAAACATATCACAGGCCAAGAAGATTCAACAAGCTTTAATTTGTAATCTACAAGATTTGGTGAATTCGGCTTGTAATGGGTTGCAAGGACACCAAGGCTTTAAAACAATTGTAGCTTAAGTTCACTACAACTTAACTCAAGTCCAAATTCATAATGGGCTTACTTAAGTTTGTGTTTAGTTATAAGCCTTGTTAATTAGGGGCAATTATATGTGTTAATATTTTTCATAATGGGCTGTCCAAACTTGTTAATATAAAAACCCATTAGTTTGAGTTTGTTTATTTTAGTTTATGGTTTTTAGGTCTTGAAAAGGCTATATATGGCCAAAAAAATGTGTTTTAGAAAAAAACTTTGGATGAATGATAAAAAAAAAAAACCTAAAAGTTGTTTTGCTTTTGTCTTTGTGTTCTTGTGTAGAATACATGCTTAAGGAACATTCAAGTAGACTGATCATCTTCTTGTGGAGTGTTTCGAATATCAAATTCATAAATGAGTTTTCTTTGTTCTAGATCTTTGATCATCTTTCTAAGTAATCTAATTTTCTAGCCTTTCTTATAGGTTGAGACTAAATTGGCTATTGGGGTTTTCAAGTTATTGTTGTAGGGGTTCATAATAATCAAAGGGGTTCTCAGGCTTATTTTTGGAGGTTTTGTATCACAAATGACCTACTTTGAGACCCAATATCTTTATGCTTGGAAGAGACTCCTTGGAAAGACAAATCAAGTTTACAAAGAAAAACCTCAACTCAATGATGAACCCGAATCAAAGAACCTTGGTATGTCGTGAACAAGCAAAGTAATTAGCTTTGAAAGTTCGGGTTGATTCTTATCCTAGAATCGACTTTGAGAGAACTCTTATAAGCTTAAAGCTTAAATTTGCATAAACATATTTCACCATCTTTATTGAATGAAAAACCAAGTATTTATAGTGTTACAAAAACCCTAAATTAGAATTAGCTAAGGACTAGGAAATCATACTATTGAGGATTCCTAAATAAGAAAGAAAACTGATTTCTAAATAAGAAATAAATCTAAAATAAATAGGCCTAAAACTCACTAATTACATAAGCAAACTTAATTAAATTGTATATGGGTTTATATCATATTAATAGGGGCCCAAAATAACAAAAACCAAATTAAAACAATGAAATTTGGACAACATAAAAATGTACAAAATTTGGATAGCTTTGATTTTGATTATATGGCTGTGTGCATGATGGATTACATAGCCTTGTAATCCATTTTCATTTTGCTTCTCTTTGATTTTCTTCACATGTTCATGTTGAAGCCTTAAATCTCCATTCCATTCAAATTCATCTCTGAAGAATTGTATATTATCTTAAAACTTTCTTAAATACAATGCTTTCGAATAGTGATGCTCATTATGCAAGTGTTCTTGATAATATTATAGAAAGCATTGTATATCCTTGAATTCCTCTTGAAAAAGTTATTAAACATGAATTCAAGCTCCCTTGATTCCCTTTCCATTCTTGCTTGATTAAAACGATGACCTTAAAGAAGCTTTTTGAAATCATTATCATGCATATATTGGAGATCTTCTTCCAAGGCATCTTGACTCTCATCATCGAGTTTTGGTATTAAGGTTTGACATCCTATCATGATTCTTGCCAAAATTAGGACTTTGCAACAAAGAGATTATAATACATGTAGTTATGATCCAAAATACTCACAGAATGTTAACAAGTATTCGACATTCATTTTTAATTAAGTAGTCACAACATCTTACACTAAGGGTCATTTGTGACTTATGGGTATCAATCGAATAATTGGGAATTTTCAATTGGTCAAAAAATAATATCTCGTGACATTTTGGAAATGTCATTTCCCATTGCTGATTAGACGTGAACCTAAAAAGTCACATATAAATGGATGTTGAATGTTTGGACTCATATTAGTCTAATTACTAATTAATTGGTTAATTAGCAAATTAGAACAATGGGATAGAATAGGTCCCTAGCATGTCCTAATGTTGTATCCAATATAAATGAGATAATCAATTTCATTCTAATTTATATTGGTTATAAATTAGAAAAGGACTAAATCGAAAGGCTTTATTAAAATTGGTCTTTAAAGGTATAAAGCAATTTAGGCTACGGGGAAACCCTAATCCCTAAATTGAATTTAGGAAATAAGAACCCTAAATGGTGATGACTAAGTGCTAACATAGTAATATGTGTTAATGTGTTCTTAGCCATGTGTAACTATTTCCTTCATTACCACAACTAGTAATGTTAGTGGAGATTTAATTGTGTGTGTATATCTGTATACATGTGTGTGTGGAAGTGAACACCCTAAACAGTAATCCCAAATATGACATCTTGGAAAAAATTGAATTTTAACAGGATTTCTAGTGATGCATTCTGTTGCAAATACATTTCCATCTGTAGCTTTGAAATACTCCTTACATATATACACACACACACACATATATATATATGTGTGTGTGTGTATGTGTGTGTGTATATATACATACACATACATATACACACACACACACACACACACACACACACACATATATGTGTGTGTGTGTGTGTGTGTATGTATACATACACATACATACATACATACATACATACATATATATATGTACGTATGTATGTATGTATGTATGTGTATGTATACATACACACACACACACACACATATATGTGTGTGTGTGTGTGTGTGTGTATGTGTGTGGAAGATGAAGTTGAGAAGAGATAACATAGAATTGAGCATTGTAAAGTTACACGGTTTCTTCCTTTCTTATTCACTTTACATAGAAGAAATTCTATTTAAGCAAAAAGAAATATGAACTCTAAGTTTAGAGAGAAAGAAGTGTAAAGTCAATCCTCTTCACATTTTGTTATTGCATATGCGAGATACAATTAAAGAAATGGGGAACGAGGTTAATTAAGAGCAAAACTAAGAATTCTAACTGTAGGATTCAATTTTTTTTTTTTTTATGTTTTATGAGGAAAACAAATGATTCTTGACCAAACAAAAAGAATTAAGGACAATGTAATCAAGTAGACACTATTCAAAACAAGTTTTAAGCCAAATAAACCAAGAAATAAAGTTGTGAAATATTTTTTTTTTCAAATTTTGAATTCAATATTTAAATAAGAAAAGATAAATTATGATGTAATTTAATAAGGACAATGGAATCAAGTAGACACTATTCAAAATAAGTTTTGAGCCAAATAAACTAAGAACTAAAGTCGTGAAATTATTTTTTTTTCAAATTTTGAATTCAACATTTAAATAAGAAAAGATAAATTATGTCGTAATTTGATAAGGTAACACAAAAGAGAAACAAACAAAAAGAAACTAAGTCAAACAAAAAGATTGAAAACAAGAAAATAAAACAAAAACAAAGAAAACAAGACACAAATAATGAAAGGATATGCAAACTTGATTAAAGCCAAAGCTCTTATACCAAATTGATATGAACTCCAAGTATATTAAACTTAAGGCTCAACAAAAATGCATTTAGAAGTGACTTCTAGGAAAGCCAAATCATATCCGAACTAGAAACCTTGACGTAAAACCAACTTGTGGTTAGACACCTTAGTATAAATTGTTTTGAATGCTACAAAGGTATGAAACCTTCGATAAGTTTGAACACCATAAAAGAGAAATCTTTTGATGAGTTCAAGAGATTCAATTAATATTTAAACTTGAGAGAAAACTCAAAGGAATTTTATTAATAAAAATATCACCAACTCTAAAATACATTGTAATACTTGAGTTTATATAAGCACTCATGAGTACTGTAGACTTCTAAATTATGTTAAGAATTTTTCCTAATTAAAGAATTAAATAGGAATTCCTCATAGACTAGAAAACTAAAATTCTAGAATAAAAAATAAGTGAAATTCATAGTGGACCTTAACCTAATATAAAAGAGGCCCAAACAAACTAAAATATGGAAATAAATTAATACAAAAAGGTTTTGGGCTTAATATATAACGTAGGTAGCCTAAAAACATAGAAGCCAATTTAATTAAATTAAATTCAAACTTATTGAAATTGAAATAAAAATACACAGACTTCTTGGCTCATATCACCCTTTATTTCTTTTTCTCTTACTCTCTCTAAGCTTCCTTCTTAGTTACATGCAAAAGAAATATGATAGCTTTTTGTCTTTCTTTTCATTTTATACTTTTTTGCTTCTTCTTCCAACTCTTGATAGTAGGTGGGAAAAGGAGGACAAAAAGATGATAGAGTCAATCTTATCTCATTAAGCTAAGAAGGAAAGACCACTTTGCCTTTGATAGTTATTGAAATTTCCTTTTAACCCAAAAAATTATGACTTTGGCCTTAGAGAATTCTTCCATTTACCAAGCCAGGGAGGAATACCTCCTTGCCCCTTAGTGAAATTCTCCTAACTCCTAAACCCATCTAATGGGCTAGGGTTTCCATCAAGCCCAAAGTGTATCTTCTTCCATATCACATATGGGTTGGGCTTATATCACAAATAATAACGCAATTATTTTTCTCAATTTAGTCTAAAATCTTTTCAATTTTGTCCTTCCCATGTGTATCTCATACAAGTTAAGACTTTATTGACATAAAACCCATTGTGAATTAGACTTCAGGACATGTTAGGGTCCTTGTAAATTTAATTACAAGTTTAATCCTATTACCACTAATTAATTAATTAAACACTTTAATTAATCATTATGGTAATTGTTTAACTTGATTAGTGAACACTGTATGGTGTGTGGCTTTTTGGATCATGTCTAATTAGTAATGAGATTAAGAAATATATTTTTCACTATTTGTGAAATTTCCATTTCACACTTAATCCCTTAAGTCATGAGTGATGCCTAGTATTACATATTACGACTACCTAATTAGAAATAAATGTTCATAGTTGATTGTATAAACATCTCATGGACCACTAATCATGATTAGCATGCACTAAAATCCCTCCATTATGAAATCTTGATCTTAGCTAGGATCATGGTTAAGTCAAACCCTAATGTGCTTTGATCATATGTCCTCATCATGGTTTTAATTCTCAATAAACTCGATTCCTACTAGAAAAACTTTTCTAGTGAGCCTTAATTACCTTGGCCAAGGATTTGCATATCAAGAACAACCAAATATCATATAATTTCTTCCTTGTTAACCCTAGTTAATGGATTCTATCTTGGTGGATCACTTACATCTATATATAACTAACTAGGGCCATCACATGCCATATAACTTCACATGAATATCAACAGCATGTAAGCAGTAATAAATCCTAACCACCTATGCATGAGATAACCATGTTCCTCAAGTCAAAGGATCATATACACAATCATGACCAATGTGAGGCCTCACCCGAGCATCAGCCTGGTCCGCTAGAGGAAATCGGGATGCTCATTTGGGTTTAGACTCACGATGGAACCCTCGAGTTCATATTGGTGGATTTTGAAAATGATTTTTAGGAGTCGCCATCTTAATTTTATTTAGTTGGGAAAATATTAAGGAAAAAACCCAAATTGACTCCAATTCATTAATTTTTTAATTAATTTACCTAAGGAAAAAAATCATTAGCCTTTGAACTAGGTTGAGTTCGAGGACTAGGTTTTTGGTTTTAAATAATCTAAACTTGGCTCTTAAGTTTAATTTGACTTGAAAATTGATTTCATGAATGACATTAATAATCGCAAATAAAATGTATGAATATGGCATAAGATGGATGCATGAAAATTAACAAAACAATAAACATTTACAAATAAAGGAGAGTGTTCCCTCTAATCTTTAAAGATTTAGGGGAACCACATGATCACTTCTTAATTAAGATAATCATATTGATAAAAAATGGGATGTCTTCTCTAGCCCTTATAGGATTCTAGGAAGATCACATATTCCCTTACAAATTTTAAAAAAAAAGATAATCAATTTAAGAAATAATTTTAATAAGCTTAATTTAAAAGAAAATTGGATTTGAAATTTAGACTTAAATTCCAAACATGCCTACATACCCTATTTGAATAGGGATCAAAACCCACGTAGTTCGTTCCACAATTAAGTGGAGGGGTTTACAAATTGACAAAATGATTTTTTGGGTTTGGAAAACGAGTTTGATTAAAATACCTTGCATTTTAATGGATGAGATGGAAAAAGTGTTTTGCCATATCGAAGTTCCATTTTATCGGACTGGACAAATGAGTTGATTAATGATTAAAGAAAATGATGGATGGATAAATTAATTAATTAAAATGATTAATTAATTAAAATAGTGGATGAGTTGAAAAAAGGATTTTTGATTTAATTTTAAAAAAGAGAGTGATTAATTAATTAAAATGATTAATTAATTAATTAAAATAGGGGATGAGTTTAAAAAGACATTTTTGATTTAATTAAAAAAGTAATTAATTAATTAAAAAGATTAATTAATTAATTAGCTTGTAAGTGATTAAAAAAATATATTTTTTTAGTTAATTAAAAGAATTAATTAACTTGGCTTTGGGTGAGAAAATTAATTAATTAAAATGATCAGTTAATTAATTGGAGAGTGGATGGAGGGAGAAGAAGAAAGAAGGTTGATAGATAGTTATCAATATTAACCTTGGTGTGTGGAAATGAGGAAATGGGAGAGCCTATTTATAGGCAAATGGGATTGAGAGTAGTTTAGGTAATGAAAATGTGAAAAGACCATGAGGGTAGGGTCAAAAAATGGCTGAAAACTGGATAAAAAAAGGATAGAAGAGTCATTTTATGTGCGTGGGGCCTACTGGGGGTAGAAAACCCATGACCTGGCGCGGCGCCGCACTAGGACTGTGCAGCGTCGCATGCCTTTTATGTGGCATGCCACATGGCATGGCACGCTTCCCGAGGTTTTCTCCTTTGGCCCATTTTTCAGAGATTTTATAGTCAATTTTTGAGACTTCTAGGTCAATTTCTAGGAGTTATAGAGCTCAGAAAAATTATCGGTCAGTGTCATTAGGATCGAAATTAATTTGAGAACATTTGAATAGTCAGTCTGAGATAGATTCCAATCAGTTTTGAAAAAAATGTTGTCTAATACAGAAGGCCTGGTCAGGGTCAAAAAGGCGTCAAGTTGTGCCAAGAATGCTCCAGTCAGTTTTGGAAAGTTCAATGTTAATTTTGAAGGTGCTGAAATAAGGGTTCACAGCTGCCCGCTCATCAAAGCTATCTATCAGTTAGACAGTTTTGGTGAGAGTAAACCTAAAAAATCGGTAGATCTGAGCTTGAAAAATAATTCCGTTTATGATGAGATAATTCTCATGAATTTTGGAATTCCATTTGACTATTTTTGGGATATTGGTGAATTTTTAGGTTCATAATTTTTTGATTTTTCTGATGCCAGGGCTACATTTTTGTCCTAAAAATAGGAGAATGAAACGTCTATGGGTAAATCAAAATCTTGCAAACACATAGAAACTTCCGGATTCTGATTCCGAATTAATATTGGCTGAAAATTTATTTTCATGTGACTAAATAATTATAAGACATTTTTACTATGCATTATTTCGTCCTATATGACCTAAAACTCTATAAATAGGGCCACACTCTATTTGTTGCAGCACTCACCTCATTTCCTTGCTTAAAACATGAGCAAGTTTTCTCCCTTTTTTTTTCTTTTTTTTTAATAATAACAATTTTTTTCTTTTTTTTTTTTGTGGTAATAATGCAAATTCAAATTCTTTTTTTTTTTGGTAGTAATAATGCAAATTCAATTTTTTTTTAATAATAACAATTTTTTTTGGTAGTAATAATGCAAATTCAAATTCTTGTTTTTTTAATAATAATAGTAGCAATACTAATGAAAATTCCACTTTTTTTTTGTAGTAATAATAGTAGCAATAATAATGAAAATTCTTTTTTCTTTTTCTCTTTTTTTTCTTTTTCTTTTTTTTTAACACACATATATTTTTTATAACAGCAATAGTAGCGTGTACTTTTCTTATCTATTTCCTTTGCCTATTAGGTCTAGCATTTGATTAAGATGGCATCCACATCCCGTCATGGAACTGCTTCCTCGAGGAGGACCTCCTCTTCTTCTGCAAGTGGTCGGGGGCATCAGTACGAAGCACCTAGAGACAATCCACACCCAGCCCTCCTATTACAGGACCCCGAAGGTAATATGTCTTATAATGGTCAACTAGCGGTCGGTAGTCTTGCATACTCTTTTGAAAACCAATTTCGTTCGTAGCTTTTGCAAAATCATTTTGTGCTTTTACTGATTTACTTGCAGGCACAGATGATTAGAAATAGGGGTGGTCATAGTAACCTTAGTAAGGTGATCAGGTGTGCCTCCCTAAGTAGTGCTGTTAGGGCCATGCTAGAGCCTACCAGCTTTGTTGACTTTCTGAGGGTGCAAACTCCAGACCATTTGAACATCAATATGATCAAGGCTTTAGAAGAGAGGTGGTAGGATACCATGGACACCTTCCACTTCACCTAGGGGGAGTTGACCTGCACACCACTTAATTTGCATCTGTTGTCTGGGATTCGGTTTGAGACTCAGATTCTTGAAATGTGCGGTGACTGGAGACAGACATTCTCTATTGAAGAGATACAGGCTCTTCTTAGCTTTGACCCGCCTCGCAATAGCACTCAAGTGAGGTGCACCTTGCTGGCAGATAAGCTGGAGTGGGTGGTGGCTGTAGGCGGGATCGTCCCAGATGCAGTGGTAGCCCAATTGTGTCTGCTAATTATAACAAGTTGTACTTTCTCCCATTCCCTGAGAGACACTGTGGATCTTAAAATCTTGGTTAGCATAGTTGATCTGAGCGCCTGGAGGGAGTATGACTAGGGCAGTGAAGTGCTTAGCGCCATGTACCACGATATGGTGGAGCTTTCTCGGGGAAATATCTTCTTTGTTGGTAGTACGACACCTCTCTAGGAGGTACATTCCCATACTCTAGCTTGTATTTTAATTTGCAATGTTCATGATTTCTGACTTTCTATTGCATGCAACTTTGGGCATACAAGTATTTTGCTTTCATAGCTCCTCAACTGACCAAACAGAGGCCAAGGGATTTTCCTGCTGGGAAGAGATGGGTATAGTCTAATTAGAATTCTGGCTCTGACAGTCACAGTGTCCTGACACTCCGAGCCTTCTTTGATAATTTGACGGAGCCTGAGGTTTTACACTCATTACTTCACTTTTTCTGTTATCTTAACATTTAAACCATTTTGCTCATCGTTCAATGTGACAGATCTTGAGGCCTTTCGGGGAGTTACGGCATCTCAGCGTTGACAGCATAATTTTTGTAGAGCATATCTCTCAGAGGCGTCTTCTATTGTGCTCACCCTATCACCATTTGTTTTACCTGGGCGAGAGAGTGTACTTTTAAATCATCAGTTCCTAGTGTGTCCCTAAGCCCCCCCAATGTACATAAGATATGGGTCGGTGATCCGTCCTTCCCTTATGCTTTATAATGGTGATGAAGGGTGCATCCATCAATACCCTAGCTAGAGCTATCATGATTTTTGTTCTGCTTTCCTGATGAGTGAGATCACACTAAGGGGTCGCTCTTCTGTTGGGTTTGCTCCTCCAAGGGAGCTAATCATCCATGCGACTTCTGAGGCACCTGGAGGGAGCACTTCTGAAGGACCTATTCTTGATGCAAGCAGAGGTGCTAGGCCAAGCTCGAATACTGATGTGATAAATTAGGACACGGATTTCTACATCCCTGAGCAGATTTCATACTATGGCGCAGATGGCTTACTGAGGATGTGGCAGCTTCTTGATGTTGTTCGCCCAGACATATGAGACATTCCTGACGATGTCGAGGTATGATTTTGTCTTACATTCAGAAATGATCTTCATATAAAGAAGGCATTTACACTCACTTATGTCCAGGGTTCCTGACATCTTGTTTACAACAGGTACCACAAAGCTTCATTCGCTAAACCTACAGAGTTTCTCGCAGGATGGAGGCCACCCTCGGTGGGATGCTAACATGTTTAGACATTTTCGATGCTCATAAGGGTGGTGATGAGGATGTTCCTCAGAGGCGCAAGAGAGGAGGGCGCTCATGATTCGGTGACCGCAATGCTGCCTCTGACTTTTCTTTGTAATTTTTTTTCTATGTAGCCTTTTGGGGCAGCCATGTCACCTATTTCTTCTGGTAGGAAGTAGTACTCTTGCGCGGGTGATGTCTATGTATTGATATGTTATGCTTATGTTATGTACATTATGACTATGTGAAATATTCTGATGCTTCCTATCATGCATGTTTGTGTTATGGATGTATGAATGCGATGTATGCATGTTTTGACTTTAACAGCTCCTGTTTTCTCTCCCTCCTCTCGTCGTTCAAAGAAGATACAACTTTTCTGGCCTTTCTGCTATAAAGAAGAGAGAAAGGTCATTTATCTTTTATACCAGGGGCATAGAATTGCAGTTCTAGCATTGAAAGAGTGATCATCGGAGCACTGCTATAGTGTGTACTGCGCGAAGTACGTGTGGCACCGCGTCAGCTCTGTGCGGTGCTGCACAGGCTAGTTGCGGCTAATTGCAAAAATGACTTGCGGCACTGCAGGGCGTGTCAAACTTCCATGGTAGATCCATTTGTCTAACAATTTTTTTTATGTTTTTTGATTTGATTATGACATCTAGGGGCCTATATAAAGGCAGAACTTTTGAAGGCAAATCCATCCATTTTTCATTTGAGAGTCAAAACTCTGTCTGTTTGTCTTCTTTCTCTTTGCTCTATTTTTCATCACCTTCTTTTCCTTTCTTTCTTTTTCACATGGAGCTATATTTCAGTCATTACATGCACATATGGACAAGAAAACTCGACAAAGTAGATATGATAAACTTAGGTAGGTACGGGATTTCGGCTATGGTGGCATTGAGAGGGGTTCGGGTGGACTGGGACTTTTTGAGAGTGTGTTCTTAGTTTTAGGATCCAATGGCCTGAGTCTTTCGATTTAGTGTGGGTATGGTGGAGCTATGCCCCACATTTGAGGAGTTTTGTGCCATACTCAGTAGTGATCCAGAGGCGGCCCTAGTAGTGCCCGAGTTTAGAGTTGAGCACTATAGAGTTTTCTAGAAGTTTTTAGCTCTGCCAGTGGACACTACCAGTCAGATGGTGGTAGAAGGGCAGGTGAACCTAACTACCATTATCGAGGAGTTTCATGATCCTGGCGACCAGGGTGATGTAGGGGTGCAAAGGCTTAGGATGCGAGCCTTGGTTTTTTGCTTGACTATTGGATATCTGTTTCCCAGGCCCATCAGTTGGGGAGATGCCAAAGCAGCTAGTCTGGTACTTTAGATGGAGTAGGGTCACTCTATTATTAGGGTCGTGTTGGTGGAGACACTATTGAGTCTCGATTGCTATGTTCAGGGACTGGAGAGATGGACTGTATCTCCAGTGGTGCTTCAGGTGAGGAAAAGAAATTTGTTGGCTTCTATCCTTTCAAGAGAGAAAATTTTATGTGTATCTAAATTTTATCTTAGTTTATTTTACAAGTGTGGTTGATGGACCACTTGAGGGTGATTGCTGCTCCGACAAAGAGTCCGTATATAGCTATTCAGTATCAGATGTGGCCCATCTTAGTAAGGTAGGGATCAGTCAAAGAGTGGATGGGATGGCTCCTAGAGCTTGCCCTAGAGGACATACTCTGACACTACCAATGGTATGGGATTAGGTCCTTCATGACGATGAGCCATGCGTACTGGGTGGTCTGTCTGCTTGGTTTAGCCTGGACATCATTCTATCAAGGTACGAGGGCTTGAGGTAGATGGGTCAAACCAAGGATGTCCCCTCAGTTGTACCCTTTTTAGAGTCTATGAGGATTACAGCCCCCATTGCTAAGGCCATCAGAGGGGGGTGGATGAGGAGCTTTCTTGCGGTGAGGCCAGAGATTAGTTTTGGTACTACTGAGAGGTATCGCAGTTGGTTGATTGAGACTATCTGGCAGGTCGAGAGAGAGCATTGGGCTGCACTACTTAGGGAGACTGAGGGCAATGAGACGGAGGAGGCAGTTGCTAGAGGTACTAGCGACTAGGGGATTGCTACCAAGACAGGGGAGGTGACCTGACCTGAGAGGGAGGCTAGAGGTTCTAAAAGGAGATTGACCCTACAGGCTACAGTGGTGACTCAGACTGTAGTAGAGGTAACTCAGAGGACCATCACTGCAGTTAGATGCTAGGGTGACACTACCTTGATCGCACAGAGGAGGACCACAGCAGTAAGTGCACAAAGGAGGACTGCTATTACTAGAGCATAGAGGAGGATTCCGACTTCGACACAAAGGAGGATTGTAGCTAGTAGCTCATAAGGTACGGGCCCTCAGAGGAGAGTCTTAAATATGACTTCAAGAAGCAGTTCTAGAGTTACCGGGACATCGGGTAGACAGGCCAGAGTAGTCACTGAGAGCAGTTCGAGTGTTATGAGAGCTCTGACTATTGACATTACGGAGGGAGACTCAAAGACTAGGATCAGAGGGGTGACAATTGAGGAGATAGTGGCAGGTCTGATTCTAAGGGAGATGTTCATCCTAGGAGGAGAAGGAGGAGGATTGACTAGGTGGAGGTAGTTGTCTGCCTATTTTTTGGTGGTTGTTCTAACATGAGCTATAGGTTTCTTTTTTGTACACTCCTGTAAGCTGACATGACCACATGACAAGCTGTAGATATATATAGAGGTTGTCCTTTTTATGATGATGGATTGTATGCTTTTGTAAAATTTGATCATCATTATATGAGATAACTTTATTTTTGTTCTAATTTTTGCCTAAGCTGCCCTTGTGGGTTTTCAACTTATCTAGCATTATTTATTATTTATTTTTTTATAATTTTTTTAGACAAAAGTACCAAATGTTGCATTAGGCACAGAAGAGATGAGATGGTGATGCAGATAGAATATTTTTATATTATGCTTTGGACCGCACTCGAGTCAGGCTGCCTACGTATCCCTTATATCACTTTTCCATCGATTATTTCTTTTAGGGAGAATTAGGTCCATGTAGTTCTAATTATATTACTTTGAATAGGAAAATAGATAGAAATGATACAGATTCAGACAAAGTATCTTTTTAGCTGATCCAAATTGCAAGGATTAGAGAACTCATTTCCATCCACATCTACAAGAATAGTGCCTCCGCCAAATAAAATCTTCTTTAGTACATATGGCCCTACCTAGTTCAGCCTGAACTTTCCCCTAGGATCATGAATTAGGGACCTAATTTCCTTCAGAACCAAATTTCCTTCCTCTGGGCCCCTGTCTTTTACCCTCTTGTTGAAGTGTCGGGCTAGTCTCTGTTGGTAGCCTTGGATCCTGTACAAGGCATTCATTCTTTTCTCATCAATAGTATTCAATCACTCATGATATCCTTTGATCCAGTATGCTTCACTCAACTGGCTTTCCCTCATTACCCTAGCATATTGGATCTATATCTCAATGGGAAGGACAACCTCCATTCTATAAACTAAGGCATATGGGGTTGCCCTTGTCGAAGTACGAACAGTAGTTCTATATTCCCATAAGGCAACAGGTAGTTGCTCATGCCAGTCTCTATGCTTTTCAATAACCTTCTGCAAAATAGTCTTTATGGTCTTGTTGGCGGCCTCAACTGTGCCGTTGGTTTGTGGCCGATAGGGAGAAGAGCGGTGATGCTGAATCTTCTTTGTCAGGAGTAGGCAAACTACCTCCTTTTGAAAGTGAGAGCCATTATCTGTGATTATTTTGAAAGGGGTTCCAAACCAATAAAGGATATTGGTTTGGATGAAGTATGCCACATTCTTTGCGTTTAGGACTTGATATGGCACTGCTTCAATCCATTTTGTAAAGTAGTCTATGGCCACCATAATGTACTCATATCCACTGGAGGACTTTGGGGAAATCCTCCCATTGACATCTATGCCCCAAGTAGCAAAAGACCATGGTGTTGCTATTGGATTTAGAGGAATAGGGGGCCGATGTTGGAGTTTGGCAAAGATCTGACATTTGTGACATCTCTGCACATACTTTGCACAGTCCTCATTCATGGTTAGCCAAAAGTAGCCCAGGTTTGCTATCTTTCATGCCAAGGCTACACCATTCATGTGTGGGCATTCCTTTTCGCTATGGACCCACTCTATAATTTGTTAGGCTTCTTCTTCAGTCACGCATTGTAGGTGGATGTTATCTTGTGCTCTCTTATATAGCACACCTCCATTAGGTATAAAACCAGCAGACAGCTGCCTTAGGGTTCTCCGATTTGCTTTTGAGGCTCCTTCTGGATACTTACCATTCTAGATGTAATTGAGGATGTTCCAAAACTAGGGTTTAGCATCAGTCAACTGGAGATTCATCAGCATGGTATAATATCTAGGTTGCCATTTTACTTCGATAATAATAGGCCTATGTATCTCGTTATTGCCCATATCGATCATCGAGGCCAAGGTGGCTAGAGCGTCAACAAATTGATTCTTTGCCCTTGGCAGGTAGTGAAAGGAAAGTTCATGAAAATTCTTTGCCAAGTCATTCAAGCGTTGATGGTAAGGAACCAAATACTCTTGTCTAATTTTCCACTTACCCAGGGCTTGGGAAACAATGAGGTTAAAATTGCCATAGACCTCCAAATAGTCTATCCTAATGTTAATATGCATGCCTCATATTCTGCTTCATTGTTGGTCACCTCGAATGCTAGCTTGATCACCATAGGCAAATGATCTCCTTTAGGGGTAACCAAAACTATGCCAGCTCCATAGCCTTTACTATTAGAGGCACCGTCGAAGAATAACTTCCATACCTCAGGATCTATGATTAAGATATCCTCGTCTGGGAACTCAAGCTCAAATATTTCTTCCCCTACAGGGGCAGCAGCTAGTTGGTCAGTGATTATACTTCTTTTAACCACTTTTCTTGGGACATACTTTAGGTTAAATGCTACAAGAACTGCCATCCATTATGCCATCTTGCTGTCAAGAACCGGCCTCTCCATAAGGAATTTCAAGGGGCTCTTATCAGCTAGCACATGGGTTGTGTATGAGCATAGGTAGTGCTAGAGTTTGTGACATACATAGACTAAGGTTAAGCATAACTGCTCAATCTGATTGTACTTAAGCTCATGAGCCAGCATACGTTTGCTTAGGTATGTAACAACCCACACCCACCCTAGGAATTTTCGTGATAAATTGCTTGAATTAGAATATATAAGGTTAAGTGTGTGCTTGTGTGAAAATTTATGATCTAAGTGATTGATGAGTATGTGGCATATTAAATTAATTTTAATATGCATAATATGTGTTGCCAATGTGAAATAAATGATTTACATGAAGTGCATTTGCATAAAAGAATTTATTTTAAATAAAATAAATTTTCATGCATAAAACAATTTTTAAGCATAAAATAATTTTATGGGTATTTTCAAAATATTTTTAAATAAATATTTTTGAGGGAAATATTCCAAAATTAAAAAGACAAATATTATTTTTATTTTAAATCCTTTCAGCCAAATTTTTTTTAAAAAAAAGCCCAATTACCCAAAAGCCCACTACACAAAAAAGCTCATAACCTATTTCATTAAGGGTAAAAGTGGAAATTTCACTCAAACCCTAATATATATTCTAATTTTCGGCCAGCAAGGGTTTTCTAGCAGCCATTCCCTTATTCTTTCTGTGTTCTAGCATAAAGAGCTCTCAAAATAATTCTCTCTACCGAAATATCGAAAACACTTTACCGTTTCGCGATTTCGTGACCGTAATCGTAAGTTTTTATTCTCTTTTGATTTCTAAACTGTTTTCTATGAAATAAATTATGGGAAAATTATTTTAAACTATTTGATTACTGATTTCTATAGATTCAATTCTGTTTGAGTAAATTTTTGGAAGAGAAAATTTATTTTCTACCGAAAATACGATTCTTTCCACAAGATTTCTCCAAAGGTGAATTCTATAACTTAAAATCACAATTTTATTGCATAAACATCATACGGGGGGGGGGGGGGGTGGGGGGGTGGGGGGGGGTGTTGCGATTTGTACTTGTTTGCATTCTAAATTGATTTTTGATGAAAAATATTGCATGAAATAATATTTTTGCATATTTCTACGATGACCAAAAAGTTTCGAAAAACAAAGGAGTTCAAGGTTTTCGTGTTAGGATTTAGAAATTGAAAAATTTTATTCTTTCATGAATACATGGCTGCCAATTTGTGTGAATTGATGTTCTAATATGATATTTATTTTGTTTAGATGAAAAATAATGACTTGAATCATGTGTCTGTTTATCGCTGAAATAAACAAAATGCGCGGAAAGCACGGAAACTCATGATTTTTCACCTAAGCCCTTGAACTTGGAATTTTTTTGTATAAACCCTATCTATGGCTGCTAATTTGTGAAGGAATGTATTCTAAACTAATATTTTCAATGATTGAATGAAAAATAATAGTTTAAACAACCTATTTGCATATTTCTGAAATGACCGAAAAATACCAAAAACAAGAAAACTCATGTTTTGTGCACTATAATGCAAAAGATTGAATTTTATATATTAATGGCACCAATAGTGGTCGATTCTTATGGATTTAAGTTCTAAAATGATTTTTGTTATGTTTACATGAAAAATCTTGGTTCAAACTATGTTTTTACATATTTATGAAATAAACGGTATTGATATGATTGCAATATGTTTTCATGTGAGCCTATAAGGCCTAAGTCTGCAAGACTTATAAGTCAACGTGATAGGTGCAAGTGATGAGTACACCTATGTGTGGACTCTAAGTGTATGTGTATGTTATATGTACATGGGTAGTTATGGGATAGGAACATCATGAGTAAATAAAATACTAAGTATTAAATCAAATATTATGTTAGAGTTTGAGGAGCCTTAGAAGTGCAAAGGGGACTACGAGTACTAGGAGTAAAGGAACCCCAAGGTGAGTAAACACTATGTTCATGCTACAAGTGTGAGTAAATATCGTATTCATGTTATAAGTATAACAACATTTTGTTGTGTTACAAGAATATGATATTGATATGTGAACCTTTGTGATATTTGAAACCCAAGTTCTTTCTATTTTAAATTTTATGATTTCTTGTTAAGCTTGGGTTGCCAAAGGACATTTGGTCCAAAACTATTTTGTTTATCCAATGAGAATTTTTTTTGTGAATGACACCCTAACTTGTATTCTTTTTGGAACTACACTTTCATTGTATTATTATTGAAAGCCAAACCACTACTATTATTGAAATACATGTTATTGTTGCCATATGTGATATTATTAATTGTGTTTACCAATAGCTCTAGCTATGGTACCTTTACCCTTTATATAGAATCCTCGTGTCGATGCGGGTAATCATCGGAACCTGTGCACATGGTCTTAACCTGATGGATAGGGGTAGTATATCCACCTCGGCTAGAAGGGGCATTTCTAGCCGTGGAGCCTGTCAGCTTCACGCTTTCTAAGTGATGGGAGTTGGAATTTGGCAAAGGCCACCTCTCTTCGATGTGTTTGGAGTGAATTGAGTAGAGTCTTCACTCCATAAATGTTATAAGTGTGATTTCTGCAAACTTGAACCTTATTCATGAGTTATAAACCATGAACTATGTGTATAAGCTATGTGTTTCCGTTCAAAGGAATATGTGATAATGTATGTGCCTTTTCGTTTACTCATTGAGATCATCTATCTCACCCCTTTTCCTTGTGTAATTCCAGGTGAGCAAATGTGAGGAGGCAATGTGATGGCTCAAGCATTCTACTTCACTTGGGGAATTCCTTGTTCGAGTTTTCAATAATACTATGTTTATGAAGTCTTGTCTTTAGATGCTCCGGGAATGTTAATTGATACTTATGGAGATTTATATTACTTTCCCTTATGGATTTTATATGTAACGATTTACTTTAAGTTTTCTGCAAATTATGGTATTTATCTAAATGTTTTAAATGAGTTAATGAAGAAGGTTCGGTAAGATCCTAGGCATGATTGTTATATGTTAATGGGTTCTACGGGCATGGGTGACCTTATGTCTCCCCATGTTCTAGGATCGTCGTATCTCATTAGGTTGGGATGTGACAAGGTAGTAAATGGCATTCTCTCTATATGATTCTGGAGCATTCTAAGCAAGCATTGCACCTATGGCTTCTGAAGTTACCGATAAGTAAAGCAGCAATAGCTAACTTGGCCTTAGAGGTTGCAGTATTGGCAGGTTTAGGAGGTAGTCCTTGATTATGTCAAAGGCTTTTTGGCATTCTTTGTTCCACTGTTTAGAGGCTCCTTTCCTTAATTGTTTGAAGATTGGCCCACAAGTATCTGCTAGTTGTGCAACGAAGCGACTGATATACTGTAGGCAGCCCAGAAAACCTCTAACCTCCTTTTCAGTTTTAGGGGGAGGCATTTCTATAATTGCCTTTGATTTTGCTGGATCCACCTTTATACCTCTTTGGCTGACTAAATGTCCCAAAAATACACCTAAAGAGGCATTGAAGAGGCACTTAGCTAGGTTCAGCTTAAGATTATACTGCCTGAGCCTAGTGAAGAATTGATCCAGAGCATCAAAATGGCCTTTAGGGGTTTCAGATTTTATAACCATGTTGTCCATATATACCTCGACATCCTTGTGCATCATGTCATGGAATATAATAGTGGCCATTCTTTGATAAGTTGCCTCAGCATTCTTCAAACCAAAAGGCATTACCCAATAGCAATAGGTGCCCTATTCAGTCATGAAGGATGTCTTTTCCTTATCAAGAGCATAGACTTAGATCTGGTTGTAGCGCACATATAGGTCAGTCAAGGAGACCACCGATGCACCCGCCATGTGGTCCATAAGTAAATTGATATGAAGCAAAGGGAAATCATCCTTTGGGCAAGCTTTGTTGAGATCCCTATAATCAACACACATTCGGACCTTTCCATCCTTCTTGGGGATAGGTACTATATTGGCCAACCATGAGGGGTAAGTGATGGGTTTGATAACCCATTATCTAGCAACTTGGCAACCTCCTCTTTGATCTTCAGAGACCATTCTATCTTCATTCTCCTCAACTTCTGAATTATAGGCTTCATATGCTCTTAAGTTGGGATCTTATGAACTGCTATGCTCGGATCTACCCTCACCATGTCCTTAGGTTCCCATGCAAAATAGTCCATAAATTCATGAACTTTTTCAGCTAATGCCTGTGTGTTAGAATATGCAGATGCAATGTATGTACTTTTTAGATTCTCCTCTGTGCCATAATTGATTGGTTCTTTGCCTTTTTCATATTTTATTTCTTTTTTATTTTCTTTTTTATATTTCTCACTTAATGATGAGTCAAATGAAGTAAAGCATAGATAGCTAGGAAAGTAAGCAGAAAACTTGTTCATTTTATTAAAAACAAAGGTCCCATCATCATGGGTTACATCATTTTGAAAGGACAAGCTTAGGAGATGGGTTACAAAATTAGACAAAAAGGACTGAAAGGTCTCCACAGACTCACACCAGACTCAAAGGACTCAGATGAGAACATAACAGGACCGATGCTCTTCTCGAAATACCAGTTATTCAGTGGTGCTTGGGATGGTTGGATGAGCTTGGTGGGGTCAAGTTCTTCGTGGTAGGTGATCATGTGGATGGTCTCGAAAAGAGAGGGCTCCATGCTTGCTTCCTAATCCTCCTCTAATTAGTAGATGGGCTCGCACTCCTTTAGGTTGAGCCGATATCAAAGAAAATTTCAAAACCAGGGATCAGTTTCTTAGAAATGGGATAAAACCATGGTGCAAGGAGGAAGGAACTGTTTTCACTTGGTGTATCCATGGTCTACTAAGTAGGAGATTGAAAGAGGCTGGGATGTCAATCACTTGAAATAGGATTGGCATCATCATTGGTCTAACTGTGACGTCAAGGTTTGCTACTCCCAAAACTTTCCTCTTGGTGTTGTCATATGCTCTCACCACTTGGTCTGATGGAATAAAATCCAAAGCCTCTAATCCTAAGCAGCTAGCCATCTTTAGTGGACATACGTTTAGGGTGGAACCATTATCTACTAATACCATAGGCACAGTTTTGTCTTGGGTCATCATTGTGATATAGAGAGCATGGTTGTGGCTTTCATCTCCATGAGGGATATCATCATCACTGAAAGAAATGGTCATGGACTTGGCAGTGTTGGTTAAAGATGCCACAAGGGTCTCTAGTGAGATGTTGATAGGAGCCTGACATTGATTCAAAGCCTTGTAAAGAGCTTAGCGATGAGGGTAAGAAGACTAGATGAGGCTCCATATCGATATGTTTGCTTAGGTTTTCTTCAATTGCTTGAGAATGGGATCCTCCTCTGGTTCATTATAGGGTTTTAATTTTTCAGCTGGAGGAGGGATTGCATGACCTACCGGGTTTGAATCCATGGGTTATGGAGGTGGTGGGAGGATTCTTCCACTCCAAGTAATTGCATCGACTTTAGTGACAAAGTCATTTAGATCAAGTACACAATAATAACCCAAAATGGGGTAGATGAGGGAGAGAGGATCAATTCCCGGTTCGTCAGAAGAAATAAGGTTGACATTCGCCTGGTGGTTAGGCAAAGGATTAGTGGTGATGTTGGGTTTAGCTCTTGGAGTAATGATATCCCCACTATCTATTAGGTCCTGGATTCGATGCCTCAGAGTCTTGCAAGCATCCGTTCTATGCCCAGGCCTTTAATGATAATCACATCGTTCGCTGGCATTATAGTTCTTAGGCAAAGGATTTGGGGGTGGTCTTGGCTCTAAGGGTTTGACAAGGTGGGCTTCTAGAGCCTCTTTATAGATGGTGCTTAGAGGCATTCCCAATTCAGAAAAACTCCTTCTTTCTAATCTCATAGGTTGATGGTAAGAAATAGTATTAATTTCTCCTCCCTTTTGAGGTATAGAATGAGTGGTGTTAGAGGTGAAATTGGTGTTCTTGCAGTATCTTGAATTCGAGGATTCATCCTTGATTTGACCAGTTTGAACCAAATCCTCAATTTTAGAGGCTATAGCAATGAGAGCCTTAAAGTCCAGGAGATACTGAGTTTGCAAGTGAACTTGGTATTGTGGGAGAAGATTCTTCATGATGATGTCAATTTGTTCTTCCTTAGATGGGCGGTTCACCATTTGTGCTGCCTTTGCCCTCCACCTTGTAAGGAATGCAGTGAAGGATTCTCTTTGGCTTTGTGTATGGTTTCTAGGTCTCGTCGAGTGACATCTACCTCAATATTGTAATGGTATTGCTTGATGAAAACATTGTAGATATCATCCCAAGTTTTGTTATGATTTTTGTCCAGATCTAATAACCACTTAATGGTAGTTCCGGTCAATGACTGTTGGAATAATTAAGCAAGGAGCTCATCATCCACACCAAAGGGTCTCATGGCACTCACGTACATCATGAGGTGGGTCTTAGGGCAAGTGGTGCCATTAAACTTGTCCATCACAGGCATCTTGAACTTAGATGAAACCTTAGCGTTTGGGAAAAGAGTAAGGGAGTCAACATCTATGATGTCCTCATATTTTTTGATATTCTTGATGGACCATTCTAGGGTTTCAAACTTCTCCTTCAGTCTTTTGGCTTCAGGGAAGCTCGAAAAATCCCCACTTTGAAAAAGATTCATAGTGGAAGTAGGAGCAGTGGCATTCATATCCAAAGGAGGAGAGGTGGGTGTCTTGGGGGCTTTCCCCTTATCGGTGAGATCGATAATGGGAGTAGTGAAATTGGGGGCATGGCTGGTCCCAACTTGGGTAGAGGTATGTTGACCAGGAAGAGGAGTGATGGGAGCATTGGTCATTTCCCTCACTTTATTAATGATCGATTGATGCTGGGAATTAAGAGCATTGGTGAAAGTGGCAGACTGGGCGTTGAGGGCGTTGGTGAAGGTGTCAACTTGGGTTTTGAGGGCGGTGGTGAGTATATTTTGAAAAGCTTCCTCTTGCTTCTTAAGGAGATTGGTGAAAAAGGCGCCCATCGCATCTTGGTCAAAAGGGTGGGCCATTGGTACCTAGGAATGGAAAACAGAAAATTGGGTAAGAAAATAGAATTATAAAAGAAAAAAAATGGCATAAATGCATAGGTGCGTTGGAAAAAGGATTCCCTTCACAAGATTGGTCGCCAGGTTTACATGTTGACAGGGTGAGTGTGTGAGGTGCTTTAGGGTAACGGACCATCGGTTTTGGGCTTTTAAGGGTTGACCTTGTCGAGTTTCTTATGTTATGCATGTATGATCATGTCATGATGCATGCTGAAAAAGGTTTCATGGACATGCAAAAGTATCAATTATTACAATACATAGATCCTAAGGTCAAAGATTAGGGCGACTATATGCACAAGGGTGAAGGGTGGTTTCATTTAAGGGTCCCCATCCCACTAGAGCATCGATATACCTAACCACATGTGAGGCAAGGAGTCTCACATTGGTCCAACAGTACTTATTACTCGTTACACCACTGAAATAATTGGGGATTCATTGCGGGGTGGAATGCTTTTGCTACCTCCCAACATACTTAAAGAGAGTTGTCGAGCCAATGCTACTCACCATCCAAAAGTTTTCCTAAAACAAAGGTTTAGGCAAGGAGCCTTTATTATGCAAAATGATGCATAAAAGTCAAATTATACTTAATGAGCCAAATAGATATTATTTTGGAAAATTTTTTCCTTAACCAAATAGTAATCCTCTCATTTTCCTTTTTATTTTAAAAAAGGTGGCAACTAGTCCCCAGTGGAGTCGTTAGCTGTGACACCTCGCCCAAGCACTAGCCCGGTCCACTAGAGGGAATCGGGATGCTCATTCTGGTTTAGACTCACGATAGAACCCTCAAGTTCAGATTGGTTGATTTTGAAAATGATTTTTAGGAGTCGCCACCTTAATTTTATTTAGTTGGGAAAATATTAAGGAAAAAACCCAAATTGACTCCAATTCTTTAATTTTTTAATTAATTTACCCAAGGATAAAAATCACTAGCCTTTGAACAAGGTTGAGTTTGGGGACTAGGTTTTTAGTTTTAAATAATATAAACTTGACTCTTAAGTTTAATTTGACTTGAAAATTAATTTCATGAATGACATTAATAATCGCAAATAAAATGTATGAAAATGGCATAAGATGGATGCATGAAAATTAATGAAACAATAAACATTTACAAATAAAGGAGAGTGCTTCCTCTAATCTTTAAAGATTTAGGGGAACCCCATGATCACTCCTTAATTAAGATAATCATATTGATAAAAAATGGGATGTCTTCTCTAGCCCTTATGGGATTCTAGGAAGACCACATATTCTCTTATAAATGTTAAAAAAAAGATAGTTAATTTAAGAAATAAGTTTAATAAGTTTAATTTAAAAGAAAATTGGATTTGAAATTTGGACTTAAATTCCAAACATGCCCACTTACCCCATTTGAATAGGGATCAAAACCCACGTAGTTCGTTCCACGATTAAGTGGAGGGGTTTACAAATTGACAAAAATGATTTTTTGGGTTTGGAGAACGAGTTTGATTAAAATACCTTGGATTTTGATGGATGAGATAGAAAAAGTGTTTTGCCGGACCAAAGTTCCATTTTATCAAACTGAACAAATGAGTTGATTAATGATTAAAGAAAATGATGGATGGGTAAATTAATTAATTAAAATGATTAATTAATTAAAATAGTGGATGAGTTGAAAAAGGGATTTTTGATTTAATTTTAAAAAAGAGAGTAATTAATTAATTAAAATGATTAATTAATTAATTAAAATAGGGGATGAGTTTAAAAAGAGATTTTTGATTTAATTAAAACAAAGTAATTAATTAATTAAAAAGATTAATTAATTAATTAGCTTGTAAGTGATTAAAAAAAAGATTTTTTTTAGTTAATTAAAAGGATTAATTAACTTGGCTTTGGGTGAGAAAATTAATTAATTAAATTAATTAATTAATTAATTGGAGAGTGGATGAAGAGAGAAGAAGAAAGAAGGTTGATAGATAGCTATTAATATCAACCTTGGTGTGTGGAAATGAGGAAATGGGAGAGCCTATTTATAGGCAAATGGGGTTGAGGGTAGTTTAGGTAATGAAAATGTGAAAAGACCATGAGGGTAAGGTCAAAAAATGGCTGAAAATTGGATAAAAAAGGGTAGAAGAGTCATTTTAAACATGTGGGGCCCACTGGGGCAGAAAACCCATGACCTGGCGTGGCGCCGCACTAAGACTGTGCGGCGCTGCACACCTTCTGTGCGGCATGCTTCCCGAGGTTTTCTCTTTTGGCCCATTTTTTAGAGATTTTCGGGTCAATTTTTGAGACTTCCAGGTTAGTTTCTAAGAGTTATAGAGCTCAGAAAAATTATCGGTCAATGCCGTTATGATCGAAATTAATTTGAGAACATTTAAACAGTCAATCTGAGATAGATTCTAGTCAGTTTTGAAAGAAATGCTATATGATACAGAAGGTCTAGTCAGGATCGGAAAGGCGTCAAGTTGTGTCAAGAATGCTCCAATCAGTTCTGGAAAGTTCAATGTTAATTTTAAAGTTGCTGAAATGAGGGTTCACAACTAAGATAATAAATTATTAGTAGAACTCTATGTATTCATTGTCTAACATCATAGTTTAATTATTCATCTCATGAACATCCACATATTTATTTCGACATCACATGTATCATAAATTTCTCATACTAATTATAAAAAACAAATAGTGGTGATGATCTTCTGGAGTTAATGATGTTTAGTCATTAATCCTATGACCATGAACACTTTAAAGGATTTTTTCAAGAACAATCTGTCACTCATATTTTGAACTCTTGAAAATAGATTTTCTTACAAAATACTTAAGGACTATACATTCAATATAATGGAATAATTTCATATAAAGAACATATATTTATTACTATTAATGGGGATAAAATTTTATAATTACATAATATATACACAGCTTTAGGGTATATAATAGTAATAATTCACTACATCAGCACACCTAATACTTTCTCACTAAATTCCCTTCTTACCTAGACTAGACATGTTCCTTTTGAGGAAAGCCTAGGCCTAATACCTAACACATAACAATACACATTTGCAAAACTACTCTAATCCTCAAACCTAAGGGGACACGACTATCTCATATGTAAGCAATTAAAGTTTGCTCCTGCTTTCATGTCGGGCTATCCATGCACAGACATATGGGCTTATTGGCTCTAATTGATTACATAGTGAGCCCATTGTTAGCCAAATACAAGATTTGTTCCTCTGAGTGTCAAGTTCTTCCTAATTATAAATCCTTGGCCAACGTATTTTAGATTGACTAGAAGGGATGCTTTATCGTTAACATTTAATCTAATAGAGGAAATAATAGAATGACATGTTCATGGAGTGATAAAAATCTCAAATGACCTGCTTTGAGACCCAATATCTTTATGCTTGGAAGCAACTCCCTTAGAAGGCCAAATCAAGTTTGCAAGGAAAAACCTCCACATAATAACGAACCCATGTCAGGGAATCTTAGTATATTATGAACAAGCAAAGTAATTAGCTTTGAAAGTTTGGGTTGATTCTAATCCTGGAATCAAATTTGAGAAAACTCTCACAAGCTTAATGTTTAAATTTGAATAAACACACCTTCACCATTTTTATTGAATGAAAAACCAAGTATTTATAGTGTTGCCAAAAACCCTAAATTAGAATTAGCTAAGGACTAGGAAATCTTCCTATTGGGGATTCCTAAACAAGAAAGAAAATTGATTTCTAAATAAAAAATAAATCTAAAATCATTTTGGGCTTTAAACCTAAAATAAATAGGCCCAAAACTCACTAATTACATAAGCAAACTTAATTAAATTTAATATAGGCTTATATCATATTGATATGGGCCCAAAACAACAAAAACTAAATTAAAACAATGAAATTCAGAAAACATAAAAATGTACAAATTTTGGACAGCCTTGATTTTAATTATACAACCATGTGAATGATGGATTACAATTCAAACGGCTGTGTAATCCATTTTGATTATGCTTCTCTTTGATTTTCTTCACATGTTCATGTTTGAAGCCTTGAATCTCCATTCCATTCTAATTCCACTATAAAGAATTGTATGTTATTTTGAAACTTTCTTGAATACAATGCTTTCCAATAGTGATGCTCATTATGCAAGTCTTCTTGATAATATTATAGAAAGCTTTGTATATCTTTGGATTCCTCTTGAAAGAGTCATTGAACATGAATTCAAGCCCTTAATTCCCTTTCCATGCTAGTTTGTTTAAAAGGACAACCTTGAAGAACCTTTTTGAAATTTTTATCATGCATACATTGGAGATCTTCTTGCAAGGCATTTTGACTCTCATCATTCCCTCCCTCCTCAAAAGGATTCGTCCTTGAATCTTAACTTGAACAACTAGAACTAGGGTGTCACATCCCAACTTTAGAGATATGATAGTCCCAGAACATAGGGAGACATAAGGTCACCCACGCTTGTAGAACCCACTCATGCATACAATAATCTTGCCTAGGATTGTATTAAACCTTATGCAGTAACTTGATAAAAACCTTTTATAAAGGAAAACCTTAAGTTGTGGAAGAATAGTTAAATATACTTAAAACATAATTCCAAAATAAATGAATATTTTTAAGACTCCAAAATAAATCATTAAACATATAATTCCAAAATAAGACTTCCAAAATAAGAACTCCTGGGCCATCTAAAGACTTATCATATCATATCATAGAAATAAACTTTGACAAGGAAATTTCCCAAGCAAATAGGTTACTTGAGCGATCACCTTGCCTCCTCATAATGCTCACCTAAAACCATACAAAGAAAAGGGGTGAGATAGATGATCTCAATGAGTAAACAATAAAACTTGTAAGATAACTTATATCCCTTTATAAGGATTCAAGATTCATAAATCATGGTTTGCAATGAGCAAAGTTCACAGAAATCAACTTGTAACTTGTAAACTTGTACAAAGTGATGGCTATTAGCTCATTCACTCAAGGGAGAGATGGTCTTATACCAAATTCCAACCCCCAACTTAAAACATATAAAGAGTCGTAAAGCTAATCACGCTCCACGGGTAGAACTACCCCTTCTAGCTGAGGTGGATACACTACCCTAATCCATCAGGTTAAGACCATGTGCATAGGTATCGATGATTACTCGCATTGGCATGAGGATTTTTGCATAAAGGGTTCATAGATACCATAGCTAGAACTAATGGCAAACACTTATAATAATAACATTTAAGAATGCAATCACATGTAACATAATAGCAATAGCAGTTTAACTTATTGAGCAAAAGATAATAACAATGTGGTTTTAGAAAGAAAATAAGATAAGGCAACAATTCACAAAGGTTCTATGTATAATTGAATAATCAAAAGTGGTTTTGGACCAATTGTTCTTTAGTAACCAAAGCTTCACAAAGAAATCATATAGTCATAATTAAAAATAGAAAATAACTTAGGTTTCAAGATATCAAGGGTTCACAAAACATGATACTCGTACTTGTAACTTGAAACATAATGTTTACTCACTTTGTGTTTCCTTTGCTCTTAGTACTTATAGCCCTTTGAAGTTCTAATAATCCTCAAGCTTTATCATACATTACAATTCAATACTTAGCATTCACTTAATCATCATGCTATCCTATCCCATAACTACCCCATGTACATATCACATTCACATACACTTGGAGTTACACTGAGAAGTGTACTCATCACTTGTACATAACATGTTGACTTTTAAAGTCTTGCATACTCAGCCTTTATAGGCCCACATGAAATTACAATATAACCATATTAAGACTCTTCTAAAGTCAAACAAATATATCATAATCTTAATATCATTTCAATCTTACATTCAACTTAGTATGCTTACACTTTCCATATATGTCAACTTGACAAGCAATCTTTCAAATGTCATACTTATCTCTTATGATCAATTCACACAATCAATCTCATAGTCAAATGAAGATCATTAATTCATTATCACTTCATCATAAAACCTATTTCCCATATTACTTATTCACATTCACATATTAATCACAATATAGGGTTAAGATACCCTAAGTATACCTAATTATCTCTAGACTTTTCTAGAGTCATTCCTTCAATCAACACATAATTTAATTATTTATCATTCATGTAAACATGTCAATAATTATTAAAATACATCACATAAAAATTATAGACATTGGGATAAAAATCTCTACATTGGTCGAATGCCCTATTCAAGGAAAACATGAATTTTTCTTAGTTTTCCCACTTTCCGTTCATTACAGTATGTAAAAACATAGTTTAGACCAAGATTTTTCATGTAATCAAAACAAAAATCAATTTTAAACATTCTAATGTACAATTTGGCACCTATATATTTATACATGTATGCAAATTTTCCAACTTTAGGTTTTAGGATGAAAACCATGAATCTTTCTCTTTTCCGGTAGTTTTTGGTCATTATAGTAATATATAAACACATTATTTAAACCATTATTCTTCATCTAAACATAACAAAAATTAGTTTAGAATCCAATTATATACAAATCAGCAGTCCTTGGTGCTCTTTATGCATGAAATTTCTAATTTTAGGTTGTAGGGTGAAAATCATGAGTTCTTTTGCTTTTTGGTATTTTTTGATCATTACAGTAACATTCAGAAATATGATTTAAACCAATTTTTTTTAACACAAAAAAAATTTAGAGCATAATATAACACAAATAAACAACCCCTCCCCTTGTTATGCATGAAAATTCTAAACTTTGAGTTTTAAGGTTCACCTTTGGCGAAATTGCGTAGAGAGGGTTATGTTTTTGGTGGAAAA
This sequence comes from Reutealis trisperma, assembly GCA_947687605.1. Lineage (NCBI taxonomy): Eukaryota > Viridiplantae > Streptophyta > Magnoliopsida > Malpighiales > Euphorbiaceae > Reutealis > Reutealis trisperma. Next base: position 2,983,695 of record CANTUT010000067.1, on the reverse strand, counting down.
ATTGATTTCTCTTTCAAGGTTTCACCTAGGCTGAATTTAATTAGTATAAAATTAGTAAATAAATAGTTCAAAATAATTTTCTCATGATTAGTTTCATAGAAATCAAATAAAAAATTGAAAGGAGAGAAAAACTTACGAAAACGGTCAAGAATTCGCAGGGTTTGAAGGTACCTTGTGAATTTCGGTTGAAAGAATATTTTTGAGAGAATTTTCTGATGGAAATATGAGAGAAAATAGAATGATGGCTGTCTAAATGAGGACTGGCTGAATTTTTTATTAAATATTAGTGGTTTGGGTCCAATTGCCAAGTTTACCTCTAATGAGCTATCTTAGGAGTGTTTTGGTGTAGTAGCTTTTGGGGAATTAGGCCTATTATTTAATTTGTGGACTGATTATAGGTAATTCAAAATAAAATATTTTTTTTATTATTTTTATTAAAATCCTCTCCAAAATATTTATTTAAAAATACTCATAAAAATTATTTTATGCTTAAAAATCACTTTTTGCATGAAAATTCATTTTATGTGTAATAAATTATTTTATGCTCATGCACTTCATATAATTCACTTATTTGACCATAATAATTTATGTTATGCATATTAGAGCTTATCTAACATGCCACATACCCATCAAGCACATAACACATGAATTTCCATAAAAGCACATACTTAGTCTTAAAAGTTCTAAGTTCAAGCAAATTGTCATGGAAATTTCTAGGGTGGGTGTGGGTTATTACATTCTCTCCCCTTTAAAAGAAATTCATCCTCAAATTTAGATACTTACTCATACGCTCTTGAAAAGCTGAGGATGCTTCTGTCGCATCTCCTCCTCAGCTTCCCAAGTACACTTGTCTATTCCATGATTCTGCCATTAAACCTTGATCATGGATGTCTCCTTATTCCTTAACCTTTTCACTTATTGATCCATGATAGCTATGGGCAATTCCTCATAAGATAGTTGCTCATCTATTATGATGTCCAGTAGTGACAACACATGAGATGGATCCGACACATACTTCCTTAGCATTGAGATGTGGAAAATCGGGTGCACATGCGCCATAGTTAGGGGTAAGGCAAGCCTATAAGACACTTCCCCAACCTTATCCAAGATTTTGAAAGGACCAATGAAGCAAGGCGATAGCTTCCCTCTCTTGCCAAATCTCATGACACCTTTCATTGGGGAGACCTTCAAGAAAATGTGATCTCCCACAGCAAAATGGACGTCCTTTCTCTTGGGGTCTGCATAGCTCTTTTGTTGACCGAAGGCCATCTTCAACTGATCTTGAATCAATGGTACACTCTCGATAGTCTCCTTAAGTAATTATGGCATCTCCATGTACTTGTCTCTAGGCTCAACTTAACAAATTGGAGAATGACATCTCCTCCTATACAATGCTTTTTGACGAATGGTAGCTATTGTTGTAGGCAAACTCAATCAGGGGTAGGTACTTATCCCAGCTACCACTAAAGTCCAAGACACACATTCTTAGTATGTCCTCGAGTGTTTGAATTGTCCTTTCAGACTGTCTATTCGTTTGAGGGTGAAACGTGATACTGAAATCTAATTGCATTCGCAATGCTTTTTGCAACTTTTGCCAGAATCTCGAGGTGAATTGGGTGCCTCAATCTAAGATGATAGAAATTGGTACTCCATGTAGTTTCACGATCTCGTCCATGTATAGTTGCACATAATAAGCTGCAAAGTACATAGTCTTTACTTACAGAAGATGGGCAAACTTTGTCAATCGATCCACTATGACCCATATAGAGTCATAACCTTTGGAGGTTCTAGGGAACACAACTAAGAAGTCTATAGTGATATCCTCCCACTTTCATTCAGGTAGTTGAATCTCTTACAGTAGTTCAGAGGGTCATTGATGCTCATACTTAATTTGTTGGCAAGTTAGGCAGGATGCCACAAACTTAGCCACATCCTTGTTTATCCAGGCCATCAATAACTTGCTCTCACATCATGATACATCTTGGATGTTCCAAGACGAGCATAGTAAGGTGTCTGATGTGCCTCCTTCAATATCCTTTCCCTTAGTCCTTCCACATCAGGCACATATACTTTTTTTCCATACTTTAGAATCCTATTGACTACTTCAAATTCAAGGTTCTTTCCTTTCTCCCTTTCATCCTTTAACTTAACCAAGTGTGGATCCCTAACTTAACTAAGGCATAATCTCCTTCACTTAAAAATGAGCTACCAAAACTTGTGATTCTTCAATCTCTAACCTTAAGCCCTGACTAAACAATCCCTTTAACTTCTTCACGATCGGCCTCTTTTGCACAGTCACATGGGCTAGGCTTCCTATTGATTTCCAACTTAAGGCATTCACCACCACATTTGCCTTTCCAGGATGATAGAGAATATGGCAGTTATAGTCCTTTAACAGTTTGACCCATCTCCCTTGCCTCAGGTTGAGGTCTCTTTGACTCAAGATGTATTGAAGACTCTTATGATCCATATAGATCTCCCATTTCATCCAATACATATAGTGTCTCTAGATCTTAAGAGCAAACACTACCATGGCCAATTCTAATTCGTGAGTAGGGTAATTCACTTCTGCTTCTTGAGTTGTCATGATGCATAGGCGATGACTTTACCATTTTGTATCAAGACGCATCCAAGTCCTACTCTTGAGGCATCGCAATAGACTGTGAATCCTTCTTCACCTTTGGGTAAGGCCAAAATTAGTGCTGATATCAAACACTTCTTGAGCTTTTGGAAACTCTCTTCATAAGACTCCTCCCAATTAAACTTAGCTTGTTTTCTGGTCAACTTAGTCAATGGTGATACTATCTTAGAAAAGTCTTCTACAAATCTACGATAATAGCCAGCCATACCCACGGAACTCTGAACTTCAAAAACTATTGTGGGACGTGGCCAATTGGCTACCACTTCAACTTTCTTGGGATCAACTTGAATTCCTTCCTTACTTACTACATGTCTAAGAAAATTGACATACTCCATCCAAAACTCCCACTTAGATAGCTTCGTGTAGAGTTGGTAGTCTTGCAATGTCTGTAGCATGATCCTCAAATGCTCTTCATGTTCTTCATTACTTTTGGAGTAAATTAGGATGTCATCAATGAAAATGATCATGAACTTGTTAAGGAATGGCCTGAATACTTGGTTCATCAAGTCCATGAAAGTAGCAGGAGCACTTGTCAAACCAAATGGTAGGACGGTGAACTCATAATTACCATATCTTATACAAAAAGCAATCTTACGGATATCTTCTCCATGGATCTTTAGTTGATGATGGCTAGACCTCAAGTCGATCTTGGAGAAGTAGCTAGCTCCTTGCAGTTGATCAAAAAGATCATCTATCCTTAGCAAAGGATACTTATTCTTCACAGTGACTTTGTTGAGTTAGCGATAATCGATGCACATCTGGAATGAGCCATCCTTTTTCTTTATGAATAGCACTGGAGTGCCCTATGGCAAGCTACTCAATTAGATAAAACCCTTATTGAGTAGGTCATGTAGTTGCATCTTTAATTCTTTCAACTCTGCTGGTGCCATATTGTAACGGGGGATTGATTTTGTAATTCTTATAAGGGGAAATGTGATAGATTTTGTAATTAGGTCATTTTCACTATGTTATCTTGTAATAAAGGAGGACTCTCCTCCTCGCACCTTATGCTTTCTCCTCCTCGCACAGCCCAGTTTGCTCTTTTAGCATATATAGGGGGGAGTGACTGGTAGCCAAGTGATTAGGGAGCCAGGCACTGTTGGTTGCTTAGCTCATTGTAAGGTCCCCCCTACTTACAATGGGCGCACTGTGGCTTCTATGATGTAATGAATTACAAATCAATGAAATGAGATTGGCTTGATGTTTCCTCATGGGCTATCCCGTTCTATTACGAATGCTTGGTTGCTAAACTATTGTTATGCTATGTTGTCGCTTTCATGCTATCATTGCTAACATTGGCCCGTTATTGATATAAATCTTACTATGCTTATGCACAGGTAACTAAACATTTGGCTGGCTTGTGATTGTTAGCAAGCGCCGCACGGTCCCAACGGTGTTACAAGAGACTGGGCCCGTGACATTTGGTATCAGAGTAATAACAAACCTTATTATTGTTTGATAGCCATGACGAAAACATCTTCGAGGATGGATGTGTTGGAAAAGCGATTTGATGAACTACTTGAAGCATGGAAAAGTAGTACGTCGAAGGATGGGCAGTCCGTAGAGCTGCCGCCGGCCTTTGGGCACCTTGGAACCATAGAAAAATGCATTGAAGCGCTTGAAAAGAAAATTGCTGATTGTGAAGCCACAGTGCTCACTTTATCCCAAGGTGGTGACTCAATTGGTGATGAGAAATTCCACCATCTCGAAGCCACCATCAAAATTTTGGAAGGCTTAAGGCCTCGCTTGGCAAACTTGGAGGAGCTCACTCCTCGTGTTACTAATCTGGAGGGTTTAGTGCCCCGTACTAATTTTCTGGAGGGTTTAGTGCCCCGTACTAATATTTTGGAGGGTTTAGTGCCCCGTATTGATAACTTGGAGGGTTTAGTGCCCCGTATTAATATTCTGGAGGGTTTAGTGCCCCGTACTATTATTTTGGAGGGTTTAGTGCCCCGTATTGATAACCTGGAGGGTTTAGTGCCCCGTATGAATATCTTGGAGGGTTTAGTGCCCCGTATAACTGAACTGGAGGGCTTAAGGCCCCGTTTTGCAAATTTGGAAGGTACAATAACCCACTTGCTGGCGCTAGAGGAGATGCCTAAAGAGCTTGAGGCCTCATACAAAACTTTAGCAGAGGAATTTGACTCTGTGACAAACGATGCTAGAGAGGCAATCGTAGCAGTCCGAAATGAGTTGAAGGAATTGGAGGGCAAGGTCAATTCTCTGACGGTCAATGCAGGGAATTGCGAAGCAGGACCCGAGACAGGAAGGATGAAAATTCCTGAGCCCAAACCCTTTAATGGGATGAGGGATGCAAGGGAAGTAGATAATTTTCTTTTTGATCTTGATAATTATTTTGATGCTATTAACATTTCTTCTGATGTGAGAAAGCTAAAGTTAGATCCAATGTACTTAACGGATGATGCAAAGGTGTGGTGGCGGACTAAAGCTGATGGGATTCGGAATGGGTTATACACAGTGGAGACTTGGGATGACTTTAAACGAGAATTAAAATCCCAATTTTATCCGGAGAATGTAGCATACAATGCTCGATGCCAGTTGATGGAACTAAAACATACGGGGTCGGTGAAAGAATATGTTCGAAAATTTCAACGGATCATGTTGGATGTACAAGACATGGGGGAGAATGATAAATTATTTCATTTCATCCATGGGTTAAAACCTGAGGCCAAAACAGAGTTAAGGATGAAAGGCACGAAAGATCTCGCCTCAGCATTAGCCGCAGCAGAAAGTATTGATGACTATTCAGACAGTGCCCAGAAAAGAAAGTATCCATCTTTTGGAAACTTTGATAGAAGGCAAAATAAGTGGCCAAGGCCTTTCAGCAATGAAGGCTTCGGAATGAGATCCTCTTTTAATGGAGGGGATAAAGGAAATTCCAACTCAGATGGGGTTGAAAATAAAGGCACAATCGGAATTGGAGACAGGAAAGGTTGGAATTTTAGGGAAGGAAATGCGGGGTCTAAAACCTCTGGTACATCTAACTCTTTTATACAACCCCCACGAAACATAAAGTGTTTCCTATGTCGAGGACCTCATAGAGTGGGGGAGTGGCCAAATCGAGCGGCTTTGAATGCTTTGAGGGCCTTACAGGAAGAAGAAAATCATGAGACAGAAGAGGCAAAAGAGTTCGATTCGGAGGAAAATGAACAATCTGCAATGGGGGCAATGAGATTTCTTGGGGCCTTAGAGAGACAAATGGATCAATCAAAGAAACAAAAGGAGAGAGGGCTGATGTATGTCGATATTGTAATAAATGGCAAATCCTTAAGAGCCCTAGTGGATACAGGGGCTACAGATAACTTTGTGGCAGAAACTGAGGCTTCTCGCCTTCGATTAGAAATTCAAAAGGATGTGGGAAAGTTGAAAGCAGTAAACTCAAAAGCGATTGAAACAGTGGGCATGTCTAGGGCAGTGGCTTGTCGACTAGGCCCCTGGACTGGTCAAGTGGACTTTACAGTGGCTCTGATGGATGATTTTGATGTTGTTTTGGGTTTGGATTTCTTAACGAAGTCTAGGGCCATCCCGGTCCCAGCAGCCAATTGTTTGTTGCTAATGGGGGAGCAACCTTGTGTGGTTCCCATATCCATAAGTCCTATCGCGGAGAAAAAGGTACTCTCGGCTCTCTAATTTAAGAAAGGGGTAAAGAGAAGAGAGCCAACTTATGCAGTGGTCCCCATCTTAAAAGAACAAGAAGTAAGCTTTGGGTATCCAGAAGACATCAGGGATATGATGTTAGAATTTGAAGATATAATGCCGGAACAATTACCCAAAGCACTGCCCCCACGTCGAGATGTAGATCACAGTATTGAACTTATTCCTGGAGCAAAGCCGCCAGCTAAAGCTCCCTATAGAATGGCCCCACCGGAACTAGCAGAGTTGAGGAAACAATTGGATGAATTACTAGAAGCGGGATTCATTAGACTCTCAAAAGCTCCTTTTGGCGCCCCAGTGTTGTTCCAAAAGAAGCAAGATGGTAGCTTGAGATTATGCGTTGATTATCGGGCTCTCAATAAAGTGACAGTACGGAACAAGTACCTAATCCCACTCATCGCAGATCTCTTTGACCAGTTGAGTCAAGCTAAGTACTTCACCAAATTAGATCTTCGATCAGGGTACCATCAAGTTCGAGTTGCGGAGGGGGACGAACCAAAGACCACATGTGTTACTCGATATGGTGCGTTTGAATTTCTTGTTATGCCTTTTGGTTTAATTAATGCTCCTGCTACTTTTTGTACTTTGATGAACCAGGTATTCCACGAATATCTAGACAAATTTGTGGTGGTTTATTTGGATGACATTGTAGTGTATAGCACTACACTGGAGGAACATCGGGAGCATTTACGATTGGTCTTTGAGAAGCTGAGACAGAATCAACTCTTTGTGAAAAGGGAAAAATGTGCTTTTGCCCAAAAGAGCATAAAATTCTTAGGGCATGTGATCGAACAAGGCCGATTGAAGATGGATCAAGCCAAAGTGAAAGCCATTCAAGAGTGGAGCATACCCACTGGTGTGACTGAACTCCGGTCATTCTTGGGATTGGCAAATTATTACAGGCGATTCATTTCAGGATACTCACAGAGGATATGGCCCCTTACAGAACTTCTAAAGAAGGGACACAGTTGGCAGTGGACAAAGGATTGCCAAGAATCCTTTGAAAACTTGAAGCAAGCTATATTGGCGGATCCAGTATTGGTGTTACCGGATATGTCAAAACCCTTCGAAATACATACTGATGCTTCAGATTTTGCTTTGGGTGGAGTATTGATGCAGGAAAAACATCCAATTGCCTTTGAGAGCAGGAAATTTAGTGAGACAGAACGGCGATACACGGCACAAGAGAAGGAATTGTTAGCAGTTATACATTGTCTTCGGGTGTGGAGACACTACATTCTGGGGTCCAAATTTGTGGTAAAGACAGATAATACGGCGGTGAGTCACTTCCTTACGCAGGCCAAATTGACACCCAAGCAAGCCCAATGGCAAGAATACTTAGCAGAATTTGATTTTCACTTCGAGTACAAGTCAGGGGTGACGAATCGAGTGGCAGATGCTCTTAGTAGAAAAGCAGAGTTGGTGGTGCTAAAACAGTTGGCTCAATTGTCGTGCAGTAGCCTAAACTCATCTATGCGCAACCAGATCCGGGAAAACTTAAATAAGGACCCGCAAGCAGTGGCACTTATGAATCTAGTAAAAGCTGGGAAGACAAGACAGTTTTGGCTGGAAGATGGGCTCCTCATGACAAACAAGCAATGGTTGTACGTCCCAAAAGCAGGAAATCTGAGAAAAATATTATTGCAGGAATGTCATGAAACCTTGTGGGCAGGACACCCAGGTCGGCATCGGACACTAGCATTATTACAACAAGGGTATTACTGGCCCCAGATGGAGGAGGATACACTAGACTATACTAAAACTTGCTTAGTATGTCAACAGGATAAAGTGGATCATCAGAAAGTAGCAGGCTTGCTTGAACCACTTCCTACACCTAGTAGACCATGGGAGAGTGTTTCTCTCGATTTCATCTCTCACCTTCCAAAAGTGGAGCAATTTGACACCATTCTGGTGATAGTCGATCGGTTCTCGAAGTATGCAACATTTGTCCCTATGGCTAAAACCAGTACAGCGGAAGATACTGCTCGGGCATTCTTCAAGCATGTGGTGAAGTATTGGGGTGTTCCAAAAAGTATTGTGAGTGACCGAGATTCTCGGTTTGTGGGATCTTTCTGGTCAGAACTATTTTGATTGTTGGGATCTCGGTTAGACATGTCTACCAGTTTCCATCCCCAAACAGATGGGCAAACAGAACGGTTCAATGGCCTTTTGGAGGAATATCTTCGGCACTTTGTATCCACCAATCAGAAGAATTGGATCCCTTTACTTGATGTCGCACAATTTTGCTTTAACTCACATAAAAGCTCTGCTACTAACAAAAGTGCTTTTGAGATTGTCACAGGTCAATAGCCATTATTGCCTCACACGCTAGAAGGTCTTTATACAGGCAGAAATCCAAAAGCTTATCAATTCACTTTGGAATGGAAGCAGAACAATGACATTGCCAAAGCTCACTTGGAGAAAGCACGCAATCGCATGAAGAAATGGGCTGATCAAAAGAGACGACCAAAAAATTTTGAAGTGGGAGACTTGGTACTTGTCAAGATCAAGCCAGAGCAATTTCGCTTCCTCTACAACAGAGACCACCGCCTAGTACGAAAGTATGCAGGACCTTTTCCTATTGTTGCCAAAGTCGGGAGAGCTGCCTACAAGATTAATCCTCCATCATGGATGACAGTTCACCCAGTCTTCGATGTCAGCCAGCTTAAGCCATTCCATCCAGATGCTGTCGACTCCAAACGAACAAAAGATCGCCGTCCAGCTATCACCAGAGCACAGCCTCTTGACAAAGAAGTAGAAGAGATCCTTGAGGAGAGAGTAGTCAAGCGCCAGAGAGAGTACTTAGTGAAGTGGAAAGGCCTGTCCTCAGAAGAAAACTCCTGGGAGAAAGAAGCACACCTCCAGCCTTATGCCCACAAGATTCGAGATTTTGCTCAGAAGTCTTTATTCTACAAGAAATTAGAAGCCCTATAGTCAATGGGGTCGTTGACCGTTGGAGTAGGGGAGAATGTAACGGGGGATTGATTTTGTAATTCTTATAAGGGGAAATGTGATAGATTTTGTAATTAGGTCATTTTCACTATGTTATCTTGTAATAAAGGAGGACTCTCCTCCTCGCACCTTATGCTTTCTCCTCCTCGCACAGCCCAGTTTGCTCTTTTAGCATATATAGGGGGGAGTGACTGGTGAGCCAAGTGATTGGGGAGCCAGGCACTGTTGGTTGCTTAGCTCGTTGTAAGGTCCCCCCTACTTACAATGGGCGCACTGTGGCTGCTATGATGTAATGAATTACAAATCAATGAAATGAGATTGGCTTGATGTTTCCTCATGGGTTGTCCCGTTCTATTACGAATGCTTGGTTGCTAAACTATTGTTATGCTATGTTGTCGCTTTCATGCTATCATTGCTAACATTGGCCCGTTATTGATATAAATCTTACTATGCTTATGCACAGGTAACTGAACATTTGGCTGGCTTGTGATTGTTAGCAAGCGCCGCACGGTCCCAACGGTGCTACAAGAGACTGGGCCCGTGACACATATGATATGGCGGTATCGATATAGGCTGTGTGCCCGGTAGCAGCTCGATGTTAAACTCGATCTCATGATCCGGTGGTATCCTAGGTAGATCCTTAGGAAAGACATCAATGAATTTATCCACCATTGGTATGCTTTTGCCTCGAACAACAGCCTCTTTGACTGTATTGATGATTTGAGGTAAGTATGCTTAGCACCCTTTTCTCAACATCCTCCTTGCTCACTTCCATCACCTCTCTTAAAGGAGTTGACACTATTAAGGGTTCAATCATTAATTCCTTATTTCTACTAAGACTCTTAGCAAAACTTGGTGATACAAAAGAATGCATAGCACTAGAATCTATTAAGATCTTACGCTAGAGGTTTAAATGGGAATGATATACTAGATTAATATTCTTCCTTTGACTATACTTGATATTTACATAAGTGACAGAGAAATCCCTACCTTTCTTATTGTTCTAGTCTATATGGTAACATCTAACCCACAAATTTTCTTAATATAATTCACTTAATTCATATTGCACACTTATGTATATATAAAATGTAACTGATTTATTTCATTCTCATACTAATCATTACTAAACATTATTTCTCTTTTTATGGCATCAATCACAATTATCATTTAATAATTCCATATAATTCACATATCAAACCATTGTCACATATAAGCATTTCATATAGCATAACATTATACTTATCAATCATTAATCTAAGTTAGATCAAAACTTAGTCAACTTCTCTTTCCAATCTACTTAACCCCACTATCAAATTATCATACTTAACATGTATTTAACATGAGCACCCATCATATAATATCACATCACATAACACATATCACTTAGCATACATGACATATGATGGCATGTATCATGTATTCATGTAACACATAACTTATAGCATAATGAACTTCCTTATCATATAAAAGTCAATAATGTAATAAGCAATAAAAGAAATTAACCCATACTAAGTAGCTAAGCAGTCAAGAGGAATACTATCCATATCATATAAGCTCTATGTCATTAGGCTAATTGTTACCAACTACTCACTCTAGTGCCCTTGGGTCTTCCATCAGAGTAATTGTTAGTTAGCTTCAAAGATTGAGTAGGCGAATAACTAATAGGAGAGCACTCAAGAGTGTCATGACCATTGCTGTCACATCGATAACAAAGGAGATCTCTATCCTGCCGATGACTAGTTGAAGACAAAGACCTTAATGGCGAGTAGTCTCCCCTATGCTCAATAATCCCTGCGCTAATCTGTTCAATATCCTCTCTCAAGGTTTGCACTAGAGACCTCAGACTTTGATTTTCCTTTGCTAGGTTTGAGCAGTCCTCTTCTAATTTCTATATCTTGTTATGAAACCAATCATAGTCTAGGCACTCCTTGCGGTCCTCCTCCTCAGGGGTCTCCTCCTTCTTGGGGCAAATCACAGGCATAACTCTCTCTAACATCCTGGCTAAGTCCTCTTACAGGTCACAAGGGGTGCCCTAGGCCTGGGTCCTCTAGCAGGGGTGATCTTCATGGTCATCTGAAGAGAAAATCATAAGGCGCATAGACAAATAATAACAAAGAGTACTATAACTTATTAGGATTTCGTGGAACTATACTAGTGATAGACCACAAGTGACATGATAGGAAAATTCTTCTGCTTCAGGATTATACTTAATCAACTCAAAAAATAAACAAGTCTAAACTAGAATTTAAAAACTATAGGCTTTGATACCAACTTTGTCACATCTCAACTTCAGAGATATGATGATCCTAGAACATGGGGAGGCATAAGGTCACCCACGCCCGTAAAACTCACTCATGCATATAATAATCTTGCTTAGGATCGTACCAAACCTTATGCATTAACTTGATAAAAACCTTTTATAAAGGAAAACCTTAAGTTGCAAAAGAATAGTTAAATATGCTTAAAACATAATTCTAAAATAAATGAATATTTTTTAGACTCCAAAATAAATCACCAAACATATAGTTCCAAAATAAGAACTCCTGGAGCATCTAGAGACTCATCATATCATATCATAGTGTGAACCCTCAAATCATGACACTTGCTAAGATTCGTGTGCTATGCATACGGTGGTCTCGCTAACTGGTTAGCGGGCAAGGGTCAAAGGGGCAGTGCCTCATTGAAAAATAAATTTCTTAAAACTTGCATCTTTAGATGATTATATCACATCCTAACTTTGGAGACATGACGGTCCTAGAACATGGGGAGACTTAAGGTCATCCACGTCCGTAGAACCCACTTATACTTATACAAATACTGCCTAGGATCGTACCAAAAACCTCTTACATTAACTTAAATAAACTTTTTTTTTTTTGAAAACCTTAAGTTGTGGAAGCATAATTAAAATATACTTTAAACATAATCCATAAGGAAATAATATTTAGAATTCAATTGAAACCTTGAAGGATAACATTTCAAAATAAACATCCAAAAATGAATATTCCTAGAGTGTCTAAGGATAACTCTTCATGACATATTAAACTAATTTTCTTAGACAAGGAATTCCCCAAGCGAAGTAGGATGCTTGAGCCATTACCTTGGCTCTTCGTAATGCTCACCTAGAACCATACAAGGAAAAAGGATGAGATAGATGATCTCAATGAGTAAACAATAGGGATTGTACAATAATACATATCCCGTAGAAAGGGCTCATAGCTCATAACTTATAGTTCATGATTCATAGTTTGTAGTTTAGAAAGGTTTGCAGAAATCGCACTTATAACATATAGAGTGAAGGCTACTGCCATAATCACTCGAACACATAGAGTGAAGGCTATTACCATAATCACTCAAACACATAGCTGATAATTACTCGCATTGGTATGAGGATCACATAGCTGATGATTACTCGCATCGGTACGAGGAGCACATAGCCGATGATTACTCACATCGGTACGAGGATTTCTGCATAAAGGGTAAAAGGTACCATAGTTAGAGCTAATGGTAATCACAATTAACAATATCACATAAGGCAATAATAACATGTATCTCAATAACAATAGTGGTTTAACTCTCAAATAAAAGATACAATGATAGTGTAGTTCTAGAAAGAATATACGTTGGGGTAATAATCATAACAGTATTATCACTGGATAGTCAAAAATGGTTTTGGACCAAATGTCCTTTGGCAACCCAAGCTTAACAAGAAATCACATAGTCAATTTAAAAATGGAAGTGAACTTAGGTTTCAAGAATATCAAAGGTACATATATCATAATAGCTTGCACTTGTAATTTGAAACATAATGTTTACTCACCTTAGGGTTCCTTTGCTCATAATAAACGTAGTCCCTTTGCACTTCTAAAGCTCCTCAAACTCTAACATAATATTTAGTTTAATACTTAGTATTTTTTAACTCATGATGCTCCTATCCCATAACTATCCATGCACATATAGCATACACATACACTTAGAGTTCACATATAGGTGTACTCATCACTTGCGTATAACACATTGACTTTAAAAGTCTTACATACTTAGGCCTTATAGGCTCACATGAGAACACATTACAATCATATCAATACCTTTCTAAGGTCATCACAATATTATTACCTCAATATCATCTCACTTTAATAATTATTTTAATTCACTTTACACTTCCATACATGTTAACTTAACAATTAACTTTTTCAAGTGTCATTCTTAACTCTTATGATCCCTTTTATACAATTGTCACTTCATCAAGTCAAAACCATGTATTTATTATCAAGTCATCATAACATCTAGTTCCATATTTCCCAATCATATTTACATTCTAATCACAATATAAGGTTAAGATACCTTAAGTATACCAAAATGCCTTTAAGCTTATCTAGGGTCATACCTTCAACTAACATGCAATTTTATCATTTATTACACATACATACATGTCAATAAGCATCAAAACACATCACATAAAAATTATGAACATTGGGATAAAAATATTAATGGAGGCTGAATGCATTACCAAAAGGAAAAACTAAATTCTCTTTCTTTTTGCACTTTCCATCTATTTCAGTAATATGTAAAAATATGGTTTGAACCAAGATTTTTCATCTAAACACAACAAAAATCATTTTAGAATTTTAATTCACATGAATTGGCCACACATAGTATTTCTTATACATGAAAATTCAAATTTTGGGTTATAGGGGCTTATACATGAAAATTCAACTTTTGGGTTATCGGGTACAAAACCATGAGTTTTCTTGTTTTTGGTATTTTTTGGTCATTTCAAAAATATGTAAACAGGTTATTTAAACCATTATTTTTCATTCAATCATAGCAAATATCAGTTTGGAACATGTCCATACATAATTTGGTAGTCATAGATAATGTTTATACAAAAAAATTCTAAGTTTTAAGGCTTAGGTGAAAAATCATGAGTTTTCGCGCTTTTTGCGCTTTTCGTTCATTACAGCAATATACAGACACATGATTTATATCATTATTTTTCATCTAAACAAAACAAATATCATGTTAGAATATTTTCTCACACAAATCGGCAGCCACATATCAACTTAATAATAGAATTTTATAACTTCTAAGTTCTAGCACAAAAACCTTGAACTCCTTTGTTTTCTGAAGCTTTTTGGTCATCACAGAAATATGCAAAAATATTATTTAATCTAATATTTTTCATCCAAACAAATCAAAAATCAGTTTAGAAAACAATAATGCACAAATTTCCCCTCTCTAGTGATGTTTTTGCATAAAAATTGTGATTTTAAGTTATAGAATTCACCTTTGGAGAAATCTCGCGAAAAGATTTGTGTTTTTGGTAGAAAATAGATTTTCTCTCCCAAAAACTCACCCAAATAGAATTAAATCTATAAAATTCAATAATCAACTAGTTCAAAATAATTTTTTCATAATTTATTTCATAGAAATCAGTTTAGAAATTGAAAGCAAAGAAAAACTTATGATTATGGTCAAAAAATTACGAAACGGAAAGGTGTTTTCTTAATCTCAGTTGAGAGAAATATTTTGAGAGGATTTTTCTGCAAAGATATAGAAAAATGGAGTGATGGCTGCTGGAATGAGAGTGCTGGCCAAAATTTTCATTATATATTAGGGCTTAGGGTGCAATTTTCAAGTTTGCCCTTAATGAGCTAGGTTAGGAGTATTTTAGTGTAGTGGGCTTTTGGATATTTGGGATTTTTAATTAATTTAGGGCTGATTATAGGTAATTAAAAATAAAATATTTTTCTTATTATTTTCATTAAAATTTCGCCCAAAAAATTTATTTAGAAATATTTTAAAAATACCCATAAAATTATTTTATGCTTAAAAATCGTCTTTTTACATGAAAATTCATTTTATGAAAAATAAATTATTTCATGCTAATGCATTTTATTCAAATCATTTATTTTACAATAATAATTCATATTATGCATATTAAAATTAATTTAACATGCCCCAAACTCATAAATAATGTCACACATGAATTTTTATAAAATCAAATATTTTGTCACAATAACTCTAAATTCAAGCAATTTGTCATGAAAACTCCTAGGGTAGATGTGGGTTGTTACAGATTAGCACTCGATTACAAACCTATAGAATCAAATTAGGCTCAAATTAGATCAAGAACGGATGAAAACAGGCCAAAAAATGAGCTGTGGCAACCTGCGGGCTAGTTGCAGCAACTCGCAGCTGGCTATGGTAACCGTAGCCACCCCTGCAGTTACCACAGGTGTCCATGCAATAGCCAATTTGGCTATCGCAAAGGCTCTATAGTTGCCACAAAAGCTTCATGGTTACCACAGCCTCTAAAGAGTTACCGCAGCGCATTTTTCCTGCTTCCCACATCGAAAATTCACCTTTTGAAGCCCCCAAACTCCCCCTATAAATACCTTACACCTCTTAACAACTTCCATAGATAATTATATGCTTTTATACTCCTCCTAAAGCTTTCTAAACCCTATTACTAAGCCTCCCAATCACCAAAACCCTTTTTCAAAACCACCTAATCTCTAAAACCCCATTCCAAAACCTTTTCCATCACCTCAAACCTTATTCATTGAGCTTCCTAATCACTCAAACCCTATCTCTAAGCCTCTTAATCAAGAAAAGGTGAAACTCAAGTTATTTCTTTCAAAGGAAATTCATGGTACTCAAGCAAAGGTGTGATCTAAGTCCCCAAGAAGAGTTTATACTACTCAAGAGTCCTTCCTCCAAAAGGAGTGCTCGTGCTATCTCTAAGTTAAAGTGAAACTTAGATCCGGTACCAAGCTTGCTCCTTACGTTCCTCACCACCGATATGCAAAGGTAAAAGTTCTTTCCTTTTCCTTTTTCCTTTTCAATTTCAAGGTCTAAATATGAAAAGATCTAATTTTTGCTAATTAAAATCTGACCTAATTAACAAATCCCTTAAGCCCTTTAAAATCAATCAAAATTTGATAACAAAGGCAATGACTTAAAAACCCCTCCTTCGCAAGAAGGAAGAACTGCGTGGGGTTTGATTTCCATTCAAAGGGATACACAGGCTTGCCATTTCTAAGGCATTCAACTTCGCTAAAATTAACAACTTCTTCTCTCGATCACCTT
Source organism: Reutealis trisperma (assembly GCA_947687605.1). Classification (NCBI taxonomy): domain Eukaryota; kingdom Viridiplantae; phylum Streptophyta; class Magnoliopsida; order Malpighiales; family Euphorbiaceae; genus Reutealis; species Reutealis trisperma. The sequence goes on along the minus strand of CANTUT010000067.1, from coordinate 2,967,338 downwards.
CTTCACATAGTTTAGGATTGAAATTACTTTTCTTAAAAAAGTCAAAATTTTAATTGTTTTTATTATAATTGTTTTAATACTCTCTTTCTTATTTTAGTTGTTCAGATTATATTTCTAATAGTTTTAAGTAGTTTTCCTTTACTTTTTGCGTTTTGTAATTATCATTATCTCATATTTATCATGCATTGCACGAGTAATATTTGTTTCATGCATCATATTATATTTGTTCATGCATACATAAAAACTTCTTTTTATGAAAGTTATTTTGTATTTAAGCCAAACTATTTTTTTTGTATTGTTTTAACCAAAACCTAGTTCTCGAGCCCTCTTTGGTCATTTGAGGACTGGTGCTTTTCCTTGGGATAAATGATATAATTTTGGATTCAATCAAATTGGGTTTTTCCTTTAATTTTCGCAACTAAAATAAACAAAATTAAAGTGGCGACTCCTTTTGCAAATCACAACTTACAAAATACAATTTTCTGAACTCATAGCGAGTTCCAATCGTGATGTTTCTCCCAATGAGTATTTCGATTCCCATTTAGTGGATCAGACGAGTGCTTGGGCGAGGCCTCACAGCTGGTGACTCTATTGGGGACTTCAAAATCTTTTTCAAAATGAAAGATGAAAGTGGACTACTCTTGGTAAAACAAGAACTTTGGCTTTTATTACAAAATGGCTTTTTTCATGCATCATTACTTTAGGCTCCTTGTCCAAAACCCTAGTTTCTTAGGAAAACAAATGATATAAAGTAACATCGAGTGGGCAACCCTCCTTAGGCCTATTCATCGATAGTGAAATCATCCACCCCGCGACAAATCCTTTGATCATTTCAAAGGTGTAATGAGTATGCACATACTATTGGACCCACGTGAGGCTCCTTGACTCACATGTGGTTAGGTATATCACTGCTCTAGTGTGATGGGTACCTTGTACAAAGCCACCCTTACACTTTCATATAATGAACATAAATCCTGACCTTAGGTTGTATGTACCATAATCTTTGCACTCTCATGAAATGTTTTCCTCATACATATCATGCATCCATATTGTATAAATAAAACATGCATTCATCTCAAGTCTAGATCAAACCTTAAATCGAAGAAGGGTAAAAAATTCTTACCTCCCTTCAAACATCTTCCCTACAAACATTCTCACCTCTATCCCATTCACTTTTTCCCCCACAAACCTTAAGCCATCACCCTAAATCCTATCCCATAAACCTTAAGCCATCACCCTAAACCCTATCCCATAAACCATAACCCATCACCCTAAACCTTACTCCATTACTTCAGCCTTTAACCTAAACACCAATACCCTAGCCCTAAATCTAAAATCTCATTTCCCTAGCCTCAGCCTTAAACACCTTTAATTTTAAGCATTGTTACCTTAACCTTCCCAAAATGTCCTCATCCTAAACTTTAACATAAAAAAAAAAAATCTCTACCCTCCTTTGCCAACCTAGCCATAAGACACCGTCGTCCATAAGCCCAACATCCTTGGCCCATTACCTTTAAAACTAATCCACTACCACTAGATTGACAAATGCCTATAAGCCTACACTAAGCCCAATACCTTTGGCTTAATACACTACCCTTGGTCCAACACACTACTTTAAGCCCAATACCCTTGGCTAAATGCAATACCCTAAATCTAATACCTTTGGCCCAACACACTACCTTAAGCCCAATACCTTTGGCCCTAGCACAATACCTTAAGCCTAATACCTTTGGCCCATTACACTATCTTAAGTCCAACACCTTTAGTTCAACCTGATACCTTAAGCCCAGGACCTTGACCTGTGCAACATTAGGAAATCATCAAAAGCCCAAATGCAGTCAGCTTACGATATCAGTGGGAGACTTTTTCCTCAAAGTGTGCATGCCTATCTCATTGCTTCTTTTCCAAGCACTTACCTTTATTCTTTGACTTGGTTTTAAAGGTACCAATGGCAAGCCTGACTGATATGGAAGCTCTAATCAACCTACTTAAGAGGCAAGAAGAGAACCTTTAAGCTATTCTCATCTTTAACCTAGACACTCAATGAGCTAATTTTGATCAGGCTTTAGCTAGCCAACAATCTAGTTTTAATAATGCCCTAGTCCATCTTACTTCTGTTTCACTAATGCTTTGAGTTTCCAATGCCAACTTATCATTGATGAAGTGAGAGGAATGTTGAACTAAGCTAAGCCCATCAATGTTGCACCTACCATTGACATGACCCATAATTTTACATCCTCAATCTCAAACACCAATGCCATTCTAGCCTCAGCCATGCCATTAGTCTTAGATACTAACCTTGCCTCTTTTTTGAATACTTTTCAAAGCAAGGAAAACCTCACATCTTTTGCTATCAAAAGACCTTTAAACTTCAACATTGATGCACTAGAGAAAACCCTCACAATGGAAAAAGGGTGCAAGAAGAGCAATACCTCTACTCCCTTTGCCTCTACTGAATGGAAGGATATGGATACCTACACTCCCCTTGTTGATGTCAAGCGAGAGAGTATAGAGGTAGCTAGTATGACTAGTAGGTGACCCTTCAAATCTCAACGAAGGGCTTTCACATATTTGGGAGTTCCATTAGCAGCAATTTATAAGAAGGCTTTGAAGGCAAGAATGGTAAAACCCCTGGAACCAAAAGTCCCTCCTAATCCCTTACCAAAGAGCTACCACCCTAATGAGTATTGTGAATATCATCAAGGAGCAAGGCACTAAATCAATGCATGTAAAGCTTTGAAACATAGAATCCAAGATATGATCGATAATGGAGACATCATCCCCCTAAAGCAAGACTCAAGACCTTAATTCAACCATGAGTAGCATAACATGGAGGAGTTCAAGCCTAGCTAATCTGACCTGTCTGGGGTTGAATTCCAAGTCTGAGTCTGAGTCTGAACCTAAGCCTAAAAGTTTGAGTCTAAGTCTAAGTTTGAGTCTGAATCTGTCATTTTATTTTATTTTGTCAACCATATCAGTCCCTCTTTTTTGTTATTTTATAATAAAGTTTCGTTTATAGTAATGCATTTATGTTTTTATTTTCATTATTTATGCATTAACTTTCTTATTATCCTTCATTGAGTCTGACATGGATGAGCTTAAAAAAAAAAGAAGAAAAAATGAAAAGAAAATGAAGAAAAAAGAGGTAAAGATTAAATCCACCACAATTAGCATAGATCAAAATGTGGGGTGTCCTCATTCTCTCGAATCAATAAATGCTTCACAAGTTCCTAACCAAAGAAGGACCTCTCAACAATTAGTTGAAGCACAAGGAGCAAGCAAATGTAATTACCTATTGCACAATTAGGTAATCAAATAATGCACCTCAACAAGGGGCGACAAGTTCAAAGAAGACATCTGTCAAACCCAGAATTCAAAGATCAGAGCCTCTCGACATGAAGAAAAATAGCAAATCATGGTGGAATGCTTTTTCCCAAATTTCATTAATCTAAGCTGGCTAAGTTGAAAATCTGAAAGGGTAGCTTACACAAAAGTTAAAGCTAAAAAGAAAAAAAATAAGAAAAGGAGAGAGAGAGAGAGAGAGAGAGAGAAAGAAAGAAAGCTCATCCAAGTCACCTTCCCTCATATCCAAAGTTGTTAAATTATCAATCTATATGGTGTCATGTCTCCAAAGTCATCCTTCCTCATCAAAGTCTTATTCTTTAAAGTTATGCTGTCTTTTATGCCCTTATCTTACAATGGGCCCACGTCTTCCTAGAATGTCATCATTCGTTGTTAGTCCATCCCATCACTTAGTTCAAAGAGTTAATACATATCTTTAGTCCATCACATCCCTATCTCTCATTTGGGACAATGATCTCCAAGTTGTCTTCCTCCATTAGCCCTTTAGCCATTCCTAAGGGCACTTTGTTTTAGCCAATGCAGTCAGTGTGTTATCAAGTCAAACCAATTAAGTGTCACTCCAAGAGTCTCTTCAATCTTAAACAACCAGAAAAGCTTGACTCGCTCTTTTCCATGATTTATGCTACAAAAAGCAAAACCATACAACCTCCATGATTCTTTTTAGAAGTTTTAGCTTACCTTCAAACCATTCTTGAACTTTTCCATCCCAAGCCTCATTTGCAAATCATACCACCATTTCAAGCTCAAGTCACGTACCACCATTTTTTTTGGCAAAATCTCATTATAGGCAAAACAAAAAATCCCAAGTTTTTCAAGACTCATCATCTTTGAATTCAGTTTCCTTGGCAAAACTAGAACTCAAGGCATATCTCCCAAAGTCTATCATCCTCAAGTTGATTAAGAAGGACTTGAACTAGTCAAGGCCCATCTCATGCCTTTTTGGCAAATATCTTATGATCTTTGAAAGATTAAATTGGCAAAACACATAATCCCTGAGAATCAAAGCCTCTTAAAGCTTGCTAACTATTCTGATGCAACCATGTCAAAGGGAAAACCCTTATCCATAAGCCTATGGTATCCTTATAACCAAAACCTGTAGCACCATACCTGAGCCAAAGCTAACCATCCAAAGCACCCTCATAGAAAACTATCCTTAACACTTAAAAGCTAGCACCTTGAAGCCTAAATTTAGAAGCCTTCACTATGAAGCCTAAAACCAAAAGCCTTTGCCATAAAGCCCAAACCTAGAAACCTTTGCTATGAAGCCCAAACCAAGAAGCCTTCGCCATGAAATCCAAACCAAGAAGCCTTCACCATAAAGCTCACTCCCAAAAATCCTTCACCATGAGGCCCACTCCCAAAAGGCCTTCATTTATGAAACCCATGATCTCCTCTAAGGAAAAATCTAACTGAGCCTTCCAAATTGATTACCTAGCCTGAACTTTACCTCTAAGCCAAGATTAGCCTCCTTGGTCTAGTATCCTAACCTGATCCCTCTGACAAAATCTTAAAAAAAAAAATCTAGGCAAGCCTTCCAAATGAACTCAGTAGAAGGCCATAACTTGACCGAGCATCTAATATGATCTCTTACGAAGCCAAACTAGACTGAGCTTCCAAATGAACCTAGCCGAACTTGACTTAGCCTTCTAAGATAATCCACTCATTCTAAACAAATCTCCCCTAAAGCCAAAACCAGAAGGCCATAACTGACCAAGCCAATTGCCAGACTTGACCTTCCCCAAAACTAGACCTAACCTAAACCTTATCGTCTCAAAGGACATGACCCCCTTATTCAAGCTTTCTAATTCAGCCTTAAGCCAAACATTATTGCAAACCAAACACACCTAAACCCTGCCCAACCTCTTCTAGCCATACTTGGTTTAACCTCCTAAAGTGACTTTAATAATAGCCATTGACTAACTAGCCTCATACCTAATATGCCTATTTCACCTCTAAGCTAGCCAATCAACCAAAAAAAACCAAACCACTTTCCTTTATCATCCTAAAGTGGGGGCATCTCCCTTCCAAATATTCACCTTCCCAAAGTGGGGGCATCTTTCTCCCAGAAGCTCAGCACTCTCCTACCAAACTGACCTTTCACAAGTTTAAGGTATCCAATCATTGCATAGTCAGATGCATTTCATAATAGAATAAGTTGTAAGTTAGACTTCAAAATAAAAATGGATCATCTCTTTCCTACCAGACAAGGTCGTCATCATTCCTATCAGACAAGAATATCATTTTTTAGCTCCTACCAGAAAGGACAACCTTAGGATTCATACCTTAAATCTAAATTAGGTATCTCTCTTAATTAGACTCATCCTAGGATAGCCTTAGGATCCATACCTTAAATCTCAATTAGGTATCTCTTTTTATTAGACCCATCTTAGGATAGCCTTAGGATCCATACCTTAAATCTGAATCAGGTATCTCTTTTGATCAGACCCATCCTAGGATAGCCTTAGGATCCATACCTTAAATCTGAATCAGGTATCTCTTTTGATCGGACCCATCCTAGGATAGCCTTAGGATCTATACCTTAAATCTAAATCAGTTATCTCTTTTGATCGGACCCATCCTATGATAGCCTTAGGATCCATTCCTTAAATTTGAATCAAATATCTCTTTTGATCAAACCCATCCTAGGATAGCCTTAGGATTCATATCTTAAATCTGAATCAGGAATCTCTTTTAATCGGACTCATCCTAAGATAGCCTTAGGATTTATACCTTAAATCTGAATTAGGTATCCCTTTTGATCAGACCCACCATAGTATAGCCTTAGGATCATTTTACCCATAAATGTTTTGATCATCTAGGCATCCCTGTGGTTCCTTTTTTTCACCACTTTTTAAAAATCAACCATTTTTCACCCAAACATATCTAGACGCTGACTTAGGCATCCATTTAGTTCATCTTACCATTCCTCATTCTAGGGTTCACTATCATCTAAATCACCTTTTGCTCAAAGCCAATCCTAATGAGGGAGCAGCTGTGAACCCTCAAATTTGTGCCCTTAGGATCCGACTGCAGCTTGACACTTACTAAGATTCGTGCGCTACACGTACGATGGTCCCGCTAGCCGGTTAGCAGGCAGGGGTCAAGGGAGCAACACCCCGTTGAAAAATAAATTTCTTGAAACTTGCATCTTTAGATGATTAGCACTCGATTACGAACCCATAGAATCAAATTGGGCTTAAATTGAATAAAGAACGGACGAAAATGGGTTGAAAAATAAGCTGCAGCAACCTGCGAACCAGTTACGGTAACTCGTAGCTGACTGCGGTAACCACAGCCACCATTGCAGTTATCACAGGCATCCCTGTGGCAGCCAATTTGGATGCTGCAGAGGCTTTGCGGTTGCCACAAAAGCTCTACGGTTACTACAGCCTCTAACGAGTTACTGCAGTGCTTTTTTCCTGCTTTCGACACTAAAAATTCACCTTTTAAAGCCCCCAAACTCCCCCTATAAATACCTTACACCTCCTAACAACCTCCACAGATAATTATATGCTTTTATACTCCCCCTAAAGCTTTCTAAATCCCACCAAGCCTCCCAATCATCAAAACCCTCTTTCTAAACCACCTAATCTCTAAAACCCCATTCCAAAACCTTTTCCATTATCTCAAACCTTATCCATTAAGCTTCCAAATCACCTGAAACCCTATTTATAAGCCTCCTAATCACTTCAAACCTTATCTCTAAGCCTCTTAATCAAGAAAAGGTGAAACTCAAGTTATTTTTTTCAAAGGAAATTCATGGTACTCAAGCAAAGGTGTGATCTAAGTTCCCAAGAAGAGTTAGCGCTACTCAAGAGTCCTTTCTCCAAAAGGAGTGCTCGTGCTATCCTTAAGTTAAAATGGAACTTAGATCTAGTGCTAAGCTTGCTCCCAACGTTCCTGGCTGCCGACAGTCAAAGGTAAAAGTTCTTTCCTTTTCCTTTTTCCTTTTCAATTTCAAGGTCTAAATTTGAAAAGATCTAATTTTTGCTAATTAAAATCTGACCTAATTAACAAATCCCCTAAGCCCTTTAAAATCAATCAAAACATGACAACAAAGGCAATGACTTAAAAACCCCTCCTTTACAAGAAGGAAGAACTGCATGGGGTTTGATTCTGATTCAAAGGGATACGCCGGCTTGCCGACTCTAAGGCATTCAACTCCACTAAAATTAACAACTTCTTCTCTCTATCACCTTCTTCACATAGTTTAGGATTGAAATTACTTTTCTTAAAAAAAATTTAATTCTTTTTATTACAATTATTTTAATACTCTCTTTCTTGTTTTAGTTGTTTAGATTATATTTAGGGAATGTGTGCTTTTCCTAGAACCTATAAGGGCAAGAGGAAAGATCTCCTGATTTCGACATTTTGACTTGTAATAGTTTTAAGTAGTTTTCCTTTACCTTTTGCATTTTGTAATTATCATTATCTCATATTTTGTCATGATTAATATTTGTTTCATGCATCATATTATATCTGTTCATGCATACATAAAAACTTCTTTTTATGAAAGCTATTTGGTATTTAAGCCAAACTAATTTTTTTGTATTGTTTTAGCCAAAACCTAATCCCCGAACCCTCTTTGGTCATTTAAGGACTAGTGCTTTTCCTTAGGATAAATGATATAATTTTGGAGTCAATCAAATTGGGTTTTTCCTTTAATTTTCACAACTAAAATAAACAAAATTAAAGTGGCGACTCCTTTTGCAAATCACAACTTACAAAATACAATTTTCTGAACTCATAGCGAGTTCCAATCATGATGTTTCTCCCAATGAGCATTTTGATTCCCACTTAGCGGATCAGACGGGTGCTCAGGGGAGGCCTCACACATAGAAATAGACTTTGACAAGGGAATTTCCCAAGCAGAGTATGTTGCTTGAGCAATCACCTTACCTCCTCATAATGCTCACTTGAAACTACACAAGGAAAAGGGGTGAGATAGATGATCTCAATGAGTAAACAATAAAACTTGTAAGATAACATATATCCCTTTATAAGGGTTCAAGATTCATAAATCATGGTTTGTAATGAGCAAGGTTCACAAAAATCAACTTGTAACTTGTAAACTTGTAAAGAGTGATAACTATTAGCTTATTCACTCAAAGGAGAGGTGGCCTTATACAAAATTCCAGCTCCCAACTTGTAACTTATAAAGAGTCATGAAGCTTATTAGGCTCCACAGCTATAACTGCCCCTTCTAGCTGAGGTGGATATACTACCCTTATCCATCAGGTTAAGACCATATCACAAGTACCAATGATTATCCGCATTGGGATGAGGATTTCTGCATAAAGAGTTGATAGATACCATAGTTAGAGCTAATGGTAAACACTTATAATAATAGCATTTAAGAATGCAATCACATGTAACATAATAGCAATAGCAGTTTAACTTATTGAGCAAAAGATAATAATAGTGTGGTTCTAGAAAAAAAATAAGGTAAGGCAACAATTCACAAAGGTTATATATATATAATTGAAAAATCAAAAGTGGTTTTAGACCAATTGTCCTTTGGCAACCCAAGCTTCACAAAGAAATCATATAGTCATAATTAAAAATAGAAAAGAACTTAGGTTTCAAGATATCAAGGGTTCACAAAACATGACAGCTTGCACTTGTAACTTGAAAGATAATGTTTACTCACCTTATGGTTCCTTTGCTCCTAGTACTTGTAGCCCTTTGAAGTTCTAATAATCCTCAAGCTCTATCATACATTACAATTCAATACTTAGCATTCGCTTAATCATCATGCTATCCTATCCCATATCTACCCTATGTACATATCACACTCACATACACTTGGAGTTGCACTTACAAGTGCACTCATCACTTGCACATAACATATTGACTTTCAAAGTCTTGCATGCTTAGCCTTTATAGGCCCACATGAAATCACATTATAACCCATATTAAGACTCTTCTAAAGTCAAACATAATATATCATAATCTTAATATCAATTCAATCTAACATTGAACTTAGTATGCTTACACTTTCCATATATGTCAACTTGACAAGTAACCTTTCAAATGACATGCTTATCTCTTATGATCAATTTGCACAATAAATCTCATAGTCAAATCAACATCATTAATTCATTATCAGTTCATCATAAAACCTATTTCCCATATTACTTATTCACATTCACATATTAATCACAACATAGGGTTAAGATACCCTAAGTATGCCCAATTGTCTCTAGACTTGTCTAGAGCCATTCCTTTAATCAACACATAATTTAATCATTTATCATTCATGTATACATGTCAATAATCATTAAAATACATCACACTTAAATTATAAACATTGGGATAAAAATCCCTACATTGGCCGAATGCCCTATTCAAGGAAAACATGAATTTTTCTTACTTTTTGCACTTTCCGTTCATTACAGTAATATCTAAAAACTTAGTTTAAACCAAGATTTTTCATGTAATCAAAACAAAAATTAATTTTGAATACTTTAATGTATAATTTGGCACCTATATTTATACATGCATGCAAATTTTCCAACTTTAGGTTCTAGGATGAAAACCATGAATCTTTCTCTTTTTCGATACTTTCTAATTATTATAGTAATATGTAAACACATGATTTAAACCATTATTCTTCATCTAAACATAACAAAAATTAGTTTAGAATCCAATTATATAAAATCGATAGCCTTTGGTGCTCCTTATGCATGAAAATACCAATTTTAGGTTGTAGGGTGAAAATCATGAGTTCTTTTGCTTTTCTGTATTTTTTGATCATTATAATAATATTTTGAAATATGATTTAAATCAATTTTTTTCATCTAAACATAATAAAAATAAATTTAGAACACAATATAACACAAATTGACAGCCCCTCCCTTGTTATGCATGAAAATTCCAAACTTCGAGTTTTAGGGTTCACCTTTGGCAAAATCATGTAGAGAGGGTTATGTTTTCGGTGGAAAATTGATTTCTCTTTCAAGATTTCACCTAGGCCAAATTTAGTCAATAGAAAATTAGTAAATAAATAGTTCAAAGTAATTAAATAAATAGTTCAAAGTAATTTTCTCATAATTAGTTCCATAGAAATCAAATAATAAATTGAAAAGAGAGAAAAATTATGAAAATGGTCAAGAATTCACCAGGTTTGAAGGCACCTTGTGAATTTCAGTTGAGAGAATATTTTTGAGAGAATTTTCTACTAGAAATATGAGAGAAAATAGAATGGTGGCTGTCTAAACTAGGACTGGCTGAATTTTTAATTAAATATTAAGGTTTTTGTGCAATTTCCAAGTTTACCCTTAATGAGCTAGGTTAGAAGTATTTTGGTGTAGTGAGCTTTTGGGGAAATAGGCCTATTATTTAATTTATGGGATAATTATAGGTAATTCAAAATAAAATAGTTTTCTTATTATTTTTATTAAAATTCCCCCCAAAATATTTATTTAAAAACATTTTAAAAATACTCAAAAATTATTTTATGCTTAAAAATTGCTTTTTGCATGAAAATCCATTTTATGTGCAATAAATTATTTTATGCTCATGCACTTTATATTATTCACTTATTTCACCATATTAATTCATGTTATGCATATTAGAGCTTATCTAACATGCCACATACCCATCAAGCACATAACACATGAATTTCCATAAAAGCACATACTTAGTGTTAATAGTTCTAAGTTCAAGCTAATTGTCATGGAAATTTCTACAGTGGGTGTGGGTTGTTACATAGGGAATGCACTACTCATATCATCTTCTAATTCTTGTTCATCTTCTTGTATATCTAACTCAACCACATCTTATGCTTCCTTCAAGATTTTTAGATGAGTATCAATTGTTGAAACCTCTTCATAAACAATAATAACGTCTTCTTCTTTGTCACTAATTAAAGAATCATGCTTTGTAGGTAATAAGTCACTAGCATAAATCCAATCAGTTTCATGTGTAGCTTGAACGGGTCTAGCTATGATGACTTTAACCTCTTCGTCTTTATTCTTCTTTTCCTCCAATGATGGCTTAGATGCATTCTTTCTTTTGTCTTCATCAATTACTTGATTTTATCTTGGAAGTTATGTAGATGAATTTGGAGCTTTTGGTCCTTGTAAGTGAACTTTCAAACCTCTCAAAATGATCATGAATTCTATCAAATTTATTACCATGGCTTGACATTGTTCAAAAAGTATATCTCTAAGATATCCACCTTGTTATGGAGCAACCTACAAATCAAGTTCCAAGGGTTCAACATCATGAAGATGAGCATGATCAAGAGGGCATTTGGGCTAGGCTTCAAGACAAGGAACAAGTTCAAGTTAGAAAGGCTTCTAGTCCAATTAGCATGCCTTAAGGGCCCATAACAAGGTCTTAGTCCAAGAAGCTTCAACAAGACTTAATCTATCATCTACAAGGCCTGGTGAATTCGGCTAGTGGAGGATTACAAGGCCACCAAAGTTTTGGAATAAGTTTAGAGCAAGTCCAATAGAATTTAAGTTAAGTCAATGTTACTAATAGGCTTAGTTAAGTATGTTTAATGGGTTTCCTAATGGGCTGCCCGACTTTCACTTAGAGTCCAATAGTTTTATTTAGTTTATTATGTATTTGGGCTGTCCATGTTAGTTATTATGTCCAAAATTCGATTTGTTAAGTTTCTAGATAAATTAAGTTAATTGTCTTTAATATACACCATTAAAGGTATTGATTACCTTTAATTGTTAGGTATTGATGGACTTTAATTAATCTTATTTGGCTTTTAGCTTTTCTTATTCTTGAAGGGATGTTCCAAGATTAAAATAGGCAGATTTTTAGTGGAAAGAGTTAAGACTTGATGTTTGTTAAACCAAAAGGCTGTTAGCATTTATCTTTGTGTTCTTGCACAGAATACATGCTTGAAGAAACGTTCAAGTAGATTGATCACCTACTTGTGAAGTGTTTCGAAATTGGATTTTCGAAACTAAGTTTTCTTTATTCTAATTCTTAATCATTTTTATCTAAGCAATATGATTTCTAACCTTCCTTAGGGGTTGAATCCGAATTGGTCTTAAGTTTTCATGTTAATGTGTTAGGAGTTCGAATATACAAAGGGGTTCCCAAGCTTATTCATAGAGGTTCCATATTATTTGGTATCAAAGCATTAGCTCTAGATCAAGTTTTATCCTAATTAAATTCGTGTTCTTTAATTTTAAATTTCTTATTCTAGATTTTGAATTTCATCAAATTCAGATTCATATTTGTGTTTAAAAAAAGAGTATATATATTTAAAAAAAAAAAGAATAAAGAAGCTATATATATAGACAAAATTCAAAATTCTTGAGTGTTAAAGGATTCATGTTCCTAATTTGATTTCTTGTGTAATTGAGAATCATATTCTTATTGGAATCATTACAATCACTATTCATTAAGGATTTTCATTTCAAATTTCAATTCCTTATCCAAAGCACCTTTCAAATTTCAAAAAAAAAAAAACCTTCTTATGCTCTAAGTAATTCATGTGTTTCTTTTATACTTCTTTTGCATCTATTTGAGTTTTCTTGATTTATTGCTTATTGATTGTTCAATTTTCTCATTGATCAAATTGCATCAAACTTGGTTTTGAAAATTTCAATTTTGGAATTCTACACATTGTAAGCTGTCACATCCCAATTTTAGAGATATGATAGTCCTAGAACATAAAGAGACATAAGGTACCCACGCCCATAGTACCTACTCAAAAACATATAAACAATACCTAATTGTGCCTAAACCTCATGCATTAACTTAATTAAACTATTTATAAGAAAAACCTTAAGTTGCAGAAGAATAGTTAAAATATACTTTAAACCTAATCCCTAAGGAAATAACATTTAAGACTCCAAATAATTTATCAAATGAACAATATTTCAAAATAAAACTCTCCAACAAGGACTCCTGGAGCATCTAAAAGAGACTATTCATATCACCGTATGATAATAAACTTGGATATGGAAATCCCCCAAGCGGAGTAGATTGCTTGAGCTATCACCTTGCCTCCTCATAATGCTCACCTGGAAACCACACAAGAAAAGGGGTGAGATAGATGATCTCAATGAGTAAACAATATAGCTTATACAATAATACATATCCCTTAAAAGGGGCTCATAGCATATAACTCATAGGTCATGATTCATAGTTCATGGTTCATTATTTGCAATTTGACAAGGTTTGTAGAAATCACACTTATTACTTATGAGTGGAGACTCTTGCTCAATTCACTCATGAGTGAAAACCCTGCTCAATTCACTCGAATACATTGAGAAGAGGTGGCATCAAGCCAAATCCCAACTCCTATCATGAAGAAGCGTGAAGCTAATTAGGGCCCATGGCTAAAACCGCCCCTTTTAGCCAACGTGGATACTATGCCCCTATTCATTAGGTTAAGACCATGTGCATAGGTTCTGATGATTACTTACATCGGCATAAGGATTTCTGCATAAAAGGTTCATAGGTACCATAGCTAGAGCTAATGGTAATTACTTATAACAATAGCACTTAAGAAAGCAATAACATATAGCACATTAGCAATAACAGTTTAACTTATTGAAGAAAATATAAATAATAGTGTGGTTCTAGAAAGAATATTAGGTAAGGTAACAATCACAAAGGTTCTTTCTTATCATAGAATAATCAAAATGGCTTCGGACCAATTGTCCTTTGGCAACCCAAGTTTAATAAAGAAGTCATATAGTTATATTAAAGAATAGAAAGGTACTTGGATTTTAAGAATCTCAAAGGTTTACATAACATGATAGCTTGTACTTGTAATATGAACATAATGTTTACTCACCTTGTGGTTCCTTTGCTCTTAGTACTTGTAGCCTTTAACTTTTAATAATCCTCAAGCTCTATCATTCATTACAACTCAACACTTAGCATTTGCAACATCATGCTATCCTATACCATAACTACCCCATGCACATATAACATTCATATAAACTTGGAGTTGCATTTAGAAGTGCACTCATCACTTGCACATAACATGTTGACTTTTAAGTCTTGTACACTTAGCTTTCTTAGGCTCGCATGAAATCACATCATAACTCATACTATGACTTTTATAAAGTCAAACATAATATATCATGATCATAATATCAATTCCATTTAACATTCAACTTAGTACACTTAACACTTGCCATATATATCAACTTAAAAAGTAACCTTAAATAGTCATGCTTATCTCTTTTGACCAAATCATACAATCAATCCCATAGTTAATTTAGGGTCATTAATCCATAGTTAACACATCATAAGGCCTAATTTATGTTCCACTTAATCATATACACATGTTAACCATAACATAGTAGTAGGGTTAGGAAACCCTAAGCAGGCCGAACCTCTCTAGACTTTGTCTGGAGTTATTCCTTCAACCAACATGTAATTGAATCATTTATCAATCATGTACACATGTTAACAATCATTAAAATACATCATACAAAAATTATAGACATTGGGATCTAAATCCCTATGTGGGCCGAATACATACTTTCATAGAAAATATAAACTTTCTTACTTTTCACGCTTCTCGTTCATTATAGTAAGATGCAGAAACATGACTTAAATCAATATTTTTCTGTAAACATGATAAAAAATTATTTTAGAACACATTAATGCAAGAATTGGCACCTCCTTATAGTTTTTACACATGAAAGTTCCAACTTTTAAGTTTTAGGATGAAAATCATGATTTTTCTCGTTTCCCGTACTTTTTGATCATTATAGTAATATACATAAATATGATTTAAATCATTATTTTTCATCTAAACACAACAATAATCAATTTAGAACACAAAAATAAACAAATCTGCAGCCCCTCCTTATATAAATGCATGAAAATTCTAACTTTGAGTTTTAGGGTTAACCTTTGATGGATTCGTGAGGAAAGAGTTGTATTTTGGGTTGAAAATTGGTTTCTCCTTCAAAAAATTCACCTAGCCTAATTTCAATAGCAATAAAATAGTAAATATATAGTCTCAAATAGATTTCTCATGGTTAGTTTCATAAAAATCTAATAATAGATTGAAAGGAAGGGAAAACTTATGAAAACGATCACAAAATTGTAAGGTTTGCAGGCACCTTGTGAATTTCGATTGAGAGAATTTTTCTATAAAAATTATGAAGAATAATAGAATGGTGGCTGCTACAATAGGTTTGGCCAAAATTTAGGGTTATATATTTAGGATTTTGACAAAATTATAAGTTTGCCATTAATGAGCTAGGTTATGAGTGTTTTGGTGTGTTGGGCTTTGGTGATTGGGCCTTTTAATTTAATTTATGGACTGATTATAGGTAATTAAAAAATAAAATATTTTTCTTATTATTTTTATTAAAATCCCCCTAGAAATATTTATTTAAAAATATTTTAAAAGTGCTCATAAAACTATTTTATGCTTAAAAATCACTTTGTGCATAAAAATTCACTTTATGCGCAATAAATCATTTTAAGCTTACGCACTTCATACAAATTACTTATTTCACAATAATAATTCATATTATGCATTTTAAAACTAATCTAACATATCATATACTCATCAATCACATAACACATAAATTTTCATAAACACACATTTTTCCATAATAGCTCTAAATTCAAGTAAGTTGTCATAAAAATCCTAAGGTAGGTGTGGGTTGTTACACAAGCTATTTAATTTTTTTTTTAAGTATGATTCACCTAAGAACATAAAAGAATTAGCTAGAGTGGTGTGAGGAATACCTTGAGTGAATTAATTACTTGAGTTATACATGAGTGACCATCCCCATCTTTGGAGTGCAAATACATGAGGGAGTGCTTGTGTGGTTCCTAATTCATATTTTTTTTCTTTGTTTTCTAACCTTTCTATTGCAGCAATGTAACATGAAAGTGGAGAAACTAGTCATATTGATGATGCTAGGCTACGTGAGGCTTAACAAGGAGAGTTTGCACATTTTAATAGGACTATGGAGGCTGTGAGGGACGCCTTAAAATGTATGGACATATGGTTGCAAGCAGTTGAAAGAGCAACTCCAAACCGCAATGCTGTGCAAAGGGGAGGTAGAAATTGAATACCTCAAGTTGATGACAAGGAAGAAGAAGACACTGGCTACAATGAGGGCGAAGATGCTCCTATTATTGGGATAGGTAGAAATAGAGGTAGAGGAGGCTGAGGTTTAGGTAGAGGTAGAGGGAGAAGGCAAGAGAATCCATACTCTGGTAGAACCAAGGTAATGAAGACTTTCTAAATAGAAATTTTGGGAGCATTAAATTAAGATACCTATCTTTCAAGATACAACAAATCCAAAGGCCTATTTATGATGGGAAAAGAAGGTGGAGCTTGTATTTAATTGTCACCATTTTAGTGAGGAAAAGAATATCAAGCTTGTAGTTTCCCAATTTACAGATAATGCCATAGCATGGTAGGAGAATTAGTGACTAATCAAAGGAGAAATTTAGAATACCCAATTGAGACTTGGTATGACCTTAAGTCTACAATGAGAAAGAGGTTTGTACCTAGACATTTTCATAGGGAACTTGTGCAAAAACTTCAAGTTCTTAGACAAGGTAGTAAAAGTGTGGATGATTATTATAAGGAGATGGAAATGCTTATGACTAGGGTTGATATAGAGGAGGATAAGGAGACTACCATGGCACGTTTCTTGGCTAGTTTGAACAAAGACATAGCTAACTGAGTTCATTTGCAACCATATGTGGAGTTAGAGGAGATGGTGCACATTGTTGTCAAAGTGGAAAAACAACTCCAAAGAAGAGGAACAATAAGGTATGTTTCTAAGCCTTTTCCCAATTCTAATTCTACTTGGAAAAAGGATGGAAAAGGTGAATTTAAGGGTGAAAACAAGGCTGCCTATGATGTTGTAAAAGGAAGGGCAAATTTGATTTCCAAAGAAAAATCCAAACCTATAGTTCCTAAGGGGAGAAATAGAGATATTAAGTATTGGAAGTACCAAAGAGTCGGTCATGTAAGTAGGGAGTGTCCTAATAGATGAACTATGATCATTAGGAATGGAGAAATAGGACAGATGATGAAAAGGGCAGTAATGATAGTGATGGAGAAGAGATGCCTGAATTAGAGGATTGTAATGAGGGGAGCATAGAAGAGCTAATAAAAGGTGATTTACTGGTCACAAGGTGTGCTCTTAGCACTCAATTAAAGGAGGAGTGCCATGAGGAGTAAGGGACAACTTGTTTCATACAAGGTATCATGTTCAAGGCAAGGCTTGTAGTGTGATAACTGATAGTGGGAGTTACACCAATGTAGTTAGTACACTTTTGATTAGTAGGTTGGGGTTGCCTACTACACCATATTGATGTCCATATAAGCTTCAATGGGTTAATGATTATGGCAAGGTAAAGCTAAATAGACAATCCATGATTTCATTCACAATTGGGAAATATCAGGATGAGGTGTTGTGTGATGTAGTTCCTATGTATGCTCGAGATATATTGCTTGGGCGACCATAGCAATTTGACAGAAGGGCTATACATGATGGGTACCTCAATAGGTATTCATTTACTAAGGATGGGAGAAAGACAATCCTAACACCAATTTCCTTAAAAGAAGTATATGAAGACCTTTGTAAAATGGAAAGTTTGAGAATGGAGGCTGAAAAGAGTGAGAAGAGTGTTTTAGAGAGTGAAAAATAAGAAGAGTGAAAAGCATAAGGGAAAAGGAAAAGGAACATATTTGGCCTAGAAAGAAAAATGTGAGTTTGATAGCTAGGTCAAGTGAGGTTAGGCATACTTTGTATTCCAAAAAGCCTATATTTGTACTTTTGTACAAAGGGGCTTGTTTAACTACTAATGAGTTTAACACATCTTTGCCTAATGTGTTTATTGAACTTTTGTAGGAATTTGAAGACATATTTCTCAAGGAGATGCCAAGTGGTTTACCACTAATTAGAGGCATAGAACACTAAATTGACTTTATCCCTGGGGCTACCATACCCAATAGGCCAGCATATAGAACAAATCCAAGTGAGGGTAAAGAGATCCAAACACAAGTGGAGGAGTTACTATCTAAGGGATATGTGAGGGAAAGTCTAAGTCCTTGTTCCATTCTTGCCATTCTTGTGCTAAAGAAGGATGGAACATGGCAGATGTATGTAGATTGTAAAGCTATCAATAAAATCACTGTAAAGTATCATCATCCTTTTCCTATATTAGATGATATGCTTGATGAATTGTATGGTTCTTGTGTGTTTACTAAATAGACTTGAAATCTGGTTATTATCAAATTCAAATGAATGTTAGTGATGAATGGAAAATAGCCTTTAAGACTAAATATGGGTTGTATGAGTGGCTTGTCATGCCATTTAGTGATACAAATGCACCTAGCACATCGATGAGATTGATGAACCATGTGTTGCATGAGTACTTGGGTAAATTTGTTGTTATTTACTTTGATGATATCTTTATTTACTTTAAGTGCTTGGATGATTATGTTGTAAATGTGCATCTTGTATTAGACATACTTAAGCAAGAAAAGTTGTATACTAAACTTAAGAAGTGTAGTTTTTGCATGGATAGGATTATCTTTCTTAGTTTTGTAGTGTCTAGTCAAGGTATTGATGTTGATGAGGATAAGGATAAAGCCATTAGGGATTGGCTGAGACCTAAGAGTGCTAGTGAGGTGAGGAGCTTTCATGGACTTGCTAGTTTCTATAGGAGGTTCATTAAAGATTTTAGCACTATAGCTGCACCTTTAAATGAGTTAGTTAAGAAAAATGTTGGATTTGTTTTGGGTGGTGCATAAGAACATGCATTTAATGAACTTAAGGATAAATTGTGTAATTCACCTTTACTTACTTTACCTAACTTTGATAAGACTTTTGAGATTGAATGTGATGCTAGTGGCATAAGGATTGGAGCTGTTCTAATGCAAGATCAAAGGCCACTAATGTACTTTAGTGAGAAGTTAAGTAGGGTAGCCTTGAAGTATCCAACGCATGACAAGGAATTATATGCTTTGGTTCGAACTTTATAAACATGGCAACATTACTTATGGCCTAAGGAGGTTGTGATACACACTGACCATGAAAGTTTAAAGCATTTAAAGGGTCAAGACAAACTAAACTATAGGCATGCCAAATGAGTGGAATTCATAGAGACATTTCCATATGTGATTTAGTACAAGCAAGGTAAAGAGAATGTGGTTGCTGATGCATTGTCTAGAAGGTACACTTTACTTAATTCACTTAATGCTAAATTGTTGGGTTTTGAGTATATTAAGGAAATGTATTCTCATGATGATGATTTTGGTGATCTATATGTGTCTTGTGATAATGGAACTATTTTAGATGATTTTTACTTGTTTGATGTTTTCTTGTTTAAGAGGAATAGATTGTGTATTCCTAAATGTTCTATGAGAGAGTTGTTGATTAAAGAAGCACATAGGAGAGTATTAATGGGGCATTTTGGGGTATATAAGGCCTATGAGATGCTGTTAGATTGTATCTTTTGGCCTAATATGAAACATGATGTGCATAAGGTTTGTGAGCGATGCATTATATGTAAGGAAGCTAAGTTTAGGTTGAAACCACATGGGTTGTATACACCATTGCTTGTTCCTAATGAACCTTGGACTGATTTGTCTATAGATTTTGTGCTTGGATTGCTTAGAACTAGGAAAGGGCATGATAGTATCTTTTTATGGTTGATAGATTTAGTAAGATAGCTCATTTTATACCATGTCATAAAACTGATGATGCTAAGTTGATTGTTGATTTGTTTTTCAAAGAAGTTGTGCGTTTACTTGGCATACCTAAAAGCATTGTTAGTGATAGGGATGTTAAGTTTTTGAGCCATTTTTGGGGTGTGTTATGGGGAAAGTTAGATACTAAGTTGCTATTTTCTACTACTTGTCACCCTTAAACTAATGGGCAAACTGAAGTAGTTAATAGGACATTGATTACTTTGCTTCGATCAATCATAGAAAAGAACATTAGGACTTAGGAGAATTGTCTACCATTTATGGAGTTTGCTTATAATAGGGTTGTTCATGGCACTACTCAATGCTCTTCATTTGAGACTGTTTATGGTTTTAATCCTCTTACTCCTATTGATTTAGTACCTTTACCACCTAATAAGTTTGTGAGTGTTGATGCTATTTCTAAAGCAGATTTAATGATGAAGTTACATAAGCAAGTTAAGAGAGAATTGAGAAGCAAAATGCTACTATAGCTTCATGTTTGAATAAGGGAAGGAGGCCAATGATTTTTCAACTTGTAGATTAGGTTTGGGTGCATTTTCACAATGAGAGGTTTCCATTTGAAAGGAAGTCTAAGCTAAATCTAATGAAGATGGCCCTTTTTAAGAGCTTGAAAGAACTAAAGATCATACATATGGACTCGCCAAGCGAGTATAATGTTAGTTCTTCATTTAATGTGGTTGATTTGAGTCCTTTTGATGTAGGTGATGCTTTAGATTTGAGGATAAATCCTTTTGAGGAGAGGAGGAAAGTTATGGTGCAGCCTACAAATCAAGTTCCAAGGGTTTAACATCATAAAGATGAGCATGATCAAGTGGGCATTCGGGCTAGGCTTTAAGACAAGGAACAAGTTCAAGTTAAAAAGGCTTATAGTCCCATTAGCATGCCTCAAGGACCCATAATAAGGTCTCAGTCCAAGAAGCTTCAACAAGCCTTAATCCATCATCTACAAGTCTTGGTGAATTTGGCCAGTGAAGGATTACAAGGCCACCAAAGTTTTGCAATAAGTTTAGAGCAACTCCAATACAATTTAAGTCAAGTCAATGTTACTAATGGGCTTAGTTATGTATGTTTAATGGGTTTCCCAATGGGCTGCTTGACTTTCACTTAGAGTCCATTAGTTTTATTTAGTTTATTATGTATTTTGGCTGTTCATGTTTAGTTATTAAGCCCAAAATTTAGTTTATTAAGTTTCTAGATAAACTAAGTTAATTGTCTTTAATATACACCATTAAAGGTACTTATTACCTTTAATTGTTAGGTATTGATGGACTTTAATTAAACTTATTTGGCTTTTGGCTTTTCCTATTCTTGAGGGGATGTTCCAAGATTAATTGTTACGTATTGATGGATTTTTCTTATTTGGCTTTTGGCTTTTCCTATTCTTGGAGGGATGTTCCAAGATCAAAATAGGTAGATTTTGTAATGGAAAGAGATAAGACTTGATGTTTGTTAAACCAAAAGGATGTTAGCTTTTATCTTTGTGTTCTTGTGTAGAATACATGCTTGAAGAAACATTCAAGTAGATTGATCACCTTCTTATGGAGTGTTTCAAAATTGGAGTTTAGAAACTAAGTTTTCTTTATTCTAATTCTTGATCATTGTTATTTAAGCAATTTGATTTCTAACCTTTCTTGGGGGTTAAATCTGAATTGGTCTTGGGGGTTTGAATATACAAATGGGTTCCCAAGCTTATTCATGGAGGTTCCATATCACACCTTTTGTCCATCTTATTGTTTAATTATTCTAAAAACTCTAAGAATTTCTACTCATCATCTTTATCTTTGGTACTCATTGTGAAAAATCTAAAAATAATGTTAGTAAAGCAAAACCTCACTTCACTCTCTCATGTGTTTCACTCAAGTATTAGCATTCAATCACTCAACTCTTTTGTTTTATATGATTACAAAAATCAAAATATTACAAACTTTACTAATTACAATGCTTAATAATAAAACCAAGGTTAAGAAGACTCAAGGAATCAATAAAATCAGAAATCTTAATGACACTAGGAAACCAAAAATCCTAATTAGACTAGGAAAACAAAATTAGAATTTAACTTAGAAAAGAAAAATTAGAAATCCTAATTGAAATTAAAAAACAAAGGTTAAATTCCTAATAGAATTAGGACAACAATGTAAGAATCCTAATTAGGTTAGGAAAACCTAATTAGACATGAACAAGGACTGAAATTATAAAAAAAAAATAAAAGAAAATAAATGAAAATGGAATTAGGAAAGTCAAACCAGAATTTTGGAAAGAGTAGGAAAACAATTCCTAGCTTGTTTTGAAGGGTTGCTTTGACTTGGTCAAACTCCTTATAGAATGTTGAAATTATTGATTCTCCTTGATTTGCTTGGAAGCTCAGCGCCTTTCCTTATACTTTTCAATCTAGGAACTCAATATCTTTTATAAATACTCCAACAATTTAGATTTCATACTTTTTCTTTTTCTTATTCCTTTTGGATGAATTTTTCTCTTTTTTTCTCTTTTTTTTTTCTTTCTTCCAATAATAATTGCTCTTCAATTTTCTTTTGACTGACTTTTTGTGATAAAGAAGCTAGGAATTTTTCTTTATTTTTTATCTTATTTTAAATAATATCAATTTCCTTTAATCTCATTTGAGATATAAAAGAAAAATGTATTACTCTTCCCCTTTTCCCTGATGTTATTCCCTGTTCATAAATTTCTTTTATAGGGTATAACATATGCAAAAAAGGATTTCCTAATATAACAGGATGAGATAATCCTCTGACCATTATAAATGGTATTTGAAAGCATATTCCTTTATTGCATACAGCAGTATCAGATAATTTATATTTAATCCTTAATCTGGAACCATCTGCTGTATTTAGTACTTCAATGGTTTTAGTGAAGTACTTAGAAGGAACAATACCTTCATTGATGCAATTTAAGTCTACTCCTAAATCAATAAGGGCAACTGTTTTAAACATATATTCTTTGTTGACAATACCTATAATATAAGTGTGCTATTTATGAGTAGTAACTTGATCCGCTAAATTTAAAAATTGAAGATTATTGATTTTATCTTCATTTAATGGATTTCTTTCTGCCCTATTAAGAGAAAATTCTTCCTCTTCTTCTCCTTCTAATTCTTCTTTCTTAATTAATTCTAAAAATGAAACTCTGTCTTTTAATTCTTTCATTTCTATTTTAACATAATTAATTTCAGCCTTTAATTCATTGATTTTAGGTTCTCGGGGCTTGAATTTTTTTAGCATTTTTAACCCTATCCATAATCCATAATCTCTTTGAGATCATAGGGTTTTTCTAATTCTTTAGAGGGCTTCTTTTCTAGAGGATTTGATGAACAAGTAGCTTCTTTTGACTGATAAATTTGCAAATATTTTTGTATTTGCCTCTTTTTCTCTTCTTCATTTTAAATCTAATCAATAAGATCCAAAATCATATCTTCTTCTTTAGTTAATACACATAAGCCATTCATTTGACATAAGGCTTTATAATAATCACAATTTTGTTCACATTCTTCTTTTGGTGGAGAAGAATTTGATGAATCTGAACTTAAATCAGACTCTGATGTATAATCTACGACATTTATTTCATAGCCTTCCTTCTCAAAATCTGTTTTAGAAATAAATAGACTAATTAGAGATTTTTTAAGACCTTTAGCTATTGATAAGGCTTGAATATGCTGTTTGACTTTACACCTATTAGCGTAATGTCCTGGTTTTCCACATTTATGTCATATTATATTCTTTTTAGATTTTTATTTTTCTTTGGATGCCTTTGAAGAAGGCTTTTTTCCCTTCTTTTCATCAAATCTTTTACAATTTCTTCTCTTTTGCTTTGAAGGATAGTAATTATCCTTCTTATAAGCTCTTTTCTTCTTATAAGAAGAAAATAAAGGCTGATAACCTATTTATTCTTAGAAATCTCCAAGTAACCTCTTTCCTGTTGCTTTATCTTTCTTAAGTTGGTTGTGTAATTTCATTTCATTACATAATGCTATTCCTTCTGCTATTACTTCTGCTGCTAATTTTCCATATGTATATTGATTATAAGGAATTGCTCCATCCCATCTATTTTTTATTCTTGTTCTCACCATTTCAACATATAAAGGCTGTAATCCTGATAAAAACTTTTCTTTCCAAAAGTCATTATTATTGTCTTCTCTAGTATAAACAGTAGATAAGAAGACATCTTTATACCACTGAAAATGAGATAAATCAAAACATCTTAAATTCATCAACTACTCGTGTGTTTTATCTAAATAAGAAGTGGTAGAGCCAATAAAGTGTATCCCTATAATATATAATAGGGTATTGACAGCATCTGACATAGTTCTTGAACTAGTGACAGGCTGCTATCCTGGCTATTAAGAAATAGTAGTCTCTATTTTAATTGCCATTAAAATTTGTACTTTTGCTTCTTGAGATAAATAAAAATCCCACAAACCTTTAAGTTGGCCTATGAAGCCAACTACAATTGCCTTGGCTACTATATCATTAGAATTTCCCCTTGCTTTAGAGGCATTTGCATATATAGTCATATAGTGTATGACATTTTTAATTTGATATTCAGATAAACCATTAATATTCCATTCAACTATGAATGTCCCATCATAAGAGATGTAATTGAATGAAGTATCTTTATATTAAAGGTCTATTGGAGAAGGCCTAGGATAATAAGGCTTAATTGGCATGCTAGCATTTTTTCTAGGACATGTTATCCTATTAATTTGACTAGCTTCTCTAGCTTTCATAAACATGGATTCAAGGTTATTAATAAATCCTTCTTCTGACTTTTTTGAATTCTGATCAGATTCAAAATTAGATTTTACTTTGACTTCTTCTTTTGTCAAAGGAGCTAAATTTTTATTAGACTTTTCTTCCTTTTTATTAGATTTTTCTTCTTTTATTCCTAACGAAGAAAGTCTTTTTAGAAGCTCTTCAACCATCTCTGACTTTTCATCTTTTACTAGTTTAATATATAGTTTTGAAGATTCCATAGGTTTAAATAAAACCCTTTTCTCATAAGAAGTTGATGGTGAATAACTATCCTTTTTTGGAATACAGTCGACTTTCTTTAAGGTACAAACCTAAGTCTCTATACTAGTCAAGTGTTTTCTAATTGAATTTAATGTTAAATTTGAAAAATTATTTTGTTGGATAATTCCTTCTAAACTCCCATCCTCCTTAAAAGGAGAACAAGTAATTTCTTTCTCCTTTTTTGTTTTATAAGATAAATCTATTGTAGGAGGATGAATACTTTTAATAAGCTTTCCTTTTGTAGTAAAATAATTTTTATATGCAGTTTCTATAGTATTAAGAAACTATTTGTCAGAAAAATCTGGATAAGATTTTCCTAATAATTTAAAGTAATGTTTAAGATACTAAAGGAATTTCTTAATTCCATCTTTAGCTTTACAAAAGCTAATATTTTATCTTCCATAATTTTTTATCTTTTTCACAAAAATTAGTGAGATACCATTTATTAAATGGATCTTCCAATCGATATGATTGCTAAATTTAAGCTATCAAGATTAGCTGTGCTTTCTTTGTCATACCCCATATCAGAAAGTGTAGGTCTTTGTGGAGTGGAACAAGTAGGACTGTACTGACTTTCTTCAAACTTGTATTGAGGATGTCCTATGCTTTCTTCATTTTTCTTAATTCCTAATAAGGAAGGTGACTTCATGTGAGAGGTTATTGGTTCTAAACATGAAGTTCTAGGAGGAAGAACAGATTTGTAATGATGGATTATATGATAAATTTAAAAATGATCTCTAATCTGACTGAAGGATGACTGATCTACTTCTAGAAAATGCGATTACTACATTTCCATCTTTATGCTTAATGATTTCTTAAATAGATCTTGAGTCTTCATTTTTAATAGGAATAGCTTCTTCTAACATATTTCTTAGGTAAATTAACCTAATCCCATGAGATGTTTTTTGGAACCATAAGATTTCCTTTTAACAAATTTGTCAAGAATAAGGTGGTGGTTCCTTTTAGAGTGATGAGTTTTATTGATGATTCCCTTAAATTAGGGACAACAATATTCATAGCTTTATAATTAATTCTATATATAAGAATTACATTTTTAGATCTAGGAAGCATATCATATCCCTCAGTTTTAATATCTAAACTGAGTGCAAATAATAAGTGCAGATCAAAGAGAGATAATGTGAAATTTGGATAACATGAGAAATAAATTAGACCATCACATAAGGCCAATTCAGCCACTCTTAATAAGGAGTCATGAAATTTATTTGCCCTTTTATCTCTCACACAGAGAATAGCAGAAGCATTTAGGCCGAATCTAGTTGCAGGTTTTAAAGTAACTTGCACCATTATAATATGAAGAAATTGATATTTTCTTAATGCTTAGACAACAGATCTTGCGATAACAGACTAAAAGAACTGAATCCTTCATAGCTTGGAACAGCCTATTCAACAGTCTTGTTAACATAATCAGACTTAAATGAGAAATGAGTATTAGACTTGTAAATAGCATAGGGACTAATAGCTGGAAGTTTTTAGTTATAATGATTTTGTTCAACATTTTCTAATAATAACATTTGTTTATTTTTTTGATTTTTTTTGAATTATTATTTGAGCTAGATGAGCTCCTAGTAATATTACGTAAACTTTCAAAGAGTCTATCCATAGTTTAAGATCACTGTCAATGATTTACTCATAGTCCAAAATGCCTATCTTTCACTCAATAACTTGGTTTCACAAAAACTATTGGATAGATCAAAGATAGTATAGGCTCTAATACTAGTAAGGGAAGCTAGCGCAAGATAACTAATAACTTCAAAGTAATTTTTAACTTCAAAGTAATAAGTAAAATATAGATTGTCAAATAATAACCTAAGCAATATAAATAGAAAGTAAAGATCAGATATATGATTGTAAGAAACTTCAGAAGCATATATTACTTATATAAGTGATTACAGAAGAAAAAACCTGATACGAAATATTTAGTAAGCACACTCTTAGAACACTCAAAACTCTTCTAAATTTTTCTAATGCTTAAACAACTAAACACAAGCTTCTTAATTAGAAAAGAAAAGCTAATAATCTACGTAAGAGCTTACATCATTGCTTACATAAATAGGGAATCTTTTAAAGCAACAATAATGGTTTGAAAATAAGTCACAGGCCTAATAAAGCTTCATAGGTCATATTCATATGGGTTTTGAGAGTTAATAATTGGCAGACAGTCTTCTGACATATAATCATCATCATCTGAGTTGTCTTTGTCTTTTATGCGGTCATGTCTCTCTTTCAGTTTAGCTTTACTTGTGGACCCAGATTCTTGTTTTTTTGCTAAAGCTGAAAGAAATTGAGATTTGATTTCTTCTTTTGGGATATTGTCCAAAAGATCTTTAAATAAGTTGAATAAATTAGCAGATGTTAATTGTCCTGGAATAAGGTACTGATGAGCTGATTCTTGATTAGATTTTTTATCTTTTTTTATCTAAAATTATAATTCCTTTAGTTGAATAAACTAAAGAGTTATCAAAGAAATTAAATTTATTCCACCATTTAGTTAATACTCTCCTAGTTAGCCAAGGAATATTGTCCAATGATTTACCAAATTTTGGGTGACGTTTAGACATAATTTGTAGTCCCATTTAATAATCCAAGGAATTTGGTACCAGATGGCAAATGAAAGTCTATGGTGCTTTTGTTTTTTGTTTAAGAATTCCTCCATATCCTTTATCAGAAGCATCTACTTCAATAATTTTGAAAGCTTTTGGATAAGGAATGGCTAAACAAGGAATTTCTTTAACTCTGGCTTTTATTTTTTGTACGGCTAAAGTATGAGCCTCAGACCAGTCAAGAGGATTCTTTCTTAACCTTTCAAATAAAGGTTTAGCATCTTTGGCAAGTTTTTTATAAAAATCTGCCACATAATTTAGACTTTCCAAAAATCTTTGTTATTGAGTTTTATCTTTTATTTCATCAGGAAATTTGTCAGCAAATTGGATGGCTCTTTCTATTGGAATAATAGTGCCTTTTTCTATGTTGTGTCCTAAGAATCTAATTTTTGTTTGACACAATTTAATTTTCTTTGTAGACACTACTAAACCTTCTTTTTTAATAATCTTAATAAAGATACTCAAATGTTTAAAATGTTGATCTAAATTGCTAGAAAATACTAGCACATCATCAATATAGATGATGCTGAATGTTGAATAAGCATTGAATATATCATTCATTATTCTTTGAAATTCAGAAGGAGCATTTTTTAATCCAAAAGGCATAACGTTCCATTCACAATGCCCAAAAGGAATAATGAATGTCATCTTATAGCGATCTCCTTCATCTATCTAGATCTACCAATATCTAGATTTCATATCAAATTTAGAGAATATACTAGCATCATAAGCCTATTTTGTAGATTTTTTTTTAGGTAATGGATATGATACGAACCCCAAACGACCTGCTTTGAGACCCAATACCTTTACACTTGGAAGCAACTCCCTCGGAAATCTAAATCAAGTTTGCAAAGAAAAACCTCAACTCAATGATGAACCTGTGTCAAGGAACCTTGGTATGTTGAGAACAAAACAAAGTGATTAACTTTGGATGTTTGGATTGTTGGTTTAAGTAAGAACCAAAACTGAGAATTTTCTCACAAAGCACAAGGCTTTATTTTTGAATTATCAAAAAGTCTCCCTATTTCTTAGATTAGCTAAGTATTTATATCATCTTAGCTAAGTTACAAACACTTCTTACTAACTAAAATTTGGACTTAAGCTTAAATTAAACAAACTAAAAGCCTAAATAACTAATTAAAATACTAAAGCACAAAAAGGATAGATATGGGCTTAATAAACAAAATCAGCCCAATGACAATATGAGAATAAAGTAAAATAATTAAATTTGAAAATAAAAAGCATAGGCAGCTCAACTTATTGTGTGCAGCTCATCTGACGCCTTAGCCCAGCTCGCCCAATGCCTCAGCCCAGCTCACTCGACGCCTCAGCCCAATTTGAATGAAGAATGGCAGCCTTGTAAACACTTGAATAAATTAGGCCCAAGCCAATAGGAATGTAATTTGGCCTCTTCATCTTGACATTGGGCATGACTAGATTGATTAAGTCCTTGAAGCTTCCTTGAATATAATTAGATTCGTATGCAAAGTTTATGATCCAAATATCCTTGGCTGGCTTATAGGAAACTTTATACAACCTTATTTTCTTCTTGAATGTCCATCAATCATGCACAATGATTCTATGGCATGCCTTTGTAGGCTATCTTGATAGAAATGACAATCTTGAAGAATCTTCTTGAAGTCTTTATCATGAATGTATTTGTAAGCTTCTTGCAAGGCATATGGATTCTCATCAAGATATCTAATCCACCTTAAGGCTTTGTTCATATTGACATTCAAAGTTATAAATATTTATGAATTTATATTTGAATATCGATATTAATATTGATATTAATATTTATTTATATTATTATATTGATATTGACAAAGTAAATTTATATTGATATTTGATTATATATATATGATTTATTAATATTATTATATGAGTATTGAAATAATAGTGAATTATTTTTAATTTACTATTGATATTTGGAATAATTTATTTATTATATTTTATATTGATACTTGAAATGATATTAATTTATTATATTGTTTTACTAATATTTTTAAGAGGATGTTTTATTAAATGAAGTATTGAATTTTAAACTTATTATTTATTAAATTGATAAAATTTTAAATTAAATAAATTGAAATTTTATTGTGAAAATATAGAAATTTGTTTAATTGATATTTGAAATTGTATATTATGAAATATATTATAATTATTGAATAATATTGGGAATTTTGTGAAATTAATAGATTAATTGAAATTATTGTTTGAAAATTTTATGCAACTAAATATTATTATTATTATTATTATTATTATTATTATTATTATTATTATTATTATTATTATTATATAAAAAGAAACTTTAAAAAAAATGTTACAGCCCAAAAACGGGCAAAAGAAGAAATAGAGAAACACAGCAGAGAGAGAGAGAGAGAGAGAGAGAGACGGCTAATCTTTGGTCCACCACCATTCGGCCACCACTTATTGACATGCACCACACCAGAGGGAAGAGTGCCCACTGACCGGTCAACTGGTAGAAGCCTGTCGCCAATCACCTCAAGATGGCAGCGCACATGCCTTCTAAAAGACTGACGGCAGAAATTATCTAGGCCATATTTTGACCATTTTCCGATCTACTTTTCCAATGAAATTGGTATGGTTAAGCTCCTTGTGACTTAGCTTTGATTTAGTATATCATTTGTTAATTTTAGATAACTTTTATTTTAACCAGAATCTGACATTCCTAACAGCTGCCGACGCTGTTTTTGATTGTTTTTTGATGAATTACAAGAGGTGAAGGGTATATTTTAACTCCTCAAGTTGCAAGCTAACCGTTGGTACCATCGGATCGTGATTTGGTCATCGTTGGAATTTTCCAGCGACCTTGAAACTAACAATTTCGGATAGCAGCTTTAACTTATTAAACTGAGTCATGTGGTATAAATCTCAACTCCTAATTATGTATAGATAGTGAATTATGGATTTATTTGTAAGAATTTAGGTAAATAGTTTATTGCAATTAGGTAATTAAACTGGATAATTAAATTGAGATAATTATTATTAGAATGATTATTGGATATTATTGATAATTAATTGAAAGATTGAAGTGAGATGTTGAGATCAGTATTGATTGAATTGAATTGGGTGAATAGTAGTTGGATATTGAAGAATGGAATTGGTAGATGGCATTAGTGCATTGAAGGTCTAGGTTGGACCAATTAATTGTGTTATTGTTGATAAATTAGATTTATTGTAATTGGGAGTTAATCATAGCTTAGAGGAGATACTGCTGAATTTTCGGTAGATAATTTAAAGATAAATAAGGAAGAAATAGTATGATAGTATCTAATAAATGATATTATGTTTCTAGAAGTATGTCAAGGGAGAAGTCAGAGGATAACTGACAGAAGGGAGTATTCTGTTAGATTGCAATCGATAGTCCAGGTAAGTGAAGAGTACATAATGTTATGTTTAAGTTTAAAATATTTAACGTTAATAAAGTATTGTTATTGTTAAATTAAGAAGCATGTTATGGTAATATGAAATCCCATTATTTATTAATAAGTAATAGATTGTTAAAATATTAATATTTATTACAATTTTATTTTCTATTAATTTCCAAAGATTATAAATTTAATTGATATTCTAATAAATATGATACTAAAAGCCCAGTCATAAAATGTTAAATATTTCTAAAGTATTAATTAAGAAAACTTCTTATGTTTCACGAAAATAATTGAAAAGTTATCGAAAATGGTTAATGTTAAATATAGGCTTCCTGCTTATGTATATGGTTTTATATCTAAATCGTAGTTAAATAAAAGTTCTTATGGTTAAATAAGTGAATTAAAAGTATGGGAAACTATATGTAAGATTAAAGTAATAGTTAATATCCTTCCTAAAGAGGAATTACATGTATAATTATTAGTGATATCATTATTATTAAGTCGTTGAATCCTAAATATTGAAATGATCTCATATATGTTTTAAGTGTTACCTAAAGTAACTCTTTTCTACCAGCACCTAAAAAGTCTTTCAGAAAGTATATTTGAACATTGAATCCAAGTAACCCATTTGAATCTTAGAAATTATTGAAATTCCAAATTTCCTTTTTATTAAGGGTTAGCCTGAACATAGAGATCCCTATCTAATATGGGTAAGACATCAAACTATGTGCACACAGGAATCAAATTATGTACAGTAATATGGGGGTATGTTCTAAAAAGAACCTTTGCCTTGAGTATGCCAAAGCACCTCTACCCCAAATTTAAGGGAGCTTTATGCTTTGGGTATGCTACAAATAGCCTCTACCCCAACTATATGGGAGCATGCTTATATCAAGAGCCTCTGCTTTGGTATGCTCAAAAGAGTCCCTACCCCAATTTAATAAATGATCTCTGTTGACCTCAATTGTATTATAATCGAAACACATCGAATTTCTTGTTCATTGATACCCAACCAAGCTGATTATAAGATCTAAGAATGTTGTCACTCTTTTTACCATTTGTGATTTAAAAATGAAATGACCAATTGACACTACATTTAGAAGATCCGTTCCCATGGAAATAATTAAAAGTTTGAATATTGTCTCCCTCGAATTTAAAAAGTATTTATATGTGTATAAAATGTTTCCCTTTAATTTGTTAATGTCATTAAAAATATATATAGTACTAAATATATATGTATAATTTATTTAATGACATGTCTATTTGATGAAGATGTTTAAATTATAAATATATATGATTTCCATAAAATATATATATATGTTTTTTATATGAATATCATCAATAATTTTATATAATTTTATTTCAATATCTAAATGATATGTGTCATTATGTAATAAAATTATTTGGTTATAATTTATTGTTGATATATATATCGTTGATATTAAAATTAATTGTTTATAGATTTCTTAAACTTCATAAATTTCTTTTACATGTATGTATATGAATTTGACTTGAATATTTGAAAATCATATAGTTATATAGTTTTTTATAAAGTTGTATTTTGAATATTACAAAAATTACAAGATTTAAATATAATTATATATATTTCCCTTGAGATATTAAAAATGTTACATTATTGATTTTATAACTTATTAAATATCAAATGCTTTTAATAATATGTGTACTTATACGATGAGACAATTGTTTATATATGTATTTGTCCAAAAGAATTTAATACTCTTATTATATATAAATTTTGAATTTTTTTAAATTTTATATAATGAATTATTATTTTAAATTTCTTATAATAAATTACAAAATTTTTAAAGAATTATAAGTATGTAATAAATAGATTTCAATGTCTATATTTATAAGTTTAAACTAAACATATGTTGTATAAAATTATCTATCTTCTAAAAAATATGAAATTTCAATATGTGAACGTATATAGTAAAGTTTGAAATTCCCAAAATCCTATGAATTTAAACACTTATTTATATACCACCAGTGTTGAAAACTCCTTAAACATGTTCTACCTTTACCAAAGATTATTATATTTTAATGAAGATAAGAATTATGGATTAATAATTGAATTCATATGTGAACTTTATATACTATAATTTGTTTCCTACAAAAAGTAAAGTATCTCTGATTATTCCAAAAGTACATCTCATATAATCTATTGAAATAATCAAAGTGCTATGATTCACAAGATTCAAAAATGTGCAATTAGTTGGAAATGAAGATTTACTTGTATAATTTCCTTAAATAATGGGCATATGATGAGAATCTAATAGCCTTGCAAGAAGTATACAAAGATATGCCCAAAAAGGAATTCAAGAAGTCTCTTCAAGATGATGAGGCATTGGGCGAGCTGAGCTGAGACATCAAGCAAGCTGAGCGAGCTAGGCTGAGACGTCAAGTAGTTGAGAAAGCTGGGCTAAGGCATCAAGTGAGCTGAGTGAGCTAGGCTGAGGCATTGGGCGAGCTGCACACCATGGGCTAGGCTGCTTATGCCTTTTATTATTATTGGGTTGATTTTGTTAATTAAGCCCATATCTATCCTTTTTTCTATTTTAAGATTTTAATTAGTTTTTTTGGGCTTTTTAGTTTGTTTAAAATTAAGCCCAAACCCGAATTTAAGTAAGAATTTATGGTTTGTAACCTAGCTTAGATGATATAAATACTTAGCTAAACTAGGAATAGGTCAGACTTTGATAATTCGAATTTAGTTTTGTGAGAATTTTCTCAACTTTGGTTCTTACTTGAATCAATAATCGAACTTCCTAAAGTTAATCACTTTGTTTTGTTCACAATATACCAAGGTTCTTTGACACAGGTTCATCATTGGGTTGAGGTTTTCCTTATAAACTTGATTTGGCTTTCCAAGGGAGTTGTTTCCAAGTGTAAAGGTATTGAGTCTCAAAGCAGGTCATTTGGGGTTCGTATCAGCATAGCTCAAAGTAAATAAATTAATTTAAAGATTTAGATTTCATAAATTATAAAATATGATTAGTGAACTATATTTTAAATTTTCCAAAGATTAATTGTCTTCTTGCCCATTGAGCTTTCCTCGAAGCTCAACCCCTCCACTCACCAGTTCTTATAGGTGAAGACTGAGTGTTCTCAATAGTCTAATGGATAGTGGCAAGTTGATTCCTCAAGCCATCATTTCTTCCTTGAGGATTTCCAAGTCAAAGTAATAATTTAATTTTTATAGTTGTTTGTATTTATAAATTGATTTAAATGTCTTTAAATGCTCCATGTGTATAATATAGTATAAATTTGATATGATCAAAAGCATTTGACAAGTGTTATATTAATATATTAATGTGTAAATTGAATGGTAAACTGAGATTGACTATAAGTATGAGAATCAATGATGAATCTAGCATGACAAGTATGATTGGGTTGCAGGTTGTGATCTTGGGCTAACATATTTGTTACTGATATCATATTAAGTTTCATCATGTGTATGGGCTCTACGGGTTGTTCGGTGCCTTCATGGTTACCCATGCCCTAGAACCATCACATCTTCAAAAGTGGGGTGTGACATTTGTGAAGGGATTAATGGCACCAAAAGCAAATGCATGGTGGGTAGGGCAAAATTTCAAACATTTCAAAATTTTGCTCCACCACTGTGGTAGGTCCTTTACCCTTTCAATATGTTCACCAATTATGTGTAAAATACATACAAGAAGGAAAGAAGAAGAAGTATTGTATACCTTTCTCCTTAGCTCCTATTTGTTCTAGCTCCCTAAATGTGAAGCCTCTAGCTTGCTCACACCAAGCTTCACCAAGCAAGGATCAAGAGTTCTTATTGCTTTGGACTTGCTTCTACTATCACTAAGTCTTGTTTTTCTCAAAACAAAAGAGTATATGAAGATGATGAAGGAAAATGAAGAACTCTTTCTTCAAGTTTTCTCTCAAACTCTCTCTCAACTCTTACATGCAATAGTAGACATATGAGTTAGTGGAAAAATCTATATATGTCACTTATTAGATTTTTCCTTTCTCCTTTTGTATTAAGTCCTCTCACACCAAGAAATGGTTATTGAGATAATGGGGAATAAAGATGAGTTGATTGTCTCATCAATTCATCTTTGTCTCCCATTATTTTAGAGGAAAATACAAAGATGCCCAAAAGAGTTAGTGGGTGATCTCTAACCCCTAAACTCTCTCTCTTCCATATCTTATATGGACTTGGGTTTTAGTTGGTGCAACCCCTAAATCCATCATATGGATCAAGTTTATGACCAAGCCTTTATTCATCTACTACCACATTAAATGTGGTTTGGGCTCCCATCAAATGTAAATCCAATTAACTTTAGTCCAAAATTATTTCAATTTAGCTCACTACTTGTATCACTTACAAATCATGACTTAATTGAAATAACCCTTTTATGAATTAAACTTCAAGACATGCTAGTGTCTTTGTAAATTTAATTACAAGTTTAATTCAATTATCATTAATAAAATTAATTAAACACTTTAATTAATTATTAATGTAATTCTTTATCTATGATTGGCGAATGCTTTATGGTGTGTGACTTACTAGGTTCATGTTCTAATTAGCAATGGGATAGAGAAAACTCATTTTCTCACCTAATGTGAAATCCTCATTTTACACTTAGTCCCATAAGTCATGAGGGACGCCTAGCATAACATATCACAACTACCTAATTAGAAATGAATGTCTATGAACATATACATGAACATTACATGGACCTTTGATCATAATTATCATGCACTCAAATCCCTCCATTACGGATTCCCGATCTCGGCTAGGGTCATAGATTAGTCAAACCCTATATGCTTTAATCATATAATTTCATCTTTGTTCTAGTTCTCAATAAACTTGATTACTACTAGAAACTCTTTTCTAGTGGATCTTATCCACCTTGGCCAAGGACTTGTATATTAAGAATAACTAGATGTCATAGGATTCCTTCCTTGTTTACCCAAGTTAATGGATTCTTTCTTGGAGATCACTTAACACTTACCTCAACATATCACCAGTTAGGGCCATAACATGCCATATACTTTTGCATGAATAGCATCGTTATGTAAGCAGTAATAAATCCTAACCACTAATACATTAGGCAATGTATCACCTCAAGTCAAAGGAATATATGCACAATTATGACCTAGATGATGAAAAGTTGACTAATGGTAAAACCCATGAATTCATCATATGATGTCACTATTCAACTCACTCATCTCTATGAGAGTTCACATATTGTCATGATATCACATGTTTGTAACATGATACTCACTACCTCCATTACTATAAGTATCACATATTTATCATAGATGACAACAGAGGTGATGGTCTTCCGGATTAAAGCTGCCCAGTAAATAATCCTATGACCATGAACAAATTTAAAGTATCTGTACAAGAGTGATCTATCTCTCATATTCTCAACTCTTTGAGAATAGATCCTCTCATAGAATACTTAAGGAACATATATACATTACAAAAGAAAAAATTCATTTAAAGAACATATATATATATTATTGCCAATTAAGAATTTTATTTACATTTACATAATACGTACATTACTCTAGGGCAAACATCACTATCAATTTGGATTGTCTATGTTATGTATACAGCCCAAGAGTTGTTTAAACTACTTTATTTCCATATTTTAATTATTTTTTGGGCCTATTTTATGTTAGGTCAAAGGCCCATCTGAATTTTATAGTTTAATTAATTAGATTTTAGTTTTTAGTTAGGAAATAGCTTCTCTTATATAGGAAGGATTCCTAACTTGTTTTAGAATTTAGTTATAACTTAGTTGTTATTTAGGAATTAGTTTCTAATTAGGAATCTTCAATCTTTGTATTGGAAGATTCCTAATCCTTAGCTGATTCTAATTTAGGGTTGAGTCTCTGTATAAACTCAACCGTTCATGTAAAATTAAGATAAGTTATGATCAATAAAATTCAAAAGATTGTGATCTCTTGGTTTTGATTCTTGCTTTAATCAAGTTCATACAGTCAAAGCTAATTACTTTGTGCGTATTTATTCCAAGGTTCTCTTTCATGAGTTGGTATTGTATCATGGAGATCATCATTTAAAGGTGATCATATTCTAAGGTGCTCTATCACTAGTTGGATTTAGGTCGCGGACTTGGGGAAAACCTGATTTAGTTTTCCAAGGAGTTGCTTCCTAGCATAAATATAATTGGGTCTCAAGTTTAATATACTTAGGGTTTGTATCAGTTGTGAACCCTTAATTTTGCACCTTCCAGTATGCATTTGAACCTTAGAAGCACTTAGACTCAGTAAACGAACATCTAGAAGCCAAAAACTCTTAAAACAAAAAAAAAATAAAACATTTCTTTTTGACATTTGAACCCTTTCAAATTATTTGAGATAGAGTAATGAAAATAATGCAACTAGAATCATGAAAAATGGACAAGAAACGAGCAAGAACGGGGCAAAAATGACAAAACGAGCCAAAATAGGCTCATTGCCGTAAAGGAGTGTAGCATTGCCGTAGAGGCCTGTGTGGCACTTCCGCAAAGAGCTTTGTGGAGCCACAAAGCTCTCTATGATAACTTAAACAAAAACCTTATTTTTTTTCAATGCCATATTGGAATTTGATGCCTTCTATGCTCCAATCCTCCTCCTATATATATAGGACCTCTCCACACTTCAAGGGACCAACTTCTAAAGCTTAAAAAGCATTAATTTCAAGCAAACTGCTTTGCATTTGCTCCTTGCTTTGCAAAGCAAGTTAGGAGGTTTCTCCTTCATTTCTACTCAACTAGTGTTATGGAGTAGCCTATACACCAAGGTCCAAGGATTCAACATCAAGAGGATAAGCATGACTACAGAGGTAAGGATTAAATTTAGGAGGTTTCTAATCCAATTAGCATGCCTCAAAGACCTATAACTAGATCACGGGCCAAGAAGATTCAATAAGCTTTAATTTGTCATCTATAAGATTTGGTGAATTCGGCTTATAATGGGTTGCAAGGACACTAAGGCTTTGAAACAATTGCAGCTCAAGTTCACTACAACTTAACTCAAGTCCAAATTCATAATGGGCTTACTTAAGTTTGTTTTTTAGTTATAAGCCTTGTTAATTGGGGGCAATTATATGTGTTAATATTTTTCATAATGGGCTATCTAAACTTGTTAATTTAAAAGCCCATTAGTTTGAGTTTGTTTATTTTAGTTTATGTTTTTTGGGTCTTGAAAAGGCTATATATGTGCTAAAAACATGTTTTAGAAAGAGGAACTTTAGATGAATGATAAAAACAAACCTAAAAGCAATTTTGCTTTTGTCTTTGTGTTCTTGTGTAGAATACATGCTTAAGGAACATTCAAGTAGACTAATCATCTTCTTGTGGAGTGTTCTGAATATGGAATTCAGAAATGAGTTTTCTTTATTCCAGATCTTTGATCATCTTTCTAAGCAATATAATTTCTAGCCTTTCTTAAGGGTTGAGACTAAATTAGCTATTGGGGTTTTCAAGTTAATGTTTTAAGGGTCCATAATAATCAAAGAGGTTCTTAAGCTTATTCTTGGAGGTTCTATATCATTTGGTATCAGAGCTTTGGCTCTAGATCAAGTTTTATATTTAACAATTTTGTGCTTTTGATTATGATTTCTTATGTTTTCTTTATTCTTTTCACTTGGGATATTATAGTCTCTCGGTTCCTATTAGTTTGTTTGATCTTATTTCTTTTGATCAAATCTAGTGAAATTAGATTTGGTGTTTGTAGTTTAAAAAAAAAATAATAAATAAATAAATAAATACGTCTAAAAAAATATTTCCTATTCAAAAGAAGACGAAAAAAGAAGAAAAGTGAAAAAAAACTCAAAAAAATAAAGTTCATTAAAAAAAAAAAAGAAATTTGGAGGTTTGGGCTTTAGATCTTCCTAATCATATCTGAATTATGCTTAACTCTTGAAATTCTAGTCTTATATGATCTGAACCCCAAGTATATTAAACTAGAGAGCCAATTATCTTTACACTTAGAAGTAACTCCTTGGAAAGCTAAATTAGGTTTTCCCCAAGTCTGCGACCTAAATCCAACCCATAATAGAGCACCTTGGACTATGATCACCTTTGGATGATGATCTTCGCAACACAATACCAACTCATGAAAGAGAACCTTGGATAAATTCGCACAAAGTAATTAGCTTTCATTGTATGAACTTGATTCAAGCAAGAATCAAAACTAAAAGATCACACTCTTAAGAAAACTAAATTTTATTGATCATAACTTTTTTTTTTTACATGAATGGTTGAGTTTATATAGAGACTCAACCCTAAATTAGAATCATCTAAGGATTAGGAAATCTTCCAATATAAGGATTGAAGATTCCTAATTAGAACTAATTCCCAAATAATAACTAAGTTAGAACTAAATTTTAAAACAAGTTAGGAATCCTTCCTATACAAGAGAAGCTATTTTTTGACTAGAAACTAAAATGTAATTAATTAAATTATAAAATTTAGATGGGCTTTTGATCTAACATAAAATAGGCCTAAAACTAATTAAAACATGAAAATAAAGTAGTTTAAACAACTCTTAGGCTGTATACATAATATAGGGAGCCCAAACACTAAATAAAACATGATAAATTGAATTTGAAAAGCCCAAATATGGAGGGTCCAATTAGAATGAAGAATGGCAGCCTTGTAAACACTTGAATAGATTAGGCCCAAAAAAATAGGAATGTAATTTGGCCTCTTCATCTTGACATTAGGCTTGAATATATTGATTAAGCCCTTGAAACTTCTTTGAATACAATTGGATCCATATGCAAAGCTCATGATCTAAATATCCTTGATTGATTTATAGGAAACTTCATACAACCTTATTTTCTTCCTGAATGATCCATCAATCATGTACAATGGTTGTATTGCATGCTTTTGTAAGCTATCTTCATAGAATTAACAACCTCAAAGAACCTTCTTGAAATCTTTATCATACATGTATTTGTGAGCTTCTTGCAAGGTGTATGGATTCTCATCATTCCCTCCCTCCTCAGGATGATTCGTCCTTGAATCTTGACTTAAGCACTGGGTAGGAAATACATTGCTTTTATCACCTCTTTTCTTCCATGAAAATCCTTTTTTAAAATCTCGAAAAAGAGAAACAAAACTAAATAAAGAAAATTCAAGCTTATTAGTGTTAGAAAACAAAACATCCTTGATACTTCCTTTTTCAACTATGCTCATTTGTTTTCTCTCTTCACTCTCAATCTTTTTATTTGAACTTTCTATTATTTCTTTTCTCTCATTTGAAAGTTTGTTTTCTTCCTCACTTACTAATTCTTTCTTTTCACACTCACTCTTTTTCTTTTCACTCTCTTTCTTTATGCACTCTTTTTCTTTTATTTCATTATTTACAATAAACTCAACTTTGTTTTCAACAACTACTTGAAGAGGATTGTAGATTAGAATTTCTTCATGTTTAATAACTTCTTCAACCTTTAATGAGGACTCTTCACTTATAAGCTCCAAAGGTTTTAAGTCATCTTTATGAGTCACTTCCACAATTTTATTTTGCATATTGCTTTCCTCCTTTTTGAAACTCTCATCACCTTCATTCTCCCTTTTTGATACACTCAATTTTGGCACTACAAGCTTAACATCACCCTTTTTTCTTTAAAGTTCTTCCTCTCTTTTTCTTTGTATCTTCACTCGATCTTTATACAATTATTCTTGAGAAAGAGGAGCATGTGTAGTATGCTTACCATCTTTTAATGGAACTTTGTAGTGGTTAATAGATTTAATGTCTTTTGCTTGACTAAAATGTATCTATGGATTTCTAAACAAAATATGTGTCACATTCATTGGTACAACATCACACCAATCTTCACTTTTATACCTTCATAGAGAGAATAAAACTAAAGCTTACTCTTTAATCTTGACATATTTATTTAACAAATATAATGAGTGTGGCCTTGGATGCTTTCTAGTGGGCAAATTTAATTTCTCAACTAACTCAAGGCTTGCAAATTTGACAACACTCAATCTATCAATGACCATATGGCATGCTTTATCTTGGATGTGACATCTTGTATGAAAAACATCGTTACATTCTTCATCCTTTAATATATGCATACCTACTTCTTGCCTAATAGCCATTAATTATTTTCCAAATTCTTGATCAACTTCTGATATGATGCAACTTGGTATAACTAAACTAATGAAATAATAATTTGTTTTGTGTATGCATGCATTCATTTCATTATAAATTGGTGCATTTAACTTTGTTTTTAAACTTTGAAATGTTTTTTTTCAGCAAATATCAAGTTTAAAGGGTATAATGCTTGAGGAAGGAAGCTTTTTTTGCAAGGCTAAGACAATGAACCTGTCACATCCTAACCTTATGAGATAAGAAAGTCATAGAACATGGGGAGACATAAGGTCACCCATGCTCGTAGAACCCATTAACATATAACAATCATGCCTAGGATCTTACCGAACCTCTTTCATTAACTCATTTAAAACATTTGGATAAATACCATAATTTGCGGAAGACTTAAAGTAAATCATTACATATAAATTCCATAAGGAAAATAATATAAATCTCTATAAGTATCAATTAACATTCCCGGAGCATCTAAAGACAAGACTTCATAACATAGTATTATTAATAACTCGGACAAGGAATTCCCCAAGTGAAGTAGGATGCTTGAGCCATCACCTTGCCTCCTCACATTTGCTCACCTGGAACCACACAAGGAAAAGGGGTGAGATAGATGATCTCAATGAGTAAACAAAAAGGCTCATACATTATCACATATTCTTTTGAAAGGAAACACATAGCTTAAACGTATAGTTCATGGTTTATAACTCATGAATCAGGTTGCAATTTAAGCAAGGTTCAATTTTAGCAAGTTTGCAGAAATCACACTTATAACACTTATAAAGTGGAGACACTACTCAATCCACTCTAAACACATCGAGGAGAGGTGGCCTTTGCCAAATTCCAACTCCCATCACTTATAAAGTGTGAAATTGATCAGGCTTTATAGCTAGAACCGCCCCTTCTAGCTGAGGTGGATACACTACCCCTATCCATCGGGTTAAGACCATGTGCACAGGTTTCGATGATTACCCACATCGGCATGAAGATTCTGCATAAAGGGCAAAGGTACCATAGCTAGAGCTATTGGTAAACACAATTAACAATATCACATATGGCAACAATAACAAGTATTTCAATAACAATAGTAGTTTGGCTTACAACAATAATACAATAAAAGTGTAGTTTCAGAAAGAATACAAGTTAGGGTGTCATTCACAAAAAGGCTCTCATTAGGTAACAAATTAGTTTTGGACCAAATGTCCTATGCCAACCCAAGCTTGACAAAGAAATCATATAATAAAATAAAAATGGAAAGAACTTGGGTTTCAAAGATCATAAAGGTTCACATAGCAATATATCACATTCTTGTAACACAACAAAATGTTGTTTACACTTATAACATGAATACGATATTTACTCACACTTGTAACCAAAAGCATTGCGTTTACTCACCTTGGGGTTCCTTTGCTCCTAGTACTCAGAGTCCCCTTTGCACTTCTAAGGCTCCTCAAACTCTAACATAATATTTGATTTAATAATTAGTATTTATTTACTCATGATGTTCCTATCCCATACTACCCATACATATATAGCATACACATTAGAGTTCACTCATAGGTGTACTCATCACTTTCACATATCATGTTGACTTAAGAGTCTTGCATAGTTAGGCCTTATAGGCTCACATGAAAACACATTGCAATCATATCAATACCTTTTTAAGGTCATCACATTATCATTACCTCCATATCAATTCACTTATCAATTATCTTAGTTCACTTTATACTTCCATACATGTCAACTTAACAATTATTCCTTCAAACGTCATGCTTAAATTTTATGATCCCTTTCACTTCATTAACTCATAACCATATATTCATCATCAAGTCATCATGACATCTAGTTCCAAATTCCTCAATCACATTTGCATTCTAACCACAATATGACATCAAGATACCATAAGTATACCTTAAGTATACCAAAACACATTTAAGCTTATCTAGGATCATATCTTCAATTAACATGCAATTTTCATCATCTACTATACATACATACATGTCAACAATCACCAATACATATCACATTAAATTTATAAACATTTGGAGAAAATTGTTCATGTAGGCCGAATGCATCATTAAGGTGAAAACCAAATTCTTCCTCTTTTCGTGTTTTTCCGTCTATTCCAGAAACATGCAAAAACATGGTTTAAACCAAAATTTTTCATGTAAACATAACAAAAATCATTTTAGAACTCAAATCCATAAGAATAGGCCACTATTGGTGCCATTGGTATATAGAAATTCAATCTTTTGCATTACAGTGCACAAAACATTAGTTTTCTTGTTTTTGGTATTTTCCGATCATTTCAGAAATATGCAAACAAGTTGTTTAAACCATTATTTTTCATTCAATCATTAAAAATATCAGTTTAGAACACATTATTTCACAAATCAGTAGCCATAGGTAAGGTTTATACAAAAAAATTCCAAGTTCAAAGGCTTAGGTGAAAAATCATGAGTTTCCACGCTTTCCGTGCATTTCGTTTATTTTAGCGATAAACAGACACATGATTCAAATCATTATTTTTCATCTAAACAAAACAAATATCATATTATAACATCAATTCACATAAATCGGCAGCCATGTATTCATGAAAGAATAGAATTTTCAATTTCCAAATCCTAATGCGAAAATCTTGAATTCCTTTATTTTTCGAAACTTTTCGGTCATCACAGAAATATATAGAAATATTATTTCATGCAATATTTTTCATCAAAAAAAATCAAAAATCAGTTTAGAATGCAAAAAAACATAAATTGCCCCCCCCCCTCCCCCACGCCCCCCCCGCGTTTATGATGTCTATGTAATAAAATTGTGATTTTAAGTTATAGAATTCACCTTTGGAGAAATATTGCGGAAAGAATTGTGTTTTCGATAGAAAATAAATTTTCTCTCCCAAAAATTTACTCAAACAGAATTGAATATGTAGAAATTAGTAATCAAACAATTCAAAATAATTTCCCCATAATTTGTTTCATAGAAAACAGTTTAGAAATCGAAAGAGATTAAAAACTTACAATTACGGTCACGAAATCGCAAAACGGTAAAGTGTTTTCGATATTTCAATAGAGAGAATTATTTTGAGAGGTTTTTCTGCCATAATTTAGAAGGAATGAGGGAGTGGCTGCTGGAAAACCCTTGCTGGCCGAAAATTTGAATATATATTAGGGTTGGAGTGGAATTTCTACTATTACCCTTAATGAAATAAGTTAGGAGCATTTTTGTGTAGTGGGCTTTTGGGTATTGGGCCTTTTTCTTTAAAAATTTCGGCTGAAGTGTTTAGAAATAAAAATAATATTTTTATTTTTTAATTTTGGAATATTTTCCTCAAAATATTT
The DNA here is from genome assembly GCA_947687605.1 of Reutealis trisperma. Classification (NCBI taxonomy): domain Eukaryota; kingdom Viridiplantae; phylum Streptophyta; class Magnoliopsida; order Malpighiales; family Euphorbiaceae; genus Reutealis; species Reutealis trisperma. The sequence goes on along the minus strand of CANTUT010000067.1, from coordinate 2,922,782 downwards.
ATTTAAAAAAATTTTTAAAATACCCATAAAATTATTTTATGCTTAAAAATTATTTTATGCGTGAAAATTCATTTTATTTAAAATAAATTCTTTTATGCAAATGCACTTCATGTAAGTCATTTATTTCACAATAGCAACACATATTATGCATATTAAAATTAATTTAATATGCCACATACTCATCAATCACTTAGATCACAAACATTCACACAAGCACACAGTTAACCTTATAGATTCTAATTCAAGCAATTTATCTCAAAAATTCCTAGGGTGGGTGTGGGTTGTTATATTCTCCCCCCTTAAAGAAATTCATCCTCGAATTTAAACCCTTACCTAGTTACTCTTGAAAAGCTGAGGATGCTTCTGTTGCATTTCCTCCTCCGCTTCCCAAGTGCACTCGTCTATCCCATGATTTCGCCATTGAACCTTAATCATGGGTATCTCCTTATTTCTTAACTTCTTTACTTGTCGATCCACTATAGCTATTGGTGACTCCTCGTAAGATAGTTGTTCATCTAATGAAATGTTTGGAGGTAAAAGAATGTATGATGGATCCGACACATATTTCCTTAACATGGAAATGTGGAACACTGGGTGTACATGTGCCAAAGTTGGAGGCAGGGCAAGTCTATAAGACACTTCTCCAACCTTATCTAAGATTTTGAAAGGACCTATGAAATGAGGTGATAACTTTCCTTTCTTGCCAAATCTCATAACTCCTTTCATTAGCAAAACCTTTAAGAACACGTGATCTCCCATGGCGAATTGGACTTCCTTTCTCCTAGGGTCCGCATAACTCTTTTGTCGACTAAATGCCATCTTCAGTCTATCTTGAATTATTGGTACTTTTTTCGTGGTCTCCTTAAGCAATTCAAGCATTTCTATATGTTTGTCTCTAAGTTCAATCCAACAAATTGGAGAACGACACTTCCTCCCATACAATGCTTCGTATGGCACCATGCCAATGGATGAATGATAGCTGTTGTTGTAGGCTAATTCCATTAGGGGTAAATACTTATCCCAGCTACCACCAAAATCCAAAACACACATCCTTAGCATGTCCTCGAGTGTCTGAATCATTCTTTCAGACTGGCCATCCGTTTGAGGATGAAACACTGTACTAAAATCTAATTGTGTTCCTAACATTTCTTGCAACTTTTGCCAGAACCTTGAGGTGAATTGTGTTCCTCGATCAGAGATGATGGAAATTGGCACTCCGTGTAGTTTCACGATGTCATCTATATATAACTGTGCATACTGAGCGGCAGAATATGTGGTCTTAACTCCTAGGAAATGGGCAGACTTTGTCAATCTATCTACTATGACCCATATAGAATCATATCCTTTAGAGGTCCTAGGTAAACCAACAACGAAGTCCATAGTGATGCGCTCCCACTTCCATTCGGGTAATTGAATCTCTTGTAGCAATCTTGAAGGTCATTGATGTTTGTACTTGACTTGTTGGCAAGTCAGGCAGGATGCTACAAACTTAGCTACATCTTTCTTCAATCCAGGCCACCAATAATTAGCTTTCACATCATGGTACATCTTGGTAGTTCCAGGATGAGCGAAGTAAGGTGTCTGATGTGCTTCCTTCAATATCCTTTCCTTTAGTCCATCCACATCAGGCACGCATACTCTATTCTTACACTTTAAAACTCCATTGACTATCTCAAACTCAGGGTTCTTTCCTTCTCTCGTCTCATCCTTCAACTTCACCAAATATGGGTCTCTATCTTGCACATTCCTTATTTCTTCCATTAACTTAAATCTTACTTGGAAATGAGCCAATAGAACTCTTGATCCTCCAATCTCCAGTTTCAATCCTTGATTAAATAATTCCTTCAGCTCCTTCACAATCGGCCTTTTCCTCACATCTACATGGGCTAGGCTTCCCATCGACTTTCGACTCAAGGCATCTACCACTACATTTGCCTTCCCGGGATGACAGAGAATCTGACAGTCATAATCCTTTAATAGTTTGATCCATGTTCTTTGTCTTAGATTGAGGTCTCTTTGGCTCAAGATATTAAAGACTCTTATGATCCGTGTAAATCTCACACTTCGTCCCATACATGTAATGTCTCCAAATCTTTAGAGCGAACACTATCGTAGCTAATTCTAAATTGTGAGTAGGGTAATTCACTTCATGTCTCTTTAGTTGTCATGATGCATAGGCGATGACTTTTCCTCTTTGCATCAAAACGCACCCAAGTCCTACTCTCGAAGCATCGCAATAGACCGTGAATCCTTCTTCTCCTTCAGGTAATGTCAAAACTGGTGCTGATACAAAACACTCTTTGAGTTTTTGAAAACTCTTCTCACAGGACTCTTCCTAATTGAACTTAACTTGTTTTCTTGTCAACTTGGTCAAATTGGCTACTATTTTAGAAAAGTCCTGCACAAATCTACGATAATATCCTGCCATGCCTAAGAAACTTCGTATTTCAGAAACTGTTGTGGGCCTCGGCCAATTCGCTACTGCTTCAACTTTCTTAGGATCAACTTGAATTCCTTCCTTACTTACTACATGTCCAAGAAAGTTAACTGACTCCATCCAAAATTCACACTTAGATAACTTAGCATAGAGTTGGTGATCACGTAACGTTTGTAGTACGATCCTCAGATGTTCTTCATGTTCCTCTTTATTCTTCAAATAAATCAAGATGTCATTGATGAACACGATCACGAGCTTGTCAAGGAATGGCTTGAAAACTCGATTCATCAAGTCCATGAAAGCAGTAGGAGCATTCATCAAACCGAATGGCAAAACCATGAACTCGTAATGTCCATATCTAGTATGAAAGGCAGTCTTGCAGATATCTTCTCCTCGGATCTTTAGTTGATGATAGCCAAACCTTAAGTCAATCTTGGAGAAGTGACCAGCTCCTTGCAGTTGATCAAAAAGATCATCAATCCTCGGCAACGGGTATCTACTCTTCACAGTGACTTTGTTAAGTTGACAATAGTCGATGCACATTCGAAACGATCCATCTTTCTTTTTCACGAATAATACTGGAGAGCCCCATGGGGAACTGCTTGGTCGAATGAAGTCCTTATCGAGCAATTCATGCAATTGCATCTTTAACTCCTTCAGCTCCATTGGTGCCATACGATATGGCGGTATCGATATCGGTTACGTATCGGGTAGCAATTCGATGTTGAACTCGATCTCATAATCAGGGGGTAATCTAGGTAAATCTTCTAGAAAGACATCCATGAACTCATCCACTACTGGAATCCTCTTGTCTCAAATGGTAGTTTCTTTGTCAGTGTTGACTACATAAGCTAGATACACTTGACATCCTTTCCTTAACATCTGCCTCGCTCCTAGGGCCGATATCAAGTTCAAAGGATTCTTATTCCTATCTCCTTGGTACACGGACTCCTTCCTGTCTCTAGTTTGAAACTCGATAAGTTTCTTCCTACAGTTGATACGAGCTCCATGCTCATACAACCAATCCATCCCTAATATCACATCGAATTCTAGTACGTCCAATTCTAGCAATACTACCAAAAGTGTTTGTCCATTAATGTCTACATCACATCCCTTATACTCATACTTCACTTCCATCACTTCCCCCAAAGGAGTTGCTATTACTAATGGTTCACTCATAATTCCTTATCTATACCCAAATACTTAGCAAAACAAGGCAACACAAACTAGTGGGTAGCACCATAATCAATTAAACAATTTGCGCTAGAACTTTGGATGGGGATGATACCTGTGATGGCGGTGTGTGAATCACGAGCCTCTTGTGGATTTAACGCAAAGACTCGACCCTTGCCCTTATTCTCTATCGTCGGTGCATTCCCAACTGTTGGTCCTTTGTCCTTGACTCCTTGTCCTTGCGTTTGGAACGGCTTGGGTTGTGGTCGTACCGTGGTCCCATTCCCTTGGCTCCTCATTTGAGGGCAGTCCTTTATGAAGTGCCCCATTTGCCCACACTTAAGGCAAGCGCCAGTATCTTTTCAGCAGACTCCAGGATGTATCCTTCCACATTTGCCACATGTGGGGATCTCTTGCCTAGTTTGACCATTTCATGGTCCAGATGATGGAAACTTCTTCCTTTGCTCCCCTCTATTTCCATGCTGTCCTTTATGACCTTTGTTCTTATGCGTTCCCTTCTAGTCTCATTCAGCTCGTTCTGCTCTCTCCACCTTGTATCTCTTTTCCATGACCTTGGCCTTGTCTATGAGCTTGGCTAAGGTCAGAAACTTGATTGCTGCCAGCGAATTGAATAGAGGCATAATCAGTCCTCTAAGGAAATGATTGACGCGACTTGCTTCGGTAGGGATGATGTTGACAGCGTAATGACTAAGTTGGTTAAACTCCTTAGCATAATTTGACATAGACATTCCTGGTCTTTGCTTCAGTTGTTTGAACTGCAATGCCCTATCTTGCCTTTCTCCTTCTAGCAAGAACTAGTCCATTACTTCTTGTTTAAATTCTGCCCACGTAGGTGGGTCAGCGCCATAAAGTCATTCCTCGATATTCCTCTCATACTAGTACCAAGCTTTTTTCTTGAGTTGGAGTCCTACCAACTCAATCACTTGGGCATCTGAGCAAGATAAATGACGGACTAACTTATCCATCTCATCCAAAAATTCATGAGGGTCATCTCCCTCCTCACCACAAAAAGTAGGTGGTTACAGCTTCTTAAATTTCGCCACGGTCATTCCCTCATTGGGTAGTCATTTCCTCTCTCTCCGAGTAGATGTCACCACTGCAGGTGGTGCAACTCCATTCCTTTCTTGAGTCGGCAGCACTTCCTGCCTTTGAGCTCGTAGCTCGTCCAGTTCCTTGCACAAATCTCTCATTGCTTCGCGCATGGCGTGCACTTCTTGCGAAGTTGCTTGCTTACTAGAGCCCTTGGTCAGTGCCCTCGAGTTGGATCTTTCTCTTGACCGTATAGGTACTAAGGCAGCATTTGATTTGGTGTCTGATATAACATCATCGTTAGCCCTAACGGATTGAGCGATTGTAAGAACCTTCTTCTTGGGAGGCATTCTATCTATCATAGTAAGGGAATTTAGTACTAATCCCCTATCCTAACCCATTTAACCTCCCCTTTATCCTAGCACACATTATCATGCATTTATCATGTCACATCACTAAGCACATGTCATATACAAATCACATATCACATAGTTGCACATATCACATATCATAATCATATAACATATATCTCATAATATCACACTATAGCATGATAATGAAGGAAATCATCTCATCCTAGGTAACTAGGCAATGAAGGAAAAATCATTCATATCATATAAGGTGCTATGCCGTTACGTGAATCATCATGTCTACTCAACCTAATTATCGTGTCCACCTCCTGAGCAATCAAGAGCGACATGGCCACTACTGCCACATCGATAGCAAAGGAGATCTCTATCTTGACGGCGATTAGCTAAAGATGCAGACCTTACTGGTGAGTAGTCCCCACTATGCTTGACAATCCCTGACTTGAGCTGCTCCATATCCTCTCTTAATGCTTGAATCATTACCTTAAGGTGTTGGTTTTCCTCTTTCAAGTACGAACAGTTATCCTCTAATTTCTAAACCTTACTATATACCCAATCAGGGTCTAAGCGCTCCTTGGGGTCCTCTTCTTCATTAGGGATCTTCTCTCTCGTGGGGTGAATCACAGTTACAACTTTCTCGAGCATCTCTGGCCAAGTCCTCTTATAAGTCACACGGGGTGCTCTAGGTTGCGGTCCTCGAGCAGGCATAATCTTCTTGGTCATCTGTCAAAAGAATCGTAAGGCAAGCAAACAACAACAAGGATTACTAATCTACTAGGATTTTGCGGAACTATGCTAGCGATAGACTGCAAGTGACATGACAGGAAAATTCCTATGCTCCAGGATTTTACTTAAGCAACTCACATAAACAAGCCTAAACTAGACTTTTAAAACTACGGCTCTGATACCACCTTTGTCACATCCCAACCTTATGAGATACGACGGTCCTAAAACATGGGGAGACATAATGTCACCCACGCCCATAGAACCCATTAACATATAACAATCATGCCTAGGATCTTACCGAACCTCTTTTATTAACTCATTTAAAACATTTGGATAAATACCATAATTTACGGAAGACTTAAAGTAAATCGTTACATATAAATTCCATAAGGAAAATAATATAAATCTCTATAAGTATCAATTAACATTTCCAGAGCATCTAAAGACAAGACTTCATAACATAGTATTATTGATAACTCAGACAAGGAATTCCCCAAGCGAAGTAGGATGCTTGAGCCATCACCTTGCCTCCTTACATTTGCTCACCTGGAACCACACAAGGAAAAGGGTTGAGATAGATGATCTCAATGAGTAAACAAAAAGGCTCATACATTATCACATACTCCTTTGAAAGGAAACACATAGCTTATACGCATAGTTCATGGTTTACAACTTATGAATTAGGTTGCAATTTAAGCAAGGTTCAATTTTAGCAAGTTTGCAGAAATCACACTTATAACACTTAGAGAGTGGAGACACTACTTAATCCACTCTAAACACATCAAGGAGAGGTGGCCTTTGCCAAATTCCAACTCCCATCACTTATAAAGCATGAAACTGATTAGGCTCCACGGCTAGAACCGCCCCTTCTAGTTAAGGTGGATATACTACCCCTATCCATCGAGTTAAGACCATGTGCACAGGTTCCAATGATTACCCGCATCGGCACGAGGATTCTGCATAAAGGGTAAAGGTACCATAGCTAGAGCTATTGGTAAACACAATTAACAATATCACATATGGCAACAATAACATGTATTTCAATAACAATAGTAGTTTGGCTTACAACAATAATACAATAAAAGTGTAGTTCCAGAAAGAATACAAGTTAGGGTGTCCTTCACAAAAAAGTTCTCATTGGGTAACAAATTAGTTTTGGACCAAATGTCCTTTGCTAATCCAAGCTTGACAAAGAAATCATATAATAAAATAAAAATGGAAAGAACTTGGGTTTCAAAGATCATAAAGGTTCACATAGCAATATATCACATTCTTGTAACACAACAAAATGTTGTTTACACTTATAACAAGAATACGATGTTTACTCACACTTGTAATCAAAAGCATTGCGTTTACTCACCTTAGGGTTCCTTTGCTCCTAGTACTCGTAGTCCCCTTTGCACTTCTAAGGCTCCTCAAAGTCTAACATAATATTTGATTTAATACTTAGTATTTATTTACTCATGATGTTCCTATCCCATAACTATCCATACACATATAGCATACACATTAGAGTTCACTCATAGGTGTACTCATCACTTTCACATATCACGTTGACTTAAGAGTCTTGCATAGTTAGGCCTTATAGGCTCACATGAAAACACATTGCAATCATATCAATACCTTTTTAAGGTCATCACATTACCATTACCTTCATATCAATTCACTTATCAATTATCTTAGTTCACTTTACACTTCCATACATGTCAACTTAATAATTAATCCTTCAAATGTCATGCTTAAATTTTATGATCCCTTTCACTTCATTAACTCATAACCATATATTCATTATCAAGTCATCATGACATCTAGTTCCAAATTCCTCAATCACATTTGCATTCTAACCACAATATGACATCAAGATACCTTAAGTATACCTTAAGTATACCAAAACACATTTAAGTTTATCTAGGATCATATCTTCAATTAACATGCAATTTTCATCATCTACTATACATACATACATGTCAACAATCACCAATACATATCACATTAAATTTATAAACATTTGCAGAAAATTGTTCATGTAGGCCGAATGCATCATTAAGGTGAAAATCAAATTCTTCTTCTTTTCATGTTTTTCCGTCTACTTCAGAAACATGAAAAAACATGGTTTAAACCAAGATTTTTCATGTAAACATAACAAAAATCATTTTAGAACTCAAATCCATAAGAATCAGCCACTATTGGTGCCATTGGTATATAGAAATTCAATCTTTTGCATTACAGTGCACAAAACATGAGTTTTCTTGTTTTTGGTATTTTCTAATCATTTCAGAAATATGCAAACAGGTTGTTTAAACCATTATTTTTCATTCAATCATTGAAAATATCAGTTTAGAACACATTATTTCACAAATCGGCAGCCATAGGTAAGGTTTATAAAGAAAAATTCCAAGTTCAAAGGCTTAGGTGAAAAATCATGAGTTTCCACACTTTCCGCGCATTTCGTTTATTTTAGCGATAAACAGACACATGATTCAAATCATTATTTTTCATCTAAACAAAACAAATATCATATTAGAACATCATTTCACATAAATTGACAGCCATGATTCATGAAAGAATAGAATTTTCCAATTTCCAAATCCTAACGCGAAAATCTTGAATTCCTTTGTTTTTCGAAACTTTTCGGTCATCACAGAAATATACAAAAATATTATTTCATGCAATATTTTTCATCAAAATAAATCAAAAATCAGTTTAGAATGCAAATAAACACAAATTACACCCCCCCCCCCCCCTTATGATATCTATGCAATAAAATTGTGATTTTAAGTTATAGAATTCACCTTTAGAGAAATCTTGCGGAAAGAATTGTGTTTTCGGTAGAAAATAAATTTTCTCTTCCAAAAATTTACTCAAACAAAATTGAATCTATAGAAATTAGTAATCAAACAATTCAAAATAATTTTCCCATAATTTGTTTCATAGAAAACAGTTTAAAAATCGAAAGAGATTAAAAACTTACGATTACGGTCACGAAATCGTGAAACAGTAAAGTGTTTTTGATATTTCAGTAGAGAGAATTATTTTGAGAAGTTTTTCTACTAGAATTCAGAAAGAATGAGGGAGTGGCTACTGGAAAACCCTTGCTAGCCGAAAATTTGAATATATATTAGGGTTGGAGTGGAATTTCCACTATTACCCTTAATGAAATAAGTTAGGAGCATTTTTGTGTAGTGGGCTTTTGGGTATTGGGCCTTTTTCTTTAAAAATTTCGGCTGAAGTGTTTAGAAATAAAAATAATATTTTTCTTTTTTAATTTTGGAATATTTCCCTCAAAATATTTATTTAAAAAAATTTTTAAAATACCCATAAAATTATTTTATGCTTAAAAATTGTTTTATGCATGAAAATTCATTTTATTTAAAATAAATTCTTTTATGCAAATGCACTTCATGTAAGTCATTTATTTCACAATAGCAACACATATTATGCATATTAAAATTAATTTAATATGCCACATACTCATCAATCACTTAGATCACAAACATTCACACAAGTACACAGTTAACCTTATAGATTCTAATTCAAGCAATTTATCACGAAAATTCCTAGGGTGGGTGTGGGTTGTTACAGAACCAGGAGGTGCTGAGTCGGCACTAATGTGCAGACTGATGACAGCAACTCAGTGTGCCGACTCAGCACCACTGTGCCGACCAGTGACAGTGCCCTTCTGTGCCAAGTCGTGCTCCCCTGTGCCAAGTAGTTACAGCACCCTTTCATGACATCCCTTCACAAACACTCCTTTTTGTAAAAGGCATCACTTGGGACACCTTGAGGCTTATAAATACATGTGTTTGGTATCACCTGGGGGGATGTTTAGTTAGTATTTGATAGCTTTTAATTACAAGTACTTAGTGTAGATTCAAGTAGTATAATTAGTCTAAGAGTGAAGAAATTTTCAAGAGGTTCAAGGAAGCATTCAAAGGCTCTTTCTACAAAGTAATTTTCTGAAGAAGGAGTGAAGAAAAAATCATCAAGTTTCCTTTCCCTTGTCTTTTTAACTTGTTCCTTGATGTTCTACTTGTCTTCTTGTCAATACTTTGTCATTAACTCTATGGAATTACACTAAGTTTAAGTTATTTGAATTGCAATGAAATTCTGATTTTAATTACTTTATCATCTATATGCATTGAAAGATTTAATTTCAATTGAGTACTTAAATATGTTATGTATGCTTGATCACCATATATAACTTGTAATCAATTTATTCACAATGAGAGTTGGGATAACTTGATGGAAAAGCAATTAAAGTTACTTAGGGGTTGGGATAGTACTTGGAGACAAGCAGTCCACCCTAAGGGGATAAAGGAAAATGGCATAAATTTAATAGTTTTGTTCTATCTCTATAATGACATGAGAATGCTTGTAGACTCTAGATCAAAATATTTTTAATTGACAATGAGAATTGCTTTTAAAAAACTTTAGGTCATGTTCTCAATCTTTGCATGCATATAAATCTTATAACTAAAATCAATCTGGATTTGTAATTCTAATAACTAACATTCTTTATTCATAATTTAGATAATAATAATAGAAATTAGTTTAGATATAAATCCATTTTTAATATTGTGTGCCTATCCATCTTAGTATCTATTTGGTTAATATAAGATTCCTCAAATTCCCTGAGTTTGACACCCTACTTACTCTATATTTAATCCTGAGGATTAGGGTTACAATTTGACCCACATCAACTTCCATTGTAAAACCTAAAAAAAATGTTAGTAAAGTAAAATAATACCTCACTTCACTCCCACATGTGTTTCACTCAAGTATTGTCAATCACTCGTGTTTCACTCAATTTGTTATAACTTTTCTCTTTATGAGCTCACACTTAGCCTTTTTCCACTCAAATCTCTTGTCAAGATTAGTAGCAAAAATCAAATTAATACAATCTTACTAAATTACAATGTGAATAAAAATCCAAAGACTTCAAATGAAACAAGAAACATGAAATAAGAAATAAGAAAGAAGAAATCCTAATGACACTAGGAAAATGAGAATCCTAATTGAACTAGGAAAACAAAATTAGAATTTTGACTTAGAAAAATTGAAATAAAAATCCTAATTGAAATTGGAAAACAAAAGTTAAAATCCTAATAAAACTAGGAAAACAATATTGGAATCCTAATGGGATTAGGAAACCTAATGAGAGATGAACAAGGATTGAAATAAAAACAAAACTGAAATGAATAAGGAAATAGTTAAATTAGCAAGAAATCATAATGAAAATAGGATTAGAAAATTCAAACCAAAATTTGGAAAGGAGTAGGAAACCAATCCTAGCTTGTTTTGGAAAGATGCTTAGACTTGGTCAAACTCCTTATAAAATGCTAAAATCTTTGATTCTCCTTGTATAATCTTGAAAATCAACTTCTTTCCTTGTCCTCTTCACTCTAGGAACTAAATAACTTCTATAAATACACTAAAAGGTCATATTTCAACACTTTTTACTTCTTCTTTTCTTTTTGGATGAATTTTCCTTCTTTTTTTTTTCTTTTCTTTTAAATTATGATTTTCTCCTTTTTTATCCTCTTTTTTATTTTTTATTATAATTATAGCAACAAATTGAAAGGAAAATTAACAAATAAACTAAAGATCAAATACAAGAAGTCAAACCAAATTTGAAGTCTTTAAGCTTGTGATTGATAAATCCTCCACTTCCTTCTTCTTGAATTCAAATTGGTTTCTAAGTAAGTATGGATGAATTTGACCTTCCAACACATGAATTTCAATGAAACACAAAGGATATGAATCGGATAAAAAACAAAGAAACAAAAAGACACAAATAGAATTGCTTAGATGATCTAGGAATTTTTTTTCATTTTAATCTAGTAATTTTTTCTCTTCTTTTTTTTTTTTTTTTTTTTTGAGTTTTTAGACCTGAAACAACAACAAACAGAATTAATGAGACGAAAACAAAGAAATTTAACAAAAATAGAAAACACAAATAAAACAGAAAGATATAACCTAATTTAGAGCCTAAGCTCTAATACCAAACTAATACGAACCCCAAGTATATTAAACTTGAGACCCAATTATCTTTACACTTGGAAGCAACTCCTTGGAAAGCTAAATTAGGTTTTCCCCAAGTTCGCGACCTGAATTCAACCCATGATAGAGCACCTTGGAATATGATCACCTTTGGATGATGGTCTCCGCGACACAATACCAACTCGTGAAAGAAAACCTTGGAATAAATATGCACAAAGTAATTAGCTTTGATTGTATGAACTTAATTCAACCAAGAATCAAAACCAAGAGATCACACTCTTAAGAAAATTGAATTTTATTGATCATAACTTTTTTTTTACATGAATGGTTGAGTTTACATAGAGGCTCAACCCTAAATTAGAATCAGCTAAGGATTAGGAAATCATCCAATATAAGGACTGAAGATTCCTAATTAGAACTAATTGCTAAATAATAACTAAGTTAAAACTAAATTCTAAAATAAGTTAGGAATCCTTCCTATACAAAAGAAGCTATTTCCTAACTAGAAACTGAAATCTAATTAATTAAATTATAAAATTCGGATGGGCCTTTGACCTAACATAAAATAGGCCCAAAACTAATTAAAACATGAAAATAAAGTAGTTTAAACAACTCTTGCGCTGTATACATAATATAGGCAGCCCAAGCACTAAATAAAACATGATAAATTGAATTTAAAAAGCCCAAATATGGAGAGTCTAATTTGAATGAAGAATGGCAGCCTTGTAAACACTTCAATAGATTAGGCCCAAATAAATTGGAATGTAATTTGGCCTCTTCATCTTGACATTGGGCTTGAATAGATTGATTAAGCCCTTGAAACTTCCTTAAATACAATTGGATCCATATGCAAAGCTCATGATCTAAATATCCTTGATTGATTTACAGGAAACTTCATACAACTTTATTTTCTTCTTGAATGATCCATCAGTCATGCACAATGGTTGTATTGCATGCCTTTATAAGCTATCTTGATAGAAATGATAACCTTGAAGAACCTTCTTGAAATCTTTATCATGCATGTATTTGTGAGCTTCTTGCAAGCTATATGGATTCTCATCACTATCTTTTGCTGTGTTTACCAATTATTAAATTTTCTTGTTTTAGCCGAATTGCTTCAAACTTGTTTTGAAAATTTCAGATTTGGAATTCTACATAATTCCAACTATTTGATTTGTTCTAAAGTGTGATTCACCTAAGAACATAAAAGAATTAGCTAGAGTGGTGTGAGGAAAGCCGTGAGCAAAATTAATTTCTTGAGTGATACACAAGTGACCATCCCCATCTTTTGAGTATAAACGCATGAGAAGTGCTTTTGAGGTTTCTATTACATAGTTTATTTTTTTTTCTTTGTTTTCTAACCTTTCTATTGTAGTAATGTCACACGAAAGTGGAGAAACTAGTGGTCATGTTGATGAAGTTAGGCTACATGAGGCTCAACAAGGAGAGTTAGCACGTTTTAATAGGACCATGGAGGCTATGAGGGACAACTTAGAATGCATGGACATAAGGTTGCAAGTGGTTGAAAGAGCAACTCCAAACTGCAATGAGGTGCAAAGGGGAGGTAGAAACCAAATACCTTAAGATGATCGAGAAGATGAAGACCTTGGCTACCATTATGACGAAGATGTTCCTATTATTGGGATGGGTAGAAATATAGGTAGAGGAGGCTGAGGTTTAGTTAGAGGTAGAGGGAGAAGGCAAAAGAATCCATATTATGGTAGAAACCAAGGCATTGAAGATTTTGTAGATAGAAATTTGGGGAGTACTAAACTTAAGATACCTACCTTTCAAAGTACAATAGATCCAGAGGCTTATTTACAATTGGAAAAGATGGTGCAACTTATATTTGATTGTCACCATTTTATTAAGGAAAAGAAGGTCAAGCTTGATGTTTCACAATTTGTAGATTATGCCATAGCTTAGTGGGAACAATTAGTGACTAGTCAAAGGAGAAACTTGGAGTACCCAATTGAGACTTGGTATGACCTTAAGTTTGTAATGAGAAAAAGGTTTGTGCCTAGAGATTTTCATAGGGAACTTGTGAAAAAACTTTAAGTTCTTAAATAAGGTAGTAAAAGTGTGGATGATTACTAAAAGGAGATGGAAATGCTTATGACTAGGGCTGATATAGAAGAGGATAGGGAGGCTACCATGGCATGTTTCTTGGCTGGTTTGAACAAAGACATAGCTAACCGAGTTGATTTGCAACCATATTTGGAGTTAGAGGAGATGGAACACATTGCGGTCAAGGTGGAAAAAAAAACTCCAAAGAAGAGGACCAGGAAGGTATGTTTCCAAGCTTTTTACCAATTCTAATTCTACTTGAATAAAGGATGGAAAGGGTGAATTTAAGGGTGGAAACAAGTCTGCCTATGATGTAGCAAAAGGAAGGGCAAATTCGATTTCCAAAGAAAAATCCAAACCTGAAGAGCCTAAGGGGAGAAATAGAGATATTAAGTGTTAGAAGTGCCAAGGAGTAGGTCATATAAGCAAAAAGTGTCCTAATAGATGAACTATGGTCATTAGGAGTGGAGAAATAATGACAGATGATGAAAGGGGCGACAATGATAGTGATGAGGAAGAGATGCCTGAATTAGAGGATTGTAGGGAGGGGAGCATAAAAGAGCTAATAAAAGGTGATTTGCTAGTTACAAGCGTGCTCTTAGTACTCAATTGAAGGAGGAGTGTCATGAGGAGCAAAGGGACAACTTGTTTCACACAAGGTGTCATGTTCAAGGCAAGGCTTATAGTGTGATAATTGATAGTGGGAGTTGCACCAATGTAGTGAGTACACTTTTGATTAACAGGTTGGGGCTATCTACTATACCACACTCACGTTTATACAAGCTCCAATGGCTTAATGATTGTGGCGAGGTAAAGGTGAATAGACAAGCCATGATTTCATTTTCAATTGGAAAATATCATGATGAGGTGTTATGTGATGTAGTACCTATGCATGCTGGAGAAATATTGCTTAGGCGACCATGGAAATTTGATAGAAGGGCTATACATGATGGATACCTCAATAGGTATTCATTTACCAAAGATGGTAGAAAGACAATCCTAACACCACTTTCCTTAAAAGAAGTGTATGAAGACCAATGTAAAATGGAAAGGATGAGAGTTAAGGCTGAAAAGAAAGAAAAAGAGAGTAGACAAAGTGCTTTAGAGAGTGAAAATAAAAAGAGGGAAAAGAAAGAGGGAAAAGAAAAAAAAAAAAAAGAGCAGATTTGGCCTAGAGAGAAAAAAGAAAAGAATGTGAGTTTGATAGCTAGGGCAAGTGAGGTTAGATATGCTTTGTACTACAATTGGCCTATATTTGTACTCTTGTACAAAGGGGCTTATTTGGCAACTAATGATCTTGACCCATCTTTGCCTAGTGTGTTTGTTGATCTTTTGTAGGAATTTAAAGATGTGTTTCCAGAGGAGATGCCTAATGGTTTACCACTAATTAGAGATATAGAACACCAAATTGGCTTCATTCCTAGACCTTCTATACCCAATAGACCCATATATAGAACTAATCCAATTGAGACAAAAGAGATACAAAAACAAATGGAGGAGTTGCTAGCTAAGGGGTATGTGAGGGAAAGTCTTTGTCCTTGCTCAGTTCCTATTATTCTTGTTCCAAAGAAGGATGGAACATGGATGATGTGTGTGGACTGTAGAGCCATCAATAAAATCACTGTAAATTATCATCATCCTATTCATAGATTAGATGACATGCTTGATGAGTTATATGGTTCTTGTTTGTTCACCAATATTGATTTGAAATATGGTTATTATCAAATTCGAATGAATGTTGGAGACAAATGGAAAACAACATTTAGGACTAAATATGGGTTGTGTGAGTGGCTTGTTATGCCATTTGGTCTTACTATTGCACCTAGCACATTCATGCGATTGATGAACCATATGTTGCGTGAGTACTTGGGTAAATTTGTTGTTGTTTATTTTGATGATATTTTGATTTACCCTAAGTGCTTGGATGATTGTGTTATACATGTATGTCTTGTATTAGACATACTTAGGCATGAAAAGTTGTATGCTAACCTTAAGAAGTGTAGTTTTTGCATGGATAGGGTTAACTTTCTTGGTTTTGTAGTGTCTACTTAAGGTATTGAGGTTGATTAGGAAGAGGTTAGGGCTATTAAGGAGTGGCCAAGACCTAAAAATGCTAGTGAGGTGAGGAGCTTTCATGGGCTTGCTAGTTTCTATAAGAGATTCATTAGAGATTTCAGCATTATAGCTGCACCTTTGAATGAGTTAGTTAAGAAAAATGTTAGATTTGTTTGGGATGAGGCACAAAAACATGCATTTAATGAACTTAAGGATAAATCGTGTAATGCACCTTTGCTTGCTTTACTTAACTTTGATAAGACTTTTGAGATTGAATATGATGCAAGTGGTATAGGGATTGGAGCTATTCTAATACAACATCAAAAGCCACTAATGTACTTTAGTGAGAAGTTAAATGGGGCAACCTTTAAGTATCCAACATATGAGAAGGACTTATATGCTTTGGTTAGAACTTTACAAACATGGCAACATTACTTGTGGCCTAAGGAGTTTGTGATACACACTGACCATGAAAGTTTAAAGCATTTTAAGGGTCAAGACAAGCTGAACTGTAGGCATGCCAAATGGGTGGAATTCATAGAAACATTCCCATAGAATGTGGTTGCCGATGCATTGTCAAGAAGGTACACTTTGCTTAATTCTCTTAGTCCTAAATTGTTGGGTTTCAAGCAAATTAAGGAGTTGTATCTTAATGATGATGATTTTGGTGATATATATGCATCTTGTGATAATAGGACTGTTTCATATGACTTTTACTTGTTTGATGGTTTCTTGTTTAAGAAAAATAGATTGTGCATTCCTAAGTGTTCTATGAGAGAATTATTGATTAAGGAAGCACATGGAGGAGGCTTAATAGGGCATTTTAGGGTAAATAAGACCTATGATATGCTATTAGAACATTTCTTTTGGCTTGATATGAAGCATGATGTGCATAAGGTTTGTGAGCATTGCATAACATATAGAGAGGCTAAGTCAAGGTTGAAACCGCATGGATTATATACACCATTACCTATTCCTAGTGAACCTTGGACTGATTTGTCTATGGATTTTGTGCTTGGATTGCCTAAAACTAGGAAAGGCCATGATAGTATTTTTGTTGTGGTTGGTAGATTTAGTAAAATGGCTCATTTTATACCATGTCATAAAACTGATGATGCTAAGTTGATAGCTAATTTGTTTTTCAAAGAAGTTGTGCATTTACATGGCATACCTAAAAGCATTGTTAGTGATAAGGATGTTAAGTTTTTGAGCCATTTTTGGTGTGTGTTGTGGGGAAGGTTAGGTACTAAGTTGTTATTTTCTACTACTTATCATCCTCAAACCGATGCGCAAACTGAAGTAGTTAATAGGACATTGATTACCTTACTTCAGTCAATCATATAAAAGAACATTAGGACTTAGGAGGATTGTCTACCATTTGTGGAGTTTGCTTATAATAGGGCTATTCATAGCACTGCTTAGTGCTCTCCATTTGAGATTTTTTATGGTTTTAATTCTCTTATTCATATTGATCTATTACCTTTACTTCTTAACAAACTTGTAAGTGTTGATGCTAATTTCAAGATAGATTTGGTGAAGAAGTTACATAATCTAGTTAAGGAGAGGATTGAAAAGCAAAATGTTAAAGTAGCTTCACGAGTGAATAAAGGAAGGAAGCCAATGTTTGTTTAGCCTAGAGATTGGGTTTATGTGCATTTTCGCAAAGAAAGGTTTCCACTTCAAATGAAGTCTAAGTTGAACCCAAGAGCAGCTGGTCCTTTTCAAATACTTGAAAGTATTAATGACAACTCATACAAAGTGGACCTACCAGGTGAGTACAATGTAAGTGCTTTGTTCAATGTGGCTGATTTGAGTCCCTTTGATGGAGGTGATGCTTTAAATTTGATGACGAATCCTTTTGAGGAGAAGGGAAATGTTACGGAGCAGCTTACAGACCAAGATCCAAGGATTCAACATCAAGAGGATGAGCATGACTAAGGAGGCAAGGATCAAATTCAGGAGGTTTCTAATCCAATTAGCATGCCTCAAGGACCTATAACCAGATCACAGGTCAAGAAGATTCAGCAAGCTTTAATTTGTTATCTACAAGATTTGGTGAATTCGGCTTATAATGGGTTGCAAAGACACCAAGGCTTTGAAACAATTATAGCTCAAGTTCACTATAACTTAACTCAAGTCCAAATTCATAATGGGCTTACTTAAGTTTGTTTTTTAGTTATAAGCCTTGTTAATTGGTGGCAATTATATGTGTTAATATTTTCATAATGGGTTGTCCAAACTTGTTAATTTAAAAGCCCATTAGTTTGAGTTTTTTTTTTTTAGTTTTTTTTTTTAGGTCTTGAAAAGGCTATATATGTGCCAAAAATGTGTTTTAGAAAGACGAACTTTGGATGAATGATAAAAAAAAAAACCTAAAAGCAATTTTGCTTTTGTCTTTGTGTTCTTGTGTAGAATAAATGCTTAAGGAACATTCAAGTTGATTGATCATCTTCTTGTGGAGTATTTCAAATTTGGAATTCAGAAATGAGATTTCTTTATTCTAGATCTTTAATCATTTTTCTAAGCAATATGATTTCTAGCCTTTCTTAGGGGTTGAGACTAAATTAGCCATTGGGGTTTTCAAGTTAATGTTATGGGGGTTTATAATAATCAAAGGGATTCTTAGGCTTATTCTTAGAGGTTTTGTATCAACTAGTTAAAGGCTTTACACCCGCCTATTTGAGGTAAGTCTATTACCCAAGGCTCATTTTTTCAGTCTGAGGCTAGTTGTTGCCCACCATCCAAGGCTAGCTACTGCCTGCCATCCAAAGCTAGCCACCACCAGTCGTTCGAGGTTAGTCGCCACCCACCATCCAAAGCCAATTGCCTCCCATCATCTGAGGCTATCCACTGCCCACCGTCGAGGTTAGCTGCTGCCTGCCATCCTAAGCCAATTGCTACAAGCTATCTAAAGCTAGTCATCACTTACCATCCAAGGTAAGCTTCTTTTCCTTTAATTTCCCCCCTATCACCTTCTTCACTTGCTTTTATTTTCCTTTACTTTGATATTAGATTTAGTTTGGGGAATATGTGACTTCCCTAGAACCCATAAGGGCTAGAAAAGGTATTCCCTAAGTTTGAGATTTTCTTGTAATATTAACTTTCTTTTATTTCTAACCTTAACTATGTTTTTACTTTATTGTTGAAATAGATGAATTGAATGATCATGCATATTATAAATTGTTCATGAATTTTAATTTGTTCATGAAATATATTTTAAGTCACTCTTATATTCATTGGCCAAACTTATTTTGTTAAATTAAACTAAAAACCTGGTCTCCGCATCCTCTTTGATTTCAAGGCTAGTGATCTTTTTTCTTTGGGTAATAATTAGAGTCAAATGGGTTTTTTTCTTATATTTTTCCAAATAAAAACAAATTAAGATGGCGATTCTAAGAAATAATTTTCAAATCTATCAAAGATAAGTCTGAGGGCTTCCTCATGAGTTCTTTCCTAAATAAGCATTTCAATTTCCTTTAAAAGATTGGACCGGTGCTCGGGTGACGTAATTTGCTGAGGAGGCTTGGTCTTTTCAAGGAGGCTTAGTCTTATCAAGGATGATCCCATGGGCAAAACCAAAGATCCTAAGTCTTTTAAGACTCATCATCCTTAAAAGCTAGCTTTCCAAAACTTATCATCACAATGCTTTCCAAAATTTCCTTGAATACAATGCTTTCCAAAAGTGATGCTCATTATGCAAGTCTTCTTTAAATCTTACCTTAAAACTTCCTTGAATACAATGCTTTCTACAATTTTATCAAGAAGACTTGCATAATGAGCATCACTTTTGGAAAGCATTGTATTCAAGATAGTTTTAAGGTAAGATTTAAATTCATGCAATTCTTTGAAAAGAGGTTTGGCCCTATTTTTTGAAGAAATTCCACAATTGAAGAAATTCCACAAAGAAGTTGAAAATAGGGCTTATTGCAAGTGCGATGAGTATCGTAGGCACAACAAATGCTGGGCATTTCTTCATCGCAGTTGCAACAAGCATCATGGGCACAACGAATGCAAGGCGAGCTACAACATGCTTACATAATGGACTGGACTGATTATGTTTTCTATTTTTTGAATTGAGTTATATTTTTTTACTTTAGTTTTTGATGTTTTTGAGCCCCTATCAATATGATATAAGCCCATATTCAATTAAACCAAGTTTGAAAATATAATTAATGAGTTTTAGGCCTATTTATATTAGGGTTAAAGATCAAAACAAGTTTAGATTTTTTTCTTCTTTAGAAATCAGTTTTCATTCTTGTTTAGGAATCCTCAATAGGAAGATTTCCTAGTCCTTAGCTAATTCTAATTTAGGGTTTATGTAACACTATAAATACTTAGGTATTCTATCAATAAAAGGTGAAGTTGATTTTCCACAAATTTTAAGCTTTAAGCTTGTGAGAGTTTTTTCAAATCTAGTTCTAGGATTTAGAATCAACCAGAACTTTCAAAGCTAATCACTTTGTTTGTTTACAACATACCAAGGTTTCTTGATATAGGTTCGTCATTAAGTGGAGATTTTTCCTTCCAAACTTGATTTGGCTTTCCAAGGGAGTCACTTCCAAGCATAAAGGTATTGGGTTTCAAAGCAAGTCATTTGAGGTTCATGTTAGTTTGGTATCAAAGCTTAGGCTCTAAATCAATTTATATCTTTCCATTTTGTTTGTGTTTTCCTTTTCATTTGTTGTTCTTGTTTTCGTCTATTTTCATTTTTGTTAAATTCCTTTGATTTTGTTTTGTTAATTCTGTTTTCTTTTATTTCAGGCCAAAAAAAAAAAACCCTTACCAATTCAAAAATTCTATAGAGTCTTGTCTTTAAATTCATTTACCCTAGTGTCTTGTTCCCATTGTTTTGTTTGTTTTTCATTCAAGATTTTCAAATCCTTAAGTATTTGTTGGATTGAAAAAAATTTAGAACTAAAAAAAAAAGAGAAAAATAAAAAAAATATAGAGCAAATTCTTCCAAAAAAAAGACAAAAAAGAATCAACCCAAACTTTTAAAGCTAATTACTTTATTTGTTCACAACTTATACGAACCACAAAAGTATTAAACTTGTGACCCAATATCTTTAAGTATGGAAGCAACTCCTTGGAAGCTAAATCAAATTTCACTAAGTCCTCGATCCAATTTCAACTCGTGAACAAGAACCTTGGAATAAAAGTCTGCAACTAAAATTCAACTTGTGAAAGAGAACCTTAGAATAAAATACTCTCAAAGTAATTAGCTTTGATTGTATGAACTTTGATTCAAGTAAGAATCATATCATAAGAGAAACACTCTTTGTAACACCCCACATCTACCCTATGAGTTTTAGTGACAAATTATTTGAATTTAGGGTTATTGTGACAAATTGTGTGACTATATAAAAATTTGTGTGTGACGTGATTTATGAGTTTGGGGCATGTTAAATTAATTTTAATATATCTAATATGAATTATTATTGTTAAATAAATAATTTGAATAAAATGCATTAGCATGAAATAATTTATTTTTCATAAATTGAATTTTCATGCAAAAAGCATAAATTAATTTTATGAGTATTTTTAAAATATTTTTGAATAAATATTTTGGGGGAAATTTTAATGAAAATAATAAGAAAAATATTTTATTTTTAATTACTTATAATCAGCCCTAAAATTAATTAAAAAGCCCAAATACCTAAAAGCTTACTATACAAAAACACTCCTAACCTAGCTCATTAAGGGTAAACTTGGAAATTGCACCCCAAACCCTAATATATAATGAGAATTTTGGCCAGCCCTTGATTCTAGCAGCCAAACTCTGTTATTTCATTATGTTGGCAGAAAAATTCTCTCAAATTTATTCTCTCTACTGAAATTCACAAAACACCTTTAATCTTTGCGATTTCTTAACTGTATTCGTAAGTTTTTCTTTCCTTTCAATTTCTTATTTGATTTCTATGAAATAAATTATGAAAAATTATTTTGAACTGGGTATTTATTGATTTCTACAGATTTAAACACTGTATTCATGCTCCAAGTGTGAATAAACATTATGTTATGTTACAAGTATGTGATATCATGTTATGTGAGCCTTTGAGATCTTTGAAACCCAAGTTCTTTCTGTTCTAAAATATTATTATATGATTTCTTTGTTAAGCTTAGGTTGCCAAAGGATAATTGGTCCAAAAATCATTTTTGTTTATCCAATGATAATTTCTTGTGATTATTACCCTAACTTATATTCTTTCTGAAACTACACTGTTCTTGTATCTTTTATTCAAAAAGTTAAACTATTATTGCTATTGTGAAACATATTATTATTGCCTTAAATATTATTGTTATATGTGATTACCATTAGCTCTAGCAATGGTACCTTTAACCCTTTATGCAGAAACCCTTTAATCATCGGCTATGTGATCCTCATACCGATGCAAGTAATCATCGGCTATGTGATCCTCGCACCGATGCAAGTAATCATCGGCTATGTGTTTAAGTGATTATGGCAATAGCCTTCACTCTCTGTGTTCAAGTGATTATGGCAATAGCCTTCACTCTATGTGTTCGGGTGATTATGGCAATAGCCTTCACTTTATGTGTTATATGTTATAAGTGTGATTTCTACGAATCTTTCTAAATTGCAAACTACGAATCATGAACTACAAGTTATGAGCTATGAGCCCTTTCTAAGGGATATGTATTATTGTATAAGCCTTATTATTTACTCATTGAGATCATCTATCTCAACCCTTTTTCTTTGTATGGTTCCAGATGAGCAGTATGAGGAGGCAAGGTGATGGCTCAAGCATTCTACTTTGCTTGGGGGAATACCTTGTCCAAGATAATTAGTTTAACATGTTATAAAGAGTTATCCTTAGATGCTCTAGGAATATTTATTTTTAGATGTTTATTTTGAAATGTTACCCTTCGAGGTTTTAATTGAATTCTAAATATTATTTCCTTACGGATTATGTTTAAAGTATATTTTAACTATGCTTCTGCAACTTAAGGTTTTTTTTTTTAAAAAAAAAAAGGGTTTATTTAAGTTAATGTAAGAGGTTTTGGTACAATCCTAGGCAGTATTTATGTAAGTATAAGTGGGTTCTACGAGTGTGGGTGACCTCATGTCTCCCCATATTGTAGGACTGTCATGTCTCAGAAGTTTGGATATGACAAAGGTGGTATCAGAGCCTAATTTTAAGAGTCTAGTTTAGACTTGTCTATTTATTAGGATGGTTAAATAAGTATAATCTTAGAGCATAGGAATTTTTCCTATCATGTCATTTATAGTCTATTGCTAGTATAGTTCCGCGAAAATTCTAATAAGTTATAGTACCCTTTGTTATTTTTTGCATGTGTGCCTTACTATTCTTCTATCAGATGACCAATAAGATTACCCCTGCTGGAGGACTGTGACCTAAAGCATCATGTGTTGCATGCAAGAGGACATGGTGAGAGATGTTCAAGAAAGTTGTGCTTGTGATTCACCATAAGAAAGAGAAGATGCCTAAAGAAGAGGACCCCAAGGGGTATAAGACTCCTACTATGCTAATAATGTTATTTGATTGCTTAGTGACTTATTGTGGATTGATTCTTTTTGCCCATGACATGATTGACTTATATATGATAGGAAATTGATCCTGCTATAAGTTAAATGTTACATGATTATGATACATGATACATGCTATATGCTATGTGACATATCCTATGTGAGAAGTGATATATGATATGTGTCTTGTGATATGATATGATGGGTACTCATGAAAATGCATGATAAGTATGATATTGTGATAGTGGGGTTAAGTGGATTAGAAAGAGAAGTTGACTAAGTTTTGGTCCAATTTAGATTAATGATTAATGGGTAGGTATGAAATGCTTGCATTTTACAATGGTTTGATATATGAATTATATGGAGTTATTAAATGATAATTGTGATTGATGCCATAAGAAGAGAAATGATATTTAGTAATGATCAATAGGAGAATGAAACAAATTAGTTACATTATATATACATAAGTTTACAGTATGAAGTAGGTGAAGTATATGTTTAAGAACTGTGAGGTAAACATTGATAGATGGAAATTTCTAATTGAGTTATTTGAACTTGGTGTCCTCTAATTCAATGTGATCTTAGGACTGGATTGGCTATATGAGTACGGAGATTGCATTGACTGTAGAGAAAACAAGTAGAATTTCAAACTAAGGATGGGGAGAAATTTGTGTATCAAAGTGATACTTATGATTAAGGTCCACTAGTGTAGTCATGGAATGAATAAGTATTCTTAGGAAGCTGAGGAAGGGATGCGTCAAAAGCATCCCCAGTTTTCGAGAACATTTGAGTAAGTATTTAAATTTGAGGATGAATTTCTTTTAAGAGGGGGAGATATAAAAGGATAAGTATTCTTAAACTTGGAATGATGATAAAAGGATAAGTACAATGCTATGTAGTTTTGAAAATTTAATAGTTTTGAATATACTTGAAAGGGATTTGAGTCCTCTACATGAGAAATGTTTTAAGATGTTAGATACAATAATGGTCAACTAAGGTTACTAGAAAACTTGGTAGTGATCTTTAATATGGAAAGTGAGATAACCTAAAATGGCATAGATTTGGAAAGATGTATAGAGATTTCATTTAATGGCAATGGTATCTGAATGTTTATTATTTTAATATAGGTAAGTTAAATGATTAGGAATGTGAAGTATAGCAAGATGTAAGTGGAAATCAAAAGTAAGATGATATTATGAGATAAATGTATAAAAATTTCGAGGCATTAGGTAATTAAGTCATGATAATGATATATATATTATACAAAAAGAGAGTAAGTCTGAAATAATTATAAGAAGTCTATTTGGGATTATAAATTATAGAATGCAAGTTTATTTAGGATATGATATATATAAGAATGTTTGTTAAGTTTAAATATATTTTAATTGATAAATGATGGGAGTGTAGAAATCTTAATGTTAACAAGGTATTAAATATGAAAATATCTATTGAGGTTATAATAGATTAAGTAAAAATTATTAATATGGAAAAGGAATTATTGAATATCAATTGGAGTTATTAATTTGGAATTATCTGTTGGATTCTTATATGACTAATGTGATAAATAATGAATGGAAGTGGTGAGCAAGATATTAATATAGATGTTAATATTAATAGAGATATAAGGAAAAGAAATGCTTGGGATTTTATTTGATTGAAGGTGAAATTAAAGGTTCTATTACTTTTGTTCAAGGTTAAGGGATACCAAATTATTAAGGATTAGTTTAAGATTTGTTTGAACAAGAGATTAACATAGGTATGGCTTAAGCTAAAGGTTTATCATTGTGATTTTTGATAGACTGAGAGTATGTGCCTTACTGTATTCAATATGTTAATTATAGTTAGATACTGTGTTTGAGTGGCGCAGCAGAAGCATGGCAGAAAAGTTAAGTAGAGTGTATCCAACTATTAGATTTGGAAATTTAAGGACAAATTTCTTTTAAGGGGGGAGAATGTAACAACCCACATCTACCCTAAGAGTTTTAGTGACAAATTATTTGAATTTAGGGTTATTATGACAAATTATGTGACTATATGAAAATTTATGTATGACGTGATTTATGGGTTTGGGACATGTTAAATTAATTTTAATATGGCTAATATAAATTATTATTGTGAAATAAATGATTTGAATAAAATGCATTAGCATGAAATAATTTATTTTTCATAAAATAAATTTTCATGCAAAAAGGTGATTTTTAAGCGTAAATTAATTTTATGAGTATTTTTAAAATATTTTTAAATAAATCATTGTGATTTTTGATAGACTATGAGTATGTGCCTTACTGTATTCAATATGTTAATTATAGTTAGATACTGTGTTTGAGTGGCGCAGCAGAAGCATGGCAGAAAAGTTAAGTAGAGTGTATCCAACTATTAGATTTGGAAATTTAAGGACAAATTTCTTTTAAGGGGGGAGAATGTAACAACCCACATCTGCCCTAAGAGTTTTAGTGACAAATTATTTGAATTTAGGGTTATTATGACAAATTATGTGACTATATGAAAATTTATGTATGACGTGATTTATGGGTTTGGGACATGTTAAATTAATTTTAATATGCCTAATATAAATTATTATTGTGAAATAAATGATTTGAATAAAATGCATTAGCATGAAATAATTCATTTTTCATAAAATAAATTTTCATACAAAAAGGTGATTTTTAAGCGTAAATTAATTTTATGAGTATTTTTAAAATATTTTTAAATAAATATTTTGGGGGAAATTTTAATGAAAATAATAAGAAAAATATTTTATTTTTAATTACTTATAATCAGCCCTAAAATTAATTAAAAAGCCCAAATACCTAAAAGCCCACTACACTAAAACACTCATAACCTAGATCATTAACGGTAAACTTGGAAATTGCACCCCAAACCCTAATGTATAATGAGAATTTTGGCTAGCCCTTGATTTCCAGTAGCCAACCTCTGTTATTTCATAATTTTGGCAGAAAAGTTCTCTCAAATTTATTATCTCTACCAAAATTCACAAAACACCTTCAATCTTTGCGATTTCTTAACCATATTCATAAGTTTTTCTTTCATTTCAATTTCTTATTTGATTTCTATGAAATAAATTATGAGAAAATTATTTTAAACTGGATATTTACTAATTTCTATAGATTTAAATCAATTTGGGTGAATTTTTGATAGAGAAATTAATTTCTCTACTGAAAACACTGACCTTCCTACCCGATTTCTCCAAAGGTGAATCCTATAACTAAAAATTAAAATTTTCATGCATAAACTCAATAAAAGGGGGGGGGGGTGTTGTTGGGAAATTTCTACATCATTGAATTTTAAATTGATTTTTGATGTGTTTAGATGAAAAATATTGAATTAAATGATATTTCTGCATATTACTATAATGACCAAAAAGTTTCAAAAAACTAAGAAATTTAAGGTTTTCGCTCTAGAACTTAAAAGTTAGAAAATTCCATGGTTATATATACATGTGGCTACCAATTTGTGTATGATAGAGTTCTAACTGATGTTTGTTTTATTTGGATGAAAAATAATGATTTAAATCATGTGTTTACATATTACTGTAATAAACAGAAAGCTAAAAAACTCATGATTTTCACTCTAAACCCTAAACTTGGAATTTTCATGCATAAGAAGCATCCATGGCTGTCAATTTGTGTACATTGATATTCTAAACTAATATTTGTTGTGATTGAATGAAAAATAATGGTTCAAACCACATGTTTACATATTGCTGTAATGACCAGAAAGTACCAAAAATAAGAAAACTCATGGTTTTTTATCCTAAAACCTAAAGTTAGAAATTTTCATGCATATGGATGTATATATGGGCCTATTCCTACATGTTTATATTCTAAAATGATTTTTGTTTTGAATACATGAAAAATCTTGATTCAAATCATATTTTTACATATTACTATAATAAACGGAAAGTGCAAAAAGTAAGAAAATTCAGTTTTTCCTTTAATAAGAGCATTTACCCTACATTGGGGTTTGTACCCCATTGTCCATAATTTTTGTGTGATGTAATTTAATAATTATTGATATGTATGTATGAATGATAAATGATTAAATTGCATGTTAGTTAAAGGAATGACCCTAGACAAGACTAGAGGCAATTTGGTATACTTAAGATATCTTAACCTAAGGTTGTGATATATATGTAAATGTGATTGGATAATATGGAAATAAGTTGTATGATGATTTGATAATGAATTAGTAATCTTGAATTGATGAAGAGATTGTTTGAATGAATTGGTCATAAGAGATAAGCTTGATGCTTGAAGGGTTATTTATTAAGTTGACATATATGGAAGTGTTAAGTGTACTAGATGATTGTTAAAGTGAATTGATATTAAGGTAATGATATTATGTTAACCTTAGAAAGGTATTGACATGATTTTAATGTGTTTTCATATGGGCTTATAAAGGCTAAATGTGCAAGACTTTTAAAGTCAACATGTTATATGCAAGTGATGAAGTGCATATATATATGCAATTCTAAGTATAAGTGAATGTTATATGTGCATGGGGTAGTTATGGGATAGGATAGCATCATGATTAAATAAATACTAAGTATTGAATTAAATATTATGTTCGAGATTGAGGAATTTTAGAGGTTTAAAAGGGCTATGTGTACTAGGAGCGAAGGAACCACAAGGTGAGTAAACACTGTATTCATGCTCCAAGTATGAATAAACATTATGTTATGTTACAAGTTTGTGATATCATGTTATGTGAGCCTTTGAGATCTTTGAAACCCAAGTTCTTTCTATTCTAAAATATTATTATATGACTTCTTTGTTAAGCTTGGGTTGCCAAAGGACAATTGGTCCAAAAATCATTTTTGTTTATCCAATAATAATTCCTTATGATTATTACCCTAACTTATATTCTTTCTAGAACTACACTATTATTGTGTCTTTTATTCAAAAAGTTAAACTGCTATTACTATTGTGAAATATATTATTGTTACCTTAAATGTTATTGTTATATGTGATTACCATTAGCTCTAACTATGGTACCTTTAACCCTTTATGCAAAAATCCTCATACTAATATGAGTAATCATCGGCTATGTGATCCTCGTACTGATACAAGTAATCATCAGCTATGTGTTCGAGTGATTATGGTAATAGCCTTCACTCTATGTGTTCAAGTGATCATGGCAATAGCCTTCACTCTATGTGTTCAAGTGATTATGGCAACCGCCTTCACTTTATGTGTTATATGTTGTAAGTGTGATTTATGTAAACCTTTCTAAATTGTAAACTACAAATCATGAATTATAAGTTATGAGCTATAAGCCCTTTCTAAGGGATATGTGTTATTGTATAAGCCTTATTGTTTACTCATTGAGATCATCTATCTAACCCCTTTTTCTTTGTGTGGTTCTAGGTGAGCAGTATAAGGAGGTAAGGTGATGGCTTAAGCATTCTACTTTGCTTGGAGGAATACCATGTCCAAGATAATTAGTTTAATATGTTATGAAGAGTTATCCTTAGATGCTCCCAGAATATTTATTTTTGGATGTTTATTTTGAAATGTTATCCTTTGAGGTTTTAATTGGATTTTAAATATTATTTCCTTATGGATTATGTTTAAAGTATATTTTAACTATGCTTCCGCAACTTATGGTTTTTTTTTTTAAAAAAAAAGAATGGTTTGTTTAAGTTAATGTAAGTGGTTTTGGTATGATCCTAGGTAGTATTTGTATAAGTATAAGTGGGTTATATAGGTGTGGGTGACCTTATGTCTCCCCATGTTCTAGGACCGTCGTGTCTCAGAAGTTGGGATGTGACATTCTCAATTCATTTTCATTCAAAAAAAAATGTGATATGTTTCCTCCATTACAATTCTACCCATTTTAGTCTTGGAACAACCCTCAAAGAACAGAAAAAGCCAAAAGCCAACTAAAATAATTAAAGGCAATGAATACCTTTAATGGCAATGACAACTTTAAAACTAAGCTTACTTATCTTAAAATTTAACAAACTGAATTTGGGCTTAATAACCAACATGGACAACCTAAACACACAATAAACTAAATAACATGTGATTTAAAACAAATCTAAGATAGTTAATGGGCTGATATAACAAAGTTAGCCCAAATGGCAAATAGAATCCAAAACTTGTATCATGATGAAACTTGTACAGATTTAAGAATCCGAATTCCATAGAAGTTTCAATCTTCAAGTTTTGTTGTCTTGTACTTGTATCAATGTTACTAAACTTTAATTATTGTCTTGAAGTCCAAGCTTGATATTTGACTCTTGCAATTTTGAATTGTAAGATCATTCCACAAGCCTTGAATAAGCCCATTCAATGCTTCCTTGGATTTTTTTATTCTTGATCCTGTGACAGGACCATTAGGAAGTTGAATTGGATCTTTAATCTTACTTGCCTTTTTATCTGCATCATTCCCTCCCTCCTCAAGATGATTCGTCCTTAAATCTTTACCATCTACATCAAAGTGAGAAAGTTTAGCCACATTAAAAGTTGCACTCACATTATACTCACCAAGAAGATCCAATTTGTAGGTGTTATCATTGATTTTCTTAATGACTTGAAAAGGACCATCTTTGACTTCCTCTAATTTGGAAACTACTGCTTGTGCATGTGTACCTAAACCCACTTACCAGGTTCAAATATAACTCGCCTTCTTCCTTTGTTTACTTGGCTTGTAATTTGTTAATTCCTCTTCTTAATGTTTGTGCACATCTTCACGTAATTTTTTCACCAAATTTGCCTTTTTTTTCCCCATCTAAACTAGTTCTTTCATCACAAGGTAAAGCAACTAAATCCAAAGGGGTTAGTGGGTTAAAGCCATAAACAATTTCAAAAGGTGAAAAACCAGTAGTAGAATGTACATCTATACTATATGTGAATTCAACAAATGGAATGCACTCTTCCCAATTCTTCAAATTCTTTTGGATAATAGCATGCAACAAAGCTCCTAGAGTTCTATTGATAACTTCAGTTTGACCATCAGTTTATGGATGGCAAGTAGTAGAAAATAATAATTTAGTACCCAACTTACTCCATAAAACTTTCCAAAAATGACTTAGAAACTTTGCATCCCTATCGCTAACAATAGTTTTTGGAATGCCATACAAACACACTATTTCCCTAAAGAACAAATTTGCAATGTTAGTGGCATCATCAGTTTTATTACAAGGTCGAACATATGACATCTTTGAAAACCTATCAACCACTACAAAGATAGAATCCTTCCCTTTTTTTTTTTTTTTTTATCTAGGTAAACCCAAGACAAAATCCATAGAAATGTGAGTCCAAAGTTCACTAGGAACAAGTAAGGGAGTATACAAACCTTGATTCAAAACTTTAGATTTTGCTTGTTTACACATAACACATTTGTCACAGATTCTTTGCACATCTCTTTTCATTTTAGGCCAATAGAAGTTTTCATATAAAATATATAAAGTTTTCGCAATGCAAAATGTCCCATCAAACCACCCTCATGAGAGTCTTTTACAAGCAACTCTCTCATATGAAAAATAGGTATGCATAATTTGTTTTGCTTAAACAAAAATGCATCCATTGTATAGTACTCATTATATGAAGCTTTCTCACGTGCTTTAAAACTGCTAGAAAAATAAGAATCATCATCATAAAGAGAAAGGATATTTGGACTATGAGCTTTGCATATGGATCCAATTACATTCAAGGAAGCTCCAACATTGATGAATTGCATAAAAGGGGTTGGAAAAAGGCAAAACATGTAAGTTCAAGATTCATACAATGTAAAATCGGAGAAATCAAAAAGTGGCAGAAGCCAACACGCCCAAGTACATGGGCATGTCCTTGGGTGTGTAGCAATCTATTTGATTTATTTTATTTTTGAAATTTTATCATTTACTTTAGTTTTTAATGTTTTGGGGCCCCTATCAATATGATATAAGCCCATATTCAATTAAATTAAGTTTGCTTATGTAATTAGTAAGTTTTGGGCCTATTTATGCTAGGTTTAAAGCCTAAAACAAGTTTACGTTCAATGATTGTATTTAACCACATAAGGAAAGCTCTCAATAAACTCAACTCATTTGTCATGTCTTTTGTTCAGCTTGCCTTGCCCTTTTAAGAACTTCAACGATTGATGATCCATATGGATAAAAAATTCCTTAGGCCATAAGTAATTTTGCCAATTTTCCAAAGCTCTAACTAAAGCATAAAGCTCTTTATTGTAAGTAGGATAGTTTAATTAGGTGCCATGGAGCTTTTCACTAAAATAGGCAATTGGCCTTTTTCTTGGCATAAGAACAGCCACAATACCTAAACTTGATGCATCACACTCAATTTCAAAAGGTATTAGCAAAGTCAGGCAAACCAAGAATGAGTGCCTTACAAAGCTTATCTTTTAATAAATTAAATGCATGCTTTTATTCCATATCCCACTTAAAAACATGATTCTTTTTATTTACCTTCATGAGAGGTGCAGTAATGGTACTGAAACCCTTTACAAATTATCTATAAAAATTAGCCAATCTATGAAAGCTTCTTACCTCACTTACCGATTTAGACACCATTTCTTCATCAACTTCAACACCTTAATTACTCACTACAAAACCTAAGAATACAATTCTATCTAACCAAAAAGAGCACTTTTTAAGATTTGCATATAACTTTTCTTTTCTCAAAACATCAAGCACAGTCCTTAAATGCTCTACATGTTCATCCAAATTTTTGGCACACATATGGATATCATCAAAGTAGATAACAACAAGTTTTCCAATGAAATTTTTCAAAACATAATTCATGAGTCTCATAAAAGTGCTAGGTGTGTTAGTTAAGCCAAAAGGTATAGCCAACCATTCATATAAGCTATATTTTGTTTTGAAAGTAGTTTTCCACTCATTGCCCTCTGTCATACAAATTTGATGATAACCACTTTTCAAATCAAATTTGCTAAAGATAGTAGAACCATGCAGTTCATCAAGCATGTCATCTAGCCTAGGAATAAGATAGCGATACTTTACCTTGATGTTGTTAATTGCATAACAATCAACACATATCTGCCAAGAACCATCTTTCTTAGGTACCAACAAGACAGGAACAACACAGGGACTCAGACTTTCTCTAACATACCCTTAGTCATCAACTACTCAACTTGCCTTTGAAGCTCTTTTGTCTCCTCAAGATTGCTCCTATATGTTGGTCTATTTGGAATTAAAGCACTAGGAATGAAATTAATTTGATGTTTAATGCCCTGAATGGGTGGTAATCCATAGGCTATCTCCTTGGGAAAGACATCTACATAATCCTATAGAAGAGAAACAAAAACACTAGGCAAAGAAGCATTAAGGTCATTAGTGTTTAAATAAAGTTCCTTGTACATAAGTACAAGTATACTTCTATTTGAAAACCAAGCTTTCTTAAAATCACTCCTTTTTGCATACAAACTCACTTGTTTCTTTTTACACTTAATTATTTCTTTTCCCTCCTCTCTATTTTTCTCATTTGAATCCTGTCCTTATCATTTGAACTCAATTTCTTTCCTTTCTCAGTATTTTTGCCACTCTTTTCTTTTGAAAACTCCCTCTCTTTTGTTACTTCTTCAATCACTCTTTTTGATATGAACCCCAAGTATATTAAACTTGAGACCTAATATCTTTATGCTCGGAAGCAACTCCTTGGAAAGCTAAATTAGGTTTTCCTAAGTCTGCGACCCAAATCCAACCCGTGATAGAGCACCTTGGAATATCATCACCTTTGGATAATGATCTCCGTGACACAATACCAACTTGTGAAAGAGAACCTTGGAATAATATGCACAAAGTAATTAGCTTTGATTGTATGAATTTGATTCAAGGAAGAATAAAAGACAAGAGATAACACTCTTAAGAAAACTAAATTTTATTGATCAAAACTTATCTTAATTTTACATGAATGGTTGAGTTTATATAGAGGCTCAACCCTAAACTAGAATCAACTAAGGACTAGGAAATCTTCCTATATAAGGATTGAAGATTCCTAATTAATAACTAAATTAGAACTGAATTTTAAAACAAGTTAGGAATCCTTCATATACAAGAGAAACTATTTCCTAATTAGAAATTGAAATCTAATTAATTAAACTATGAAATTCTGATGGGCCTTTGACCTAATATAAAATAGGCCCAAAACTAATTAAAACATGAAAATAAACTATTTTAAACAACTTTTAGGCTATATATATAATATAGGTAGCCCAAACACTAAATAAAACATAATCAATTGAATTTGAAAAGCCCAAATATAGAGGGTCCAATTTGAATAAAGAATGGCAGCCTTGTAAACACTTGAATAGATTAGGCCCAAGCAAATAGGAATATAATTTGGCCTCTTCATCTTAAATTAGGCTTGAATAGATTGATTAAGCACTTGAAGCTTCCTTGAATACAATTGGATCCATATGCAAAGCCTATGATCCAATTATCCTTGATTGGTTTATAGGAAACTTCATACAATCTTATTTTCTTCTTGAATGATCCACCAATCATAAACAATGGTTGTATTGCATGCCTTTGTAAGCTGTCTTAATAGAAATGACAATCTTGAAGAATCTTCTTGAAGTTTTTATCATACATGGATTTTATAGCTTCTTGCAAGGCATATGGATTCTCATCACTTTTCCCCTCAATCTTGTTTTCTCTCTCACTCTGCATTCTTTTAAGCTCACCCTCATAAACTTCTTTTGGTGAAAGTGGCATAAGAGTAATTTTTTTTCTATCCTTCTCAAAGGTGTAGTAATTCATGGATCCATCATTTAACACCCTTGATGCAAATAAGGAGGCACATAAGATCAAAGATCCAATTCAACTTCCTAATAGTCTCGTCATGAGAGCAAGAATGAAGAAATTCAAGGAAGCATTGCATGGGATGATTCAAGGCTTGTGGAATGAGCTTGCCATAATTTAGAATTACAAGGAAGAGTTAAATATCAAATTTTGACTTTAAGACAATAATCAAAGCTTGGTAACATTGATACAAGTACAAGAAAGCAAAACTCGAAGATTGAAGCTTCTATAGAATTCAGATCCTCAAAATCTATCCAAGATTCCTTATGATGCAAGTTTCGAATTCCATTTGCCATTTGGGCTAACTTTGTTCCATCAACCTATTATCTATTTTAGACTTGTTTTAAAACATATGTTACTTATTTTATTATGTGTTTAGGTTGTCCATGTTAGTTATTAAACCCAAAATTTAGTTTGTTAAATTTTAAGATAAGTTTAATTTTTAAGTTATACATGCCATTAATTGATTGCCTTTAATTAACTTAGTTGGCTTTTGTCTTTTCCTATTCTTGGAGGGTTGTTCCAAGATTAAAATAGGCAAATTTGTAATGGACAAAGAGATCATGTTTTTTTTTTATGAACGAAAATGAATTAAGAGTGTTTATTTTATGTTTGATTCTTACTTGAATTAAGGTTCATACAATCAAAGCAAATTACTTTGAGAGTATTTTATTCCAAGGTTCTCTTTCAAGAGTTGAATTTGGGTAGCAGACTTTTATTCCAAGGTTCTTGTTCATGAGTTGAAATTAGGTCAAGGACTTTGTGAAAATTTGATTTAGCTTTCTAAGGAGCTGCTTCCATACGTAAGATATTGGGCCTCAAGTTTAATATACTTGAGGTTCGTATCAACCCTCCTATCAATTTGCCATGGGCATCCCAAAAAAAGGTGACCAGCCTACATAGGCACTACATCAAACATCTCATCTCTATACTTGCCTATTTTGAAAGCAACAAGAACTTTCCTAGCCACCCTAATTTCTCTGCAATCATTAAGCCACTTCAACTTGTAAGGTTGTGGATAACTTAAAGTAAGTAACTATAATTTCTCCATAAAAGTAGTACTAGCAACATTAGTTACACTACCTCAATCAATTATTATATCACAAACCCGATCCTTTACAAGACTCATAGAATGGAAGAGATTCTCTCTTTGGTTACATTTTTTTTATTGGATCTGCATATTTAAAGCTCTTCTTGCTACAAGACCCATACCACTTTTTGCCATGGTGAATTACTCATTGTCCTCTTCATCACAAGCATCTTCATAAGGTGGAATCATTTCTACAATATTCTCCTCCTCACTAGCCAAATAGTACTCACCATTAAGCATGAACATGGTTCTTTGATTTAGGTAGTCCTGCTTGTAATGACTAATTCCCTGACACTTGAAACATTTAATATTTCTTCTGTTAGTAGTAGAATCAACCTTACCCTTGTCTTTATTTGGAAATGTTTTGGCAGCCTCTTTGAATTCAGTTTTAGGCTTTGATGAAAAAGCCTTGTCATCTTTCTTCCAATTTGATTTGAATGATGGATTAAAAGATGAAACTTGACTTATACTACTTCTCTTTTTCAATTGCTTCTCAACCTTTAAAGTGAGGTGAAGCAAGTTTTTGAACTCCATATATGGTTGTAATTTAACCACATTAGAAATCTCTCTATTCAAACTATTAAGAAATTTGGACATTTTAGCTTCACTATCTTCCTTTACATTTGCCTTTATCATCATTACCTCTATCTCCTTATAGTATTCCTTAACACTCTTAGAACCTTGAGATAAATTTTGAAGTCGATTGTACAACTTTCTATAATAATAGCTTGGTACAAATCTCCTTTACATATGGATTTCATATCTCTCCATTCTGCAATGGGTCTTTCCCTATTTCTCCTACGCTTCTTCTTTTTATCATCCCACTAAGTAATAGCATAATCCTTAAAAATAGCCACGACAAGTTTTAGTTTGTAAATTCAATGTAATCATCATTTTCAAATTCAATCTTCTTTTTCCAATCCAAGTATGCCTTGGGATCCATTCTACCATGAAAAGATGGAATTTTTAGTTTGACCCCATTATTGTTATTGTTATTTCTGGCACTTGGTTGCACCTCCTCCCTCTCTCCATTGTCACCAAGTGATTCACGGTCATCAAAGTCATCATCCACATGAATTCTTCTTTAAACTCACCTAGCGTGCATGTTTGGATTAGAAGCATTAGGTGGTTGCCCCCTTGTGACCAAAACTTCTACCTTTCCATTCTATCAACCATCTCACCATATCTTCTATCCATAGCTTGCAACATCTCGGTTAGGGCCTAGAATCAATCTATCTCACCATGGGGATTTCTTGCTGGATCACCCATCTTATATAAACTGCAAAACAAAGTTAGTAAAGCAAGAAATAGTTCTTCACTTCACTCCCTCACGTGTTTCACTCAAGTAATGTTATCACTCATATTTCACATTTAATTTGATGGCTTTTCTCTAGATGAGCTCACACTAAGCCTTTTGCCACTCTAATTCTCTTATGAAGATTAGTTGCAGAAGAATCAAAATCTATACAAGCTTACTGAATTACAATGAAAAATAAAATAAACCAAGGTAAATGGAAATGGAAGCGAACCAAAAATACAATTTTCAGAAGCAAACTCCTAAGCGAAGTGTTGGATAACATACAAAAACAATAGCACAAGGACTAAGAAATAAAATTTAGAAATGAGTAGGAACATTAAGAGGAACCCAAAAGGACACAAATTAGTATGGGAATTGAAAGAAACAAACCATAGTTACAAGAAGAGTAGGAAACAAATTTTAACCTGTTTTGGAATGCAACCTTGGTTTGATCAATTTCCTTGTGTCAAACTGAATTTTTCTTGATTTCTTCATGAATATCTTTGAATCCCACACCTTTCTTTTTTTTTTTTTTTTGTAAAATATTTTAGTTACAACAATAAAGGATAGCAATTAAAGGCATGAAACTCATAAAATAGAGGTAGATCAAGAGGCAAACAGTTATAAAATCACCTTTATCTTAGATGAATGAATTTTCTTACTTTCTTCCAAGGTAGTATGGACAGAACATAAAAGATCGTATAGGATAGAAATGAAAAGAAGATGAATTGACAAAAATTATGTAGATCAACAAGATTGATAATTGAACACAAATAGAATTAAAACAAACAAATTTAGAAGATGACTAGACCAAACAAAAGTTGAACAAATAGAATTGAAATCAAAGAATTACAAAGAACACAAAGAAAGATTGAACAAACAGAATTGAAAATTAATGAATGAAATAAAGAACATAAAGAAAGATATAATATGATTTAGAGCCTAAACTCTAATACCAAACTAATACGAACTATAAGTATATTAAACTTGAGACTCAATATCTTTATGCATTATGAACCCTTAATTTTGCACCCTCTAGTATGTGTTTGAATCTTTGAAGCAATTAGGCTCGCTAAACAAACCTCTAGAACCTAAGAACTCTTAAAATGGGAAAATTGGCAAAATCAAAACATGTATTTTTGACATTTGAAACCCTTCAAATAATCTGAGACTGAGTAATAAATACAATGCAACTGGAATCGTAAAAAATGGACGAGAAATGAGCAAGAATGGGTGAAATGGAGCAAAATGGGCCCATTGCTGCAGATTTGTGTGGCACTACTACAGAGCCCTTAGTAGTTCCATAAAGATCTATGCGGCACTATTGTAGAGACATCTGTGGCAGCACGAAGCCTTGTAAGGCAACTCCTGCGAATTTCACTATTTTGCGCGATCCCACATTGAAACTTCAGTATTTTCCTCGTCCAATCTTCTTCCTATATATAGAGGACCTCTCCACACTTCAAAAGATCAACTTTAGGAGCTTGAAAGCCTTTACATCAAGCAAACCACTTTAGTTCTAAGGCTTTTCTTTTCTTTTTCTTTCACTTTGGATTTGCTTCTTGCTTTATAAAGCGAGTTGGGGGGGTTCTCCTTAATTACTACCTGACAAGTCAAAGGCATTCCGCCTGCCTGTTCGAGGCAAGTCTATTGCCTAAGGCTCATATCCGCTGTCTGAGGCTAGATGTTGTGCCATCCGAGGCTTGCCGTTGCCCACCATTCAGGGTAAGCCGCCGCTCGCCATCAAAGGCAAGTAGCTGCTAGCCATCTGAGGTAAGTTTCTTTCCCTTTTCTCTTTTTCATTTAGTGTTTCTTTCCTTAGAATTTGTGTTCTAAAGCTACTTGCCTAATTCTTGATTTGCTAAGGTAGTTAATTAGAATCTGACTTAATTAGCTCCACTTGGTAATCAATTGGTTAAATCAATCAACTTAACCATCTTTTAATCAATCAATCAAAACATCATAAAATGGCTAGTTAAACTAACCCCTTCATAAGAAGGGAGAATTATGTGGGTTCTAATTTCCATTCAAAAGGATATGCAGGCGTGCTTGGTTCAAGTATCGAATTTAATTAAAGCTAACTAACTCTGTCCCCTATCACATTCTTCACTTGCTTTTATTTTATTTTATTTTAGCTTTGTTATTAGGTTTAGTTTGGGGAATGTGTGACTTCCCTAGAATCCATAAGGGCTAGAGGAGGTATCTCTTAAGTTTAGGATTTTTATTGTAATGTTAACTTTCTTTTAAACTTTACTTGTGTAAGTACTTTACTGTTAAATGTATGAGTTGAATGATCATACATATTAAATTGTTCATGAAATATATTTTAATTTACTATTATATTAAATGGCCAAACTTATTTTGTTAAAATAAACTAAAAACCTAGTCCCCGAATCCTCTTTGGTTTTGAGGCTAGTAATCTTTTCCTTTGGGTAATAATTGGAGTCATATGGGTTTTTTCCTTATATTTTCCCAAATAA
This sequence comes from Reutealis trisperma, assembly GCA_947687605.1. Classification (NCBI taxonomy): domain Eukaryota; kingdom Viridiplantae; phylum Streptophyta; class Magnoliopsida; order Malpighiales; family Euphorbiaceae; genus Reutealis; species Reutealis trisperma. Next base: position 2,883,746 of record CANTUT010000067.1, on the reverse strand, counting down.
AAACAAATTAAGGTGGTGACTCTAAGAAACAATTTTCAAATATATCAAAGATAAGCTTGAGGGCTTTCTCATGAGTTCTTTCCCAAATGAGCATTTTGATTCCTTTAGCAGATCGAACTAGTGCTTGGGCGAGGCCTCATAGTTGGCGGCTCCACTGAGGAAAATTCTTTTAAAAGAATTAAGTAGACTACTAATTGGTTTAAAAAGAGTTTGGCCTTTTAATATGATTGTGACTTTGTATGCATCATTTGCATAAGCTCTTTGCCATTTAACCTAGTTTTAGGAAAACAATGGACAATGAGTAGCATCGAGTAGGTAACCCTTCTTGGGTCTATTTATTGATAGTGAAATCACCCACCCTTTGATAAATCCTTTGATTCTTTCAAGGGTGTAATGAGTATGCACGTACTGCTAGACCCATGAAGGCTCCTTGACTCACATGTGGTTAGGTATATCGCTGCTCTAGTATGACAAGTATCCAAACCAAACCACCTTTACCCTTACATGTAATGAACCTAGATGTTGACCTTAGGTTGTATGTACCATAATTAAAACCTTCCATCTTTGCATTCTCGTGAAATATTTTCCCCATGCATATCATGCATTCATATTGTATAACAAAACATATATTCATCTCAAATCTAGGTCGAACCTTAAACTGAAAAAGGGTCAAACATTCTTACCTCCATTCAAACACCTCCCTTGTAAACACTTTCACCTATATCCTAGTGCCCTATCAAATAACCCTTAAACCATCACCCTAACTTTTAATCCCAAACACCTCACCTTAGCCTTTATCCTAAATACCATCACTTTAACCACATACCTTAAACACCTCGCCCTAGCCTTACCCTAAACACCAAACATTTAAACCTCACACCACAAATGTAAACATAAACCACCTTCCATCTTTAGACCTTAAGCCATAAACCTGTAATCCTAAAACCTATATAAAACCCTAAAAACCTTACTACCCGACCATAAACCTGACCCACAGTCCCTATCGTTATCCTAAAAAAAAAAAATTGACACCTTAGGTTCTCCATACCAAAACCATTATCTTGATTTTACCCCTTGATCAAAATTAAACTCACTATCCTTAAGCCCAATACCTATGGCCCATTACTTTCAAAATTAGCATGTTACCCTTAAGCTCAACAACTTTGGCCCAAAGCTCTTAAACCCAATACCTTTGATCCTATCCTAAACCCAAAACATTTGCCTCATTTTACCTTAAGCCCAAAAAATGGTTGGCCCATGACATAATAGGGGACTCTTTTCTCTTAGGAGCTATATGTCTATACCCTCATCACCTTTTCTATTTCATACCTGTCACTTTCCTTATTACTTTTATTTGAAGGTACCAATGGCTAACCCGCTTGATGTGGCTTCATTTACTACATTTCTAACAAGACTCCTTAAAAAGAAAAAAGAGCATTTCCAAGCTATCTAGTTACTTAACAAGCCTAATTTGAGGAACAAAGGCAACTCATCATTGAAGAAGTTTAGGCTATGATTAACCAAGCCATCCTTAACCAGACTAACCTAAACACAACCCTATACCAAACCAGCCCTAGCCCTAGTTTAAATTAAGTTAACTCATATCTAAATCAAGGTAGGGAAGTTTCTCTTATCTAGACATTAGAATGCTCATTGAGAAACTTGAAACTATGGAGAAAATTATCAAATCCCTAAAGCACCACAGTGATCTAATTGATGTGGTTAGTTTAACCTTATTCCAAAATGCCAAGCTTCCTCTTAAAGCACCACAGTGATCTAATTGATGGAACCACATGCCCCAAGAACCATTTGAAGATATATGTAAGGGCAATAAAACTTTTGGGAGTTAGTGATGAGCTTCTTGCCCAATTGTTCCAATAATCACTAATGGGTGCTACCAAAAGATGGTTCCTTTCACTAAACAAGAGCCAGAAAAGGATGTGGGATGAAATCTGTTGTGCCTTTGTGAAGCAGTATAGTTACAATGGTGAAATAGATGTCACTAGGCGTGACTTGGAAACTACCAAACAACTTCTAAAGGAGTCCTTCTCTATGTTCCTTATAAGGTGGAGGGCTAAAGCTACTCAAATGATAAATAGACCAACAGAGTAAGAGTAAGTGGGAATCCTTGTCAAAAACCTACTTCCAACCTAACGAGTCCACTTGTTAACCTAATACCTACCTACTTTCAAAGCTTTAGTTACAACTACATCAAAGACTGAACATTCCATCCAAAGTGTATCATTTCAACCTAAATACTATCAACCTAAATGGTGATGAAGAACCTGAGCCCAATTCAACCCCACCTTACCTTAGCCTCAAGTGGCATGACATTGAAGAGTTTAAGTTTAGCTAATTTGACCTGTCTGAGATTGAATTCTAAGTCCGAGTTTGAATCTGAGTCCAAATCTCAAAGTTTAAGTCTATATTTGAGTCTAAATCTATCATTTTATTTTCCTTTTTGCGTGTTTTTCATTGATCATATCAGTCCCTTTTTGTTGTCTTGTAATACAAGTTTCCATTATAATAAAACATCCATATTTTTTTAATTATTTATGCACTTGTCTTTCTCATTTTAAACATGGATGAGCTTTGAAAAAGAGAGAGAAAAATAAAGAAGGAAAAAAAAGAGAAAAAGAAAGAAAGGAAAAAAGAAAAAAGAAACAGGAAAAGAGAAATGAATAGTCAATTAAGTCCACCACAGCTAGCACATGAAGTGCCATTAACAATCGCTTTAAGAAGGTTAGGAAATAGACCTCTCATCACACAGTTGAAGCATAAAAAATAGTTCAATGTAATTGCCCATTGCATGTTGGGTAATCAAATGTTGCACCTTAACAAGGAGCAACAAGTTTGTTAAATCTAAAATTCAAAAGGCAGAAGCCTTCAAAGTGAAGAAAAGCAGCAAATCATGGTGGAATGTTTTATCCCAAATTTCATTAATCCAGGCTCGCTAAGTTGAAGATCTAAAAGGGCGGCTTAGGCAAAAGTTAGAGCAAAGAAAAAGGAAAAAGAGAGAGAGAGAGAGAGAGAGAGAGAGAAAGCTCATCCTAATCATCTTCCTTCGTGATTAAAGTTACCTTTAATCAATCTGTCTCATCTTATGTGTTCTAAAATTATCCTTCCTCATTAGATGTTCATTCTCTAAAGTGATATTGTCTTCTATGCCCTTATCTGACAGTGGGTTATATCCTTCTAGGTCATTACCATCACTTGTCAATTTATTTGTCATTTAGTTTAAAGAGCTAAGGCATAAGCTCTCACATAGCTTGCTTGTCTATCATGTCCCTATCTCTTATTAAGATATGATTCTAAATTGTCTTTTCTCATTAGTTCTTCAGCCACTCCTTAGGGTACTTCCCTTTCAGCCAGTATGTCATCTATGTTCAAGCCAATAGAGTGTCACCCCAAACGTCTCTTCAAACTCAAAATGACAAGATTAGCTTGGCCTATTCATATCCATGAATCATGTTACAAATAACAAAGTCATATAACCTCCTTAATTATTTTTAAAATTTCTAACCCACATTTGAACCATTCCTAAACTTCAAAATGTACCATCCATCCTATGCCTCTGTGGGAGACATCTCATTATCTTTGAGAAAAGTTTCCTTGTCAAATTACATCATCTATAAAGTCCAACTGAGTCAAAGTTTGCCAACCATCTGATGGGTATTGAAAATCTGATAACAAAGGGCAAGCCCCTATCTATGAGCCTGCAGAATCTTTATGACCAAAACCTTTACCACCTTACCTAAACTAAAGCTAACCATCCAAAGCACCCTTATGGAAAAACCCAAGCTAACAAACTATCCTCAATGTCTAAAAGCCTAAACCAAAAAGCCTTCACCATGAAGCCCACTCCTAAAAGCCTTCATCATTAAGCCTAAACTAAGAAGCCATCACCATGAAGCCCAAACCAAGAAGTCTTCACCATGAAGCCCAAACCAAGAAGCCTTTACCATAAAAGCCAAACCCAAAATCCTTCACCATGAAGCCAAGCCTAAAAGCTTTCACCATGAACTCACTATCCAAATGCCTTCATTTATGAAGCCCATGATCTCCCCAAAGGCCAAAACTTGATGAAGCCTTCTAAACCTGACAAGGCCTCTAAATTTGACCTAATCTTAAGGTAGAACTTGACCGAGCCTTCTAATGAACTCTCCGAAGGCCATAACCTAACCGAGCCTTCTAAACTTGATCGTGCCTAAGGCAAAACTTGATCGAGCCTTCTAAATGAACTCCCCAAAGGTCATAAATTGATCCAGCTGAAGTGCCAAACCTGGCTAAGCCTTCCATACAAACTTCTCCAAGGACAAGCCCCACAAACTGACCTTCCCCAAACCTACCAACCTAATCATCTTTAAAGACTTGACCCTCTTGATCATGCTCTCTAATCCAGCTTTAAACCAAATCTTCTTTAAAGTCAGACCTATCTAAGTCCGTTAAACTGAATAGCTTGATCCTTTCCATGACCACACCTTCCTTGACCTCTCAAAATGACTTCTTCCTAGGTTGAACTAGTAGCCATAAACCAACCTGCCTCCTACATGATATGCCCATTTCACCTCTAAGCTAGCCAATCAATCAAAAGCCAAATGATCAAACAATTGTCCTTTATTAGGGGCACCTCTCTTCCAAATATTCACCTCTCTAAAATGAGAGCATTTCTCTCCCAAAGATTAAGACTTTTATATCATGCTGGCCCCTCATAAGTTTAACGTATTGGATCATTGCATAATTATCCAACATTTTTGCATTAAATAGTCTTATGAATTAAGATGGATCATCAATATCTCAAAGTAAGATAAATCATCAACCTGATCAATCTTAATCAATCTCTTTTCAAAAATCAATCTCAATCTCAGGATCACTACTTTTACTGTCCCTACTAGACAGGACAATTATCTTTACCATTCCTACCATATAGAATGGTAATCCTTTTTATCCTACCAGAAAGGACTATTGCTTTTACTATTCCTACTAGATAGGATAGTTATCTTTACCATTCCTACCAAACAGGATGATCATCTTTTTTATCCTATCATATAGGATTATCAATTTTCATTCCTACCATAAAAGACCACTACTTTTACTGTTCCTACCAGATAAGATAGTTCTCTTTACCATTTCTACAGGATAAGATGGTCATATTTTTTATCCTACCAAACAAGATCATCACTTTTCATTCCTACCAGAAAGGACCTTTACTATTACTGTTCCTACCAAACAGGATAGTTATCTTTATCATCCCTACTAGATAGGATGGCCATCACTTTTCATTCATATTAGAAAACACTATTACTTTTATTGTTCATACCAGACAAGATAGTTATCTTTACCATTCTTGCCAGACAGGATGGTCATCTTTTTTATCCTACCATATAGGATCATCACTTTTCATTTCTACCATAAAGGACAATTACTTTTATTGCTCTTGTCAGACATAATAGTTATCTTTACCATTCCTATTGGACAGGATGATCATCTTTTTCATCTTATAAGATAAGATCATCACTTTTCAATTCTACCAGAAAGAACCATTATTTTTACTATTCCTATCAGAGAAAGCAATTATCTTCACCATTCTACCAGATAGGATGGTCATCTTTTTGATCCTACCAGACAGGATCATCACTTTTCATTCCTACTGTCACAACCTTTTTTGGATGCTGCGATGCGAATGGCAAAAGAAAATATCAATTTTATTAATAAAAAATGGAGTCGCCACTGACCAAATTATTTGAAAAGGTTTGGTTGGAAACCTTTAAAAATTGGTCTATTAAACCAAATTTTGGGTTTAGGAGTCGCAGATACATAACTAAGGTGTTAGGCACACTACGCATTAATTTTCAAAATATTAAATTGGCCTTGAGATATTTATCTTTTATTATTTATTTAGTGCATAACATTATTACTTAATGAAAAATGATAATTATTAACTTATTTATTTATTTTGAGAAATCGAATCATAAATGAGTTTAATTTAAGAAAATGAAATTTTAATTTTAATTTGGGCTCAAAGTGATTATTAATTTATTATATTAATATATTAAAATAAATGCAAGCTGATTGGAAAAATAATATATATATATTAAAATAATGGGCTCAGATTATTAAAATTTCAAAAAAAATTTCTTAAGAAGCGACTTAAATCTTGGCACATTGATATTAGAATCTAAATAGGTCGATTCGAAATCTAAAATTAGCTATCACAATTATTTTAGACTTGAAAATAAAATTTTTTATCAAGATGATATATATATATATATATATATATATATATATATATATATATATATATATATATATATATATATATATATATATATATATATATATATATATATATATATTAAAATAATGGGCTCAGATTATTAAAATTTCAAAAAAAATTTCTTAAGAAGCGACTTAAATCTTGGCACATTGATATTAGAATCTAGATAGGTCGATCCGAAATCTAAAATTAGCTATCACAATTATTTTAGACTTGAAAATAAAATTTTTTATCAACATGATTTTAGATCAAAAATTGATTTTCAAAAATAATATTTTATAGTGATTTTAGAAAAACAATAATAATCTAAAATCGAATCAGATCAAGCTATTCATTTTAACATTGGCATCCTAAAATTATGTCACTTCCACTTAAGAATTTTTTTTTGTACGGATCTAGTTTTCATCATCACCTAAAACATAAGAAAGAAATTTTAAGAAAAATTCAATGAAAATAATCAATTGAAAATAAGAAAAACTATTATTATTATTATTTTTATAAAGAATGCTCAGGATATTATTTTCAGAAATCACTAAGGAGCAACTTTCATTGTGGCAATATGATCATTAAATTAAAATTTCAAAATTATAATTACCAATTAGCTACAACTTATCAAATTTACTTTGTAAAAAATCAAATAAAATAAAATAGCTAAATTGCTCTCTTTTTTAGAGAATATTTTTCATTTTCATTCATTACTTGATTAAAAGCCAAATTAATTCATTAAGCTTATTTTATTATTTTGAAAAATTGCCACAATTCAGATCGCTTCGACTTAGAAAAATTTGGTATTTAATATATCTATCATCATGGCCTTTTATTTAAAACATCATTTTTATTTTAATATACTTTATTTTGTATTTATTTATTATTATTTAAAAAAATGAAATATGGTGATTTAATTTTAAGCCCAAATCAAAAAGAAATTTTCAATTTACTAAATTAAACATCAAATTGAGTTCAATTTCATTTTAGAAAAATAATTTTAATGTGTTATTCCCCTTTTTGCATGGCACTCAATTCCAAAAAGAAGAAATTTGTTCTGTTGAGAGGAATCCACGATAGGACACGGCACTTCATTCCCCTACCATTTAACGGACTCTACTCGACAGAACAAACACCCAAAATTTATATATACTAATAAAAAATCATTTAATTTTTATTTCTTTTCACAACCTTTAATCCATCATGAAATTGCACAGTTGAAGGAAGCAAAGGAAATAAACTAAAATTATTCCCGCACAAATCATATATAAAAAAATGTTCAACATTAAATTAAGAATAAAAAAACTAAACAGATTTAAAATTATCAAAATTGAATAACACTAACTAAAATTATCAAAATGCTATAAAATAAATAAAAGTGATATCAAGCCATTCATCTTCAAGATTTTTCAAGATTTTAAAGGAAACAAAATCACCCAAATACATGCATGTCAGTAACCAAAGCTAGCAATATTAACAATTTTAGAAAAACATCAAGAAAACTCTATACCCAATTAAATCATATCGAAATTGTAAACTTAGTCAAACCATTTCATAAACTTGAACTACAAACCTAAAAAATCAGCAAATATAACTATTTTGCAAATCCAAGTTGCATGAACATATGAATATCAAGATCATAAACAAACAATATAAGCTTCAAAAAATTTCCAGAAAATATCAATAATAATCCCATACCCGATTAAGAACATAGGGAACAAACGAAACCATGAGAAAGCCATATGCAAGGCCAACAAATTGAGAATACCAAACTGTATCTCAAGCCAAAATCAATAAACACTAGCGCAAATCAAAACCCAGACCCAAACACAAATCAAGATTGCCATGAATCCTTGAAGAGTAAATGTATATTACATAACTAGACCTATGAAAATTAAAACCATTCCCATATCTATACAGACCTAAAAGAGGAGCAACACATCAAAATATTCAATCAAAATCATCGAAATCTCACGACCAGATTCATTAATCAGATTTAAACAATAATTGCTTCAAAGTGAGGCATAATTTTTCAAACAAAATGAATTCAAAATAGATAACTAAACTCAATAATCATCATCAATATGCACAAACAAGAGTACCAAAACATGCATTGAAGCAAAACTTACCCAAGCCTTATGCAAAGCCAAAATCAAGCATCAAAAGATAGAAATCTTCTTAACTCGTTAAAGACCCAAAAATGTACCAGGCCCTTTTATATCAAATAAACCAAAAGAGAACCATATCCACTTCAATTTATCAAACCCCAAAAGAAACCATAGAATCAATCAACTTAAATGGTAATAAGAAGAGAATCAATGGGAAAATTATGTGTTAGGTGGTCAAGGTGAGGGGTCAGGCATGAGTCCTTAAGAGGTGAGAGGCATCTGTGATCTGCGTTCTTATGAGTGAGATAGAATTTGGATTGAGAGAAGAGAGGCGAGAGGATGATAGAGAGGAAGAGAGCTATGAGGGAATCTAAAGGACCTAAGGTCTGTGTTCTTGTCTGTTTATATGCAAAGAATGAGAGGGGAGAAAGGTAGTGTGCATGGATAGAGAGCAGAGGATTGAGGAGATCTATTAATGGAGAGAGCAGAGAGAGTAATCTGTTGAGAGTTTAGGTGAGGGCAGAGGTGTGCTCAGCTTTGCGTGAGGGGGAGGGAGTCTGTTGGTTATGCTGAGCTGGGTTTTGGTTGTTTCTCTTCTTTTATATATATATATATATATATATATATATATATATATATATATATATATATATATATATATATATATATATATATATTTTGTTTAGTAAATTTTCATATCTATACATGTTAAGAAAATAAAATAAATAAAATAAGGACTTCTTAATATATGAACAATGCACTTATAAACTATATATATATATATTTTTTTAAAAAATTAAATTTTAACCTTTTTGATTTATAAAAATATAATTTCACTTCTAAAATTGAAAAATATGGGAATTTTATATTTTAAGATAAAAATTAAAGAAAAATTAAAAAAAAAACATATAAATTTGCCAAAATTAAGATAATCGCTTAATTTACAAAATTTTAAAATTTTAAAAATTTACTAGTCAAAATATAGTGTCTACACCTACCTAAAAGGACCACTACTTTTACTAGTCCTACAAGATAGGGCAGTCATCTTTACCATTCCTACAAGAAAGGACCATTGCTTTTACTATTTCTACCAGATAGGACAATTATCTTTACCATTCCTACCAGATAGGATGATTATCTTTTTGATCGTACCAGATAGGATCATCAATTCTTAGTCCTACCAAAAAGGACCACTACTTTTACTATTCTTACCAAATAGGACAGTTATCTTTATCATTTCTACCAGACAGGATGGTCATCTTTTTTATCCTACCAGACAGGATCATCACTTTCATTCTTACTAGAAATGACCATTACTTTTACTATTCCTACCAGACAAGATAGTTATCTTTACCATCCCTATCAGACATGATGGTCATCTTTTTTATCCTACCAGATGGGATCATCACTTTTCATTTCTACCAAAAAGGACCATTACTTTTACTGCTCATACCAGACATGACAGTTATCTTTACCATTCCTACTAGATAGGATGGTCATTTTTTTGATCCTATAAGATAAGATCATCACTTTTCATTCCTACCAAAAAGAACCATTATTTTTACTATTCCTATCAGATAAGACAATTATCTTTACCATTCTACTAGACAAAATGGTCATCTTTTGTATCCTACTAAATAGGATCATCACTTTTCATTCCTACCTGAAAGGACTACTACTTTTACTATTCTTACCATATAAGGCAGTCATCTTTACCATTCCTACCAAACATGATGGTCATCTTTTTAATCCTACCATACAAGATCATCACTTTTTTTTATTCCTACTAGACAGGATGGTCATTTTTTTAATCCTACCAAACAATATCATCACTTTTCATTCCTACCTAAAAGGACTACTACTTTTACTATTCCTACCGAATAGGGCAATCATCTTTACCATTGCTACTAAATAGGATAATCATCTTTTTGATACTATCATATAGGATCTCAACTTTTTCTATTCCTACCAGATAGGATGGTCATCTTTTTATCCAACTAGATAGGATCACCACTTTTTTTCTTCCTACTAGATAGGATCACCACTTTGTCGATTCCTATCAGACAAGGTTGCTTTCTTTCTTACCAAACAGAATCATCATTCCCATCATATAGGAACATCACTTTTGTGCCTTCCAAAAAGGACAACTACCAAATGTTACTAGCTGCTAGATCTCCCAAATATACTAAGGATTTTGCACCCTTTGGTATGTGTTTGAACCTTAGAAGTACTTAGGCTTGCTAAATAAATCTCCAAAAGCCAACAAATCACAAAATGGGAAAATTGGCAAAATTAAAACATGTCTTTTTGACATTTGAACCCCTTCACAGCATTTGAGAATGAGTAATGAATATAAAGCAACTGGAATCATGAAAAATGGATGAGAAACGAGCGAAAATGGGAGACAGGCCAAAATGGACTCATTGCTATAGATCTATGTGGCACTACTATAAAGCCCTATGCAGTTCAATAGAGAGCTATACAACACTGCTGCAGAGCCCTGAGCAGTAGCTCCTGTGAATTTTAGCGTTTTGTGCAATCCTATATTGAAACTTCTATGTTTTCCTCCTCCAATCTTCTCTTTATATATAAAGGACCTCTCCACATTTTAAAGGATCAACTTTGGGAGCTTGAAAGCCTTTGCATCAAGCAAACCACTCTAGTTCTAAAGTTTTTCTTTTCTTTTTCTTTCACTTTGCATTTGCTCCTTGCTTCACAAAGCGAGTTAGAGGGTTTCTCCTTGATTCCTACTTGGTAAGTCAAAGGCTTTCCGCTGCCTATTCGAGGCAAGTCTACTACCTAAGGCTTGTGTCAGCCATTTGAGGTTAAGATATGAATCTCAAATGACCTTCTTTGAGACCCAATACTGTTATGCTTAAAAGCGACTCCCTTGGAAAGCTAAATCAAGTTTGCAAGGAAAAACATCAATTCAATGACGAAACTATGTTAGGGAACCTTGGTATATTGTGAACAAGCAAAGTAATTAGCTTTGAAAGTTCGAGTTGATTCTAAATCCTAGAACTAGATTTGAGAAAACTCTCACAAGCTTAAAGCTTAAATTTGTGGAAAATCAACTTCACCTTTATTGAATGAATAGCTAAGTATTTATAGTATTGTAAAAACCCTAAATTAGATTTAGCTAAGGACTAGCAAATCTACCTATATAAGGATTGAAGATTCCTAATTAGAAATAACTCCTAAACTACTTGTTATACAAGAAAACTGATTCATAAATAAGAAAACAAGTTAATCCTATTTTTGGGGTTAAACCTAATATAAACAGGCTCAAAACTCACTAATTACATATCCAAACTTATTTAATTGAACATGGGCTTATTTCATATTGATAGAGGCCTAAAAACAACAAAAATTAAGTTAAAATAATGAACTTTGAAAAAAATAAAAAGTATAAAATTTTGGATAGATTACATAGCTGTGTAACTCATTCTCAATTTGCCCCTCTTCCTTCACAGTGCCATGATTGATGCTTTAAGTCTCTTTTCCATTCAAATACCTCTCTAAAGAATTATATATTATTTTAAAACTTCCTTGAATACAATGCTTTCAAAAAGTGATGCTCTTTATGCAAATCTTATTGATAATATTGTAGAAAGCTTTGTATTTCTTTGGATTTCTCTTGAAAGTGTCATTAAACATGAATTCAAGCGCCATTGATTCCTTTAAACTAATACGAACCCCAAATGACTTGCTTTGAGATCCAATACTTTTACACTCGAAAGTGACTCGCTTGGAAAGGCAAATCAAGTTTGCAAGAAAAACCTCAACTCAATGACGAACCTATGTCAATAAACCTTGGTATGTTGTGGATAGGCAAAGTAACTAGATTTGAAAGTTTGGGTTGATTCTAAATGCTAGAACCATATTTGAGAAAACTCTCATAAGCTTAAAGCTTAAATTTGTGGAAAATCAACTTAACCTTTATTGAATGAATAGCTAAGTATTTACAGTGTTACAAAAATCCTAAATTAGAATTAGCTAAGGACTAGGAAATCTTCCTATACAAGGATTGAAGATTCATAATTAGAAATAACTCCTAAACTACTTGTATACAAGAAAACTGATTCCTAAACAAGAAAACAAGCTAATTATGTTTTTTAGCTTAAACTTAATATAAATAGGCCCAAAACTCACTAATTACATATCCAAACTTAATTTAATTAAACATAGGCTTATATCATTTTATAGGGGCCAAAAAAATAGAAATTAAGTTAAAATAATGAAAATTTAAAAAATAAAAAGTATAAAATTTTGGACAAGTTACACGGCTGTGTAACTCATTCTCAATCTAGCTCTCTTCCCTCACACGGCCATGATTGATGCTTTGAGTCTCCATTCCATTCAAATACCTCTCTAAAGAATTATATATTATCTTAAAACTTCTTTGAATTCAATGCTTTCCAAAAGTGATGGTCTTTATGCAAATCTTTTTAATAATATTGTAGAAAGCATTGTATTTCTTTGGATTTCTCTTGAAAGAGTCATTAAACATGAATTCAAGCTCCATTGATTCACTTTCCATGCTAGCTTGATGAAAAGGACAGCATTGAAGAACCTTTTTGAAATCTTTATCATGCATATATTGGAGATCTTCTAGGAAGGTGTCTTAACTCTCACGATTCCCTTCCTCCTCAAAAGGATTCGTACTTGAATCTTGACTTGAACAATTGGAACTAGGGAATGCTTTGCTCATACCATCTTTTTGTTCTTATTCTTCTTCTGGTACATCTAACTCAATCACATCTTATGCTTCCTTTAAGATTTCTAGATGAGTATCAGTCATTGAAACCTTTTCATGAAAAACAATAATGTCTTTTTCTTCATCACTAATTGAAGAATCATGCTTTGTAGTTCACAAGTCACTAGCATAAATCCAATCAGCTTCACATATAGCTTGAATGGGTCTGGCTATAATGACTTTAACCTCTTCATCTTTATTCTTCATAGTCTCAAAAATTTTGGACAGGTTACATGGTTTTGTAACTCATTCTCAATCTGCCTCTCTTCCCTCACACAACCATGATTGATGCTTTAAGTCTCCATTCCATTCAAATACATCTCTAAAGAATTATATATTTTGAATTCAATGCTTTCCAAAAGTGATGCTCTTTATGCAAATCTTTTTGATAATATTGTAGAAAGCTTTGTATTTCTTTGGATTTCTCTTAAAAGAGTCATTAAACATGAATTCAAGCTCCATTGATTCACTTTCCATGCTAGCTTGATGAAAAGGACAGTCTTGAAGAACCTTTTTGAAATCTTTATCATGCATATATTAGAGATATTCTTGCAAGACATCTTGACTCTCATCATTCCCTCCCTCCTCAAAAGGATTTGTACTTGAATCTTGACTTGAACAACTTGAACTAAGGAATGCTTTGCTCATACCATCTTTTTGTTCTTATTCCTGTTCTTGTACATCTAACTCAACCACATCTTGTGGTTTCTTTAAGATTTCTAGATGAGTATCAGTCATTGAAACCTCTTCATGAATAACAACAATGTCTTTTTCTTCATCACCAATTGAAGAATCATGATTTTTAGTTGACAAGTCACTAGCATAAATCTAATCAGCTTAACTTGTAGCTTGAATAGGTTTGGCTATGATGACTTTAACCTCTTCATCTTTATTCTTCATAGTCTCTAAAATTTTGGACAGGTTACATGGTTGTGTAACTCATTCTAAATCTGCCTCTCTTCCCTCACACAGCCATGATTGATGCTTTTAGTCTCCATTCCATTCAAATACCTCTCTAAAGAATTATATATTATCTTAAAACTTCTTTGAACTCAATGCTTTCCAAAAGTGATGCTCTTTATATGAATCTGTCACATCCCAACCTTAGAGATATGACGGTTCTAGAACATGGGGAGACATAAGGTCACCCACGCCTATAGAACCCACTTACTCATAAACAATTCATGCCTAAGATCTTACCAAACCTCTTACAATAACATGTTTAAAACATTTAGATGAATACCTTAAATTGCGAAAGTCTAAAATAAATCATTACATATAAAATCCATAAGGAAAATAATATATATCAATAAGTATCAATCAACATTCCCAGAGCATCTAATGACAAGACTTCATAAAAATAGTATTATTGATAACTTGGACAAGGAATTCCCCAAGCAAAGTAGAATGCTTGAGCCATCACCTTGCCTCCTCAAATTTGCTCACCTGGAACCACACAAGGAAAAAGGGGTGAGATAGATCATCTTAATGAGTAAACGAAAAGGCACATACATTATCACATATTCCTTTGAAAAGGAAACAGATAGCTTATACACTTAGTTCATGACTTATAATTCATGAATCAGGTTGCAATTTAGCAAGGGTTCAATTTGGCAAGTTTGCAAAAATCACACTTATCACTTATGATGAGTGAAGGCTATTGCTCTATCACTCGAACACTTAAGGAGAGGTGGCCTTATACTAAATTCCAACTCCTATCACTTATAAGGCATGAAGCCTTATAACAACGCCTGTAGAACCCACTTACTCATAAACAATTCATGCCTAGGATCTTACCAAACCTCTTACAATAACTTGTTTAAAACATTTAGATGAATACCTTAAATTGCGGAAGTCTAAAATAAATCATTACATATAAAATCCATAAGGAAAATAATATATATCAATAAGTATCAATCAACATTCCTAGAGCATCTAATGATAAGACTTCATAAAAATAGTATTATTGATAACTTGGATAAGGAATTCCCCAAGCAAAGTAGAATGCTTGAGCCATCACGTTGCCTCCTCACATTTGCTCACCTGGAACCACACAAGGAAAAAGGGGTGAGATAGATGATCTTAATGAGTAAATGAAAAGGCACATACATTATCACATATTCCTTTGAAAAGGAAACAGATAGCTTATACACTTAGTTCATGACTTATAATTCATGAATCAGGTTGCAATTTAGCAAGGGTTCAATTTGGCAAGTTTGCAGAAATCACACTTATCACTTATGATGAGTGAAGGCTATTGCTCTATCACTCGAACACTTAAGGAGAGGTGGCCTTATACTAAATTCCAACTCCTATCACTTATAAGGCATGAAGCCTTATAACAATGCCTGTAGAACCCACTTACTCATAAACAATTCATGCCTAGGATCTTACCAAACCTCTTACAATAACTTGTTTAAAACATTTAGATGAATACCTTAAATTGCGGAAGTCTAAAATAAATCATTACATGTAAAATCCATAAGGAAAATAATATATTTCAATAAGTATCAATCAACATTCCTAGAGCATCTAATGATAAGACTTCATAAAAATAGTATTATTGATAACTTGGACAAGGAATTCCCCAAGCAAAGTAGAATGCTTAAGCCATCACCTTGCCTCCTCACATTTGCTCACCTGGAACCACACAAGGAAAAAGGGGTGAGATAGATGATCTTAATGAGTAAACGAAAAGGCACATACATTATCACATATTCCTTTGAAAAGGAAACAGATAGCTTATACACTTAGTTCATGACTTATAATTCATGAATCAGGTTGCAATTTAGCAAGGGTTCAATTTGGCAAGTTTGCAGAAATCACACTTATCACTTATGATGAGTGAAGGCTATTGCTCTATCACTCGAACACTTAAGGAGAGGTGGCCTTATACTAAATTCCAACTCCTATCACTTATAAGGCATGAAGCTGATCAGGCTCCACAGTTAGAACTGCCCCTTCTAGCTGAGGTAGATACACTACCCTTATCCATTGGGTTAAAACCATGTGCACAGGTTCCGATGATTACCCGTATTGGCACGAGGATTCTGCATAAAGGGTAAAAGGTACCATAGGTAGAGCTAATGCTAATCACAATTAACAATATCACATAAGGCAATAATAACATGTATTCCAATAACAATAGTGGTTTAGCTTTCAAGCAAAAGATACAATGATAGTGTAGTTCCAAAAAGAATATAAGTTAGGGTGTTAATCACAAGAAATTCTCATTGGATAAACAAAATAGTTTTGGACCAAATGTCCCTTGGCAACCAAAGCTTGTTACAGAAATCATATAATAATATTTAGAATAGAAAGAACTTGGGTTTCAAAGATCACAAAGGCTCACATAACAATATATCACATTCTTATAACACAACATGATGATGTTCACACTTATAACATGAATATGGCGTTTACTCACCTTGGGGTTCCTTTGCTCCTAGCATATGTAGCCTCTTTGCACTTCTAAAGGTCTTCAAACTCTAACATAATATTTGATTTAATACTTAGTATTTATTTACTCATGATGCTCCTATCCCATAACTACCCCATGTACATATAGCATACACATACACTTAGAGTCCATACATAGGTGTACTCGTCACTTGCACATAACACGTTGACTTTGAAAGTATTGCATACTTAGGCCTTATAGGCTCTCTTGATATCATATTACAATCACATTATTACCTTTTTAAGGTCATTACAATAATATTACCTCAATATCGATTCACTTTAACGATTATCTTAATTCACTTTACACTTCCATACATGTCATCTTAACAATTTACCTTTCAAGCGTCATGCTTAACTCTTATGATCCCTTTCACTTCATCAACTCATAACCATATGTTCATCATCAAGTCAATATAACATCTAGTTCCATATTTCTCAACCACATTTGCATTCTAAACACAATATAATGTTAAGATACCTTAAGTATACCATAATGCATTTAAGCTTATCTAGGATCATACCTTCAACTAACATGCAATTTTATCATTTATTATACATACATACATGTCAACAATCATCAAAACACATCACATAAAATTTATAAACATTGGGACAAAAATGTTTATATAGGCCGAATGCATTACCAAGGTAGAGACTAATTTCTTCTTCTTTTCGCACTTTCCGTCTATTTTAGATATATGTAAAAATATGGTTTGAATCAAGATTTTTCATGTAAGTGCAACAAAAATCATTTTAGAATTTAAATCCATAAGAATTGGCCACTCATAGTTTTGTTTATACATAAAAATTTAACCTTTTGAATTATAGACCACAAAACCATGAGTTTTCTTATTTTCAGTATTTTTCGGTCATTTCAGAAATATGCAAACAAGTTGTTTAAACCATTATTTTTCATTCAATCATAGAAAATATCAGTTTAGAACACATCCATACATGATTTGGCCACCATAGATAGGATTTATATAAAAAAATTCCAAGTTTAAAGGCTTAGGTGAAAAATCATGAGTTTTTGCACTTTCCGCGCATTTTGTTCATTTCAGCGATAAACAGACACATGATTCAAATCATTATTTTTCATCTAAACAAAACAAACATCATACTAGAACACTTCCTCATACAAATTAGCAGCCTTATGTCCATTCAAGAATTAAATTTTCCAACTTCCAAGTTCTAACACGAAAACCTTGAATTCTTTTATTTTTCGAAACTTTCCGGTCATCATAGAAATACGCAGAAATATTATTTAATCCAATATTTTCCATCAAAACAAATCAAAAATTAGTTTAGAACATAAAAACACATAAATTTCCCACCCCCCCCCCCCCTTTATGATGTTTACGCATAAAAATTGTGATTTTAAGTTATAGAATTCACCTTTAGAGAAATCTCGCGGAAAGAATTGTGTTTTCGGTAGAAAATAGATTTTCTCTCCCAAAAACTCACCCAAATAGAATTAAATCTATAAAAATCAGTAATCAACCAGTTCAAAATAATTTTCCCATAATTTATTTCATAGAAATCAGTTTAGAAATCGAAAGAGAAGAAAAACTTATGATTACGGTCAAGAATCGCGAAACGGAAAGGTGTTTTCTTAATTTTGGTAGAGAGAAATATTTTGAGAGGATTTTTCTGCCAAGATACAGAAAGAATAAGAAAATGGCTGTTGGAACCTTGGTTTGGCCGAAATTTAGATTATATATTAGGGTTTGGGTGAAATTTCCACTAATACCCTTAATGAACTAGGTTAGGAGGATTTTGGTGTAGTGGGCTTTTGGGTATTTGGGCTTTTATTTAAATTTTTGGGCTGAATAAAAATTAAAATAAAAAGAATATTTTTCTTATTAATTTTGTAACATTTTCCCCAAAAATATTTATTTTAAAATATTTTAAAAATACTGATAAGATTATTTTGTGCTTAAAAATCGCCTTTTTACATGAAAAATCATTTTATGAAAAATAAATTATTTCATGCTTATGGATTTTATTCAAATCATTTATTTTACAATAATAATTCATATTAGACATATTAAAATTAATTTAACATACCCCAAACTCATAAATCACGTCACACATGAATTTTCATATAGTCACACAATTTGTCACAATAAACCTAAATTCAAATAATTTGTCACTAAGACTCCTAGGATAGATGTGGGTTGTTACACAATCTTTTTAATAATATTGTAGAAAGCTTTGTATTTCTTTGGATTTCTCTTAAAAGAGTCATTAAACATGAATTCAAGCTCCATTGATTCACTTTCCATGCTAGCTAGATGAAAAGGACAGCCTTGAAGAACTTTTTTGAAATCTTTATCATACATATATTGGAGATCTTCTTGCAAGGCATCTTGACTCTCATCATTCCCTCCCTCCTCAAAAGGATTCATACCCGAATCTTGACTTGAACAATTGGAACTAGGGAATGCTTTGCTCATACCATCTTTTTGTTCTTATTCCTCTTCTTGTACGTCTAACTCAACCACATCTTGTGCTTCCTTTAAGATTTCTAGATGAGTATCAGTCATTAAAACCTCTTCATGAACAACAATAATGCCTTTTTCTTCGTCACCAATTGAAGAATCATGCTTTGTAGTTGACAAGTCACTAACATAAATCCAATCAGCTTCACATGTAGCTAGAATGGGTCTAGCTATGATGACTTTAACCTCTTCATCTTTATTCTTCATTGTCTCCAATGGTGGTTCGGGCACATCATCTTCATCAATTACTTGATTTCTTCTTGGAAGTTGACTAGATGAATTTTGAGCTTTTGGTTGTTGCCTCCTTAGGATTGTACTTTCAAGCCTCTCAAATTGATCATGAATTCTATTAAATTTTCTTTCCATGGCTTAACATTGTTGGAGGAGCACATCCATATCTCTAAGGTGACACCTTCTTTCAAATTCATTCCACTTTTTGTCCATCTTTTTGTTAAGTTTTTCTAGGTACTTAAAGAAATTTTGCTCATCATCTTTATCTTTAGTATTCATTGTGAAAACCTAAAAAGAATGTTAGTAAAGCAAAACCTCACTTCACTCCCTCACATGTTTCACTCAAAAGTAGATGACACTTATGTTCACTTGTGTTATCACTCTTGCCTTTTACCACTTAACTCTTAATTCCAACCCAAACAAAAATTAATACTTGAATGACTCACAATAACCAAGAGTAAGGAAGAATTTAACACAAATTTGAAAGAAAACAAGAAAAAAAATTGATAATTAAAATGAATTGAAGATACAAAATAAAGAAAAACAAGAAATGAAAAAAGAAATTTAGGAATCCTAATCCTAGTTGGATTGGGAATAGAAGACCTAGATGGACTCAAATACACAAAATTGAAAATTGAAATAAAATAGGAATCTAAACCAAGTAGGATTATGGAGGTAGGAATTCTTATCCTTGTACAATTATGATTTTTGAGTTGGAAAGTCAATTCCTACTTCAATCCTGATTTTAATTCAATTAAAACAACTCTTCCTAGTTCAATCTTGATAAGTAATTGAGTTTTACTTTTTTGCATTAGGAAAACAATTAATTAATTCTTTTCTTGTCTAACTCACACTAGGAAGTCAATTCAGCTTATAAAACTTATTTTTCTCTTCTTTATGGCTAATTCTTTTCTTTCTTTTATTTTGGGACAAATTTTTGCTTTATTTTTTCTTCTTTTTTTTTTTCAATTATAAATTTCTCTCTTCTTCTTCTTCTTCTTCTTTTTTTTTTTATATATATATATTTCACAACTAATCACTTAAGAATTAAAGGCAAAATCAACAAGACAAAGATAAACAAACAGATATAAATTTGAACACAAAACAATGAAAACAAGACTTTAAAAGCAACCGAATTGAAGACAAGACTCTATGAATTTTGTATTTAAATTATGCAATTTTTTTTAATGTTAAACAACTGATTTTTGACAAAACAAAAAGAAACAAAGATAATAGAATCAAATAGACATAAATGGAAGCAAGTTTTGAACAAGATGAACACAATAACCAAATTTGTGAAATTTTTTTAATTATTTTTTTAATTTCAAATATGATTTTATTTAAGTAAAAGTAACTTTGTGACTTGATTAGACAAAATAACTTGAAATGAAAAGGAACAAAAAGGAACAAATGTAAACGAAATGACACAAAAATAAGAAAAACAAAAAAAAACACTAAATGAAACAAATAAGGAATCAATAGAAAAATGAAACAGAAAAATGAAAAGGATATAACTTGATTTAGAACCCAAGCTCTGATACCAAACTGATATGAACCCTAAATAACTTGCTTTGAGACCCAATACCTTTACACTTAGAAGCGACTCCCTTGGAAAGCCAAATCAAGTTTGCAAGGAAAAATCTCAACTCAATGATGAACCTGTGTCAAGGAACATTGGTATGTTGTGAACAAGCAAAGTAATTAGTTTTGAAAGTTTAGGTTGATTCTAAATCCTAGAACTAGATTTGAGAAAACTCTCACAAGCTTAAAACTTAAATTTGTGGAAAATCAACTTAACTTTTATTGAATGAATAGCTAAGCATTTATAGTATTACAAAAATCCTAAATTAGAATTAGCTAAGGACTCAAAAATCTTCCTATATAAGGATTAAAGATTCCTAATTAGAAAAAACTCCTAAACTACTTATTACACAAGAAAACTAATTCCTAAACAAGAAAACAAGCTAATCCCGTTTTTGGGCTTAAACTTAATATAAATAGGCCCAAAACTCACTAATTACATATCTAAACTTAATTTAATTGAACATAGCCTTATATCATATTGATAGGGGCCTAAAAATAATAAAAATTAGTTAAAATAATGAAATTTGAAAAAAAAATAAAAAGTATAAAATTCTGGACAGGTTACACGGCTGTGTAACTCATTCTCATTCTACCTCTCTTTCTTCACAAGGCCATAATTGATGCCTTAAGTCTCCTTTCCATTCAAATACCTCTCTAAAGAAATATTTATTATCTTGAAACTTCCTTGAATACAATACTTTCCAAAAGTGATGCTCTTTATGCAAATCTTCTTGATAATATTATAGAAAGCTTTGTATTTCTTTGGATTTCTCTTGAAAGAGTCATTAAACATGAATTTAAGCTCTATTGATTCACTTTCCATGCTAGCTTGATAGCCTTGAAGAACCTTTTTGAAATCTTTATCATGCATATATTAGAGATCTTCTTGCAAGGCATCTTGACTCTCATCATTCCCTCCCTCCTCAAAAGGATTCATCCTCGAATCTTGACTTGAACAACTAGAACTAGGGAATGCTTTGCTCATACCATTTTCTTGAAACTTCCTTTACTACAATGCTTTCCAAAAGTGATGCTCTTTATGCAAATCTTCTTGATAATATCGTAGAAAGCTTTATATTTCTTTGGATTTCTCTTGAAAGGGTCATTAAACATGAATTCAAGCTCCATTGATTCACTTTAAATCGATACAAACCCCAAATGACCTACGTTGAGTTCCAATACCTTTATGCTTAGAAGCGACTCCCTTAGAAAGCCAAATCATGTTTGCAAGAAAAATCTCAACTTAATGACAAACCTGTGTCAAGAAACCTTGGTATGTTGTGAACAAGCAAAGTAATTAGCTTTGAAATTTTGGGTTGATTAAATCCAAGAACCAGATTTGAGAAAACTCTCACAAGCTTAAAGCTTAAATTTATGGAAAATCAACTTAACCTTTATTGAATGAATAGCTAAGTATTTATAGTGTTACAAAAATCAGGAAATCTTCCTATATAAAGGATTGAAGATTCTTAATTAGAAATAACTCCTAAACTACTTGTTATACAAGAAAACTGACTCCTAAATAAGAAAACAAGCTAATCTTGTTTTTAGGCTTAAACCTAATATAAACAGGCCCAAAACTCACTAATTACATATCCAAACTTAATTTAATTAAACATGGGCTTATATCATATGATGGGGGCCAAAAAATAATAGAAATTAAGTTAGAATAATGAAATTTGAAAAAAATAAAAAGTATAAAATTTTGGATAGGTTACACGGCTGTGTAACTTATTCTCAATCTGCCTCTCTTCCCTCACATGGCCATGATTGATGCTTTGAGTTCTATTCCATTCAAATACCTCTCTAAAGAATTATATATTATCTTGAAACTTCCTTGAATACAATGCTTTCCAAAAGTGATGCTCTTTATGCAAATCTTCTTGATAATATTATAGAAAGCTTTGTATTTTGTTGGATTTCTCTTGAAAGAGTCATTAAACATGAATTCAAGCTCCAGTGATTCACTTTCCATGCTAGCTTGATGAAAAGGATAGCCTTGAAGAATCTTTTTGAAATCTTTATCATGTATACATTAGAGATATTCTTGCAAGGCATCTTGACTCGCATCATTAGAACTAAGGTACGCTTTGCTCATGCCATTTTCTTGTTCTTGTTCCACTTCTTCTACATCTAACTCAACCACATCTTGTGCTTCCTTTAAGATTTCTACATGAGTATCGGTCATTGAAAGCTCTTCATGAACACTAACAATGTCTTCTTCATCATCACCAATTAAAGAATCATCCTTCGTAGGTAACAAGCCACTAGCACAAATCTAATTAGCTTCATATGTAGCTTGAACAGGTCTGGCTATGATGAATTTAACCTCTTAATCTTTATTCTTCATAGTCTCTAATGGTGGTTTTGGCATATCATCTTCATCAATTACTTGATTTCTTCTTAGAAGTCGACTAGATGATAAAATGGCTAAGCTAAACTAACCCCTTTGTAAGAAGGGAAGACTGTATGGGTTCTGATTCTCATTCAAAGGGATACGCACGCATGCTTGGTTCAAGCATTGAATCCAATTAAAACTAACCAACTTTCTCCCTTTATTACTTTCTTCACTTGCTTTTATTTTATTTTCTTTTACTTTCTTATTAGGCTTAGTATGGGGAATATATGACTTTCTTAGAACCCATAAGGGCTAGAGGAGGTATTCCCTAAGTTTGAAATTTTATTGTAATATTAAGTTTCTCTTATTTTGAACCTTAACTGTGTTTTTACTTTATTGTTGAAATAGATAAGTTGAATGATCATGCATATTATAACTTGTTCATGCATTTTAATTTATTCATGAAATATATTTTAAATCACTCTTATATTAATTGGCCAAACTTATTTTGTTAAAATAAACCAAAAACATAGTCCCTGGATCCTTTTTTGTTTCAAGGCTAGTATTTTTTTCCTGGGTAATAATTGGAGTCAAATAGGTTTTTTCCTTATATTTTCCTAAATAAAAATAAATTAAGGTGGTGACTTTAAGAAATAATTTTCAATTTTATCAAAGATAAGCCCAAGGGCATCCTTGTGAGTTCTTTCCTAAATAAGCATTTCGATTCCCTTTAGTGAATTGGACCGATGCTCGGGTGAGGCCTCATAACCGGCGACTCCCCTAAGGATTAAATTTTCTTTTAATAAAAGGAAAAATAAGTGGACTACTAATTGGTTTAAAAAGAGTTTGGCCTTTTAATATAATTGTAACTTCGTATGCATCACTTGCATAAGCATTTTGCTATTCAACCTAGTTTTAGGAAAACAATGGATAGTGAGTAGCATCGAGTGGGTAACCCTCCTTAGGTCTATTCATTGATAGTGAAATCATCCACCCCATGATGAATCCTTTGATCCTTTCAAAGGTGTAATAAGCATGCACGTACTGTTCGATCCACGCGAGGCTTTTGACTTACATGTGATTAGGTATATCACTGCTTTAGTGTAACGGGTAACCAGCTGAGCCACCTAACCCTTTCATGTAATGAATCTAGATCCTGACCTTAGCTAGTATGTACCATAATCAAAACCTATTCTCTCCATGCATGTCATGCATTCACATTGTATAACAAAACATGCATTCATCTTAAGTCTAGGTCAAACCTTGAATTGAAGAAGGGTCAAATATTCTTACCTCCATTCAAATACCTCTCCTATAAACACTTTCACCTATACCCCATCACTTATCTAATAACCCTTAGATCATCACCCTAAACCTTTGACCTAAACACTGTTATCCCTTTACTCTAGCCTTTAACCCAAAACCCTAGACACTCTTACCTCTATCCAAACACCTTCACTCCTTAACCTTAAACATACTCACTTTTACTCCAATTACCTTCACCCTCATAAACCTTAAAACCATCACCTTAACCCTTAACCTTAAGCAACTCACCCTAGCTTTTATCCTAAACACCATCACCTTAACCATATACCTTAAACACCTTGCCTTAGTCTTACCTTAAACATTAAACACTCAAAACCTCACACCTCAAATGTAAACCTAAACCACGTTCAACCTTTAGATATTAAGCCATAAACTCATAACCACAAAACTCATATCCAAGATTAAAAACCCTACTATCTAACCATAAGCCTAACCCCCAGCCCTTATCCTTATCCAAAAAAAAAAAAAAAAAAAAAAAACTAGACACCTTAGGTTCTCCATACCAAAACCATGATCTTGATCTTACCTTTAGTTCAAAATCAAACCCACTATCCTTAAGACCAACACCCTTAGCCCAATACCTTCAAAACCAGCATGTCCAATAACTTTGGCCTAACACGCTACCTTAAACCCAATGCCCTTAGTCCAGTCTACTACCCTAAGCCTAAAACATTTACCCCATCTCACCTTAAGCCTAAAAAATGGTTAGCCCATGACACAATAGGGGAGCATTTTCTCTTAGGATCAGCATGCCCATGCCTTCATCACCTCTTTTATTCCATACCTGTTACTTACCTTGATACTTTGATTTAAAGGTACTAATGGCCAACCAAGGATGTGGGATGATATTTGTCGTGCCATTGTGAAGCAGTATCATTACAATAATGAAATGGATGTCACTAGGCATGACTTGAAAACTATCAAGCAACTTCCAAAGGAGTCCTTCTCCATTTTCCTTATAAGATAGAGGGCTAAAGCTACTCAAATGGTAAATAGACCAACAGAGCAAGAACAAGTGGACATCCTTGTCAAGAACCTACTTTCAACCTACCGAGTCTACTTGTTAACCCAATACCTACCCACTTTCAAAGCTTTGGTTGTAACTACATTAAAGGTCAAAGATTGCATTCAAAGTGCATCATTTCAAACCTACATTCCCCACCACCAACCCAAACAATGATGAAGAACCCAAACCCAATTCAGCCCCACCTTACCTCAGCCCCAAGTGGCATAACATGGAAGGGTTCAAGTGCAACTAATCTAACTTTTTTAAGACTAAATTCTAAGTCGAGCCTAAATCTCAAAGTCTAAGTCTAAATTCCAGTCTAGGTTTGTCACCTTATTTTCTTTTTTGTGTATTTTTCATTGATCATGTCAGTCCCTTTTTTTAATCTTGTAATAAAATTTTTCATTATAATAAAACATCCACATTTTCTTAATTATTTGTGCATTTTTCTTTCTTGTTTTAAACATGGATGAGCTTTGAAAAAAAAAGAGAAAAAGAAAGAAAGAGAAAGAAAAAGAAAAAGAGAAAAAGAAAGAAAGGAAAAAAAAAGAGAAAGAGAAAAAGAAAAATGAACAGTTAATTAAATGCATCACAGCTAGCACTTGTTGGAATTGAGGTGCCATCAATAATTGCTTTGCTAGCTCTTAACCAAAGAAGGTCCAGAAATAGAACTCTCATCAAGTACAAAATCAAACGATACACCTCAGCAAGGGGCAACAAGTCCATCAAATCCAAAATTCGAAGGTTAGAGCCCCTCAAAGTGAAAAAAAAAAAAAACAGTAAATCATGGTAGAATGTCTTCTCCTAAATTTCATTATTCCAAGTTCACTAAGTTGTAAACCCGAAAGGGCAACTTAGAAGTTAAAGCTAAGAAAAAGGAGAAGAAAAAATAAAAAAGAGAGAGAAAGCTCATCCCAATCATTTTCCTTTGTGTGCAAAGTTGTCTTTAATTAATCTGTCTCATCTCATATATTCTAAAGTCATTCTTCCTCATTAGAGACTCATTCTATAAAGTGATAGTGTATTCTATGCCCTTATCACATAGTGGGGGGGAGGGGGGGGCCAATATCCTTCTGGGTCATCATTATCACTTGTCAATCCATCTTGTCACTTAGTTCAAAGAGCTAATACATAATCTCTCACATCGCTTGCCTGTTCGTCATGTCCCTATCTCTTATTGGGAATATGATTCCCAAGTTTGTCTTTTCTCGCTAGTCCTTTAGCCACTCCTTAGGGCACTTCCTTTTAGCCGGTATGTCATTTACGTTCAAGCAATAGAGTGTCATCACAAATGTCTCTTCAATCTCAAAACGACAAGATTAGCTTGGCTTGTGCTTTTCTATGAGTCATGCTACAAATAGCAAAATCATACAACCTTTCTTATCCTTTTCAAAATTTCCAACCCACCTTTGAACCATTCCCAAACTTCAAAAATCATCCCATCCTTTCAAGCTTAAGCCTCATACCCTACTTTCAACCTCAAGCCAGAACCAAAAATCCCAAGTCTATCAGGACTCATCATCCTTGAATCTCATTTCCTTAACAAAACAAAAGTCAAGACATATCCCTCAAGGCCTATCATCCTCAAGTTGATTATGAAGGGCCTGAACCAGTCAAGGCCCATCCCATGTCTCTTTGGCAAAATCTCATTATCCTTGAAAAGACCAAGCCTCCTTAGCAAATTACCATGTCAAGGTCTGCCAACTGATGGGCATTGAAAATCTGATATAATTATGATAAAGGGCAAATCCCTATCTATGAGCCTATGGTATCCTTATGACAAAAAACTATAGCATCATACTTGAGATAAAGCCATCCCTCTAAAACACCCTTTTAGGAAAACCTAAGCTAAGAAACTATCCTTAAAGCCTAAAAGCCCAAACTAATAAGCCTTCATTACGAAACCTAAATCAAAAAGCCTTCACTATGAAACCCAAACTAAAAAGCCTTCACCATGAAGCCTAATCCTAAAAGCTTTCACCATGAAGCCAACTCTCAAAAAGCCTTCATTTATGAAGACCATAATCTCCTCCAAGGCCACATCTAACCAAACCTTCCACGAGCTGGTTTCCTAGCCTAACATTTCCTCTAAGCCAAACTTAGCCTCCCAGTTTTGACCCTCTATAAAGTCTAGCATCCCAGCCTAGTCCTAAGGAAACATCTGGCTGAGCCTTCCAAATGAACTCTCCAAAGGTTGTAACTTGAATGAGCCAAAGTGCCAGGAAGCTTCAACATTGATGAATTGTATAAAGGGGGTTGGAAAAAGGCAAAACATGGAAGTTTAAGCTTTATACATGATCCATGGGAGAGGAATTGAAAAGGGCATAATGAAGTTGAGTGTAGTGCAAATCATGACTGTCCAAAATTTATACTTTTATTTTATTTGAATTTCATTAATTTAACTTAGTTTCTATTGTTATGGGCCCCTATCAATATGATATAAGCCCATGTTCAATTAAATTAATTTTGCATATGTAACTAGTGAGTTTTGAGCCTGTTCATAATTGGTTTAAGACCAAAAATGGGATTAGCTTATTTTCTTGTGTAAGAATCAATTTTCTTGAATAACAAGTAGTTTAGGAGTTATTTCAAATTGTGAGGCCTCGCCCGAGCACCGGTCCAATCCGCTAAGTGGGATCGAAATGCTCATTTGGGTTTGAACTCACGATGGAACCCTCACATTCAGATTGATTGATTTGAAAAGAGTCACCACCTTAATTTTATTTTATTTGGGAAAAAGATTAAGGGAAAAAACCCAAATTGACTCTAATTAATATCCCAAAGGAAAAGGTCACTAGCCTTGAAACCAAAGAAGATTCGGGGACTAGGTTTTTGGTTTATTTAGAAAAAATGATTAGTTTGGCAAATTTAATACAAGATGACTTAAAATAAATTTCATGAACAATTTATATAATGCATGAACAATTATATAATGCATGAATAAACAAATAAATAAGTATTCATCCAAAGCGATAAAGCAATAAAGTAAAAGAATTAATTTTACAATTCAATACTAAAATAGGGGATACTTCCTCTAGCCCTTATGGGTTCTAGGGAAGCCACACATTCCCCAAAATAATTCTAGACTGATCATTAAAGAAAAATACTAAAAAAGAAAGACAACATCAATATTATAATAAAGAAGACAAATTAAAAGCAAATATCACAAAGAAAAGAACTAATTTATAAAGTGGATACATGAGAATGATTACATTTTATTTAAACTGGATTTGATGCTTTAAACGAGCAAGCCTACGTATCTCTTTGAATGGGAATCAAAATCTGCATAGTTCACCCTTCTTGCGAAGGGGTTAGTTTAGCCTAGTCGTCTTATCATGTTCAGTTCATTGATTGAAAGGTGGGTTGATTAATTAAATCAGATTAATTGATTGATTACTAAGTTGTTAATTAGGTCATATTTTAATTAACAAGTTGAATCATTAATTCAAATTGTTAACCTAGTTGACTAAATCATATTCTAATCAACATGCCTCAAAATAATGAAAGAAAAATGATAACACATGCAAAGCAAAGAAATAATAAATGAAAAGAACAAGCTAAATAATCCTAAAAAAATAACAAGACAAACAAAACAAATAGAACAATATAAAGCAAAAGAAAAAAACTAAACAAAAAATAAGAAAACAAGAAAATAATTACCTTATGAGAACGAGACTTGGGGACGTAGGGCGGATGAAGCGGACGACCGGATCGCAATTCCACCTTTTTGGCTTAACAGAATGACAACCTTTGAATGGCAACTCAGACGGTATATTTGGGACCTCCTCGGACTGATTTAAGGAGAGCTACCTCGAAATGACCACCCAAATAGAAAATTAAACTAAAAGCTCGTTCCTTTTGGACTAAACTTGTAGAGATAGTTTGCTTAATGCAAAGGCTAATCAAGCAAATCAAAAGGTTAAGAGCTAATTGCTTTGAAATCAATTAATTTGATTAAGCAATTCTGAGTGTGGAAATGAGGTAGGAAGGTAGTGCTTTTATAGGGAAAGGATTGGGAGCAGAAATGGCAAGTTTCAGATGTGGGATTCACTTCCCAACGCTCAGAACTGCACAGGACATCTCAAAAATCGCATGGAAGGTTGATCAACATACGGTAATCGCACAAGAGCCATGCGGTTTCGCACAGGCTCTATGCAGTTTTGCACAGCTTTGTGCAATACCGCACGGAGGCTATGCGGTCATGGGCTACCCTATGCGGTCCTTATGGCCTGCACACCCCTTTTTACTCCATTTCGCCCCATTTCAAATCTGTTTTAAGCCCGGTTTAATTCTATAGATTCTAATTGAGTGTCGATTTTCTGGAGATGCAAATATGAGGGTTCACAACTGCCCCCTCATCGGAATTGGCCTATAAGGAGAGCAATTATGATGATAGTGAACCTGGGGAGAAAAAAGGTGCCATGTCAGTTTTTAGGCTTATGTGCTCTTTCTAAATCCTTTTGGAGGAAACCCCATGGGATATATGAAGTTTTATCAATGGCTTTCAGTCCAGCCTTAACGTTTGGATGCAAGAATGATCTTGGTGAATTTCAATTAAGACTATCTGTTCGGCCCTAATGTTGAAGGTAAAGTTGATTTGGGTAACTCTCAATCAAGGCTATCTATTCAACCTTAATGTTGGACGCGAGAATGATATGGTGAAATCTCAATTGAGACTATCTATTTGGCCTTAATGTCATAGAAGAGTTAATTTGATGAAATTTGGTAGAAGTAGGGGTCTCGGTCTGTTTTGGACAGTCCATTTTGATGCTCAGTCAGTTTTGAGACATTTTTGGTCTAATTTGAATGATTTTCTATTTTTAAGGAATTTTTGATTTTCTGCTATTTTTGTCATAACAGAAGCATCCTAAGTCTAATTTAGGAGAATAGGGTATCTCAAGAAAGAGAAAAATATTGCGAATTCACTGGAACTAACGGTGCTGAATTCTGACTTGGGATGAGTTCAAAATTACGTACCAAGTGATTTGGCAATGGGAGTTTACTATACAAGTGGACCCCCTATATAAAGAGGTAACTACTTCTCACTTTTTCACTTTTTCTCATTTTTTACATTTTCTCTCTCTCTCTAACTTTCTTTTCTCTCAATTCTCTTTAACTTCTCTCTAACATTCCTTTTCTCTCTTTTTCTCTTCTATTTTTTTTCTTTCTTTTTCATATGGCTTCCCCATCTAGCTGTCGCTATACTTGGAGCTACCAGGCCCCTTGGGAGAAAACCTAGCCTGATGATCTACTCCAAAAGTCAGAGCATCATGTGTCTTAGACTCGTGCCATAAAGGTATTTATATTTCTCTCTCTATTTTTTTTGTTTTTTCTTAGAAATAGTTTATACAAATAAGAAAATACATACATGTAGTTAGATAGCACAATGAAACTTAAATGCTAATAGTATGATTTTTTTTTTTTCAAAATAAGGATGTGAGCTTTAGGTCTAGAGGGGGACGATCAAACCTGTTAGTTGTAGATACTTTTCTGGAAACACGTCCCCAAGTTAGGGATCTGATTGAGCCATCAGGGCTACTCGGCTTCCTTTCATTAGATTACTCTTATGAAGGTAATCTTCCATTACTATGAGCTCTAGCAGAGAGATGGTGGGATACCATTGACACATTTCATTTTCTTTATAGGGAGATGACGATGACTCCCCTAGGCCTGATAATGCTGACAGGGGTGCATTTTTGTCGATGACCTTTAGAGTTCTATGCTGAGTGGCACATGCTACCTGAGGGGACATTAGAGGCACTGCTAGGTATGGTCCTATTACGAGGCCACGCCCATCTTTCCTAGGTCTGGCTTCGAGATCATATTGACTCCATCATTTATGTCGAAGTCTGAGCCACCGATGAGTAGGCTGCTCATCTCACCATGCTGATGATACTCAGCTGCTCATTTGTTCACATGAGGAGGGATGCTATTGACTTGAATATCATTTGCTCGTTAGAGGATCTGACCGTTATTAGTGAGTTTGATTGGGGAGGATCAGTGCTTTGCGCTATGTTGTCACATCCCAACCTTATGAGATACGACGGTCCTAGAACATGGGAGACATAAGGTCACCCATGCCCGTAGAACCCATTAACATATAACAATCATACCTAGGATCTTACTGAACCTCTTTCATTAACTCATTTAAAACATTTAGATGAATATCATAAATTGCGGAAGACTTATGATAAATCATTACATATAAAATCCATAAGGAAAATAATATAAATCTCGATAAGTATCAATCAACATTCCCAGAGCACCTAAAGACAAGACTTCATAAACATAGTATTATTGATAAATCGGACAAGGAACTCTCCAAGCAAAGTAGAATGCTTGAGCCATCACCTTGCCTCCTCACATTTGCTCACCTGGAACCACACAAGGAAAAGGGGTGAGATAGATGATCTCAATGGGTAAACAAAAAGGCACATACATTATCACATATTCCTTTGAAAGGAAACTCATAGCTTATACACATAGTTCATGGTTTATAACTTATGAATCAAGTTGCAATTTAGCAAAGGTTCAATTTAGTAAGTTTGCAGAAATCACACTTATAACACATAGAGAGTAAAGATTATTACTCATTCACTCGAAACACATAGAGGAGAGGTGGCCTTTGCCAAATTCTAACTCCTAACACGTAGAAAGAGTGAAGCTAATCAGGCCCTACGGCTAGAACCGCCCCTTCTAGCTGAGGTGGATACACTACCCCTATCCATCGGGTTAAGACCATGTGCACAGGTTCCGATGATTACCCACATCGGCACGAGGATTCTGCATAAAGGGTAAAGGTACCATAGCTAGAGCTATTGGTAAACACAATTAACAATATCACATATGGCAACAATAACATATATTTCAATAACAATAGTGGTTTAGCTTTCAAACAATGATACAACAATAGTGTAGTTTTAGAAAGAATATAAGTTAGGGTGTTAATCACAAAAAAAGTTCTCATTGGATAAACAAAATAGTTTTGGACAAAATGTCCTTTGGCAACCCAAGCTTGACAAAGAAATTGTATAATAAAATTAAAATGTAAAGAACTTGGGTTTCAAAGACCACAAAGGTTCACATAACAATATATCACATTCTTGTAACACAATAAAATGTTGTTTACACTTATAACATGAATACGATGTTTACTCACCTTGGGGTTCCTTTGCTCCTAGTACATGTAGTCCCTTTGCACTTCTAAAGCTCCTCAAACTCTAACATAATATTTGATTTAATACTTAGTATTTATTTACTCATGATGCTCCTATCCCATAACTACCCATGCACATATAGCATACACATACACTTAGAGTTCACACATAGGTGTACTCATCACTTGCACATAGCTCGTTGACCTACTGGTCTTGCATACTTAGGCCTTATAGGCTCACATGAAAACACATTGTAATCATATCAATACCTCTTCAAGGTCATCACAATATCATTACCTTAATATCAATTTACTTATCAATTATCTTAGTTCACTTTACACTTCCATACATGTCAACTTAAAAATTAATCCTTCAAACATCATGCTTAACTCTTATGATCCCTTTCACTTCATTAGCTCTTAATCATATGTTCATCATCAATTCATCATAACATCTAGTTCCATATTTCCCAATCACATTTGCATGCTAATCACAATATAATGTTAAGATACCTTAAGTATACCTTAAGTATACCAAAACGCATTTAAGCTTATCTAGGATCATACCTTCAACTAACATGCAATTTTATCATTTATTATACATACATACATGTCAACAATCACCAAGACACATCACATAAAATTTATAAACATTTGGACAAAATTGTTCATGTAGGTTGAATGCATCATTAAGGTGAAAACCAAATTCTTCTTCTTTTCGTGCTTTCTATCTATTTCAAAAATATGGTTTGAACCAAGATTTTTCATGTAGACATAACAGAAATCATTTTAGAACTTGAATCCATAAGAATCAGCCACTAGTGGTGTTAGTAATATAGAAAAATTGAATCTTTTGCATTATAGTGCACAAAACCATAAGTTTTCTTATTTTCGGTATTTTTCGATCATTTCATAAATATGCAAACAGGTTGTTTAAACCAATATTTTTCATTCAATCATTGAAAATATCAGTTTAGAACACATTGCTTCATGAATCGGCAGCCATAGGTAGGGTTTATACAAAAAAAAAAAATTCCAAGTTCAAAGGCTTAGGTGAAAAATCATGAGTTTCCGCGCTTTTCGCGCATTTCAGCGATAAATAGACACATGATTCAAATCATTATTTTTCATCTAAACAAAACAAATATCACATTATAACACCAATTCATACAAATTGGCAGCCATGTATTCATGAAAGAATAAAATTTTCTAATTTCCAAGTTCTAACACGAAAACCTTGAATTCCTTTGTTTTTCGAAACTTTTCGGTCATCACAGAAATATGCAGAAATATTATTTCATGCAATATTTTTCATCAAAACAAATTAAAAATCAGCTTAGAATATATCCATGCACAAATCGTGCCCCCTCCCCCCTCCCCCCCCCCCCCCCCCCCCGCCCGCCCCCTCCCATGATGTTTATGCAATAAAATTGTAATTTTAAGTTATAGAATTCACCTTTGGAGAAATCTTGCGGAAAGAATCGTGTTTTCGGTAGAAAATAAATTTTCTCTCCCAAAAATTCACTCAAACAGAATTGAATCTGTAGAAATCAGTACTCAAATAGTTTAAAATAATTTTCCCATAATTTAGTTCATAGAAATCAGTTTAGAAATCGAAAGAGAATAAAAACTTACGATTACGGTCACGAAATCGCGAAACGGAAAGGTGTTTTCACTATTTCGGTAGAGAGAATTATTTTGAGAGCTTTTTCTACCAAAATACAGAAAAAATAAGGGAATGGCTGTTGGAAACCCTTGTTTGGCCGAAAATTAGAATATATATTAGGGTTGGAGTGGAATTTCCACTATTACCCTTAATGAAATAGGTTAGGACCATTTTTGTGTAGTGAGCTTTTGGGTATTTGGGCTTTTTCTTTAAAATTTTGGCTGAATGGAATTAAAATAAAAATAATATTTTTCTTATTAATTCTGGAACATTTTTCTCAAAAATATTTATTTAAAAATATTTTAAAAATACCCATAAAATTATTTTATGCTTAAAAATTGTTTTATGCATGAAAATTCATTTTATCTTTAATAAATTCTTTTATGCAAATGCACTTCATGTAAATCATTTATTTCACATTAGCAACACATATTATGCATATTAAAATTAATTTAATATGCCACATACTCATCAATCACTTAGATCACAAATTTTCACACAAGCACACACTTAACCTTGTTTGTTCTAAATCAAGCAATTTTATCACGAAAATTCCTAGGGTGGGTGTGGGTTGTTACATATGTATAGGGAGATGTTTAATCTCTCTTGAGGGATCTTCGCTGTTCTGGGTGGGAGTTCCATTATTTGGGAGGTATGCCTTGATATCTTTGTTCTATCACACATTTGCCCCCTGTTTGATTGTCTGATTTGCAGTTTGGGCTTATGAGTACTTCCCCTCTTTGTCTCCTCCTTTGAGAGATATGACTGCAGGCCACATTCCATATGGTCATGTTTGGAGATCAGAGAACAGAGGTAGACATGAGTGATTGAGCTTTTATGGGATCAGAGCTTACTTCTCTTAGCTCAATGCATCTTAGGTACGGATCATTTTGGACTTGTTATGTCTTTCACTGCTTTTCATGATTCACATCTTATGTCCTTGCAAGTCCGATGGAGGACTTTTGTGTCAAGGATGATGCTTCTGCCAGAAAGGATGGAGTCGAGCCTAGCTTTATCTTCTGTTA
This sequence comes from Reutealis trisperma, assembly GCA_947687605.1. NCBI lineage: Eukaryota > Viridiplantae > Streptophyta > Magnoliopsida > Malpighiales > Euphorbiaceae > Reutealis > Reutealis trisperma. Next base: position 2,848,325 of record CANTUT010000067.1, on the reverse strand, counting down.
TGTTTTTTATCCGACCGGATGTTCTATCTTGGAGAGAGGGTCCGCACACAGATCACCAGAGAGAGGATTATTCCTTTTGATCCTCCTATCGAGATGCGATATGCACTTCACATTCTAGACCAGGATGTATTGGATGTACTGGCTATACTTCACATTCCAGACCAGGATGTACTGGCTGTAGGACTTTCGATATAACCTTTACTAGATCCTAAGGCTGACTATGATGCTTTCTGCCGTAGTAGGCTAATGCCAAGGGTACCTTTCTATGATAAACCTGCTCGTCCCAGACTAGCAACTAGTTTTACTCATACACCACGAGAGCAGAGTGGTGCTAGTACAGGTGCAGGTTCGAGTACCAGTGTAGGACCTAGTAGAGCTTTTCCTCAGTATCTCTAGGCCGCTGAGGATCTGGATTACTTCACTCGAGATCATGGGATAGTCAGATATGATATTCCTGATACTCTGCCGTCAGGATACCCACCATTCCCTGATGACATCACTAAGGTCTGTAAAATGCATTTTGTATGCCTGAATGGTTGTATATCTTTGTTTCTGACTCCTCTCTACTTTTTGCAGGTTCCCGTGGACTGGGCTTGACATAACTATGAAATGGTTGGATGGCTCAAATCAGCATAATCCTTAGCCTTATCTTTTGGGGGATTATCTAATGGCGGTGACAGATCTCCACCACAGAGGAGGAGGTAGAGGTGTGGCAGAGATTAGCCTTATGTCTAGACCTATTTTCCTATTATGCACCTATGACTTATGTATGCAGATGTCATGTATGCATGTATGGATGTATGCATGCAAGTACTATAATATGACATCTTTTGACCTTTTATGAGATGATTATGCTATGAGATGATATACTTTGTAAGGGTTTTGTGTATATGTATAGACGCAAAAATGCATGACAGGACCCTTTTTCAGTCATTTTACTCTTTTTCTGACTCTTTTCTTCTATTTTTCTCTCTTTTCTAACTAATGAATTGCATGACAGACCGCATTGGGGGCTCAAAAAGGAGTTTCTGGTTGGTGCAAAACTGCAAGGAGCTATGCGAAATTGCATAGAAGCTTTGCAAAATCGCACAGAGATGTGTGGTATCGCACATGGGCTATGTGGTTTCGCATAGGCTTTATGCAGTCCCTGCATATGGCCTCTGCAATTTCGTAGTCATCTTTTGCGGTTCAGATAGCAAAATTCCATCTTTTAGTGATTTTTCTTTTATAAATAGGTCTCTTTGGTGCCTAAAACTTCCTATTAACTTTTCTTTGACCCTTGGTAAGCTTTTCTCTAAATTTTTTTCTTTCTTTTTCAGGCCTTCTCTCTTTCTTTTTCCACTTTTCTTTCTTCCCCATAGAGCCCTACTTCAGTCACTCTATGCATTTATGGACTAAGAACCTTGAACAAGTGGAGCGAATCAATCTAGGAAGGTTTAGGATCAGTGCTATGCCAACCCTAAGTGGTGTGAGGATTGATTGGGATTTCTTAGGGGCATATTTGAAATTTTAGGATCCTGATGTTCATGTGTTCAGGTTTGGGGCAAGTATGGAAGAGATGTGCCCTACTTTTGACGAGTTTAGTGTACTCCTAGGGTCTGATCTCGAAGCAAATCTGGCTGCTCTAGTTGAAAGGGTTGGTTATTTTAACTCTTTCCAAAGGCTTCTTGGATTGGATGTGGCAACTGCTAGCCCTATGGTTACGAGGGATTGGGTTGATCTTACTGTTATGATCTCCAAGTTCCTTGACCCCAAAGATTTTAAGGATGATGTCTGGCAAGATCATCATATGCAAGCCCTATCTTTCTACTTGGTTTCAGGCTTTCTGTTTATAGGTCCTGTGGCTTGGGGAGATATTAGGATAACAGAGTTGGTGAGACAAATGGAAGATGGATGCTCAATTGCTGCAATCATCCTAGCTGAGACCATTCTTAGTTTGGATCAAGCATATAGGAGTGATGGGCCTTGGTCCATGAGCCTAATTACTCTGCAAGTATGTTTTTTGAACTTTCCTTCTTGTATCCCTCTTTCCTTTTACTCCTTTTCACATAACTATATTCCAAAGTAGATATGGCTCATGGATCATTTGAAGGTGGTGGCTCTTCCTACTTGAAGGGATTACTAAACCTTTTGGTATAGGTCAAGAAAGATAGTTCTCAAATTTAGCTCGGAGAGGGAGTGGATCTCATGGTTACTTGAGTTGGATTCACAAGAGCTATTATAGTTCTGCCCTTGGTACAAGATCAAGAAATTCATGATCATGAGTTTTGGCTATCAGATGGTCTACCTTCTGGGGCTGCATATGGTAACCTTCTATCAAGGGACACGGGTTCTGAGATAAATGGGTCATACACAAGGAGTGCCCCTTGACAGTGCTCTGTTCTAATCTACTCTGATTACACCCACTGTGGCTAGGGCCATTATGAATGGCTGGATGAGAGGATTTCATGCTATTCTCCCATTTCACAGGTTTGACAGGTTGGAGGAGTATAATTCATGGTGGATTGCTATGTTTTGGCCTATAGAGAAGAAAAGGAGGGTGGCCCTGCTTTATGAAATCGACGATGAGGAGATTACAGAAGAGATTGCTTTTGGGATGGATGATCCAAAAGGGAAAAAGAAAGTGGCTTAGACTTTTAGGACTTTAGAACTTAGGGCTTTAGATATGGCCATGGACAGCAGATTTATCATTTTTGGATCTTGTGTTTACATTGATTTCATTTTTTTAGATGAATTTTGAATAATACATCATTTATTTGCTCTTATTTTTGCCTAAGCCGCCCTTTTGGGTTTTCAACTTAGCGAACTCCTTTTTTTTTTCAAGCTCAGAACCAAATGATGGAAGCACAAAAAATGGATTTTTTTTTATTAAAAAATTGGACTAGACCCACAATGGGCTGCCTATGTATCTCCTTACATCTTTTCAATCTAGACTATTTAATAAATATTTTGAAAAATCAAGTCCGCATAGTTCTAATTACATGATGCATGGAAAAACAAAAATTGACATTCACATAAAATAACGCTTAAGTTGATCCAAGTTGCATGGACTGGTGAACTCTACCCTGTCTAGATCCATGAGAATAGCAGCTCCACAGGATCTTTTTAAGTATATAAGGCCCAACCCAATTTGGTCTGAATTTTCCCCTGGGATCATGCATAGGAGCTCTGATTTCTTTCAAAACTAAATTTCCTTCTTCCAAGCCTCTGCCCTTGACTCTTTTGTTAAAGTGCCTTGATATCTTCTGTTGATATACTTGAATCCGATATAAGGCATCCATCCTCTTCTCATCAATAGTGTTAAGTTGATCATGGTAACCTTTTACCCATTTTGTTTCTTTTAATTGACTTTCTTTCATGATTCTAGTTGATATGATTTCAACCTCAATTGGCAAAACAACTTCCTTACCATATACTAATAAGTAAGGGGTTTCGCTTATTGGGGTATGAACGGAAGTGCAGTACCCCCATAAAGCAAATGGCAACTGTTGAAGCCAATTCTTGTGATTGTCAGTCATCTCCTGTAAGAGGGTTTTTAGTGTCTTATTAGCTACTTCAATCGTGCCGTTGGTTTGAGGCCGGTAGGGAGAGGATCTATGCGGTTGGATCTTTTCTTTCGTCAATAATTGGACCACTTCTTTCTAAAAATGTGACCCATTATCTGTGACGATTTCAAAAGGAACTCCAAATCGACAAAGGATGTTAGTTCGGATAAATTGTGCCACTCTTTTGGAATCCAACACTTGGTAAGGAGCAGCCTTAACCCATTTTGAGAAATAATCAATCGCGACTAAGATGTATTCATGTCCGGCAAAAGATTTAGGGTTTATTTTCCCAATGACATCAATACCCTAAGTTGTAAAAGGCCAAGGAGGTGCAATTGGGTGAAGTGGAATAGGAGGTTGCTTTTGGAGTTTTGGATAAATCTGACATTTATGGCATCTTTGCACAAATTTGGCACGGTCTTGATTCATAGTCAACCAGAAATACCCCAAATTCATTATCTTTTGAGATAATGCAATCCTATTCATGTAAGGACCTTCTTCACCACCATGGACCCATTCCATGATCTTCTGAGCTTCATCCTCAATTACACACCTCAAGTGTATGTTGTCCCATGCTCTTTCGTACAAGATATCCCCATTTAGGATGAAATTGCTTACCAACTACCTCAGAGTTCTTCTTTCTGATTTGCTTGCCCCTTCTAGATATTCGTCATTTTGCAGGTAGTTGAAGATATCCTAGAACCAGGGTTTCTGATAAGCCAAATGAATGTGCATACACATGGTGTGATAACTAGGTTCCCTTTTCACCCGTGATAGAGCACCTTGGAATATCATCACCTTTGGATAATGATCTCCGTGACACAATACCAACTTGTGAAAGAGAACCTTGGAATAATATGCACAAAGTAATTAGCTTTGATTGTATGAATTTGATTCAAGGAAGAATAAAAGACAAGAGATAACACTCTTAAGAAAACTAAATTTTATTGATCAAAACTTATCTTAATTTTACATGAATGGTTGAGTTTATATAGAGGCTCAACCCTAAACTAGAATCAACTAAGGACTAGGAAATCTTCCTATATAAGGATTGAAGATTCCTAATTAATAACTAAATTAGAACTGAATTTTAAAACAAGTTAGGAATCCTTCATATACAAGAGAAACTATTTCCTAATTAGAAATTGAAATCTAATTAATTAAACTATGAAATTCTGATGGGCCTTTGACCTAATATAAAATAGGCCCAAAACTAATTAAAACATGAAAATAAACTATTTTAAACAACTTTTAGGCTATATATATAATATAGGTAGCCCAAACACTAAATAAAACATAATCAATTGAATTTGAAAAGCCCAAATATAGAGGGTCCAATTTGAATAAAGAATGGCAGCCTTGTAAACACTTGAATAGATTAGGCCCAAGCAAATAGGAATATAATTTGGCCTCTTCATCTTAAATTAGGCTTGAATAGATTGATTAAGCACTTGAAGCTTCCTTGAATACAATTGGATCCATATGCAAAGCCTATGATCCAATTATCCTTGATTGGTTTATAGGAAACTTCATACAATCTTATTTTCTTCTTGAATGATCCACCAATCATAAACAATGGTTGTATTGCATGCCTTTGTAAGCTGTCTTAATAGAAATGACAATCTTGAAGAATCTTCTTGAAGTTTTTATCATACATGGATTTTATAGCTTCTTGCAAGGCATATGGATTCTCATCACTTTTCCCCTCAATCTTGTTTTCTCTCTCACTCTGCATTCTTTTAAGCTCACCCTCATAAACTTCTTTTGGTGAAAGTGGCATAAGAGTAATTTTTTTTCTATCCTTCTCAAAGGTGTAGTAATTCATGGATCCATCATTTAACACCCTTGATGCAAATAAGGAGGCACATAAGATCAAAGATCCAATTCAACTTCCTAATAGTCTCGTCATGAGAGCAAGAATGAAGAAATTCAAGGAAGCATTGCATGGGATGATTCAAGGCTTGTGGAATGAGCTTGCCATAATTTAGAATTACAAGGAAGAGTTAAATATCAAACTTTGACTTTAAGACAATAATCAAAGCTTGGTAACATTGATACAAGTACAAGAAAGCAAAACTCGAAGATTGAAGCTTCTATAGAATTCAGATCCTCAAAATCTATCCAAGATTCCTTATGATGCAAGTTTCGAATTCCATTTGCCATTTGGGCTAACTTTGTTCCATCAACCTATTATCTATTTTAGACTTGTTTTAAAACATATGTTACTTATTTTATTATGTGTTTAGGTTGTCCATGTTAGTTATTAAACCCAAAATTTAGTTTGTTAAATTTTAAGATAAGTTTAATTTTTAAGTTATACATGCCATTAATTGATTGCCTTTAATTAACTTAGTTGGCTTTTGTCTTTTCCTATTCTTGGAGGGTTGTTCCAAGATTAAAATAGGCAAATTTGTAATGGACAAAGAGATCATGTTTTTTTTTTATGAACGAAAATGAATTAAGAGTGTTTATTTTATGTTTGATTCTTACTTGAATTAAGGTTCATACAATCAAAGCAAATTACTTTGAGAGTATTTTATTCCAAGGTTCTCTTTCAAGAGTTGAATTTGGGTAGCAGACTTTTATTCCAAGGTTCTTGTTCATGAGTTGAAATTAGGTCAAGGACTTTGTGAAAATTTGATTTAGCTTTCTAAGGAGCTGCTTCCATACGTAAAGATATTGGGCCTCAAGTTTAATATACTTGAGGTTCGTATCAACCCTCCTATCAATTTGCCATGGGCGTCCCAAAAAAAGGTGACCAGCCTACATAGGCACTACATCAAACATCTCATCTCTATACTTGCCTATTTTGAAAGCAACAAGAACTTTCCTAGCCACCCTAATTTCTCTGCAATCATTAAGCCACTTCAACTTGTAAGGTTATGGATAACTTAAAGTAAGTAACTATAATTTCTCCATAAAAGTAGTACTAGCAACATTAGTTACACTACCTCAATCAATTATTATATCATAAACCCGATCCTTTACAAGACTCATAGAATGGAAGAGATTCTCTCCTTGGTTACATTTTTTTTATTGGATCTGCATATTTAAAGCTCTTCTTGCTACAAGACCCATACCACTTTTTGCCATGGTGAATTACTCATTGTCCTCTTCATCACAAGCATCTTCATAAGGTGGAATCATTTCTACAATATTCTCCTCCTCACTAGCCAAATAGTACTCACCATTAAGCATGAACATGGTTCTTTGATTTAGGTAGTCCTGCTTGTAATGACTAATTCCCTGACACTTGAAACATTTAATATTTCTTCTGTTAGTAGTAGAATCAACCTTACCCTTGTCTTTATTTGGAAATGTTTTGGCAGCCTCTTTGAATTCAGTTTTAGGCTTTGATGAAGAAGCCTTGTCATCTTTCTTCCAATTTGATTTGAATGATGGATTAAAAGATGAAACTTGACTTATACTACTTCTCTTTTTCAATTGCTTCTCAACCTTTAAAGTGAGGTGAAGCAAGTTTTTGAACTCCATATATGGTTGTAATTTAACCACATTAGAAATCTCTCTATTCAAACTATTAAGAAATTTGGACATTTTAGCTTCACTATCTTCCTTTACATTTGCCTTTATCATCATTACCTCTATCTCCTTATAGTATTCCTTAACACTCTTAGAACCTTGAGATAAATTTTGAAGTTGATTGTACAACTTTCTATAATAATAGCTTGGTACAAATCTCCTTTACATATGGATTTCATATCTCTCCATTCTGCAATGGGTCTTTCCCTATTTGTCCTACGCTTCTTCTTTTTATCATCCCACTAAGTAATAGCATAATCCTTAAAAATAGCCACGACAAGTTTTAGTTTGTAAATTCAATGTAATCATCGTTTTCAAATTCAATCTTCTTTTTCCAATCCAAGTATGCCTTAGGATCCATTATGCCATGAAAAGATGGAATTTTTAGTTTGACCCCATTATTGTTATTGTTATTTCTGGCACTTGGTTGCACCTCCTCCCTCTCTCCATTGTCACCAAGTGATTCACGGTCATCAAAGTCATCATCCACATGAATTCTTCTTTAAACTCACCTAGCGTGCATGTTTGGATTAGAAGCATTAGGTGGTTGCCCCCTTGTGACCAAAACTTCTACCTTTCCATTCTATCAACCATCTCACCATATCTTCTATCCATAGCTTGCAACATCTCGGTTAGGGCCTAGAATCAATCTATCTCACCATGGGGATTTCTTGCTGGATCACCCATCTTATATAAACTGCAAAACAAAGTTAGTAAAGCAAGAAATAGTTCTTCACTTCACTCCCTCACGTGTTTCACTCAAGTAATGTTATCACTCATATTTCACATTTAATTTGATGGCTTTTCTCTAGATGAGCTCACACTAAGCCTTTTGCCACTCTAATTCTCTTATGAAGATTAGTTGCAGAAGAATCAAAATCTATACAAGCTTACTGAATTACAATGAAAAATAAAATAAACCAAGGTAAATGGAAATGGAAGCGAACCAAAAATACAATTTTCAGAAGCAAACTCCTAAGCGAAGTGTTGGATAACATACAAAAACAATAGCACAAGGACTAAGAAATAAAATTTAGAAACGAGTAGGAACATTAAGAGGAACCCAAAAGGACACAAATTAGTATGGGAATTGAAAGAAACAAACCATAGTTACAAGAAGAGTAGGAAACAAATTTTAACCTGTTTTGGAATGCAACCTTGGTTTGATCAATTTCCTTGTGTCAAACTGAATTTTTCTTGATTTCTTCATGAATATCTTTGAATCCCACACCTTTCTTTTTTTTTTTTTTTGTAAAATATTTTAGTTACAACAATAAAGGATAGCAATTAAAGGCATGAAACTCATAAAATAGAGGTAGATCAAGAGGCAAACAGTTATAAAATCACCTTTATCTTAGATGAATGAATTTTCTTACTTTCTTCCAAGGTAGTATGGACAGAACATAAAAGATCGTATAGGATAGAAATGAAAAGAAGATGAATTGACAAAAATTATGTAGATCAACAAGATTGATAATTGAACACAAATAGAATTAAAACAAACAAATTTAGAAGATGACTAGACCAAACAAAAGTTGAACAAATAGAATTGAAATCAAAGAATTACAAAGAACACAAAGAAAGATTGAACAAACAGAATTGAAAATTAATGAATGAAATAAAGAACACAAAGAAAGATATAATATGATTTAGAGCCTAAACTCTAATACCAAACTAATACGAACTATAAGTATATTAAACTTGAGACTCAATATCTTTATGCATTATGAACCCTTAATTTTGCACCCTCTAGTATGTGTTTGAATCTTTGAAGCAATTAGGCTCGCTAAACAAACCTCTAGAACCTAAGAACTCTTAAAATGGGAAAATTGGCAAAATCAAAACATGTATTTTTGACATTTGAAACCCTTCAAATAATCTGAGACTGAGTAATAAATACAATGCAACTGGAATCGTAAAAAACGGACGAGAAATGAGCAAGAGTGGGTGAAATGGAGCAAAATGGGCCCATTGCTGCAGATTTGTGTGGCACTACTACAGAGCCCTTAGTAGTTCCATAAAGATCTATGCGGCACTATTGTAGAGACATCTATGGCAGCACGAAGCCTTGTAAGGCAACTCCTGCGAATTTCACTATTTTGCGCGATCCCACATTGAAACTTCAGTATTTTCCTCGTCCAATCTTCTTCCTATATATAGAGGACCTCTCCACACTTCAAAAGATCAACTTTAGGAGCTTGAAAGCCTTTACATCAAGCAAACCACTTTAGTTCTAAGGCTTTTCTTTTCTTTTTCTTTCACTTTGGATTTGCTTCTTGCTTTATAAAGCGAGTTGGGGGGGTTCTCCTTAATTACTACCTGACAAGTCAAAGGCATTCCGCTTGCCTGTTCGAGGCAAGTCTATTGCCTAAGGCTCATATCCGCTGTCTGAGGCTAGATGTTGTGCCATCCGAGGCTAGCCGTTGCCCACCATTCAGGGTAAGCCGCCGCTCGCCATCAAAGGCAAGTAGCTGCTAGCCATCTGAGGTAAGTTTCTTTCCCTTTTCTCTTTTTCATTTAGTGTTTCTTTCCTTAGAATTTGTGTTCTAAAGCTACTTGCCTAATTCTTGATTTGCTAAGGTAGTTAATTAGAATCTGACTTAATTAGCTCCACTTGGTAATCAATTGGTTAAATCAATCAACTTAACCATCTTTTAATCAATCAATCAAAACATCATAAAATGGCTAGTTAAACTAACCCCTTCATAAGAAGGGAGAATTATGTGGGTTCTAATTTCTATTCAAAAGGATATGCAGGCGTGCTTGGTTCAAGTATCGAATTTAATTAAAGCTAACTAACTCTGTCCCCTATCACATTCTTCACTTGCTTTTATTTTATTTTATTTTAGCTTTGTTATTAGGTTTAGTTTGGGGAATGTGTGACTTTCCTAGAATCCATAAGGGCTAGAGGAGGTATCTCTTAAGTTTAGGATTTTTATTGTAATGTTAACTTTCTTTTAAACTTTACTTGTGTAATTACTTTACTGTTAAATGTATGAGTTGAATGATCATACATATTAAATTGTTCATGAAATATATTTTAATTTACTATTATATTAAATGGCCAAACTTATTTTGTTAAAATAAACCAAAAACCTAGTCCCCGAATCCTCTTTGGTTTTGAGGCTAGTAATCTTTTCCTTTGGGTAATAATTGGAGTCATATGGGTTTTTTCCTTATATTTTCCCAAATAAAAACAAATTAAGGTGGTGACTCTAAGAAACAATTTTCAAATATATCAAAGATAAGCTTGAGGGCTTTCTCATGAGTTCTTTCCCAAATGAGCATTTCGATTCCTTTAGCAGATCGAACTAGTGCTTGGGCGAGGCCTCATAGTTGGAGGCTCCACTGAGGAAAATTCTTTTAAAAGAATTAAGTAGACTACTAATTGGTTTAAAAAGAGTTTGGCCTTTTAATATGATTGTGACTTTGTATGCATCATTTGCATAAGCTCTTTGCCATTTAACCTAGTTTTAGGAAAACAATGGACAATGAGTAGCATCGAGTAGGTAACCCTTCTTGGGTCTATTTATTGATAGTGAAATCACCCACCCTTTGATAAATCCTTTGATTCTTTCAAGGGTGTAATGAGTATGCACGTACTGCTAGACCCATGAAGGCTCCTTGACTCACATGTGGTTAGGTATATCGCTGCTCTAGTATGACAAGTATCCAAACCAAACCACCTTTACCCTTACATGTAATGAACCTAGATGTTGACCTTAGGTTGTATGTACCATAATTAAAACCTTCCATCTTTGCATTCTCGTGAAATATTTTCCCCATGCATATCATGCATTCATATTGTATAACAAAACATATATTCATCTCAAATCTAGGTCGAACCTTAAACTGAAAAAGGGTCAAACATTCTTACCTCCATTCAAACACCTCCCTTGTAAACACTTTCACCTATATCCCAGTGCCCTATCAAATAACCCTTAAACCATCACCCTAACTTTTAATCCCAAACACCTCACCTTAGCCTTTATCCTAAATACCATCACTTTAACCACATACCTTAAACACCTCGCCCTAGCCTTACCCTAAACACCAAACATTTAAACCTCACACCACAAATGTAAACATAAACCACCTTCCATCTTTAGACCTTAAGCCATAAACCTGTAATCCTAAAACCTATATAAAACCCTAAAAACCTTACTACCCGACCATAAACCTGACCCACAGTCCCTATCGTTATCCTAAAAAAAAAAAATTGACACCTTAGGTTCTCCATACCAAAACCATTATCTTGATTTTACCCCTTGATCAAAATTAAACTCACTATCCTTAAGCCCAATACCTATGGCCCATTACTTTCAAAATTAGCATGTTACCCTTAAGCTCAACAACTTTGGCCCAAAGCTCTTAAACCCAATACCTTTGATCCTATCCTAAACCCAAAACATTTGCCTCATTTTACCTTAAGCCCAAAAAATGGTTGGCCCATGATATAATAGGGGACTCTTTTCTCTTAGGAGCTATATGTCTATACCCTCATCACCTTTTCTATTTCATACTTGTCACTTTCCTTATTACTTTTATTTGAAGGTACCAATGGCTAACCCGGTTGATGTGGCTTCATTTACTACATTTCTAACAAGACTCCTTAAAAAGAAAAAAGAGCATTTCCAAGCTATCTAGTTACTTAACAAGCCTAATTTGAGGAACAAAGGCAACTCATCATTGAAGAAGTTTAGGCTATGATTAACCAAGCCATCCTTAACCAGACTAACCTAAACACAACCCTAAACCAAACCAGCCCTAGCCCTAGTTTAAATTAAGTTAACTCATATCTAAATCAAGGTAGGGAAGTTTCTCTTATCTAGACATTAGAATGCTCATTGAGAAACTTGAAACTATGGAGAAAATTATCAAATCCCTAAAGCACCACAGTGATCTAATTGATGTGGTTAGTTTAACCTTATTCCAAAATGCCAAGCTTCCTCTTAAAGCACCACAGTGATCTAATTGATGGAACCACATGCCCCAAGAACCATTTGAAGATATATGTAAGGGCAATAAAACTTTTGGGAGTTAGTGATGAGCTTCTTGCCCAATTGTTCCAATAATCACTAATGGGTGCTACCAAAAGATGGTTCCTTTCACTAAACAAGAGCCAGAAAAGGATGTGGGATGAAATCTGTTGTGCCTTTATGAAGCAGTATAGTTACAATGGTGAAATAGATGTCACTAGGCGTGACTTGGAAACTACCAAACAACTTCTAAAGGAGTCCTTCTCTATGTTCCTTATAAGGTGGAGGGCTAAAGCTACTCAAATGATAAATAGACCAACAGAGTAAGAGTAAGTGGGAATCCTTGTCAAAAACCTACTTCCAACCTAACGAGTCCACTTGTTAACCTAATACCTACCTACTTTCAAAGCTTTAGTTACAACTACATCAAAGACTGAACATTCCATCCAAAGTGTATCATTTCAACCTAAATACTATCAACCTAAATGGTGATGAAGAACCTGAGCCCAATTCAACCCCACCTTACCTTAGCCTCAAGTGGCATGACATTGAAGAGTTTAAGTTTAGCTAATTTGACCTGTCTGAGATTGAATTCTAAGTCCGAGTTTGAATCTGAGTCCAAATCTCAAAGTTTAAGTCTATATTTGAGTCTAAATCTATCATTTTATTTTCCTTTTTGCGTGTTTTTCATTGATCATATCAGTCCCTTTTTGTTGTCTTGTAATACAAGTTTCCATTATAATAAAACATCCATATTTTTTTAATTATTTATGCACTTGTCTTTCTCATTTTAAACATGGATGAGCTTTGAAAAAGAGAGAGAAAAATAAAGAAGGAAAAAAAAGAGAAAAAGAAAGAAAGGAAAAAAGAAAAAAGAAACAGGAAAAGAGAAATGAATAGTCAATTAAGTCCACCACAGCTAGCACATGAAGTGCCATTAACAATCGCTTTAAGAAGGTTAGGAAATAGACCTCTCATCACACAGTTGAAGCATAAAAAATAGTTCAATGTAATTGCCCATTGCATGTTGGGTAATCAAATGATGCACCTTAACAAGGAGCAACAAGTTTGTTAAATCTAAAATTCAAAAGGCAGAAGCCTTCAAAGTGAAGAAAAGCAGCAAATCATGGTGGAATGTTTTATCCCAAATTTCATTAATCCAGGCTCGCTAAGTTGAAGATCTAAAAGGGCGGCTTAGGCAAAAGTTAGAGCAAAGAAAAAGGAAAAAGAGAGAGAGAGAGAGAGAGAAAGCTCATCCTAATCATCTTCCTTCGTGACTAAAGTTACCTTTAATCAATTTGTCTCATCTTATGTGTTCTAAAATTATCCTTCCTCATTAGATGTTCATTCTCTAAAGTGATATTGTCTTCTATGCCCTTATCTGACAGTGGGTTATATCCTTCTAGGTCATTACCATCACTTGTCAATTTATTTGTCATTTAGTTTAAAGAGCTAAGGCATAAGCTCTCACATAGCTTGCTTGTCTATCATGTCCCTATCTCTTATTAAGATATGATTCTAAATTGTCTTTTCTCATTAGTTCTTCAGCCACTCCTTAGGGTACTTCCCTTTCAGCCAGTATGTCATCTATGTTCAAGCCAATAGAGTGTCACCCCAAACGTCTCTTCAAACTCAAAATGACAAGATTAGCTTGGCCTATTCATATCCATGAATCATGTTACAAATAACAAAGTCATATAACCTCCTTAATTATTTTTAAAATTTCTAACCCACATTTGAACCATTCCTAAACTTCAAAATGTACCATCCATCCTATGCCTCTGTGGGAGACATCTCATTATCTTTGAGAAAAGTTTCCTTGTCAAATTACATCATCTATAAAGTCCAACTGAGTCAAAGTTTGCCAACCATCTGATGGGTATTGAAAATCTGATAACAAAGGGCAAGCCCCTATCTATGAGCCTGCAGAATCTTTATGACCAAAACCTTTACCACCTTACCTAAACTAAAGCTAACCATCCAAAGCACCCTTATGGAAAAACCCAAGCTAACAAACTATCCTCAATGTCTAAAAGCCTAAACCAAAAAGCCTTCACCATGAAGCCCACTCCTAAAAGCCTTCATCATTAAGCCTAAACTAAGAAGCCATCACCATGAAGCCCAAACCAAGAAGTCTTCACCATGAAGCCCAAACCAAGAAGCCTTTACCATAAAAGCCAAACCCAAAATCCTTCACCATGAAGCCAAGCCTAAAAGCTTTCACCATGAAGCTCACTATCCAAATGCCTTCATTTATGAAGCCCATGATCTCCCCAAAGGCCAAAACTTGATGAAGCCTTCTAAACCTGACAAGGCCTCTAAATTTGACCTAATCTTAAGGTAGAACTTGACCGAGCCTTCTAATGAACTCTCCGAAGGCCATAACCTAATCGAGCCTTCTAAACTTGATCGTGCCTAAGGCAAAACTTGATCGAGCCTTCTAAATGAACTCCCCAAAGGTCATAAATTGATCCAGCTGAAGTGCCAAACCTGGCTAAGCCTTCTACACAAACTTCTCCAAGGACAAGCCCCACAAACTGACCTTCCCCAAACCTACCAACCTAATCATCTTTAAAGACTTGACCCTCTTGATCATGCTCTCTAGTCCAGCTTTAAACCAAATCTTCTTTAAAGTCAGACCTATCTAAGTCCGTTAAACTGAATAGCTTGATCCTTTCCATGACCACACCTTCCTTGACCTCTCAAAATGACTTCTTCCTAGGTTGAACTAGTAGCCATAAACCAACCTGCCTCCTACATGATATGCCCATTTCACCTCTAAGCTAGCCAATCAATCAAAAGCCAAATGATCAAACAATTGTCCTTTATTAGGGGCACCTCTCTTCCAAATATTCACCTCTCTAAAATGAGAGCATTTCTCTCCCAAAGATTAAGACTTTTATATCATGCTGGCCCCTCATAAGTTTAACGTATTAGATCATTGCATAATTATCCAACATTTTTGCATTAAATAGTCTTATGAATTAAGATGGATCATCAATATCTCAAAGTAAGATAAATCATCAACCTGATCAATCTTAATCAATCTCTTTTCAAAAATCAATCTCAATCTCAGGATCACTACTTTTACTGTCCCTACTAGACAGGACAATTATCTTTACCATTCCTACCATATAGAATGGTAATCCTTTTTATCCTACCAGAAAGGACTATTGCTTTTACTATTCCTACTAGATAGGATAGTTATCTTTACCATTCCTACCAAACAGGATGATCATCTTTTTTATCCTATCATATAGGATTATCAATTTTCATTCCTACCATAAAAGACCACTACTTTTACTGTTCCTACCAGATAAGATAGTTCTCTTTACCATTTCTACAGGATAAGATGGTCATATTTTTTATCCTACCAAACAAGATCATCACTTTTCATTCCTACCAGAAAGGACCTTTACTATTACTGTTCCTACCAAACAGGATAGTTATCTTTATCATCCCTACTAGATAGGATGGCCATCACTTTTCATTCATATTAGAAAACACTATTACTTTTATTGTTCATACCAGACAAGATAGTTATCTTTACCATTCTTGCCAGACAGGATGATCATCTTTTTTATCCTACCATATAGGATCATCACTTTTCATTTCTACCATAAAGGACAATTACTTTTATTGCTCTTGTCAGACATAATAGTTATCTTTACCATTCCTATTGGACAGGATGATCATCTTTTTCATCTTATAAGATAAGATCATCACTTTTCAATTCTACCAGAAAGAACCATTATTTTTACTATTCCTATCAGAGAAAGCAATTATCTTCACCATTCTACCAGATAGGATGGTCATCTTTTTGATCCTACCAGACAGGATCATCACTTTTCATTCCTACTGTCACAACCTTTTTTGGATGCTGCGATGCGAATGGCAAAAGAAATTATCAATTTTATTAATAAAAAATGGAGTCGCCACTGGCCAAATTATTTGAAAAGGTTTGGTTGGAAACCTTTAAAAATTGGTCTATTAAACCAAATTTTGGGTTTAGGAGTCGCAGATACATAACTAAGGTGTTAGGCACACTACGCATTAATTTTCAAAATATTAAATTGGCCTTGAGATATTTATCTTTTATTATTTATTTAGTGCATAACATTATTACTTAATGAAAAATGATAATTATTAACTTATTTATTTATTTTGAGAAATCGAATCATAAATGAGTTTAATTTAAGAAAATGAAATTTTAATTTTAATTTGGGCTCAAAGTGATTATTAATTTATTATATTAATATATTAAAATAAATGCAAGCTGATTGGAAAAATAATATATATATATTAAAATAATGGGCTCAGATTATTAAAATTTCAAAAAAAATTTCTTAAGAAGCGACTTAAATCTTGGCACATTGATATTAGAATCTAAATAGGTCGATTCGAAATCTAAAATTAGCTATCACAATTATTTTAGACTTGAAAATAAAATTTTTTATCAAGATGATATATATATATATATATATATATATATATATATATATATATATATATATATATATATATATATATATATATATATATATTAAAATAATGGGCTCAGATTATTAAAATTTCAAAAAAAATTTCTTAAGAAGCGACTTAAATCTTGGCACATTGATATTAGAATCTAAATAGGTCGATCCGAAATCTAAAATTAGCTATCACAATTATTTTAGACTTGAAAATAAAATTTTTTATCAACATGATTTTAGATCAAAAATTGATTTTCAAAAATAATATTTTATAGTGATTTTAGAAAAACGATAATAATCTAAAATCGAATCAGATCAAGCTATTCATTTTAACATTGGCATCCTAAAATTATGTCACTTCCACTTAAGAATTTTTTTTTGTACGGATCTAGTTTTCATCATCACCTAAAACATAAGAAAGAAATTTTAAGAAAAATTCAATGAAAATAATCAATTGAAAATAAGAAAAACTATTATTATTATTATTTTTATAAAGAATGCTCAGGATATTATTTTCAGAAATCACTAAGGAGCAACTTTCATTGTGGCAATATGATCATTAAATTAAAATTTCAAAATTATAATTACCAATTAGCTACAACTTATCAAATTTACTTTGTAAAAAATCAAATAAAATAAAATAGCTAAATTGCTCTCTTTTTTAGAGAATATTTTTCATTTTCATTCATTACTTGATTAAAAGCCAAATTAATTCATTAAGCTTATTTTATTATTTTGAAAAATTGCCACAATTTAGATCGCTTCGACTTAGAAAAATTTGGTATTTAATATATCTATCATCATGGCCTTTTATTTAAAACATCATTTTTATTTTAATATACTTTATTTTGTATTTATTTATTATTATTTAAAAAAAATGAAATATGGTGATTTAATTTTAAGCCCAAATCAAAAAGAAATTTTCAATTTACTAAATTAAACATCAAATTGAGTTCAATTTCATTTTAGAAAAATAATTTTAATGTGTTATTCCCCTTTTTGCATGGCACTCAATTCCAAAAAGAAGAAATTTGTTCTGTTGAGAGGAATCCACGATAGGACACGGCACTTCATTCCCCTACCATTTAACGGACTCTACTCGACAGAACAAACACCCAAAATTTATATATACTAATAAAAAATCATTTAATTTTTATTTCTTTTCACAACCTTTAATCCATCATGAAATTGCACAGTTGAAGGAAGCAAAGGAAATAAACTAAAATTATTCCCGCACAAATCATATATAAAAAAATGTTCAACATTAAATTAAGAATAAAAAAACTAAACAGATTTAAAATTATCAAAATTGAATAACACTAACTAAAATTATCAAAATGCTATAAAATAAATAAAAGTGATATCAAGCCATTCATCTTCAAGATTTTTCAAGATTTTAAAGGAAACAAAATCACCCAAATACATGCATGTCAGTAACCAAAGCTAGCAATATTAACAATTTTAGAAAAACATCAAGAAAACTCTATACCCAATTAAATCATATCGAAATTGTAAACTTAGTCAAACCATTTCATAAACTTGAACTACAAACCTAAAAAATCAGCAAACATAACTATTTTGCAAATCCAAGTTGCATGAACATATGAATATCAAGATCATAAACAAACAATATAAGCTTCAAAAAATTTCCAGAAAATATCAATAATAATCCCATACCCGATTAAGAACATAGGGAACAAACGAAACCATGAGAAAGCCATATGCAAGGCCAACAAATTGAGAATACCAAACTGTATCTCAAGCCAAAATCAATAAACACTAGCGCAAATCAAAACCCAGACCCAAACACAAATCAAGATTGCCATGAATCCTTGAAGAGTAAATGTATATTACATAACTAGACCTATGAAAATTAAAACCATTCCCATATCTATACAGACCTAAAAGAGGAGCAACACATCAAAATATTCAATCAAAATCATCGAAATCTCACGACCAGATTCATTAATCAGATTTAAACAATAATTGCTTCAAAGTGAGGCATAATTTTTCAAACAAAATGAATTCAAAATAGATAACTAAACCCAATAATCATCATCAATATGCACAAACAAGAGTACCAAAACATGCATTGAAGCAAAACTTACCCAAGCCTTATGCAAAGCCAAAATCAAGCATCAAAAGATAGAAATCTTCTTAACTCGTTAAAGACCCAAAAATGTACCAGGCCCTTTTATATCAAATAAACCAAAAGAGAACCATATCCACTTCAATTTATCAAACCCCAAAAGAAACCATAGAATCAATCAACTTAAATGGTAACAAGAAGAGAATCAATGGGAAAATTATGTGTTAGGTGGTCAAGGTGAGGGGTCAGGCATGAGTCCTTAAGAGGTAAGAGGCATCTGTGATCTGCGTTCTTATGAGTGAGATAGAATTTGGATTGAGAGAAGAGAGGCGAGAGGATGATAGAGAGGAAGAGAGCTATGAGGGAATCTGAAGGACCTAAGGTCTGTGTTCTTGTCTGTTTATATGCAAAGAATGAGAGGGGAGAAAGGTAGTGTGCATGGATAGAGAGCAGAGGATTGAGGAGTTCTATTAATGGAGAGAGCAGAGAGAGTAATCTGTTGAGAGTTTAGGTGAGGGCAGAGGTGTGCTCAGCTCTGCGTGAGGGGGAAGGAGTCTGTTGGTTATGCTGAGCTGGGTTTTGGTTGTTTCTCTTCTTTTATATATATATATATATATATATATATATATATATATATATATATATATATATATATATATATATATATATATATATATATTTTGTTTAGTAAATTTTCATATCTATACATGTTAAGAAAATAAAATAAATAAAATAAGGACTTCTTAATATATGAACAATGCACTTATAAACTATATATATATATATATATTTTTAAAAAATTAAATTTTAACCTTTTTGATTTATAAAAATATAATTTCACTTCTAAAATTGAAAAATATGGGAATTTTATATTTTAAGATAAAAATTAAAGAAAAATTAAAAAAAACATATAAATTTGCCAAAATTAAGATAATCGCTTAATTTACAAAATTTTAAAATTTTAAAAATTTACTAGTCAAAATATAGTGTCTACACCTACCTAAAAGGACCACTACTTTTACTAGTCCTACAAGATAGGGCAGTCATCTTTACCATTCCTACAAGAAAGGACCATTGCTTTTACTATTTCTACCAGATAGGACAATTATCTTTACCATTCCTACCAGATAGGATGATTATCTTTTTGATCGTACCAGATAGGATCATCAATTCTTAGTCCTACCAAAAAGGACCACTACTTTTACTATTCTTACCAAATAGGACAGTTATCTTTATCATTTCTACCAGACAGGATGGTCATCTTTTTTATCCTACCAGACAGGATCATCACTTTCATTCTTACTAGAAATGACCATTACTTTTACTATTCCTACCAGACAAGATAGTTATCTTTACCATCCCTATCAGACATGATGGTCATCTTTTTTATCCTACCAGATGGGATCATCACTTTTCATTTCTACCAAAAAGGACCATTACTTTTACTGCTCATACCAGACATGACAGTTATCTTTACCATTCCTACTAGATAGGATGGTCATTTTTTTGATCCTATAAGATAAGATCATCACTTTTCATTCCTACCAAAAAGAACCATTATTTTTACTATTCCTATCAGATAAGACAATTATCTTTACCATTCTACTAGACAAAATGGTCATCTTTTGTATCCTACTAAATAGGATCATCACTTTTCATTCCTACCTGAAAGGACTACTACTTTTACTATTCTTACCATATAAGGCAGTCATCTTTACCATTCCTACCAAACATGATGGTCATCTTTTTAATCCTACCATACAAGATCATCACTTTTTTTTATTCCTACTAGATAGGATGGTCATTTTTTTAATCCTACCAGACAATATCATCACTTTTCATTCCTACCTAAAAGGACTACTACTTTTACTATTCCTACCGAATAGGGCAATCATCTTTACCATTGCTACTAAATAGGATAATCATCTTTTTGATACTATCATATAGGATCTCAACTTTTTCTATTCCTACCAGATAGGATGGTCATCTTTTTATCCAACTAGATAGGATCACCACTTTTTTTCTTCCTACTAGATAGGATCACCACTTTGTCGATTCCTATCAGACAAGGTTGCTTTCTTTCTTACCAAACAGAATCATCATTCCCATCATATAGGAACATCACTTTTGTGCCTTCCAAAAAGGACAACTACCAAATGTTACTAGCTGCTAGATCTCCCAAATATACTAAGGATTTTGCACCCTTTGGTATGTGTTTGAACCTTAGAAGTACTTAGGCTTGCTAAATAAATCTCCAAAAGCCAACAAATCACAAAATGGGAAAATTGGCAAAATTAAAACATGTCTTTTTGACATTTGAACCCCTTCACATCATTTGAGAATGAGTAATGAATACAAAGCAACTGGAATCATGAAAAATGGATGAGAAACGAGCGAAAATGGGAGACAGGCCAAAATGGACTCATTGCTATAGATCTATGTGGCACTACTATAAAGCCCTATGCAGTTCAATAGAGAGCTATACAACACTGCTGCAGAGCCCTGAGCAGTAGCTCCTGTGAATTTTAGCGTTTTGTGCAATCCTATATTGAAACTTCTATGTTTTCCTCCTCCAATCTTCTCTTTATATATAAAGGACCTCTCCACATTTTAAAGGATCAACTTTGGGAGCTTGAAAGCCTTTGCATCAAGTAAACCACTCTAGTTCTAAAGTTTTTCTTTTCTTTTTCTTTCACTTTGCATTTGCTCCTCGCTTCACAAAGCGAGTTAGAGGGTTTCTCCTTGATTCCTACTTGGTAAGTCAAAGGCTTTCCGCTGCCTATTCGAGGCAAGTCTACTACCTAAGGCTTGTGTCAGCCATTTGAGGTTAAGATATGAACCTCAAATGACCTTCTTTGAGACCCAATACCTTTATGCTTAAAAGCGACTCCCTTGGAAAGCTAAATCAAGTTTGCAAGGAAAAACATCAATTCAATGACGAAACTATGTTAGGGAACCTTGGTATATTGTGAACAAGCAAAGTAATTAGCTTTGAAAGTTCGAGTTGATTCTAAATCCTAGAACTAGATTTGAGAAAACTCTCACAAGCTTAAAGCTTAAATTTGTGGAAAATCAACTTCACCTTTATTGAATGAATAGCTAAGTATTTATAGTATTGTAAAAACCCTAAATTAGATTTAGCTAAGGACTAGCAAATCTACCTATATAAGGATTGAAGATTCCTAATTAGAAATAACTCCTAAACTACTTGTTATACAAGAAAACTGATTCATAAATAAGAAAACAAGTTAATCCTATTTTTGGGGTTAAACCTAATATAAACAGGCTCAAAACTCACTAATTACATATCCAAACTTATTTAATTGAACATGGGCTTATTTCATATTGATAGAGGCCTAAAAACAACAAAAATTAAGTTAAAATAATGAACTTTGAAAAAAATAAAAAGTATAAAATTTTGGATAGATTACATAGCTGTGTAACTCATTCTCAATTTGCCCCTCTTCCTTCACAGTGCCATGATTGATGCTTTAAGTCTCTTTTCCATTCAAATACCTCTCTAAAGAATTATATATTATCTTAAAACTTCCTTGAATACAATGCTTTCAAAAAGTGATGCTCTTTATGCAAATCTTATTGATAATATTGTAGAAAGCTTTGTATTTCTTTGGATTTCTCTTGAAAGGGTCATTAAACATGAATTCAAGCGCCATTGATTCCTTAAAACTAATACGAACCCCAAATGACTTGCTTTGAGATCCAATACTTTTACACTCGAAAGTGACTCGCTTGGAAAGGCAAATCAAGTTTGCAAGAAAAACCTCAACTCAATGACGAACCTATGTCAATAAACCTTGGTATGTTGTGGATAGGCAAAGTAACTAGATTTGAAAGTTTGGGTTGATTCTAAATGCTAGAACCATATTTGAGAAAACTCTCATAAGCTTAAAGCTTAAATTTGTGGAAAATCAACTTAACCTTTATTGAATGAATAGCTAAGTATTTACAGTGTTACAAAAATCCTAAATTAGAATTAGCTAAGGACTAGGAAATCTTCCTATACAAGGATTGAAGATTCATAATTAGAAATAACTCCTAAACTACTTGTATACAAGAAAACTGATTCCTAAACAAGAAAACAAGCTAATTATGTTTTTTAGCTTAAACTTAATATAAATAGGCCCAAAACTCACTAATTACATATCCAAACTTAATTTAATTAAACATAGGCTTATATCATTTTATAGGGGCCAAAAAAATAGAAATTAAGTTAAAATAATGAAAATTTAAAAAATAAAAAGTATAAAATTTTGGACAAGTTACACGGCTGTGTAACTCATTCTCAATCTAGCTCTCTTCCCTCACACGGCCATGATTGATGCTTTGAGTCTCCATTCCATTCAAATACCTCTCTAAAGAATTATATATTATCTTAAAACTTCTTTGAATTCAATGCTTTCCAAAAGTGATGCTCTTTATGCAAATCTTTTTAATAATATTGTAGAAAGCATTGTATTTCTTTGGATTTCTCTTGAAAGAGTCATTAAACATGAATTCAAGCTCCATTGATTCACTTTCCATGCTAGCTTGATGAAAAGGACAGCATTGAAGAACCTTTTTGAAATCTTTATCATGCATATATTGGAGATCTTCTAGGAAGGTGTCTTAACTCTCACGATTCCCTTCCTCCTCAAAAGGATTCGTACTTGAATCTTGACTTGAACAATTGGAACTAGGGAATGCTTTGCTCATACCATCTTTTTGTTCTTATTCTTCTTCTAGTACATCTAACTCAATCACATCTTATGCTTCCTTTAAGATTTCTAGATGAGTATCAGTCATTGAAACCTTTTCATGAAAAACAATAATGTCTTTTTCTTCATCACTAATTGAAGAATCATGCTTTGTAGTTCACAAGTCACTAGCATAAATCCAATCAGCTTCACATATAGCTTGAATGAGTCTGGCTATAATGACTTTAACCTCTTCATCTTTATTCTTCATAGTCTCAAAAATTTTGGACAGGTTACATGGTTTTGTAACACATTCTCAATCTGCCTCTCTTCCCTCACACAACCATGATTGGTGCTTTAAGTCTCCATTCCATTCAAATACATCTCTAAAGAATTATATATTTTGAATTCAATGCTTTCCAAAAGTGATGCTCTTTATGCAAATCTTTTTGATAATATTGTAGAAAGCTTTGTATTTCTTTGGATTTCTCTTAAAAGAGTCATTAAACATGAATTCAAGCTCCATTGATTCACTTTCCATGCTAGCTTGATGAAAAGGACAGTCTTGAAGAACCTTTTTGAAATCTTTATCATGCATATATTAGAGATATTCTTGCAAGACATCTTGACTCTCATCATTCCCTCCCTCCTCAAAAGGATTTGTACTTGAATCTTGACTTGAACAACTTGAACTAAGGAATGCTTTACTCATACCATCTTTTTGCTCTTATTCCTGTTCTTGTACATCTAACTCAACCACATCTTGTGGTTTCTTTAAGATTTCTAGATGAGTATCAGTCATTGAAACCTCTTCATGAACAACAACAATGTCTTTTTCTTCATCACCAATTGAAGAATCATGATTTTTAGTTGACAAGTCACTAGCATAAATCTAATCAGCTTAACTTGTAGCTTGAATAGGTTTGGCTATGATGACTTTAACCTCTTCATCTTTATTCTTCATAGTCTCTAAAATTTTGGACAGGTTACATGGTTGTGTAACTCATTCTAAATCTGCTTCTCTTCCCTCACACAGCCATGATTGATGCTTTTAGTCTCCATTCCATTCAAATACCTCTCTAAAGAATTATATATTATCTTAAAACTTCTTTGAACTCAATGCTTTCCAAAAGTGATGCTCTTTATATGAATCTGTCACATCCCAACCTTAGAGATATGACGGTTCTAGAACATGGGGAGACATAAGGTCACCCACACCTATAGAACCCACTTACTCATAAACAATTCATGCCTAGGATCTTACCAAACCTCTTACAATAACTTGTTTAAAACATTTAGATGAATACCTTAAATTGCGAAAGTCTAAAATAAATCATTACATATAAAATCCATAAGGAAAATAATATATATCAATAAGTATCAATCAACATTCCCAGAGCATCTAATGACAAGACTTCATAAAAATAGTATTATTGATAACTTGGACAAGGAATTCCCCAAGCAAAGTAGAATGCTTGAGCCATCACCTTGCCTCCTCAAATTTGCTCACCTGGAACCACACAAGGAAAAAGGGGTGAGATAGATGATCTTAATGAGTAAACGAAAAGGCACATACATTATCACATATTCCTTTGAAAAGGAAACAGATAGCTTATACACTTAGTTCATGACTTATAATTCATGAATCAGGTTGCAATTTAGCAAGGGTTCAATTTGGCAAGTTTGCAAAAATCACACTTATCACTTATGATGAGTGAAGGCTATTGCTCTATCACTCAAACACTTAAGGAGAGGTGGCCTTATACTAAATTCCAACTCCTATCACTTATAAGGCATGAAGCCTTATAACAACGCCTGTAGAACCCACTTACTCATAAACAATTCATGCCTAGGATCTTACCAAACCTCTTACAATAACTTGTTTAAAACATTTAGATGAATACCTTAAATTGCGGAAGTCTAAAATAAATCATTACATATAAAATCCATAAGGAAAATAATATATATCAATAAGTATCAATCAACATTCCTAGAGCATCTAATGATAAGACTTCATAAAAATAGTATTATTGATAACTTGGACAAGGAATTCCCCAAGCAAAGTAGAATGCTTGAGCCATCACGTTGCCTCCTCACATTTGCTCACCTGGAACCACACAAGGAAAAAGGGGTGAGATAGATGATCTTAATGAGTAAATGAAAAGGCACATACATTATCACATATTCCTTTGAAAAGGAAACAGATAGCTTATACACTTAGTTCATGACTTATAATTCATGAATCAGGTTGCAATTTAGCAAGGGTTCAATTTGGCAAGTTTGCAGAAATCACACTTATCACTTATGATGAGTGAAGGCTATTGCTCTATCACTCGAACACTTAAGGAGAGGTGGCCTTATACTAAATTCCAACTCTTATCACTTATAAGGCATGAAGCCTTATAACAATGCCTGTAGAACCCACTTACTCATAAACAATTCATGCCTAGGATCTTACCAAACCTCTTACAATAACTTGTTTAAAACATTTAGATGAATACCTTAAATTGCGGAAGTCTAAAATAAATCATTACATATAAAATCCATAAGGAAAATAATATATATCAATAAGTATCAATCAACATTCCTAGAGCATCTAATGATAAGACTTCATAAAAATAGTATTATTGATAACTTGGATAAGGAATTCCCCAAGCAAAGTAGAATGCTTAAGCCATCACCTTGCCTCCTCACATTTGCTCACCTGGAACCACACAAGGAAAAAGGGGTGAGATAGATGATCTTAATGAGTAAACGAAAAGGCACATACATTATCACATATTCCTTTGAAAAGGAAACAGATAGCTTATACACTTAGTTCATGACTTATAATTCATGAATCAGGTTGCAATTTAGCAAGGGTTCAATTTGGCAAGTTTGCAGAAATCACACTTATCACTTATGATGAGTGAAGGCTATTGCTCTATCACTCGAACACTTAAGGAGAGGTGGCCTTATACTAAATTCCAACTCCTATCACTTATAAGGCATGAAGCTGATCAGGCTCCACAGTTAGAACTGCCCCTTCTAGCTGAGGTAGATACACTACCCTTATCCATTGGGTTAAAACCATGTGCACAGGTTCCGATGATTACCCGTATTGGCACGAGGATTCTGCATAAAGGGTAAAAGGTACCATAGGTAGAGCTAATGCTAATCACAATTAACAATATCACATAAGGCAATAATAACATGTATTCCAATAACAATAGTGGTTTAGCTTTCAAGCAAAAGATACAATGATAGTGTAGTTCCAAAAAGAATATAAGTTAGGGTGTTAATCACAAGAAATTCTCATTGGATAAACAAAATAGTTTTGGACCAAATGTCCCTTGGCAACCAAAGCTTATCACAGAAATCATATAATAATATTTAGAATAGAAAGAACTTGGGTTTCAAAGATCACAAAGGCTCACATAACAATATATCACATTCTTATAACACAACATGATGATGTTCACACTTATAACATGAATATGGCGTTTACTCACCTTGGGGTTCCTTTGCTCCTAGCATATGTAGCCTCTTTGCACTTCTAAAGGTCTTCAAACTCTAACATAATATTTGATTTAATACTTAGTATTTATTTACTCATGATGCTCCTATCCCATAACTACCCCATGTACATATAGCATACACATACACTTAGAGTCCATACATAGGTGTACTCGTCACTTGCACATAACACGTTGACTTTGAAAGTATTGCATACTTAGGCCTTATAGGCTCTCTTGATATCATATTACAATCACATTATTACCTTTTTAAGGTCATTACAATAATATTACCTCAATATCGATTCACTTTAACGATTATCTTAATTCACTTTACACTTCCATACATGTCATCTTAACAATTTACCTTTCAAGCGTCATGCTTAACTCTTATGATCCCTTTCACTTCATCAACTCATAACCATATGTTCATCATCAAGTCAATATAACATCTAGTTCCATATTTCTCAACCACATTTGCATTCTAAACACAATATAATGTTAAGATACCTTAAGTATACCATAATGCATTTAAGCTTATCTAGGATCATACCTTCAACTAACATGCAATTTTATCATTTATTATACATACATACATGTCAACAATCATCAAAACACATCACATAAAATTTATAAACATTGGGACAAAAATGTTTATATAGGCCGAATGCATTACCAAGGTAGAGACTAATTTCTTCTTCTTTTCGCACTTTCCGTCTATTTTAGATATATGTAAAAATATGGTTGGAATCAAGATTTTTCATGTAAGTGCAACAAAAATCATTTTAGAATTTAAATCCATAAGAATTGGCCACTCATAGTGTTGTTTATACATAAAAATTTAACCTTTTGAATTATAGACCACAAAACCATGAGTTTTCTTATTTTCAGTATTTTTCGGTCATTTCAGAAATATGCAAACAGGTTGTTTAAACCATTATTTTTCATTCAATCATAGAAAATATCAGTTTAGAACACATCCATACATGATTTGGCCACCATAGATAGGATTTATATAAAAAAATTCCAAGTTTAAAGGCTTAGGTGAAAAATCATGAGTTTTTGCACTTTCCGCGCATTTCGTTCATTTCAGCGATAAACAGACACATGATTCAAATCATTATTTTTCATCTAAACAAAACAAACATCATACTAGAACACTTCCTCATACAAATTAGCAGCCTTATGTCCATTCAAGAATTAAATTTTCCAACTTCCAAGTTCTAACACGAAAACCTTGAATTCTTTTGTTTTTCGAAACTTTCCGGTCATCATAGAAATACGCAGAAATATTATTTAATCCAATATTTTCCATCAAAACAAATCAAAAATTAGTTTAGAACATAAAAACACATAAATTTCCCACCCCCCCCCCCCCCCTTTATGATGTTTACGCATAAAAATTGTGATTTTAAGTTATAGAATTCACCTTTAGAGAAATCTCGCGGAAAGAATTGTGTTTTCGGTAGAAAATAGATTTTCTCTCCCAAAAACTCACCCAAATAGAATTAAATCTATAAAAATCAGTAATCAACCAGTTCAAAATAATTTTCCCATAATTTATTTCATAGAAATCAGTTTAGAAATCGAAAGAGAAGAAAAACTTATGATTACGGTCAAGAATCGCGAAACGGAAAGGTGTTTTCTTAATTTCGGTAGAGAGAAATATTTTGAGAGGATTTTTCTGCCAAGATACAGAAAGAATAAGAAAATGGCTGTTGGAACCTTGGTTTGGCCGAAATTTAGATTATATATTAGGGTTTGGGTGAAATTTCCACTAATACCCTTAATGAACTAGGTTAGGAGGATTTTGGTGTAGTGGGCTTTTGGGTATTTGGGCTTTTATTTAAATTTTTGGGCTGAATAAAAATTAAAATAAAAAGAATATTTTTCTTATTAATTTTGTAACATTTTCCCCAAAAATATTTATTTTAAAATATTTTAAAAATACTGATAAGATTATTTTGTGCTTAAAAATCGCCTTTTTACATGAAAAATCATTTTATGAAAAATAAATTATTTCATGCTTATGGATTTTATTCAAATCATTTATTTTACAATAATAATTCATATTAGACATATTAAAATTAATTTAACATACCCCAAACTCATAAATCACGTCACACATGAATTTTCATATAGTCACACAATTTGTCACAATAAACCTAAATTCAAATAATTTGTCACTAAGACTCCTAGGATAGATGTGGGTTGTTACACAATCTTTTTAATAATATTGTAGAAAGCTTTGTATTTCTTTGGATTTCTCTTAAAAGAGTCATTAAACATGAATTCAAGCTCCATTGATTCACTTTCCATGCTAGCTAGATGAAAAGGACAGCCTTGAAGAACTTTTTTGAAATCTTTATCATACATATATTGGAGATCTTCTTGCAAGGCATCTTGACTCTCATCATTCCCTCCCTCCTCAAAAGGATTCATACCCGAATCTTAACTTGAACAATTGGAACTAGGGAATGCTTTGCTCATACCATCTTTTTGTTCTTGTTCCTCTTCTTGTACGTCTAACTCAACCACATCTTGTGCTTCCTTTAAGATTTCTAGATGAGTATCAGTCATTAAAACCTCTTCATGAACAACAATAATGCCTTTTTCTTCGTCACCAATTGAAGAATCATGCTTTGTAGTTGACAAGTCACTAACATAAATCCAATCAGCTTCACATGTAGCTAGAATGGGTCTAGCTATGATGACTTTAACCTCTTCATCTTTATTCTTCATTGTCTCCAATGGTGGTTCGGGCACATCATCTTCATCAATTACTTGATTTCTTCTTGGAAGTTGACTAGATGAATTTTGAGCTTTTGGTTGTTGCCTCCTTATGATTGTACTTTCAAGCCTCTCAAATTGATCATGAATTCTATTAAATTTTCTTTCCATGGCTTAACATTGTTAGAGGAACACATCCATATCTCTAAGGTGACACCTTCTTTCAAATTCATTCCACTTTTTGTCCATCTTTTTGTTAAGTTTTTCTAGGTACTTAAAGAAATTTTGCTCATCATCTTTATCTTTAGTATTCATTGTGAAAACCTAAAAAGAATGTTAGTAAAGCAAAACCTCACTTCACTCCCTCACATGTTTCACTCAAAAGTAGATGACACTTATGTTCACTTGTGTTATCACTCTTGCCTTTTACCACTTAACTCTTAATTCCAACCCAAACAAAAATTAATACTTGAATGACTCACAATAACCAAGAGTAAGGAAGAATTTAACACAAATTTGAAAGAAAACAAGAAAAAAAATTGATAATTAAAATGAATTGAAGATACAAAATAAAGAAAAACAAGAAATGAAAAAAGAAATTTAGGAATCCTAATCCTAGTTGGATTGGGAATAAAAGACCTAGATGGACTCAAATACACAAAATTGAAAATTGAAATAAAATAGGAATCTAAACCAAGTAGGATTATGGAGGTAGGAATTCTTATCCTTGTACAATTATGATTTTTGAGTTGGAAAGTCAATTCCTACTTCAATCCTGATTTTAATTCAATTAAAACAACTCTTCCTAGTTCAATCTTGATAAGTAATTGAGTTTTACTTTTTTGCATTAGGAAAACAATTAATTAATTCTTTTCTTGTCTAACTCACACTAGGAAGTCAATTCATCTTATAAAACTTATTTTTCTCTTCTTTATGGCTAATTCTTTTCTTTCTTTTATTTTGGGACAAATTTTTGCTTTATTTTTTCTTCTTTTTTTTTTTCAATTATAAATTTCTCTCTTCTTCTTCTTCTTCTTCTTTTTTTTTTTTTTATATATATATATTTCACAACTAATCACTTAAGAATTAAAGGCAAAATCAACAAGACAAAGATAAACAAACAGATCTAAATTTGAACACAAAACAATGAAAACAAGACTTTAAAAGCAACCGAATTGAAGACAAGACTCTATGAATTTTGTATTTAAATTATGCAATTTTTTTTAATGTTAAACAACTGATTTTTGACAAAACAAAAAGAAACAAAGATAATAGAATCAAATAGACATAAATGGAAGCAAGTTTTGAACAAGATGAACACAATAACCAAATTTGTGAATTTTTTTTTAATTATTTTTTTAATTTCAAATATGATTTTATTTAAGTAAAAGTAACTTTGTGACTTGATTAGACAAAATAACTTGACATGAAAAGGAACAAAAAGGAACAAATGTAAACGAAATGAGACAAAAATAAGAAAAACAAAAAAAAACACTAAATGAAACAAATAAGGAATCAATAGAAAAATGAAACAGAAAAATGAAAAGGATATAACTTGATTTAGAACCCAAGCTCTGATACCAAACTGATATGAACCCTAAATAACTTGCTTTGAGACCCAATACCTTTACACTTAGAAGCGACTCCCTTGGAAAGCCAAATCAAGTTTGCAAGGAAAAATCTCAACTCAATGATGAACCTGTGTCAAGGAACATTGGTATGTTGTGAACAAGCAAAGTAATTAGTTTTGAAAGTTTAGGTTGATTCTAAATCCTAGAACTAGATTTGAGAAAACTCTCACAAGCTTAAAACTTAAATTTGTGGAAAATCAACTTAACTTTTATTGAATGAATAGCTAAGCATTTATAGTATTACAAAAATCCTAAATTAGAATTAGCTAAGGACTCAAAAATCTTCCTATATAAGGATTAAAGATTCCTAATTAGAAAAAACTCCTAAACTACTTATTACACAAGAAAACTAATTCCTAAACAAGAAAACAAGCTAATCCCGTTTTTGGGCTTAAACTTAATATAAATAGGCCCAAAACTCACTAATTACATATCTAAACTTAATTTAATTGAACATAGCCTTATATCATATTGATAGGGGCCTAAAAATAATAAAAATTAGTTAAAATAATGAAATTTGAAAAAAAAAATAAAAAGTATAAAATTCTGGACAGGTTACACGGCTGTGTAACTCATTCTCATTCTACCTCTCTTTCTTCACAAGGCCATAATTGATGCCTTAAGTCTCCTTTCCATTCAAATACCTCTCTAAAGAAATATTTATTATCTTGAAACTTCCTTGAATACAATACTTTCCAAAAGTGATGCTCTTTATGCAAATCTTCTTGATAATATTATAGAAAGCTTTGTATTTCTTTGGATTTCTCTTGAAAGAGTCATTAAACATGAATTTAAGCTCTATTGATTCACTTTCCATGCTAGCTTGACAGCCTTGAAGAACCTTTTTGAAATCTTTATCATGCATATATTAGAGATCTTCTTGCAAGGCATCTTGACTCTCATCATTCCCTCCCTCCTCAAAAGGATTCATCCTCGAATCTTGACTTGAACAACTAGAACTAGGGAATGCTTTGCTCATACCATTTTCTTGAAACTTCCTTTACTACAATGCTTTCCAAAAGTGATGCTCTTTATGCAAATCTTCTTGATAATATCGTAGAAAGCTTTATATTTCTTTGGATTTCTCTTGAAAGGGTCATTAAACATGAATTCAAGCTCCATTGATTCACTTTAAATCGATACAAACCCCAAATGACCTACGTTGAGTTCCAATACCTTTATGCTTAGAAGCGACTCCCTTAGAAAGCCAAATCATGTTTGCAAGAAAAATCTCAACTCAATGACAAACCTGTGTCAAGAAACCTTGGTATGTTGTGAACAAGCAAAGTAATTAGCTTTGAAATTTTGGGTTGATTAAATCCAAGAACCAGATTTGAGAAAACTCTCACAAGCTTAAAGCTTAAATTTATGGAAAATCAACTTAACCTTTATTGAATGAATAGCTAAGTATTTATAGTGTTACAAAAATCAGGAAATCTTCCTATATAAAGGATTGAAGATTCTTAATTAGAAATAACTCCTAAACTACTTGTTATACAAGAAAACTGACTCCTAAATAAGAAAACAAGCTAATCTTGTTTTTAGGCTTAAACCTAATATAAACAGGCCCAAAACTCACTAATTACATATCCAAACTTAATTTAATTAAACATGGGCTTATATCATATGATGGGGGCCAAAAAACAATAGAAATTAAGTTAGAATAATGAAATTTGAAAAAAATAAAAAGTATAAAATTTTGGATAGGTGACACGGCTGTGTAACTTATTCTCAATCTGCCTCTCTTCCCTCACATGGCCATGATTGATGCTTTGAGTTCTATTCCATTCAAATACCTCTCTAAAGAATTATATATTATCTTGAAACTTCCTTGAATACAATGCTTTCCAAAAGTGATTCTCTTTATGCAAATCTTCTTGATAATATTATAGAAAGCTTTGTATTTTGTTGGATTTCTCTTGAAAGAGTCATTAAACATGAATTCAAGCTCCAGTGATTCACTTTCCATGCTAGCTTGATGAAAAGGATAGCCTTGAAGAATATTTTTGAAATCTTTATCATGTATACATTAGAGATATTCTTGCAAGGCATCTTGACTCGCATCATTAGAACTAAGGTACGCTTTGCTCATGCCATTTTCTTGTTCTTGTTCCACTTCTTCTACATCTAACTCAACCACATCTTGTGCTTCCTTTAAGATTTCTACATGAGTATCGGTCATTGAAAGCTCTTCATGAACACTAACAATGTCTTCTTCATCATCACCAATTAAAGAATCATCCTTCGTAGGTAACAAGCCACTAGCACAAATCTAATTAGCTTCATATGTAGCTTGAACAGGTCTGGCTATGATGAATTTAACCTCTTAATCTTTATTCTTCATAGTCTCTAATGGTGGTTTTGGCATATCATCTTCATCAATTACTTGATTTCTTCTTAGAAGTTGACTAGATGATAAAATGGCTAAGCTAAACTAACCCCTTTGTAAGAAGGGAAGACTGTATGGGTTCTGATTCTCATTCAAAGGGATACGCACGCATGCTTGGTTCAAGCATTGAATCCAATTAAAACTAACCAACTTTCTCCCTTTATTACTTTCTTCACTTGCTTTTATTTTATTTTCTTTTACTTTCTTATTAGGCTTAGTATGGGGAATATATGACTTTCTTAGAACCCATAAGGGCTAGAGGAGGTATTCCCTAAGTTTGAAATTTTATTGTAATATTAAGTTTCTCATATTTTGAACCTTAACTGTGTTTTTACTTTATTGTTGAAATAGATAAGTTGAATGATCATGCATATTATAACTTGTTCATGCATTTTAATTTATTCATGAAATATATTTTAAATCACTCTTATATTAATTGGCCAAACTTATTTTGTTAAAATAAACCAAAAACATAGTCCCTGGATCCTTTTTTGTTTCAAGGCTAGTATTTTTTTCCTGGGTAATAATTGGAGTCAAATAGGTTTTTTCCTTATATTTTCCTAAATAAAAATAAATTAAGGTGGTGACTTTAAGAAATAATTTTCAATTTTATCAAAGATAAGCCCAAGGGCATCCTTGTGAGTTCTTTCCTAAATAAGCATTTCGATTCCCTTTAGTGAATTGGACCGATGCTCGGGTGAGGCCTCATAACCGGCGACTCCCCTAAGGATTAAATTTTCTTTTAATAAAAGAAAAAATAAGTGGACTACTAATTGGTTTAAAAAGAGTTTGGCCTTTAATATAATTGTAACTTCGTATGCATCACTTGCATAAGCATTTTGCTATTCAACCTAGTTTTAGGAAAACAATGGATAGTGAGTAGCATCGAGTGGGTAACCCTCCTTAGGTCTATTCATTGATAGTGAAATCATCCACTCCATGATGAATCCTTTGATCCTTTCAAAGGTGTAATAAGCATGCACGTACTGTTCGATCCACGCGAGGCTTTTGACTTACATGTGATTAGGTATATCACTGCTTTAGTGTAACGGGTAACCAGCTGAGCCACCTAACCCTTTCATGTAATGAATCTAGATCCTGACCTTAGCTAGTATGTACCATAATCAAAACCTATTCTCTCCATGCATGTCATGCATTCACATTGTATAACAAAACATGCATTCATCTTAAGTCTAGGTCAAACCTTGAATTGAAGAAGGGTCAAATATTCTTACCTCCATTCAAATACCTCTCCTATAAACACTTTCACCTATACCCCATCACTTATCTAATAACCCTTAGATCATCACCCTAAACCTTTGACCTAAACACTGTTATCCCTTTACTCTAGCCTTTAACCCAAAACCCTAGACACTCTTACCTCTATCCAAACACCTTCACTCCTTAACCTTAAACATACTCACTTTTACTCCAATTACCTTCACCCTCATAAACCTTAAAACCATCACCTTAACCCTTAACCTTAAGCAACTCACCCTAGCTTTTATCCTAAACACCATCACCTTAACCATATACCTTAAACACCTTGCCTTAGTCTTACCTTAAACATTAAACACTCAAAACCTCACACCTCAAATGTAAACCTAAACCACGTTCAACCTTTAGATATTAAGCCATAAACTCATAACCACAAAACTCATATCCAAGATTAAAAACCCTACTATCTAACCATAAGCCTAACCCCCAGCCCTTATCCTTATCCAAAAAAAAAAAAAAAAAAAAAACTAGACACCTTAGGTTCTCCATACCAAAACCATGATCTTGATCTTACCTTTAGTTC
Source organism: Reutealis trisperma (assembly GCA_947687605.1). Classification (NCBI taxonomy): domain Eukaryota; kingdom Viridiplantae; phylum Streptophyta; class Magnoliopsida; order Malpighiales; family Euphorbiaceae; genus Reutealis; species Reutealis trisperma. The sequence goes on along the minus strand of CANTUT010000067.1, from coordinate 2,812,961 downwards.
AAAATCAAACCCACTATCCTTAAGACCAACACCCTTAGCCCAATACCTTCAAAACCAGCATGTCCAATAACTTTGGCCTAACACGCTACCTTAAACCCAATGCCCTTAGTCCAGTCTACTACCCTAAGCCTAAAACATTTGCCCCATCTCACCTTAAGCCTAAAAAATGGTTAGCCCATGACACAATAGGGGAGCATTTTCTCTTAGGATCAGCATGCCCATGCCTTCATCACCTCTTCTATTCCATACCTGTTACTTACCTTGATACTTTGATTTAAAGGTACTAATGGCCAACCAAGGATGTGGGATGATATTTGTCGTGCCATTGTCAAGCAGTATCATTACAATAATGAAATGGATGTCACTAGGCATGACTTGAAAACTATCAAGCAACTTCCAAAGGAGTCCTTCTCCATTTTCCTTATAAGATAGAGGGCTAAAGCTACTCAAATGGTAAATAGACCAACAGAGCAAGAACAAGTGGACATCCTTGTCAAGAACCTACTTTCAACCTACCGAGTCTACTTGTTAACCCAATACCTACCCACTTTCAAAGCTTTGGTTGTAACTACATTAAAGGTCAAAGATTGCATTCAAAGTGCATCATTTCAAACCTACATTCCCCACCACCAACCCAAACAATGATGAAGAACCCAAACCCAATTCAGCCCCACCTTACCTCAGCCCCAAGTGGCATAACATGGAAGGGTTCAAGTGCAACTAATCTAACTTTTTTGAGACTAAATTCTAAGTCGAGCCTAAATCTCAAAGTCTAAGTCTAAATTCTAGTCTAGGTTTGTCACCTTATTTTCTTTTTTGTGTATTTTTCATTGATCATGTCAGTCCCTTTTTTTAATCTTGTAATAAAATTTTTCATTATAATAAAACATCCACATTTTCTTAATTATTTGTGCATTTTTCTTTCTTGTTTTAAACATGGATGAGCTTTGAAAAAAAAAGAGAAAAAGAAAGAAAGAGAAAGAAAAAGAAAAAGAGAAAAAGAAAGAAAGGAAAAAAAAAAGAGAAAGAGAAAAAGAAAAATGAACAGTTAATTAAATGCATCACAGCTAGCACTTGTTGGAATTGAGGTGCCATCAATAATTGCTTTGCTAGCTCTTAACCAAAGAAGGTCCAGAAATAGAACTCTCATCAAGTACAAAATCAAACGATACACCTCAGCAAGGGGCAACAAGTCCATCAAATCCAAAATTCAAAGGTTAGAGCCCCTCAAAGTGAAAAAAAAAAAAACAGTAAATCATGGTAGAATGTCTTCTCCTAAATTTCATTATTCCAAGTTCACTAAGTTGTAAACTCGAAAGGGCAACTTAGAAGTTAAAGCTAAGAAAAAGGAGAAGAAAAAATAAAAAAGAGAGAGAAAGCTCATCCCAATCATTTTCCTTTGTGTGCAAAGTTGTCTTTAATTAATCTGTCTCATCTCATATATTCTAAAGTCATTCTTCCTCATTAGAGACTCATTCTATAAAGTGATAGTGTATTCTATGCCCTTATCACATAGTGGGGGGAGGGGGGGGCCAATATCCTTCTGGGTCATCATTATCACTTGTCAATCCATCTTGTCACTTAGTTCAAAGAGCTAATACATAATCTCTCACATCGCTTGCCTGTTCGTCATGTCCCTATCTCTTATTGGGAATATGATTCCCAAGTTTGTCTTTTCTCGCTAGTCCTTTAGCCACTCCTTAGGGCACTTCCTTTTAGCCGGTATGTCATTTACGTTCAAGCAATAGAGTGTCATCACAAATGTCTCTTCAATCTCAAAACGACAAGATTAGCTTGGCTTGTGCTTTTCTATGAGTCATGCTACAAATAGCAAAATCATACAACCTTTCTTATCCTTTTCAAAATTTCCAACCCACCTTTGAACCATTCCCAAACTTCAAAAATCATCCCATCCTTTCAAGCTTAAGCCTCATACCCTACTTTCAACCTCAAGCCAGAACCAAAAATCCCAAGTCTATCAGGACTCATCATCCTTGAATCTCATTTCCTTAACAAAACAAAAGTCAAGACATATCCCTCAAGGCCTATCATCCTCAAGTTGATTATGAAGGGCCTGAACCAGTCAAGGCCCATCCCATGTCTCTTTGGCAAAATCTCATTATCCTTGAAAAGACCAAGCCTCCTTAGCAAATTACCATGTCAAGGTCTGCCAACTGATGGGCATTGAAAATCTGATATAATTATGATAAAGGGCAAATCCCTATCTATGAGCCTATGGTATCCTTATGACAAAAAACTATAGCATCATACTTGAGATAAAGCCATCCCTCTAAAACACCCTTTTAGGAAAACCTAAGCTAAGAAACTATCCTTAAAGCCTAAAAGCCCAAACTAATAAGCCTTCATTACGAAACCTAAATCAAAAAGCCTTCACTATGAAACCCAAACTAAAAAGCCTTCACCATGAAGCCTAATCCTAAAAGCTTTCACCATGAAGCCAACTCTCAAAAAGCCTTCATTTATGAAGACCATAATCTCCTCCAAGGCCACATCTAACCAAACCTTCCACGAGCTGGTTTCCTAGCCTAACATTTCCTCTAAGCCAAACTTAGCCTCCCAGTTTTGACCCTCTATAAAGTCTAGCATCCCAGCCTAGTCCTAAGGAAACATCTGGCTGAGCCTTCCAAATGAACTCTCCAAAGGTTGTAACTTGAATGAGCCAAAGTGCCAGGAAGCTTCAACATTGATGAATTGTATAAAGGGGGTTGGAAAAAGGCAAAACATGGAAGTTTAAGCTTTATACATGATCCATGGGAGAGGAATTGAAAAGGGCATAATGAAGTTGAGTGTAGTGCAAATCATGACTGTCCAAAATTTATACTTTTATTTTATTTGAATTTCATTAATTTAACTTAGTTTCTATTGTTATGGGCCCCTATCAATATGATATAAGCCCATGTTCAATTAAATTAATTTTGCATATGTAACTAGTGAGTTTTGAGCCTGTTCATAATTGGTTTAAGACCAAAAATGGGATTAGCTTATTTTCTTGTGTAAGAATCAATTTTCTTGAATAACAAGTAGTTTAGGAGTTATTTCAAATTGTGAGGCCTCGCCCGAGCACCGGTCCAATCCGCTAAGTGGGATCGAAATGCTCATTTGGGTTTGAACTCACGATGGAACCCTCACATTCAGATTGATTGATTTGAAAAGAGTCACCACCTTAATTTTATTTTATTTGGGAAAAAGATTAAGGGAAAAAACCCAAATTGACTCTAATTAATATCCCAAAGGAAAAGGTCACTAGCCTTGAAACCAAAGAAGATTCGGGGACTAGGTTTTTGGTTTATTTAGAAAAAATGATTAGTTTGGCAAATTTAATACAAGATGACTTAAAATAAATTTCATTAACAATTTATATAATGCATGAACAATTATATAATGCATGAATAAACAAATAAATAAGTATTCATCCAAAGCGATAAAGCAATAAAGTAAAAGAATTAATTTTACAATTCAAAACTAAAATAGGGGATACTTCCTCTTGCCCTTATGGGTTCTAGGGAAGCCACACATTCCCCAAAATAATTCTAGAATGATCATTAAAGAAAAATACTACAAAAGAAAGACAACATCAATATTATAATAAAGAAGACAAATTAAAAGCAAATATCACAAAGAAAAGAACTAATTTATAAAGTGGATACATGAGAATAATTACATTTTATTTAAACTGGATTTGATGCTTTAAACGAGCAAGCCTACGTATCTCTTTGAATGGGAATCAAAATCTGCGTAGTTCACCCTTCTTGCGAAGGGGTTAGTTTAGCCTAGCCTTCTTATCATGTTCAGTTCATTGATTGAAAGGTGGGTTGATAATTAAATCAGATTGATTGATTGATTACTAAGTTGTTAATTAGGTCATATTTTAATTAACAAGTTGAATCATTAATTCAAATTGTTAACCTAGTTGACTAAATCATATTCTAATCAACATGCCTCAAAATAATGAAAGAAAAATGATAACACATGCAAAGCAAAGAAATAATAAATGAAAAGAACAAGCTAAATAATCCTAAAAAAATAACAAGACAAACAAAACAAATAGAACAATATAAAGCAAAAGAAAAAAACTAAACAAAAAATAAGAAAACAAGAAAATAATTACCTTATGAGAACGAGACTTGGGGACGTAGGGCGGATGAAGCGGACGACCGGATCGCAATTCCACCTTTTTGGCTTAACGGAATGACAACCTTTGAATGGCAACTCAGACGGTATATTTGGGACCTCCTCGGACTGATTTGAGGAGAGCTACCTCGAAATGACCACCCAAATAGAAAATTAAACTAAAAGCTCGTTCCTTTTGGACTAAACTTGTAGAGATAGTTTGCTTAATGCAAAGGCTAATCAAGCAAATCAAAAGGTTAAGAGCTGATTGCTTTGAAATCAATTAATTTGATTAAGCAATTCTGAGTGTGGAAATGAGGTAGGAAGGTAGTGCTTTTATAGGGAAAGGATTGGGAGCAGAAATGGCAAGTTTCAGATGTGGGATTCAATTCCCAACGCTCAGAACTACACAGGACATCTCAAAAATCGCATGGAAGGTTGATCAACATACGGTAATCGCACAAGAGCCATGCAGTTTTACACAGGCTCTATGCAGTTTTGCACAGCTTTGTGCAATACCGCACGGAGGCTATGCGGTCATGGGCTACCCTATGCGGTCCTTATGGCCTGCACACCCCTTTTTACTCCATTTCGCCCCATTTCAAATCTGTTTTAAGCCCGGTTTAATTCTATAGATTCTAATTGAGTGTCGATTTTCTGGAGATGCAAATATGAGGGTTCACAACTGCCCCCTCATCGGAATTGGCCTATAAGGAGAGCAATTATGATGATAGTGAACCTGGGGAGAAAAAAGGTGCCATGTCAGTTTCTGGGTTTATGTGCTCTTTCTAAATCCTTTTGGAGGAAACCCCATGGGATATATGAAGTTTTATCAATGGCTTTCAGTCCAGCCTTAACGTTTGGATGCAAGAATGATCTTGGTGAATTTCAATTAAGACTATCTGTTCGGCCCTAATGTTGAAGGTAAAGTTGATTTGGGTAACTCTCAATCAAGGCTATCTATTCAACCTTAATGTTGGACGCGAGAATGATATGGTGAAATCTCAATTGAGACTATCTATTTGGCCTTAATGTCATAGAAGAGTTAATTTGATGAAATTTGGTAGAAGTAGGGGTCTCGGTCTGTTTTGGACAGTCCATTTTGATGCTCAGTCAGTTTTGAGACATTTTTGGTCTAATTTGAATGATTTTCTATTTTTAAGGAATTTTTGATTTTCTGCTATTTTTGTCATAACAGAAGCATCCTAAGTCTAATTTAGGAGAATAGGGTATCTCAAGAAAGAGAAAAATATTGCGAATTCACTGGAACTAACGGTGCTGAATTCTAACTTGGGATGAGTTCAAAATTACATACCAAGTGATCTGGCAATGGGAGTTTACTATACAAGTGGACCCCCTATATAAAGAGGTAACTACTTCTCACTTTTTCACTTTTTCTCATTTTTTACATTTTCTCTCTCTCTCTAACTTTCTTTTCTCTCAATTCTCTTTAACTTCTCTCTAACATTCCTTTTCTCTCTTTTTCTCTTCTATTTTTTTTCTTTCTTTTTCATATGGCTTCCCCATCTAGCTATCGCTATACTTGGAGCTACCAGGCCCCCTGGGAGAAAACCTAGCCTGATGATCTACTCCAAAAGTCAGAGCATCATGTGTCTTAGACTCGTGCCATAAAGGTATTTATATTTCTCTCTCTATTTTTTTTGTTTTTTCTTAGAAATAGTTTATACAAATAAGAAAATACATACATGTAGTTAGATAGCACAATGAAACTTAAATGCTAATAGTATGATTTTTTTTTTTCAAAATAAGGATGTGAGCTTTAGGTCTATAGGGGGACGATCAAACCTGTTAGTTGTAGATACTTTTCTGGAAACACGTCCCCAAGTTAGGGATCTGATTGAGCCATCAGGGCTACTCGGCTTCCTTTCATTAGATTACTCTCATGAAGGTAATCTTCCATTACTATGAACTCTAGCAGAGAGATGGTGGGATACCATTGACACATTTCATTTTCTTTATGGGGAGATGACGATGACTCCCCTAGGCCTGATAATGCTGACAGGGGTGCATTTTTGTCGATGACCTTTAGAGTTCTATGCCGAGTGGCACATGCTACCTGAGGGGACATTAGAGGCACTACTAGGTATGGTCCTATTACGAGGCCACGCCCATCTTTCCTAGGTCTGGCTTCGAGATCATATCGACTCCATCATTTATGTCGAAGTCTGAGCCACCGATGAGCAGGCTGCTCATCTCACTATGCTGATGATACTCAGCTGCTCATTTGTTCACACGAGGAGGGATGCTATTGACCTGAATATCGTTTGCTCGTTAGAGGATCTGACCGTTATTAGTGAGTTTGATTGGGGAGGATCAGTGCTTTGCGCTATGTTGTCACATCCCAACCTTATGAGATACGACGGTCCTAGAACATGGGAGACATAAGGTCACCCATGCCCGTAGAACCCATTAACATATAACAATCATACCTAGGATCTTACTGAACCTCTTTCATTAACTCATTTAAAACATTTAGATGAATATCATAAATTGTGGAAGACTTATAATAAATCATTACATATAAAATCCATAAGGAAAATAATATAAATCTCGATAAGTATCAATCAACATTCCCAGAGCACCTAAAGACAAGACTTCATAAACATAGTATTATTGATAAATCGGACAAGGAACTCTCCAAGCAAAGTAGAATGCTTGAGCCATCACCTTGCCTCCTCACATTTGCTCACCTGGAACCACACAAGGAAAAGGGGTGAGATAGATGATCTCAATGAGTAAACAAAAAGGCACATACATTATCACATATTCCTTTGAAAGGAAACTCATAGCTTATACACATAGTTCATGGTTTATAACTTATGAATCAAGTTGCAATTTAGCAAAGGTTCAATTTAGTAAGTTTGCAGAAATCACACTTATAACACATAGAGAGTAAAGATTATTGCTCATTCACTCGAAACACATAGAGGAGAGGTGGCCTTTGCCAAATTCTAACTCCTAACACGTAGAAAGAGTAAAGCTAATCAGGCCCTATGGCTAGAACCGCCCCTTCTAGCTGAGGTGGATACACTACCCCTATCCATCGGGTTAAGACCATGTGCACAGGTTCCGATGATTACCCACATCGGCACGAGGATTCTGCATAAAGGGTAAAGGTACCATAGCTAGAGCTATTGGTAAACACAATTAACAATATCACATATGGCAACAGTAACATATATTTCAATAACAATAGTGGTTTAGCTTTCAAACAATGATACAACAATAGTGTAGTTTTAGAAAGAATATAAGTTAGGGTGTTAATCACAAAAAAAGTTCTCATTGGATAAACAAAATAGTTTTGGACAAAATGTCCTTTGGCAACCCAAGCTTGACAAAGAAATTGTATAATAAAATTAAAATGTAAAGAACTTGGGTTTCAAAGACCACAAAGGTTCACATAACAATATATCACATTCTTGTAACACAACAAAATGTTGTTTACACTTATAACATGAATACGATGTTTACTCACCTTGGGGTTCCTTTGCTCCTAGTACATGTAGTCCCTTTGCACTTCTAAAGCTCCTCAAACTCTAACATAATATTTGATTTAATACTTAGTATTTATTTACTCATGATGCTCCTATCCCATAACTACCCATGCACATATAGCATACACATACACTTAGAGTTCACACATAGGTGTACTCATCACTTGCACATAGCTCGTTGACCTACTGGTCTTGCATACTTAGGCCTTATAGGCTCACATGAAAACACATTGCAATCATATCAATACCTCTTCAAGGTCATCACAATATCATTACCTTAATATCAATTTACTTATCAATTATCTTAGTTCACTTTACACTTCCATACATGTCAACTTAAAAATTAATCCTTCAAACATCATGCTTAACTCTTATGATCCCTTTCACTTCATTAGCTCTTAATCATATGTTCATCATCAATTCATCATAACATCTAGTTCCATATTTCCCAATCACATTTGCATGCTAATCACAATATAATGTTAAGATACCTTAAGTATACCTTAAGTATACCAAAACGCATTTAAGCTTATCTAGGATCATACCTTCAACTAACATGCAATTTTATCATTTATTATACATACATACATGTCAACAATCACCAAGACACATCACATAAAATTTATAAACATTTGGACAAAATTGTTCATGTAGGTTGAATGCATCATTAAGGTGAAAACCAAATTCTTCTTCTTTTCGTGCTTTCTATCTATTTCAAAAATATGTAAAAATATGGTTTGAACCAAGATTTTTCATGTAGACATAACAGAAATCATTTTAGAACTTGAATCCATAAGAATCAGCCACTAGTGGTGTTAGTAATATAGAAAAATTGAATCTTTTGCATTATAGTGCACAAAACCATAAGTTTTCTTATTTTCGGTATTTTTCGATCATTTCATAAATATGCAAACAGGTTGTTTAAACCAATATTTTTCATTCAATCATTGAAAATATCAGTTTAGAACACATTGCTTCATGAATCGGCAGCCATAGGTAGGGTTTATACAAAAAAAAAAAAATTCCAAGTTCAAAGGCTTAGGTGAAAAATCATGAGTTTCCGCGCTTTTCGCGCATTTCAGCGATAAATAGACACATGATTCAAATCATTATTCTTCATCTAAACAAAACAAATATCACATTATAACACCAATTCATACAAATTGGCAGCCATGTATTCATGAAAGAATAAAATTTTCTAATTTCCAAGTTCTAACACGAAAACCTTGAATTCCTTTGTTTTTCAAAACTTTTCGGTCATCACAGAAATATGCAGAAATATTATTTCATGCAATATTTTTCATCAAAACAAATTAAAAATCAGCTTAGAATATATCCATGCACAAATCGTGCCCCCTTCCCCCTCTCCCCCCCCCCCCCCCCCCCGCCCCCTCCCATGATGTTTATGCAATAAAATTGTAATTTTAAGTTATAGAATTCACCTTTGGAGAAATCTTGCGGAAAGAATCGTGTTTTCGGTAGAAAATAAATTTTCTCTCCCAAAAATTCACTCAAACAAAATTGAATCTGTAGAAATCAGTACTCAAATAGTTTAAAATAATTTTCCCATAATTTAGTTCATAGAAATCAGTTTAGAAATCGAAAGAGAATAAAAACTTACGATTACGGTCACGAAATCGCGAAACGGAAAGGTGTTTTCACTATTTCGGTAGAGAGAATTATTTTGAGAGCTTTTTCTGCCAAAATACAGAAAAAATAAGGGAATGGCTGTTGGAAACCCTTGTTTGGCCGAAAATTAGAATATATATTAGGGTTGGAGTGGAATTTCCACTATTACCCTTAATGAAATAGGTTAGGACCATTTTTGTGTAGTGAGCTTTTGGGTATTTGGGCTTTTTCTTTAAAATTTTGGCTGAATGGAATTAAAATAAAAATAATATTTTTCTTATTAATTCTGGAACATTTTTCTCAAAAATATTTATTTAAAAATATTTTAAAAATACCCATAAAATTATTTTATGCTTAAAAATTGTTTTATGCATGAAAATTCATTTTATCTTTAATAAATTCTTTTATGCAAATGCACTTCATGTAAATCATTTATTTCACATTAGCAACACATATTATGCATATTAAAATTAATTTAATATGCCACATACTCATCAATCACTTAGATCACAAATTTTCACACAAGCACACACTTAACCTTGTTTGTTCTAAATCAAGCAATTTTATCACGAAAATTCCTAGGGTGGGTGTGGGTTGTTACATATGTATAGGGAGATGTTTAATCTCTCTTGAGGGATCTTCGCTGTTCTGGGTGGGAGTTCCATTATTTGGGAGGTATGCCTTGATATCTTTGTTCTATCACACATTTGCCCCCTGTTTGATTGTCTGATTTGCAGTTTGGGCTTATGAGTACTTCCCCTCTTTGTCTCCTCCTTTGAGAGATATGACTGCAGGCCACATTCCATATGGTCATGTTTGGAGATCAGAGAACAGAGGTAGACATGAGTGATTGAGCTTTCATGGGATCAGAGCTTACTTCTCTTAACTCAATGCATCTTAGGTACGGATCATTTTGGACTTGTTATGTCTTTCACTGCTTTTCATGATTCACATCTTATGTCCTTGCAAGTCCGATGGAGGACTTTTGTGTCAAGGATGATGCTTCTGCCAGAAAGGATGGAGTCGAGCCTAGCTTTATCTTCTGTTATGTTTTTCATCCGACCGGATGTTCTATCTTGGAGAGAGGGTCCGCACACAGATCACCAGAGAGAGGATTATTCCTTTTGATCCTCCTATCGAGATGCGATATGCACTTCACATTCTAGACCAGGATGTACTGGATGTACTGGCTATACTTCACATTCCAGACCAGGATGTACTGGCTGTAGGACTTTCGATATAACCTTTACTAGATCCTAAGGCTGACTATGATGCTTTCTGCCGTAGTAGGCTAATGCCAAGGGTACCTTTCTATGATAAACCTGCTCGTCCCAGACTAGCAACTAGTTTTACTCATACACCACGAGAGCAGAGTGGTGCTAGTACAGGTGCAGGTTCGAGTACCAGTGTAGGACCTAGTAGAGCTTTTCCTCAGTATCTCTAGGCCGCTGAGGATCTGGATTACTTCACTCGAGATCATGGGATAGTCAGATATGATATTCCTGATACTCTGCCGTCAGGATACCCACCATTCCCTGATGACATCACTAAGGTCTGTAAAATGCATTTTGTATGCCTGAATGGTTGTATATCTTTGTTTCTGACTCCTCTCTACTTTTTGCAGGTTCCCGTGGACTGGGCTTGACATAACTATGAAATGGTTGGATGGCTCAAATCAGCATTATCCTTAGCCTTATCTTTTGGGGGATTATCTAATGGCGGTGACAGATCTCCACCACAGAGGAGGAGGTAGAGGTGTGGCAGAGATTAGCCTTATGTCTAGACCTGTTTTCCTATTATGCACTTATGACTTATGTATGCAGATGTCATGTATGCATGTATGGATGTATGCATGCAAGTACTATAATATGACATCTTTTGACCTTTTATGAGATGATTATGCTATGAGATGATATACTTTGTAAGGGTTTTGTGTATATGTATAAACGCAAAAATGCATGACAGGGCCCTTTTTCAGTCATTTTACTCTTTTTCTGACTCTTTTCTTCTATTTTTCTCTCTTTTCTAACTAATGAATTGCATGACAGACCGCATTGGGGGCTCAAAAAGGAGTTTCTGGTTGGTGCAAAACTGCAAGGAGCTATGCGAAACTGCATAGAAGCTTTGCAAAATCGCACAGAGATGTGTGGTATCGTACATGGGCTATGTGGTTTCGCATAGGCTTTATGCAGTCCCCGCATATGGCCTCTGCAATTTCGTAGTCATCTTTTGCGGTTCAGATAGCAAAATTCCATCTTTTAGTGATTTTTCTTTTATAAATAGGTCTCTTTGGTGCCTAAAACTTCCTATTAACTTTTCTTTGACCCTTGGTAAGCTTTTCTCTAATTTTTTTTCTTTCTTTTTCAGGCCTTCTCTCTTTCTTTTTCCACTTTTCTTTCTTCCCCATAGAGCCCTACTTCAGTCACTCTATGCATTTATGGACTAAGAACCTTGAACAAGTGGAGCGAATCAATCTAGGAAGGTTTAGGATCAGTGCTATGCCAACCCTAAGTGGTGTGAGGATTGATTGGGATTTCTTAAGGGCATATTTGAAATTTTAGGATCCTGATGTTCATGTGTTCAGGTTTGGGGCAAGTATGGAAGAGATGTGCCCTACTTTTGACGAGTTTAGTGTACTCCTAGGGTCTGATCTCGAAGCAAATCTGGCTGCTCTAGTTGAAAGGGTTGGTTATTTTAACTCTTTCCAAAGGCTTCTTGGATTGGATGTGGCAACTGCTAGCCCTATGGTTACGAGGGATTGGGTTGATCTTACTGTTATGATCTCCAAGTTCCTTGACCCCAAAGATTTTAAGGATGATGTCTGGCAAGATCATCATATGCAAGCCCTATCTTTCTACTTGGTTTCAGGCTTTCTGTTTATAGGTCCTGTGGCTTGGGGAGATATTAGGATAACAGAGTTGGTGAGACAAATGGAAGATGGATGCTCAATTGCTGCAATCATCCTAGCTGAGACCATTCTTAGTTTGGATCAAGCATATAGGAGTGATGGGCCTTGGTCCATGAGCCTAATTACTCTGCAAGTATGTTTTTTGAACTTTCCTTCTTGTATCCCTCTTTCCTTTTACTCCTTTTCACATAACTATATTCCAAAGTAGATATGGCTCATGGATCATTTGAAGGTGGTGGCTCTTCCTACTTAAAGGGATTACTAAACCTTTTGGTATAGGTCAAGAAAGATAGTTCTCAAATTTAGCTCGGAGAGGGAGTGGATCTCATGGTTACTTGAGTTGGATTCACAAGAGCTATTATAGTTCTGCCCTTGGTACAAGATCAAAAAATTCATGATCATGAGTTTTGGCTATCAGATGGTCTACCTTCTGGGGCTGCATATGGTAACCTTCTATCAAGGGACACGGGTTCTGAGATAAATGGGTCATACACAATGAGTGCCCCCTGACAGTGCTCTGTTCTAATCTACTCTGATTACACCCACTGTGGCTAGGGCCATTATGAATGGCTGGATGAGAGGATTTCATGCTATTCTCCCATTTCACAGGTTTGACAGGTTGGAGGAGTATAATTCATGGTGGATTGCTATGTTTTGGCCTATAGAGAAGAAAAGGAGGGTGGCCCTGCTTTATGAAATCGACGATGAGGAGATTACAGAAGAGATTGCTTTTGGGATGGATGATCCAAAAGGGAAAAAGAAAGTGGCTTAGACTTTTAGGACTTTAGAACTTAGGGCTTTAGATATGGCCATGGACAGCAGATTTATCATTTTTGGATCTTGTGTTTACATTGATTTCATTTTTTTAGATGAATTTTGAATAATACATCATTTATTTGCTCTTATTTTTGCCTAAGCCGCTCTTTTGGGTTTTCAACTTAGCGAACTCCTTTTTTTTTTCAAGCTCAGAACCAAATGATGGAAGCACAAAAAATGGATTTTTTTTTATTAAAAAATTGGACTAGACCCACAATGGGCTGCCTATGTATCTCCTTACATCTTTTCAATCTAGACTATTTAATAAATATTTTGAAAAATCAAGTCCGCATAGTTCTAATTACATGATGCATGGAAAAACAAAAATTGACATTCACATAAAATAACGCTTAAGTTGATCCAAGTTGCATGGACTGGTGAACTCCACCCTGTCTAGATCCATGAGAATAGCAGCTCCACAGGATCTTTTTAAGTATATAAGGCCCAACCCAATTTGGTCTGAATTTTCCCCTGGGATCATGCATAGGAGCTCTGATTTCTTTCAAAACTAAATTTCCTTCTTCCAAGCCTCTGCCCTTGACTCTTTTGTTAAAGTGCCTTGATATCTTCTGTTGATATACTTGAATCCGATATAAGGCATCCATCCTCTTCTCATCAATAGTGTTAAGTTGATCATGGTAACCTTTTACCCATTTTGTTTCTTTTAATTGACTTTCTTTCATGATTCTAGTTGATATGATTTCAACCTCAATTGGCAAAACAACTTCCTTACCATATACTAATAAGTAAGGGGTTTCGCTTATTGGGGTATGAACGGAAGTGCAGTACCCCCATAAAGCAAATGGCAACTGTTGAAGCCAATTCTTGTGATTGTCAGTCATCTCCTGTAAGAGGGTTTTTAGTGTCTTATTAGCTACTTCAATCGTGCCGTTGGTTTGAGGCCGGTAGGGAGAGGATCTATGCGGTTGGATCTTTTCTTTCGTCAATAATTGGACCACTTCTTTCTAAAAATGTGACCCATTATCTGTGACGATTTCAAAAGGAACTCCAAACCGACAAAGGATGTTAGTTCGGATAAATTGTGCCACTCTTTTGGAATCCAACACTTGGTAAGGAGCAGCCTTAACCCATTTTGAGAAATAATCAATCGCGACTAAGATGTATTCATGTCCGGCAAAAGATTTAGGGTTTATTTTCCCAATGACATCAATACCCCAAGTTGTAAAAGGCCAAGGAGGTGCAATTGGGTGAAGTGGAATAGGAGGTTGCTTTTGGAGTTTTGGATAAATCTGACATTTATGGCATCTTTGCACAAATTTGGCACGGTCTTGATTCATAGTCAACCAGAAATACCCCAAATTCATTATCTTTTGAGATAATGCAATCCTATTCATGTAAGGACCTTCTTCACCACCATGGACCCATTCCATGATCTTCTGAGCTTCATCCTCAATTACACACCTCAAGTGTATGTTGTCCCATGCTCTTTCGTACAAGATATCCCCATTTAGGATGAAATTGCTTACCAACTACCTCAGAGTTCTTCTTTCTGATTTGCTTGCCCCTTCTAGATATTCGTCATTTTGCAGGTAGTTGAAGATATCCTAGAACCAGGGTTTCTGATAAGCCAAATGAATGTGCATACACATGGTGTGATAACTAGGTTCCCTTTTCACCCGTGATAGAGCACCTTGGAATATCATCACCTTTGGATAATGATCTCCGTGACACAATACCAACTTGTGAAAGAGAACCTTGGAATAATATGCACAAAGTAATTAGCTTTGATTGTATGAATTTGATTCAAGGAAGAATAAAAGACAAGAGATAACACTCTTAAGAAAACTAAATTTTATTGATCAAAACTTATCTTAATTTTACATGAATGGTTGAGTTTATATAGAGGCTCAACCCTAAACTAGAATCAACTAAGGACTAGGAAATCTTCCTATATAAGGATTGAAGATTCCTAATTAATAACTAAATTAGAACTGAATTTTAAAACAAGTTAGGAATCCTTCATATACAAGAGAAACTATTTCCTAATTAGAAATTGAAATCTAATTAATTAAACTATGAAATTCTGATGGGCCTTTGACCTAATATAAAATAGGCCCAAAACTAATTAAAACATGAAAATAAACTATTTTAAACAACTTTTAGGCTATATATATAATATAGGTAGCCCAAACACTAAATAAAACATAATCAATTGAATTTGAAAAGCCCAAATATAGAGGGTCCAATTTGAATAAAGAATGGCAGCCTTGTAAACACTTGAATAGATTAGGCCCAAGCAAATAGGAATATAATTTGGCCTCTTCATCTTAAATTAGGCTTGAATAGATTGATTAAGCACTTGAAGCTTCCTTGAATACAATTGGATCCATATGCAAAGCCTATGATCCAATTATCCTTGATTGGTTTATAGGAAACTTCATACAATCTTATTTTCTTCTTGAATGATCCACCAATCATAAACAATGGTTGTATTGCATGCCTTTGTAAGCTGTCTTAATAGAAATGACAATCTTGAAGAATCTTCTTGAAGTTTTTATCATACATGGATTTTATAGCTTCTTGCAAGGCATATGGATTCTCATCACTTTTCCCCTCAATCTTGTTTTCTCTCTCACTCTGCATTCTTTTAAGCTCACCCTCATAAACTTCTTTTGGTGAAAGTGGCATAAGAGTAATTTTTTTTCTATCCTTCTCAAAGGTGTAGTAATTCATGGATCCATCATTTAACACCCTTGATGCAAATAAGGAGGCACATAAGATCAAAGATCCAATTCAACTTCCTAATAGTCTCGTCATGAGAGCAAGAATGAAGAAATTCAAGGAAGCATTGCATGGGATGATTCAAGGCTTGTGGAATGAGCTTGCCATAATTTAGAATTACAAGGAAGAGTTAAATATCAAACTTTGACTTTAAGACAATAATCAAAGCTTGGTAACATTGATACAAGTACAAGAAAGCAAAACTCGAAGATTGAAGCTTCTATAGAATTCAGATCCTCAAAATCTATCCAAGATTCCTTATGATGCAAGTTTCGAATTCCATTTGCCATTTGGGCTAACTTTGTTCCATCAACCTATTATCTATTTTAGACTTGTTTTAAAACATATGTTACTTATTTTATTATGTGTTTAGGTTGTCCATGTTAGTTATTAAACCCAAAATTTAGTTTGTTAAATTTTAAGATAAGTTTAATTTTTAAGTTATACATGCCATTAATTGATTGCCTTTAATTAACTTAGTTGGCTTTTGTCTTTTCCTATTCTTGGAGGGTTGTTCCAAGATTAAAATAGGCAAATTTGTAATGGACAAAGAGATCATGTTTTTTTTTTTATGAACGAAAATGAATTAAGAGTGTTTATTTTATGTTTGATTCTTACTTGAATTAAGGTTCATACAATCAAAGCAAATTACTTTGAGAGTATTTTATTCCAAGGTTCTCTTTCAAGAGTTGAATTTGGGTAGCAGACTTTTATTCCAAGGTTCTTGTTCATGAGTTGAAATTAGGTCAAGGACTTTGTGAAAATTTGATTTAGCTTTCTAAGGAGCTGCTTCCATACGTAAAGATATTGGGCCTCAAGTTTAATATACTTGAGGTTCGTATCAACCCTCCTATCAATTTGCCATGGGCGTCCCAAAAAAAGGTGACCAGCCTACATAGGCACTACATCAAACATCTCATCTCTATACTTGCCTATTTTGAAAGCAACAAGAACTTTCCTAGCCACCCTAATTTCTCTGCAATCATTAAGCCACTTCAACTTGTAAGGTTGTGGATAACTTAAAGTAAGTAACTATAATTTCTCCATAAAAGTAGTACTAGCAACATTAGTTACACTACCTCAATCAATTATTATATCATAAACCCGATCCTTTACAAGACTCATAGAATGGAAGAGATTCTCTCCTTGGTTACATTTTTTTTATTGGATCTGCATATTTAAAGCTCTTCTTGCTACAAGACCCATACCACTTTTTGCCATGGTGAATTACTCATTGTCCTCTTCATCACAAGCATCTTCATAAGGTGGAATCATTTCTACAATATTCTCCTCCTCACTAGCCAAATAGTACTCACCATTAAGCATGAACATGGTTCTTTGATTTAGGTAGTCCTGCTTGTAATGACTAATTCCCTGACACTTGAAACATTTAATATTTCTTCTGTTAGTAGTAGAATCAACCTTACCCTTGTCTTTATTTGGAAATGTTTTGGCAGCCTCTTTGAATTCAGTTTTAGGCTTTGATGAAGAAGCCTTGTCATCTTTCTTCCAATTTGATTTGAATGATGGATTAAAAGATGAAACTTGACTTATACTACTTCTCTTGTTCAATTGCTTCTTAACCTTTAAAGTGAGGTGAAGCAAGTTTTTGAACTCCATATATGGTTGTAATTTAACCACATTAGAAATCTCTCTATTCAAACTATTAAGAAATTTGGACATTTTAGCTTCACTATCTTCCTTTACATTTGCCTTTATCATCATTACCTCTATCTCCTTATAGTATTCCTTAACACTCTTAGAACCTTGAGATAAATTTTGAAGTTGATTGTACAACTTTCTATAATAATAGCTTGGTACAAATCTCCTTTACATATGGATTTCATATCTCTCCATTCTGCAATGGGTCTTTCCCTATTTCTCCTACGCTTCTTCTTTTTATCATCCCACTAAGTAATAGCATAATCCTTAAAAATAGCCACGACAAGTTTTAGTTTGTAAATTCAATGTAATCATCGTTTTCAAATTCAATCTTCTTTTTCCAATCCAAGTATGCCTTAGGATCCATTATGCCATGAAAAGATGGAATTTTTAGTTTGACCCCATTATTGTTATTGTTATTTCTGGCACTTGGTTGCACCTCCTCCCTCTCTCCATTGTCACCAAGTGATTCACGGTCAGCAAAGTCATCATCCACATGAATTCTTCTTTAAACTCACCTAGCGTGCATGTTTGGATTAGAAGCATTAGGTGGTTGCCCCCTTGTGACCAAAACTTCTACCTTTCCATTCTATCAACCATCTCACCATATCTTCTATCCATAGCTTGCAACATCTCGGTTAGGGCCTAGAATCAATCTATCTCACCATGGGGATTTCTTGCTGGATCACCCATCTTATATAAACTGCAAAACAAAGTTAGTAAAGCAAGAAATAGTTCTTCACTTCACTCCCTCACGTGTTTCACTCAAGTAATGTTATCACTCATATTTCACATTTAATTTGATGGCTTTTCTCTAGATGAGCTCACACTAAGCCTTTTGCCACTCTAATTCTCTTATGAAGATTAGTTGCAGAAGAATCAAAATCTATACAAGCTTACTGAATTACAATGAAAAATAAAATAAACCAAGGTAAATGGAAATGGAAGCGAACCAAAAATACAATTTTCAGAAGCAAACTCCTAAGCGAAGTGTTGGATAACATACAAAAACAATAGCACAAGGACTAAGAAATAAAATTTAGAAACGAGTAGGAACATTAAGAGGAACCCAAAAGGACACAAATTAGTATGGGAATTGAAAGAAACAAACCATAGTTACAAGAAGAGTAGGAAACAAATTTTAACCTGTTTTGGAATGCAACCTTGGTTTGATCAATTTCCTTGTGTCAAACTAAATTTTTCTTGATTTCTTCATGAATATCTTTGAATCCCACACCTTTCTTTTTTTTTTTTTTGTAAAATATTTTAGTTACAACAATAAAGGATAGCAATTAAAGGCATGAAACTCATAAAATAGAGGTAGATCAAGAGGCAAACAGTTATAAAATCACCTTTATCTTAGATGAATGAATTTTCTTACTTTCTTCCAAGGTAGTATGGACAGAACATAAAAGATCGTATAGGATAGAAATGAAAAGAAGATGAATTGACAAAAATTATGTAGATCAACAAGATTGATAATTGAACACAAATAGAATTAAAACAAACAAATTTAGAAGATGACTAGACCAAACAAAAGTTGAACAAATAGAATTGAAATCAAAGAATTACAAAGAACACAAAGAAAGATTGAACAAACAGAATTGAAAATTAATGAATGAAATAAAGAACACAAAGAAAGATATAATATGATTTAGAGCCTAAACTCTAATACCAAACTAATACGAATTATAAGTATATTAAACTTGAGACTCAATATCTTTATGCATTATGAACCCTTAATTTTGCACCCTCTAGTATGTGTTTGAATCTTTGAAGCAATTAGGCTCGCTAAACAAACCTCTAGAACCTAAGAACTCTTAAAATGGGAAAATTGGCAAAATCAAAACATGTATTTTTGACATTTGAAACCCTTCAAATAATCTGAGACTGAGTAATAAATACAATGCAACTGGAATCGTAAAAAACGGACGAGAAATGAGCAAGAGTGGGTGAAATGGAGCAAAATGGGCCCATTGCTGCAGATTTGTGTGGCACTACTACAGAGCCCTTAGTAGTTCCATAAAGATCTATGCGGCACTATTGTAGAGACATCTATGGCAGCACGAAGCCTTGTAAGGCAACTCCTGTGAATTTCACTATTTTGCGCGATCCCACATTGAAACTTCAGTATTTTCCTCGTCCAATCTTCTTCCTATATATAGAGGACCTCTCCACACTTCAAAAGATCAACTTTAGGAGCTTGAAAGCCTTTACATCAAGCAAACCACTTTAGTTCTAAGGCTTTTCTTTTCTTTTTCTTTCACTTTGGATTTGCTTCTTGCTTTATAAAGCGAGTTGGGGGGGTTCTCCTTAATTACTACCTGACAAGTCAAAGGCATTCCGCCTGCCTGTTCGAGGCAAGTCTATTGCCTAAGGCTCATATCCGCTGTCTGAGGCTAGATGTTGTGCCATCCGAGGCTAGCCGTTGCCCACCATTCAGGGTAAGCCGCCGCTCGCCATCAAAGGCAAGTAGCTGCTAGCCATCTGAGGTAAGTTTCTTTCCCTTTTCTCTTTTTCATTTAGTGTTTCTTTCCTTAGAATTTGTGTTCTAAAGCTACTTGCCTAATTCTTGATTTGCTAAGGTAGTTAATTAGAATCTGACTTAATTAGCTCCACTTGGTAATCAATTGGTTAAATCAATCAACTTAACCATCTTTTAATCAATCAATCAAAACATCATAAAATGGCTAGTTAAACTAACCCCTTCATAAGAAGGGAGAATTATGTGGGTTCTAATTTCCATTCAAAAGGATATGCAGGCGTGCTTGGTTCAAGTATCGAATTTAATTAAAGCTAACTAACTCTGTCCCCTATCACATTCTTCACTTGCTTTTATTTTATTTTATTTTAGCTTTGTTATTAGGTTTAGTTTGGGGAATGTGTGACTTTCCTAGAATCCATAAGGGCTAGAGGAGGTATCTCTTAAGTTTAGGATTTTTATTGTAATGTTAACTTTCTTTTAAACTTTACTTGTGTAATTACTTTACTGTTAAATGTATGAGTTGAATGATCATACATATTAAATTGTTCATGAAATATATTTTAATTTACTATTATATTAAATGGCCAAACTTATTTTGTTAAAATAAACCAAAAACCTAGTCCCCGAATCCTCTTTGGTTTTGAGGCTAGTAATCTTTTCCTTTGGGTAATAATTGGAGTCATATGGGTTTTTTCCTTATATTTTCCCAAATAAAAACAAATTAAGGTGGTGACTCTAAGAAACAATTTTCAAATATATCAAAGATAAGCTTGAGGGCTTTCTCATGAGTTCTTTCCCAAATGAGCATTTCGATTCCTTTAGCAGATCGAACTAGTGCTTGGGCGAGGCCTCATAGTTGGCGGCTCCACTGAGGAAAATTCTTTTAAAAGAATTAAGTAGACTACTAATTGGTTTAAAAAGAGTTTGGCCTTTTAATATGATTGTGACTTTGTATGCATCATTTGCATAAGCTCTTTGCCATTTAACCTAGTTTTAGGAAAACAATGGACAATGAGTAGCATCGAGAAGGTAACCCTTCTTGGGTCTATTTATTGATAGTGAAATCACCCACCCTTTGATAAATCCTTTGATTCTTTCAAGGGTGTAATGAGTATGCACGTACTGCTAGACCCATGAAGGCTCCTTGACTCACATGTGGTTAGGTATATCACTGCTCTAGTATGACAAGTATCCAAACCAAACCACCTTTACCCTTACATGTAATGAACCTAGATGTTGACCTTAGGTTGTATGTACCATAATTAAAACCTTCCATCTTTGCATTCTCGTGAAATATTTTCCCCATGCATATCATGCATTCATATTGTATAACAAAACATATATTCATCTCAAATCTAGGTCGAACCTTAAACTGAAAAAGGGTCAAACATTCTTACCTCCATTCAAACACCTCCCTTGTAAACACTTTCACCTATATCCCAGTGCCCTATCAAATAACCCTTAAACCATCACCCTAACTTTTAATCCCAAACACCTCACCTTAGCCTTTATCCTAAATACCATCACTTTAACCACATACCTTAAACACCTCGCCCTAGCCTTACCCTAAACACCAAACATTTAAACCTCACACCACAAATGTAAACATAAACCACCTTCCATCTTTAGACCTTAAGCCATAAACCTGTAATCCTAAAACCTATATAAAACCCTAAAAACCTTACTACCCGACCATAAACCTGACCCACAGTCCCTATCGTTATCCTAAAAAAAAAAAATTGACACCTTAGGTTCTCCATACCAAAACCATTATCTTGATTTTACCCCTTGATCAAAATTAAACTCACTATCCTTAAGCCCAATACCTATGGCCCATTACTTTCAAAATTAGCATGTTACCCTTAAGCTCAACAACTTTGGCCCAAAGCTCTTAAACCCAATACCTTTGATCCTATCCTAAACCCAAAACATTTGCCTCATTTTACCTTAAGCCCAAAAAATGGTTGGCCCATGACATAATAGGGGACTCTTTTCTCTTAGGAGCTATATGTCTATACCCTCATCACCTTTTCTATTTCATACTTGTCACTTTCCTTATTACTTTTATTTGAAGGTACCAATGGCTAACCCGGTTGATGTGGCTTCATTTACTACATTTCTAACAAGACTCCTTAAAAAGAAAAAAGAGCATTTCCAAGCTATCTAGTTACTTAACAAGCCTAATTTGAGGAACAAAGGCAACTCATCATTGAAGAAGTTTAGGCTATGATTAACCAAGCCATCCTTAACCAGACTAACCTAAACACAACCCTAAACCAAACCAGCCCTAGCCCTAGTTTAAATTAAGTTAACTCATATCTAAATCAAGGTAGGGAAGTTTCTCTTATCTAGACATTAGAATGCTCATTGAGAAACTTGAAACTATGGAGAAAATTATCAAATCCCTAAAGCACCACAGTGATCTAATTGATGTGGTTAGTTTAACCTTATTCCAAAATGTCAAGCTTCCTCTTAAAGCACCACAGTGATCTAATTGATGGAACCACATGCCCCAAGAACCATTTGAAGATATATGTAAGGGCAATAAAACTTTTGGGAGTTAGTGATGAGCTTCTTGCCCAATTGTTCCAATAATCACTAATGGGTGCTACCAAAAGATGGTTCCTTTCACTAAACAAGAGCCAGAAAAGGATGTGGGATGAAATCTGTTGTGCCTTTGTGAAGCAGTATAGTTACAATGGTGAAATAGATGTCACTAGGCGTGACTTGGAAACTACCAAACAACTTCTAAAGGAGTCCTTCTCTATGTTCCTTATAAGGTGGAGGGCTAAAGCTACTCAAATGATAAATAGACCAACAGAGTAAGAGTAAGTGGGAATCCTTGTCAAAAACCTACTTCCAACCTAACGAGTCCACTTGTTAACCTAATACCTACCTACTTTCAAAGCTTTAGTTACAACTACATCAAAGACTGAACATTCCATCCAAAGTGTATCATTTCAACCTAAATACTATCAACCTAAATGGTGATGAAGAACCTGAGCCCAATTCAACCCCACCTTACCTTAGCCTCAAGTGGCATGACATTGAAGAGTTTAACTTTAGCTAATTTGACCTGTCTGAGATTGAATTCTAAGTCCGAGTTTGAATCTGAGTCCAAATCTCAAAGTTTAAGTCTATATTTGAGTCTAAATCTATCATTTTATTTTCCTTTTTGCGTGTTTTTCATTGATCATATCAGTCCCTTTTTGTTGTCTTGTAATACAAGTTTCCATTATAATAAAACATCCATATTTTTTTAATTATTTATGCACTTGTCTTTCTCATTTTAAACATGGATGAGCTTTGAAAAAGAGAGAGAAAAATAAAGAAGGAAAAAAAAGAGAAAAAGAAAGAAAGGAAAAAAGAAAAAAGAAAAAAGAAACAGGAAAAGAGAAATGAATAGTCAATTAAGTCCACCACAGCTAGCACATGAAGTGCCATTAACAATCGCTTTAAGAAGGTTAGGAAATAGACCTCTCATCACACAGTTGAAGCATAAAAAATAGTTCAATGTAATTGCCCATTGCATGTTGGGTAATCAAATGATGCACCTTAACAAGGAGCAACAAGTTTGTTAAATCTAAAATTCAAAAGGCAGAAGCCTTCAAAGTGAAGAAAAGCAGCAAATCATGGTGGAATGTTTTATCCCAAATTTCATTAATCTAGGCTCGCTAAGTTGAAGATCTAAAAGGGCGGCTTAGGCAAAAGTTAGAGCAAAGAAAAAGGAAAAAGAGAGAGAGAGAGAGAGAGAGAGAGAGAAAGCTCATCCTAATCATCTTCCTTCGTGACTAAAGTTACCTTCAATCAATCTGTCTCATCTTATGTGTTCTAAAATTATCCTTCCTCATTAGATGTTCATTCTCTAAAGTGATATTGTCTTCTATGCCCTTATCTGACAGTGGGTTATATCCTTCTAGGTCATTACCATCACTTGTCAATTTATTTGTCATTTAGTTTAAAGAGCTAAGGCATAAGCTCTCACATAGCTTGCTTGTCTATCATGTCCCTATCTCTTATTAAGATATGATTCTAAATTGTCTTTTCTCATTAGTTCTTCAGCCACTCCTTAGGGTACTTCCCTTTCAGCCAGTATGTCATCTATGTTCAAGCCAATAGAGTGTCACCCCAAACGTCTCTTCAAACTCAAAATGACAAGATTAGCTTGGCCTATTCATATCCATGAATCATGTTACAAATAACAAAGTCATATAACCTCCTTAATTATTTTTAAAATTTCTAACCCACATTTGAACCATTCCTAAACTTCAAAATGTACCATCCATCCTATGCCTCTGTGGGAGACATCTCATTATCTTTGAGAAAAGTTTCCTTGTCAAATTACATCATCTATAAAGTCCAACTGAGTCAAAGTTTGCCAACCATCTGATGGGTATTGAAAATCTGATAACAAAGGGCAAGCCCCTATCTATGAGCCTGCAAAATCTTTATGACCAAAACCTTTACCACCTTACCTAAACTAAAGCTAACCATCCAAAGCACCCTTATGGAAAAACCCAAGCTAACAAACTATCCTCAATGTCTAAAAGCCTAAACCAAAAAGCCTTCACCATGAAGCCCACTCCTAAAAGCCTTCATCATTAAGCCTAAACTAAGAAGCCATCACCATGAAGCCCAAACCAAGAAGTCTTCACCATGAAGCCCAAACCAAGAAGCCTTTACCATAAAAGCCAAACCCAAAATCCTTCACCATGAAGCCAAGCCTAAAAGCTTTCACCATGAAGCTCACTATCCAAATGCCTTCATTTATGAAGCCCATGATCTCCCCAAAGGCCAAAACTTGATGAAGCCTTCTAAACCTGACAAGGCCTCTAAATTTGACCTAATCTTAAGGTAGAACTTGACCGAGCCTTCTAATGAACTCTCCGAAGGCCATAACCTAACCGAGCCTTCTAAACTTGATCGTGCCTAAGGCAAAACTTGATCGAGCCTTCTAAATGAACTCCCCAAAGGTCATAAATTGATCCAGCTGAAGTGCCAAACCTGGCTAAGCCTTCCACACAAACTTCTCCAAGGACAAGCCCCACAAACTGACCTTCCCCAAACCTACCAACCTAATCATCTTTAAAGACTTGACCCTCTTGATCATGCTCTCTAGTCCAGCTTTAAACCAAATCTTCTTTAAAGTCAGACCTATCTAAGTCCGTTAAACTGAATAGCTTGATCCTTTCCATGACCACACCTTTCTTGACCTCTCAAAATGACTTCTTCCTAGGTTGAACTAGTAGCCATAAACCAACCTGCCTCCTACATGATATGCCCATTTCACCTCTAAGCTAGCCAATCAATCAAAAGCCAAATGATCAAACAATTGTCCTTTATTAGGGGCACCTCTCTTCCAAATATTCACCTCTCTAAAATGAGAGCATTTCTCTCCCAAAGATTAAGACTTTTATATCATGCTGGCCCCTCATAAGTTTAACGTATTAGATCATTGCATAATTATCCAACATTTTTGCATTAAATAGTCTTATGAATTAAGATGGATCATCAATATCTCAAAGTAAGATAAATCATCAACCTGATCAATCTTAATCAATCTCTTTTCAAAAATCAATCTCAATCTCAGGATCACTACTTTTACTGTCCCTACTAGACAGGACAATTATCTTTACCATTCCTACCATATAGAATGGTAATCCTTTTTATCCTACCAGAAAGGACTATTGCTTTTACTATTCCTACTAGATAGGATAGTTATCTTTACCATTCCTACCAAACAGGATGATCATCTTTTTTATCCTATCATATAGGATTATCAATTTTCATTCCTACCATAAAAGACCACTACTTTTACTGTTCCTACCAGATAAGATAGTTCTCTTTACCATTTCTACAGGATAAGATGGTCATATTTTTTATCCTACCAAACAAGATCATCACTTTTCATTCCTACCAGAAAGGACCTTTACTATTACTGTTCCTACCAAACAGGATAGTTATCTTTATCATCCCTACTAGATAGGATGGCCATCACTTTTCATTCATATTAGAAAACACTATTACTTTTATTGTTCATACCAGACAAGATAGTTATCTTTACCATTCTTGCCAGACAGGATGATCATCTTTTTTATCCTACCATATAGGATCATCACTTTTCATTTCTACCATAAAGGACAATTACTTTTATTGCTCTTGTCAGACATAATAGTTATCTTTACCATTCCTATTGGACAGGATGATCATCTTTTTCATCTTATAAGATAAGATCATCACTTTTCAATTCTACCAGAAAGAACCATTATTTTTACTATTCCTATCAGAGAAAGCAATTATCTTCACCATTCTACCAGATAGGATGGTCATCTTTTTGATCCTACCAGACAGGATCATCACTTTTCATTCCTACTGTCACAACCTTTTTTGGATGCTGCGATGCGAATGGCAAAAGAAAATATCAATTTTATTAATAAAAAATGGAGTCGCCACTGACCAAATTATTTGAAAAGGTTTGGTTGGAAACCTTTAAAAATTGGTCTATTAAACCAAATTTTGGGTTTAGGAGTCGCAGATACATAACTAAGGTGTTAGGCACACTACGCATTAATTTTCAAAATATTAAATTGGCCTTGAGATATTTATCTTTTATTATTTATTTAGTGCATAACATTATTACTTAATGAAAAATGATAATTATTAACTTATTTATTTATTTTGAGAAATCGAATCATAAATGAGTTTAATTTAAGAAAATGAAATTTTAATTTTAATTTGGGCTCAAAGTGATTATTAATTTATTATATTAATATATTAAAATAAATGCAAGCTGATTGGAAAAATAATATATATATATTAAAATAATGGGCTCAGATTATTAAAATTTCAAAAAAAATTTCTTAAGAAGCGACTTAAATCTTGGCACATTGATATTAGAATCTAAATAGGTCGATTCGAAATCTAAAATTAGCTATCACAATTATTTTAGACTTGAAAATAAAATTTTTTATCAAGATGATATATATATATATATATATATATATATATATATATATATATATATATATATATATATATATATATATATATATATATATATATATATATATATATATATATATATATATATATATATATATTAAAATAATGGGCTCAGATTATTAAAATTTCAAAAAAAATTTCTTAAGAAGCGACTTAAATCTTGGCACATTGATATTAGAATCTAAATAGGTCGATCCGAAATCTAAAATTAGCTATCACAATTATTTTAGACTTGAAAATAAAATTTTTTATCAACATGATTTTAGATCAAAAATTGATTTTCAAAAATAATATTTTATAGTGATTTTAGAAAAACGATAATAATCTAAAATCGAATCAGATCAAGCTATTCATTTTAACATTGGCATCCTAAAATTATGTCACTTCCACTTAAGAATTTTTTTTTGTACGGATCTAGTTTTCATCATCACCTAAAACATAAGAAAGAAATTTTAAGAAAAATTCAATGAAAATAATCAATTGAAAATAAGAAAAACTATTATTATTATTATTTTTATAAAGAATGCTCAGGATATTATTTTCAGAAATCACTAAGGAGCAACTTTCATTGTGGCAATATGATCATTAAATTAAAATTTCAAAATTATAATTACCAATTAGCTACAACTTATCAAATTTACTTTGTAAAAAATCAAATAAAATAAAATAGCTAAATTGCTCTCTTTTTTAGAGAATATTTTTCATTTTCATTCATTACTTGATTAAAAGCCAAATTAATTCATTAAGCTTATTTTATTATTTTGAAAAATTGCCACAATTTAGATCGCTTCGACTTAGAAAAATTTGGTATTTAATATATCTATCATCATGGCCTTTTATTTAAAACATCATTTTTATTTTAATATACTTTATTTTGTATTTATTTATTATTATTTAAAAAAAATGAAATATGGTGATTTAATTTTAAGCCCAAATCAAAAAGAAATTTTCAATTTACTAAATTAAACATCAAATTGAGTTCAATTTCATTTTAGAAAAATAATTTTAATGTGTTATTCCCCTTTTTGCATGGCACTCAATTCCAAAAAGAAGAAATTTGTTCTGTTGAGAGGAATCCACGATAGGACACGGCACTTCATTCCCCTACCATTTAACGGACTCTACTCGACAGAACAAACACCCAAAATTTATATATACTAATAAAAAATCATTTAATTTTTATTTCTTTTCACAACCTTTAATCCATCATGAAATTGCACAGTTGAAGGAAGCAAAGGAAATAAACTAAAATTATTCCCGCACAAATCATATATAAAAAAATGTTCAACATTAAATTAAGAATAAAAAAACTAAACAGATTTAAAATTATCAAAATTGAATAACACTAACTAAAATTATCAAAATGCTATAAAATAAATAAAAGTGATATCAAGCCATTCATCTTCAAGATTTTTCAAGATTTTAAAGGAAACAAAATCACCCAAATACATGCATGTCAGTAACCAAAGCTAGCAATATTAACAATTTTAGAAAAACATCAAGAAAACTCTATACCCAATTAAATCATATCGAAATTGTAAACTTAGTCAAACCATTTCATAAACTTGAACTACAAACCTAAAAAATCAGCAAACATAACTATTTTGCAAATCCAAGTTGCATGAACATATGAATATCAAGATCATAAACAAACAATATAAGCTTCAAAAAATTTCCAGAAAATATCAATAATAATCCCATACCCGATTAAGAACATAGGGAACAAACGAAACCATGAGAAAGCCATATGCAAGGCCAACAAATTGAGAATACCAAACTGTATCTCAAGCCAAAATCAATAAACACTAGCGCAAATCAAAACCCAGACCCAAACACAAATCAAGATTGCCATGAATCCTTGAAGAGTAAATGTATATTACATAACTAGACCTATGAAAATTAAAACCATTCCCATATCTATACAGACCTAAAAGAGGAGCAACACATCAAAATATTCAATCAAAATCATCGAAATCTCACGACCAGATTCATTAATCAGATTTAAACAATAATTGCTTCAAAGTGAGGCATAATTTTTCAAACAAAATGAATTCAAAATAGATAACTAAACCCAATAATCATCATCAATATGCACAAACAAGAGTACCAAAACATGCATTGAAGCAAAACTTACCCAAGCCTTATGCAAAGCCAAAATCAAGCATCAAAAGATAGAAATCTTCTTAACTCGTTAAAGACCCAAAAATGTACCAGGCCCTTTTATATCAAATAAACCAAAAGAGAACCATATCCACTTCAATTTATCAAACCCCAAAAGAAACCATAGAATCAATCAACTTAAATGGTAATAAGAAGAGAATCAATGGGAAAATTATGTGTTAGGTGGTCAAGGTGAGGGGTCAGGCATGAGTCCTTAAGAGGTAAGAGGCATCTGCGATCTGCGTTCTTATGAGTGAGATAGAATTTGGATTGAGAGAAGAGAGGCGAGAGGATGATAGAGAGGAAGAGAGCTATGAGGGAATCTGAAGGACCTAAGGTCTGTGTTCTTGTCTGTTTATATGCAAAGAATGAGAGGGGAGAAAGGTAGTGTGCATGGATAGAGAGCAGAGGATTGAGGAGTTCTATTAATGGAGAGAGCAGAGAGAGTAATCTGTTGAGAGTTTAGGTGAGGGCAGAGGTGTGCTCAGCTCTGCGTGAGGGGGAGGGAGTCTGTTGGTTATGCTGAGCTGGGTTTTGGTTGTTTCTCTTCTTTTATATATATATATATATATATATATATATATATATATATATATATATATATATATATATATATATATATATATATATATATATATATATATATTGTTTAGTAAATTTTCATATCTATACATGTTAAGAAAATAAAATAAATAAAATAAGGACTTCTTAATATATGAACAATGCACTTATAAACTATATATATATATATTTTTTTAAAAAATTAAATTTTAACCTTTTTGATTTATAAAAATATAATTTCACTTCTAAAATTGAAAAATATGGGAATTTTATATTTTAAGATAAAAATTAAAGAAAAATTAAAAAAAACATATAAATTTGCCAAAATTAAGATAATCGCTTAATTTACAAAATTTTAAAATTTTAAAAATTTACTAGTCAAAATATAGTGTCTATACCTACCTAAAAGGACCACTACTTTTACTAGTCCTACAAGATAGGGCAGTCATCTTTACCATTCCTACAAGAAAGGACCATTGCTTTTACTATTTCTACCAGATAGGACAATTATCTTTACCATTCCTACCAGATAGGATGATTATCTTTTTGATCGTACCAGATAGGATCATCAATTCTTAGTCCTACCAAAAAGGACCACTACTTTTACTATTCTTACCAAACAGGACAGTTATCTTTATCATTTCTACCAGACAGGATGGTCATCTTTTTTATCCTACCAGACAGGATCATCACTTTCATTCTTACTAGAAATGACCATTACTTTTACTATTCCTACCAGACAAGATAGTTATCTTTACCATCCCTATCAGACATGATGGTCATCTTTTTTATCCTACCAGATGGGATCATCACTTTTCATTTCTACCAAAAAGGACCATTACTTTTACTGCTCATACCAGACATGACAGTTATCTTTACCATTCCTACTAGATAGGTTGGTCATTTTTTTGATCCTATAAGATAAGATCATCACTTTTCATTCCTACCAAAAAGAACCATTATTTTTACTATTCCTATCAGATAAGACAATTATCTTTACCATTCTACTAGACAAAATGGTCATCTTTTGTATCCTACTAAATAGGATCATCACTTTTCATTCCTACCTGAAAGGACTACTACTTTTACTATTCTTACCATATAAGGCAGTCATCTTTACCATTCCTACCAAACATGATGGTCATCTTTTTAATCCTACCATACAAGATCATCACTTTTTTTTATTCCTACTAGACAGGATGGTCATTTTTTTAATCCTACCAGACAATATCATCACTTTTCATTCCTACCTAAAAGGACTACTACTTTTACTATTCCTACCGAATAGGGCAATCATCTTTACCATTGCTACTAAATAGGATAATCATCTTTTTGATACTATCATATAGGATCTCAACTTTTTCTATTCCTACCAGATAGGATGGTCATCTTTTTATCCAACTAGATAGGATCACCACTTTTTTTCTTCCTACTAGATAGGATCACCACTTTGTCGATTCCTATCAGACAAGGTTGCTTTCTTTCTTACCAAACAGAATCATCATTCCCATCATATAGGAACATCACTTTTGTGCCTTCCAAAAAGGACAACTACCAAATGTTACTAGCTGCTAGATCTCCCAAATATACTAAGGATTTTGCACCCTTTGGTATGTGTTTGAACCTTAGAAGTACTTAGGCTTGCTAAATAAATCTCCAAAAGCCAACAAATCACAAAATGGGAAAATTGGCAAAATTAAAACATGTCTTTTTGACATTTGAACCCCTTCACATCATTTGAGAATGAGTAATGAATACAAAGCAACTGGAATCATGAAAAATGGATGAGAAACGAGCGAAAATGGGAGACAGGCCAAAATGGACTCATTGCTATAGATCTATGTGGCACTACTATAAAGCCCTATGCAGTTCAATAGAGAGCTATACAACACTGCTGCAGAGCCCTGAGCAGTAGCTCCTGTGAATTTTAGCGTTTTGTGCAATCCTATATTGAAACTTCTATGTTTTCCTCCTCCAATCTTCTCTTTATATATAAAGGACCTCTCCACATTTTAAAGGATCAACTTTGGGAGCTTGAAAGCCTTTGCATCAAGCAAACCACTCTAGTTCTAAAGTTTTTCTTTTCTTTTTCTTTCACTTTGCATTTGCTCCTCGCTTCACAAAGCGAGTTAGAGGGTTTCTCCTTGATTCCTACTTGGTAAGTCAAAGGCTTTCCGCTGCCTATTCGAGGCAAGTCTACTACCTAAGGCTTGTGTCAGCCATTTGAGGTTAAGATATGAACCTCAAATGACCTTCTTTGAGACCCAATACCTTTATGCTTAAAAGCGACTCCCTTGGAAAGCTAAATCAAGTTTGCAAGGAAAAACATCAATTCAATGACGAAACTATGTTAGGGAACCTTGGTATATTGTGAACAAGCAAAGTAATTAGCTTTGAAAGTTCGAGTTGATTCTAAATCCTAGAACTAGATTTGAGAAAACTCTCACAAGCTTAAAGCTTAAATTTGTGGAAAATCAACTTCACCTTTATTGAATGAATAGCTAAGTATTTATAGTATTGTAAAAACCCTAAATTAGATTTAGCTAAGGACTAGCAAATCTACCTATATAAGGATTGAAGATTCCTAATTAGAAATAACTCCTAAACTACTTGTTATACAAGAAAACTGATTCATAAATAAGAAAACAAGTTAATCCTATTTTTGGGGTTAAACCTAATATAAACAGGCTCAAAACTCACTAATTACATATCCAAACTTATTTAATTGAACATGGGCTTATTTCATATTGATAGAGGCCTAAAAACAACAAAAATTAAGTTAAAATAATGAACTTTGAAAAAAATAAAAAGTATAAAATTTTGGATAGATTACATAGCTGTGTAACTCATTCTCAATTTGCCCCTCTTCCTTCACAGTGCCATGATTGATGCTTTAAGTCTCTTTTCCATTCAAATACCTCTCTAAAGAATTATATATTATCTTAAAACTTCCTTGAATACAATGCTTTCAAAAAGTGATGCTCTTTATGCAAATCTTATTGATAATATTGTAGAAAGCTTTGTATTTCTTTGGATTTCTCTTGAAAGGGTCATTAAACATGAATTCAAGCGCCATTGATTCCTTAAAACTAATACGAACCCCAAATGACTTGCTTTGAGATCCAATACTTTTACACTCGAAAGTGACTCGCTTGGAAAGGCAAATCAAGTTTGCAAGAAAAACCTCAACTCAATGACGAACCTATGTCAATAAACCTTGGTATGTTGTGGATAGGCAAAGTAACTAGATTTGAAATTTTGGGTTGATTCTAAATGCTAGAACCATATTTGAGAAAACTCTCATAAGCTTAAAGCTTAAATTTGTGGAAAATCAACTTAACCTTTATTGAATGAATAGCTAAGTATTTACAGTGTTACAAAAATCCTAAATTAGAATTAGCTAAGGACTAGGAAATCTTCCTATACAAGGATTGAAGATTCATAATTAGAAATAACTCCTAAACTACTTGTATACAAGAAAACTGATTCCTAAACAAGAAAACAAGCTAATTATGTTTTTTAGCTTAAACTTAATATAAATAGGCCCAAAACTCACTAATTACATATCCAAACTTAATTTAATTAAACATAGGCTTATATCATTTTATAGGGGCCAAAAAAATAGAAATTAAGTTAAAATAATGAAAATTTAAAAAATAAAAAGTATAAAATTTTGGACAAGTTACACGGCTGTGTAACTCATTCTCAATCTAGCTCTCTTCCCTCACACGGCCATGATTGATGCTTTGAGTCTCCATTCCATTCAAATACCTCTCTAAAGAATTATATATTATCTTAAAACTTCTTTGAATTCAATGCTTTCCAAAAGTGATGCTCTTTATGCAAATCTTTTTAATAATATTGTAGAAAGCATTGTATTTCTTTGGATTTCTCTTGAAAGAGTCATTAAACATGAATTCAAGCTCCATTGATTCACTTTCCATGCTAGCTTGATGAAAAGGACAGCATTGAAGAACCTTTTTGAAATCTTTATCATGCATATATTGGAGATCTTCTAGGAAGGTGTCTTAACTCTCACGATTCCCTTCCTCCTCAAAAGGATTCGTACTTGAATCTTGACTTGAACAATTGGAACTAGGGAATGCTTTGCTCATACCATCTTTTTGTTCTTATTCTTCTTCTTGTACATCTAACTCAACCACATCTTATGCTTCCTTTAAGATTTCTAGATGAGTATCAGTCATTGAAACCTTTTCATGAAAAACAATAATGTCTTTTTCTTCATCACTAATTGAAGAATCATGCTTTGTAGTTCACAAGTCACTAGCATAAATCCAATCAGCTTCACATATAGCTTGAATGGGTCTGGCTATAATGACTTTAACCTCTTCATCTTTATTCTTCATAGTCTCAAAAATTTTGGACAGGTTACATGGTTTTGTAACTCATTCTCAATCTGCCTCTCTTCCCTCACACAACCATGATTGATGCTTTAAGTCTCCATTCCATTCAAATACATCTCTAAAGAATTATATATTTTGAATTCAATGCTTTCCAAAAGTGATGCTCTTTATGCAAATCTTTTTGATAATATTGTAGAAAGCTTTGTATTTCTTTGGATTTCTCTTAAAAGAGTCATTAAACATGAATTCAAGCTCCATTGATTCACTTTCCATGCTAGCTTGATGAAAAGGACAGTCTTGAAGAACCTTTTTGAAATCTTTATCATGCATATATTAGAGATCTTCTTGCAAGACATCTTGACTCTCATCATTCCCTCCCTCCTCAA
The DNA here is from genome assembly GCA_947687605.1 of Reutealis trisperma. NCBI lineage: Eukaryota > Viridiplantae > Streptophyta > Magnoliopsida > Malpighiales > Euphorbiaceae > Reutealis > Reutealis trisperma. The sequence continues at coordinate 2,778,600 of CANTUT010000067.1, read as the reverse complement.
AAGGATTTGTACTTGAATCTTGACTTGAACAACTTGAACTAAGGAATGCTTTGCTCATACCATCTTTTTGTTCTTATTCCTGTTCTTGTACATCTAACTCAACCACATCTTGTGGTTTCTTTAAGATTTCTAGATGAGTATCAGTCATTGAAACCTCTTCATGAACAACAACAATGTCTTTTTCTTCATCACCAATTGAAGAATCATGATTTTTAGTTGACAAGTCACTAGCATAAATCTAATCAGCTTAACTTGTAGCTTGAATAGGTTTGGCTATGATGACTTTAACCTCTTCATCTTTATTCTTCATAGTCTCTAAAATTTTGGACAGGTTACATGGTTGTGTAACTCATTCTAAATCTGCCTCTCTTCCCTCACACAGCCATGATTGATGCTTTTAGTCTCCATTCCATTCAAATACCTCTCTAAAGAATTATATATTATCTTAAAACTTCTTTGAACTCAATGCTTTCCAAAAGTGATGCTCTTTATATGAATCTGTCACATCCCAACCTTAGAGATATGACGGTTCTAGAACATGGGGAGACATAAGGTCACCCACGCCTATAGAACCCACTTACTCATAAACAATTCATGCCTAGGATCTTACCAAACCTCTTACAATAACTTGTTTAAAACATTTAGATGAATACCTTAAATTGCGAAAGTCTAAAATAAATCATTACATATAAAATCCATAAGGAAAATAATATATATCAATAAGTATCAATCAACATTCCCAGAGCATCTAATGACAAGACTTCATAAAAATAGTATTATTGATAACTTGGACAAGGAATTCCCCAAGCAAAGTAGAATGCTTGAGCCATCACCTTGCCTCCTCAAATTTGCTCACCTGGAACCACACAAGGAAAAAGGGGTGAGATAGATGATCTTAATGAGTAAACGAAAAGGCACATACATTATCACATATTCCTTTGAAAAGGAAACAGATAGCATATACACTTAGTTCATGACTTATAATTCATGAATCAGGTTGCAATTTAGCAAGGGTTCAATTTGGCAAGTTTGCAAAAATCACACTTATCACTTATGATGAGTGAAGGCTATTGCTCTATCACTCGAACACTTAAGGAGAGGTGGCCTTATACTAAATTCCAACTCCTATCACTTATAAGGCATGAAGCCTTATAACAACGCCTGTAGAACCCACTTACTCATAAACAATTCATGCCTAGGATCTTACCAAACCTCTTACAATAACTTGTTTAAAACATTTAGATGAATACCTTAAATTGCGGAAGTCTAAAATAAATCATTACATATAAAATCCATAAGGAAAATAATATATATCAATAAGTATCAATCAACATTCCTAGAGCATCTAATGATAAGACTTCATAAAAATAGTATTATTGATAACTTGGACAAGGAATTCCCCAAGCAAAGTAGAATGCTTGAGCCATCACGTTGCCTCCTCACATTTGCTCACCTGGAACCACACAAGGAAAAAGGGGTGAGATAGATGATCTTAATGAGTAAATGAAAAGGCACATACATTATCACATATTCCTTTGAAAAGGAAACAGATAGCTTATACACTTAGTTCATGACTTATAATTCATGAATCAGGTTGCAATTTAGCAAGGGTTCAATTTGGCAAGTTTGCAGAAATCACACTTATCACTTATGATGAGTGAAGGCTATTGCTCTATCACTCGAACACTTAAGGAGAGGTGGCCTTATACTAAATTCCAACTCCTATCACTTATAAGGCATGAAGCCTTATAACAATGCCTGTAGAACCCACTTACTCATAAACAATTCATGCCTAGGATCTTACCAAACCTCTTACAATAACTTGTTTAAAACATTTAGATGAATACCTTAAATTGCGGAAGTCTAAAATAAATCATTACATATAAAATCCATAAGGAAAATAATATATATCAATAAGTATCAATCAACATTCCTAGAGCATCTAATGATAAGACTTCATAAAAATAGTATTATTGATAACTTGGATAAGGAATTCCCCAAGCAAAGTAGAATGCTTAAGCCATCACCTTGCCTCCTCACATTTGCTCACCTGGAACCACACAAGGAAAAAGGGGTGAGATAGATGATTTTAATGAGTAAACGAAAAGGCACATACATTATCACATATTCCTTTGAAAAGGAAACAGATAGCTTATACACTTAGTTCATGACTTATAATTCATGAATCAGGTTGCAATTTAGCAAGGGTTCAATTTGGCAAGTTTGCAGAAATCACACTTATCACTTATGATGAGTGAAGGCTATTGCTCTATCACTCGAACACTTAAGGAGAGGTGGCCTTATACTAAATTCCAACTCCTATCACTTATAAGGCATGAAGCTGATCAGGCTCCACAGTTAGAACTGCCCCTTCTAGCTGAGGTAGATACACTACCCTTATCCATTGGGTTAAAACCATGTGCACAGGTTCCGATGATTACCCGTATTGGCACGAGGATTCTGCATAAAGGGTAAAAGGTACCATAGGTAGAGCTAATGCTAATCACAATTAACAATATCACATAAGGCAATAATAACATGTATTCCAATAACAATAGTGGTTTAGCTTTCAAGCAAAAGATACAATGATAGTGTAGTTCCAAAAAGAATATAAGTTAGGGTGTTAATCACAAGAAATTCTCATTGGATAAACAAAATAGTTTTTGACCAAATGTCCCTTGGCAACCAAAGCTTGTCACAGAAATCATATAATAATATTTAGAATAGAAAGAACTTGGGTTTCAAAGATCACAAAGGCTCACATAACAATATATCACATTCTTATAACACAACATGATGATGTTCACACTTATAACATGAATATGGCGTTTACTCACCTTGGGGTTCCTTTGCTCCTAGCATATGTAGCCTCTTTGCACTTCTAAAGGTCTTCAAACTCTAACATAATATTTGATTTAATACTTAGTATTTATTTACTCATGATGCTCCTATCCCATAACTACCCCATGTACATATAGCATACACATACACTTAGAGTCCATACATAGGTGTACTCGTCACTTGCACATAACACGTTGACTTTGAAAGTATTGCATACTTAGGCCTTATAGGCTCTCTTGATATCATATTACAATCACATTATTACCTTTTTAAGGTCATTACAATAATATTACCTCAATATCGATTCACTTTAACGATTATCTTAATTCACTTTACACTTCCATACATGTCATCTTAACAATTTACCTTTCAAGCGTCATGCTTAACTCTTATGATCCCTTTCACTTCATCAACTCATAACCATATGTTCATCATCAAGTCAATATAACATCTAGTTCCATATTTCTCAACCACATTTGCATTCTAAACACAATATAATGTTAAGATACCTTAAGTATACCATAATGCATTTAATCTTATCTAGGATCATACCTTCAACTAACATGCAATTTTATCATTTATTATACATACATACATGTCAACAATCATCAAAACACATCACATAAAATTTATAAACATTGGGACAAAAATGTTTATATAGGCCGAATGCATTACCAAGGTAGAGACTAATTTCTTCTTCTTTTCGCACTTTCCGTCTATTTTAGATATATGTAAAAATATGGTTTGAATCAAGATTTTTCATGTAAGTGCAACAAAAATCATTTTATAATTTAAATCCATAAGAATTGGCCACTCATAGTGTTGTTTATACATAAAAATTTAACCTTTTGAATTATAGACCACAAAACCATGAGTTTTCTTATTTTCAGTATTTTTCGGTCATTTCAGAAATATGCAAATAGGTTGTTTAAACCATTATTTTTCATTCAATCATAGAAAATATCAGTTTAAAACACATCCATACATGATTTGGCCACCATAGATAGGATTTATATAAAAAAATTCCAAGTTTAAAGGCTTAGGTGAAAAATCATGAGTTTTTGCACTTTCCGCGCATTTCGTTCATTTCAGCGATAAACAGACACATGATTCAAATCATTATTTTTCATCTAAACAAAACAAACATCATACTAGAACACTTCCTCATACAAATTAGCAGCCTTATGTCCATTCAAGAATTAAATTTTCCAACTTCCAAGTTCTAACACGAAAACCTTGAATTCTTTTGTTTTTCGAAACTTTCCGGTCATCATAGAAATACGCAGAAATATTATTTAATCCAATATTTTCCATCAAAACAAATCAAAAATTAGTTTAGAACATAAAAACACATAAATTTCCCACCCCCCCCCCCCCCTTTATGATGTTTACGCATAAAAATTGTGATTTTAAGTTATAGAATTCACCTTTAGAGAAATCTCGCGGAAAGAATTGTGTTTTCGGTAGAAAATAGATTTTCTCTCCCAAAAACTCACCCAAATAGAATTAATCTATAAAAATCAGTAATCAACCAGTTCAAAATAATTTTCCCATAATTTATTTCATAGAAATCAGTTTAGAAATCGAAAGAGAAGAAAAACTTATGATTACGGTCAAGAATCGCGAAACGGAAAGGTGTTTTCTTAATTTCGGTAGAGAGAAATATTTTGAGAGGATTTTTCTGCAAAGATACAGAAAGAATAAGAAAATGGCTGTTGGAACCTTGGTTTGGCCGTAATTTAGATTATATATTAGGGTTTGGGTGAAATTTCCACTAATACCCTTAATGAACTAGGTTAGGAGGATTTTGGTGTAGTGGGCTTTTGGGTATTTGGGCTTTTATTTAAATTTTTGGGCTGAATAAAAATTAAAATAAAAAGAATATTTTTCTTATTAATTTTGTAACATTTTCCCCAAAAATATTTATTTTAAAATATTTTAAAAATACTGATAAGATTATTTTGTGCTTAAAAATCGCCTTTTTACATGAAAAATCATTTTATGAAAAATAAATTATTTCATGCTTATGGATTTTATTCAAATCATTTATTTTACAATAATAATTCATATTAGACATATTAAAATTAATTTAACATACCCCAAACTCATAAATCACGTCACACATGAATTTTCATATAGTCACACAATTTGTCACAATAAACCTAAATTCAAATAATTTGTCACTAAGACTCCTAGGATAGATGTGGGTTGTTACACAATCTTTTTAATAATATTGTAGAAAGCTTTGTATTTCTTTGGATTTCTCTTAAAAGAGTCATTAAACATGAATTCAAGCTCCATTGATTCACTTTCCATGCTAGCTAGATGAAAAGGACAGCCTTGAAGAACTTTTTTGAAATCTTTATCATACATATATTGGAGATCTTCTTGCAAGGCATCTTGACTCTCATCATTCCCTCCCTCCTCAAAAGGATTCATACCCGAATCTTAACTTGAACAATTGGAACTAGGGAATGCTTTGCTCATACCATCTTTTTGTTCTTATTCCTCTTCTTGTACGTCTAACTCAACCACATCTTGTGCTTCCTTTAAGATTTCTAGATGAGTATCAGTCATTAAAACCTCTTCATGAACAACAATAATGCCTTTTTCTTCGTCACCAATTGAAGAATCATGCTTTGTAGTTGACAAGTCACTAACATAAATCCAATCAGCTTCACATGTAGCTAGAATGGGTCTAGCTATGATGACTTTAACCTCTTCATCTTTATTCTTCATTGTCTCCAATGGTGGTTCGGGCACATCATCTTCATCAATTACTTGATTTCTTCTTGGAAGTTGACTAGATGAATTTTGAGCTTTTGGTTGTTGCCTCCTTATGATTGTACTTTCAAGCCTCTCAAATTGATCATGAATTCTATTAAATTTTCTTTCCATGGCTTAACATTGTTGGAGGAACACATCCATATCTCTAAGGTGACACCTTCTTTCAAATTCATTCCACTTTTTGTCCATCTTTTTGTTAAGTTTTTCTAGGTACTTAAAGAAATTTTGCTCATCATCTTTATCTTTAGTATTCATTGTGAAAACCTAAAAAGAATGTTAGTAAAGCAAAACCTCACTTCACTCCCTCACATGTTTCACTCAAAAGTAGATGACACTTATGTTCACTTGTGTTATCACTCTTGCCTTTTACCACTTAACTCTTAATTCCAACCCAAACAAAAATTAATACTTGAATGACTCACAATAACCAAGAGTAAGGAAGAATTTAACACAAATTTGAAAGAAAACAAGAAAAAAAATTGATAATTAAAATGAATTGAAGATACAAAATAAAGAAAAACAAGAAATGAAAAAAGAAATTTAGGAATCCTAATCCTAGTTGGATTGGGAATAGAAGACCTAGATGGACTCAAATACACAAAATTGAAAATTGAAATAAAATAGGAATCTAAACCAAGTAGGATTATGGAGGTAGGAATTCTTATCCTTGTACAATTATGATTTTTGAGTTGGAAAGTCAATTCCTACTTCAATCCTGATTTTAATTCAATTAAAACAACTCTTCCTAGTTCAATCTTGATAAGTAATTGAGTTTTACTTTTTTGCATTAGGAAAACAATTAATTAATTCTTTTCTTGTCTAACTCACACTAGGAAGTCAATTCAGCTTATAAAACTTATTTTTCTCTTCTTTATGGCTAATTCTTTTCTTTCTTTTATTTTGGGACAAATTTTTGCTTTATTTTTTCTTCTTTTTTTTTTCAATTATAAATTTCTCTCTTCTTCTTCTTCTTCTTCTTTTTTTTTTTTTAATATATATATATTTCACAACTAATCACTTAAGAATTAAAGGCAAAATCAACAAGACAAAGATAAACAAACAGATCTAAATTTGAACACAAACAATGAAAACAAGACTTTAAAAGCAACCGAATTGAAGACAAGACTCTATGAATTTTGTATTTAAATTATGCAATTTTTTTTAATGTTAAACAACTGATTTTTGACAAAACAAAAAGAAACAAAGATAATAGAATCAAATAGACATAAATGGAAGCAAGTTTTGAACAAGATGAACACAATAACCAAATTTGTGAAATTTTTTTTAATTATTTTTTTAATTTCAAATATGATTTTATTTAAGTAAAAGTAACTTTGTGACTTGATTAGACAAAATAACTTGACATGAAAAGGAACAAAAAGGAACAAATGTAAACGAAATGACACAAAAATAAGAAAAACAAAAAAAAACACTAAATGAAACAAATAAGGAATCAATAGAAAAATGAAACAGAAAAATGAAAAGGATATAACTTGATTTAGAACCCAAGCTCTGATACGAAACTGATATGAACCCTAAATAACTTGCTTTGAGACCCAATACCTTTACACTTAGAAGCGACTCCCTTGGAAAGCCAAATCAAGTTTGCAAGGAAAAATCTCAACTCAATGATGAACCTGTGTCAAGGAACATTGGTATGTTGTGAACAAGCAAAGTAATTAGTTTTGAAAGTTTAGGTTGATTCTAAATCCTAGAACTAGATTTGAGAAAACTCTCACAAGCTTAAAACTTAAATTTGTGGAAAATCAACTTAACTTTTATTGAATGAATAGCTAAGCATTTATAGTATTACAAAAATCCTAAATTAGAATTAGCTAAGGACTCAAAAATCTTCCTATATAAGGATTAAAGATTCCTAATTAGAAAAAACTCCTAAACTACTTATTACATAAGAAAACTAATTCCTAAACAAGAAAACAAGCTAATCCCGTTTTTGGGCTTAAACTTAATATAAATAGGCCCAAAACTCACTAATTACATATCTAAACTTAATTTAATTGAACATAGCCTTATATCATATTGATAGGGGCCTAAAAATAATAAAAATTAGTTAAAATAATGAAATTTGAAAAAAAAAATAAAAAGTATAAAATTCTGGACAGGTTACACGGCTGTGTAACTCATTCTCATTCTACCTCTCTTTCTTCACAAGGCCATAATTGATGCCTTAAGTCTCCTTTCCATTCAAATACCTCTCTAAAGAAATATTTATTATCTTGAAACTTCCTTGAATACAATACTTTCCAAAAGTGATGCTCTTTATGCAAATCTTCTTGATAATATTATAGAAAGCTTTGTATTTCTTTGGATTTCTCTTGAAAGAGTCATTAAACATGAATTTAAGCTCTATTGATTCACTTTCCATGCTAGCTTGACAGCCTTGAAGAACCTTTTTGAAATCTTTATCATGCATATATTAGAGATCTTCTTGCAAGGCATCTTGACTCTCATCATTCCCTCCCTCCTCAAAAGGATTCATCCTCGAATCTTGACTTGAACAACTAGAACTAGGGAATGCTTTGCTCATACCATTTTCTTGAAACTTCCTTTACTACAATGCTTTCCAAAAGTGATGCTCTTTATGCAAATCTTCTTGATAATATCGTAGAAAGCTTTATATTTCTTTGGATTTCTCTTGAAAGGGTCATTAAACATGAATTCAAGCTCCATTGATTCACTTTAAATCGATACAAACCCCAAATGACCTACGTTGAGTTCCAATACCTTTATGCTTAGAAGCGACTCCCTTAGAAAGCCAAATCATGTTTGCAAGAAAAATCTCAACTCAATGACAAACCTGTGTCAAGAAACCTTGGTATGTTGTGAACAAGCAAAGTAATTAGCTTTGAAATTTTGGGTTGATTAAATCCAAGAACCAGATTTGAGAAAACTCTCACAAGCTTAAAGCTTAAATTTATGGAAAATCAACTTAACCTTTATTGAATGAATAGCTAAGTATTTATAGTGTTACAAAAATCAGGAAATCTTCCTATATAAAGGATTGAAGATTCTTAATTAGAAATAACTCCTAAACTACTTGTTATACAAGAAAACTGACTCCTAAATAAGAAAACAAGCTAATCTTGTTTTTAGGCTTAAACCTAATATAAACAGGCCCAAAACTCACTAATTACATATCCAAACTTAATTTAATTAAACATGGGCTTATATCATATGATGGGGGCCAAAAAACAATAGAAATTAAGTTAGAATAATGAAATTTGAAAAAAATAAAAAGTATAAAATTTTGGATAGGTGACACGGCTGTGTAACTTATTCTCAATCTGCCTCTCTTCCCTCACATGGCCATGATTGATGCTTTGAGTTCTATTCCATTCAAATACCTCTCTAAAGAATTATATATTATCTTGAAACTTCCTTGAATACAATGCTTTCCAAAAGTGATGCTCTTTATGCAAATCTTCTTGATAATATTATAGAAAGCTTTGTATTTTGTTGGATTTCTCTTGAAAGAGTCATTAAACATGAATTCAAGCTCCAGTGATTCACTTTCCATGCTAGCTTGATGAAAAGGATAGCCTTGAAGAATATTTTTGAAATCTTTATCATGTATACATTAGAGATATTCTTGCAAGGCATCTTGACTCGCATCATTAGAACTAAGGTACGCTTTGCTCATGCCATTTTCTTGTTCTTGTTCCACTTCTTCTACATCTAACTCAACCACATCTTGTGCTTCCTTTAAGATTTCTACATGAGTATCGGTCATTGAAAGCTCTTCATGAACACTAACAATGTCTTCTTCATCATCACCAATTAAAGAATCATCCTTCGTAGGTAACAAGCCACTAGCACAAATCTAATTAGCTTCATATGTAGCTTGAACAGGTCTGGCTATGATGAATTTAACCTCTTAATCTTTATTCTTCATAGTCTCTAATGGTGGTTTTGGCATATCATCTTCATCAATTACTTGATTTCTTCTTAGAAGTCGACTAGATGATAAAATGGCTAAGCTAAACTAACCCCTTTGTAAGAAGGGAAGACTGTATGGGTTCTGATTCTCATTCAAAGGGATACGCACGCATGCTTGGTTCAAGCATTGAATCCAATTAAAACTAACCAACTTTCTCCCTTTATTACTTTCTTCACTTGCTTTTATTTTATTTTCTTTTACTTTCTTATTAGGCTTAGTATGGGGAATATATGACTTTCTTAGAACCCATAAGGGCTAGAGGAGGTATTCCCTAAGTTTGAAATTTTATTGTAATATTAAGTTTCTCTTATTTTGAACCTTAACTGTGTTTTTACTTTATTGTTGAAATAGATAAGTTGAATGATCATGCATATTATAACTTGTTCATGCATTTTAATTTATTCATGAAATATATTTTAAATCACTCTTATATTAATTGGCCAAACTTATTTTGTTAAAATAAACCAAAAACATAGTCCCTGGATCCTTTTTTGTTTCAAGGCTAGTATTTTTTTCCTGGGTAATAATTGGAGTCAAATAGGTTTTTTCCTTATATTTTCCTAAATAAAAATAAATTAAGGTGGTGACTTTAAGAAATAATTTTCAATTTTATCAAAGATAAGCCCAAGGGCATCCTTGTGAGTTCTTTCCTAAATAAGCATTTCGATTCCCTTTAGTGAATTGGACCGATGCTCGGGTGAGGCCTCATAACCGGCGACTCCCCTAAGGATTAAATTTTCTTTTAATAAAAGGAAAAATAAGTGGACTACTAATTGGTTTAAAAAGAGTTTGGCCTTTTAATATAATTGTAACTTCGTATGCATCACTTGCATAAGCATTTTGCTATTCAACCTAGTTTTAGGAAAACAATGGATAGTGAGTAGCATCGAGTGGGTAACCCTCCTTAGGTCTATTCATTGATAGTGAAATCATCCACCCCATGATGAATCCTTTGATCCTTTCAAAGGTGTAATAAGCATGCACGTACTGTTCGATCCACGCGAGGCTTTTGACTTACATGTGATTAGGTATATCACTGCTTTAGTGTAACGGGTAACCAGCTGAGCCACCTAACCCTTTCATGTAATGAATCTAGATCCTGACCTTAGCTAGTATGTACCATAATCAAAACCTATTCTCTCCATGCATGTCATGCATTCACATTGTATAACAAAACATGCATTCATCTTAAGTCTAGGTCAAACCTTGAATTGAAGAAGGGTCAAATATTCTTACCTCCATTCAAATACCTCTCCTATAAACACTTTCACCTATACCCCATCACTTATCTAATAACCCTTAGATCATCACCCTAAACCTTTGACCTAAACACTGTTATCCCTTTACTCTAGCCTTTAACCCAAAACCCTAAACACTCTTACCTCTATCCAAACACCTTCACTCCTTAACCTTAAACATACTCACTTTTACTCCAATTACCTTCACCCTCATAAACCTTAAAACCATCACCTTAACCCTTAACCTTAAGCAACTCACCCTAGCTTTTATCCTAAACACCATCACCTTAACCATATACCTTAAACACCTTGCCTTAGTCTTACCTTAAACATTAAACACTCAAAACCTCACACCTCAAATGTAAACCTAAACCACGTTCAACCTTTAGATATTAAGCCATAAACTCATAACCACAAAACTCATATCCAAGATTAAAAACCCTACTATCTAACCATAAGCCTAACCCCCAGCCCTTATCCTTATCCAAAAAAAAAAAAAAAAAAAAAAAACTAGACACCTTAGGTTCTCCATACCAAAACCATGATCTTGATCTTACCTTTAGTTCAAAATCAAACCCACTATCCTTAAGACCAACACCCTTAGCCCAATACCTTCAAAACCAGCATGTCCAATAACTTTGGCCTAACACGCTACCTTAAACCCAATGCCCTTAGTCCAGTCTACTACCCTAAGCCTAAAACATTTGCCCCATCTCACCTTAAGCCTAAAAAATGGTTAGCCCATGACACAATAGGGGAGCATTTTCTCTTAGGATCAGCATGCCCATGCCTTCATCACCTCTTTTATTCCATACCTGTTACTTACCTTGATACTTTGATTTAAAGGTACTAATGGCCAACTAAGGATGTGGGATGATATTTGTCGTGCCATTGTCAAGCAGTATCATTACAATAATGAAATGGATGTCACTAGGCATGACTTGCAAACTATCAAGCAACTTCCAAAGGAGTCCTTCTCCATTTTCCTTATAAGATAGAGGGCTAAAGCTACTCAAATGGTAAATAGACCAACAGAGCAAGAACAAGTGGACATCCTTGTCAAGAACCTACTTTCAACCTACCGAGTCTACTTGTTAACCCAATACCTACCCACTTTCAAAGCTTTGGTTGTAACTACATTAAAGGTCAAAGATTGCATTCAAAGTGCATCATTTCAAACCTACATTCCCCACCACCAACCCAAACAATGATGAAGAACCCAAACCCAATTCAGCCCCACCTTACCTCAGCCCCAAGTGGCATAACATGGAAGGGTTCAAGTGCAACTAATCTAACTTTTTTGAGACTAAATTCTAAGTCGAGCCTAAATCTCAAAGTCTAAGTCTAAATTCCAGTCTAGGTCTGTCACCTTATTTTCTTTTTTATGTATTTTTCATTGATCATGTCAGTCCCTTTTTTTAATCTTGTAATAAAATTTTTCATTATAATAAAACATCCACATTTTCTTAATTATTTGTGCATTTTTCTTTCTTGTTTTAAACATGGATGAGCTTTGAAAAAAAAAGAGAAAAAGAAAGAAAGAGAAAGAAAAAGAAAAAGAGAAAAAGAAAGAAAGGAAAAAAAAAAGAGAAAGAGAAAAAGAAAAATGAACAGTTAATTAAATGCATCACAGCTAGCACTTGTTGGAATTGAGGTGCCATCAATAATTGCTTTGCTAGCTCTTAACCAAAGAAGGTCCAGAAATAGAACTCTCATCAAGTACAAAATCAAACGATACACCTCAGCAAGGGGCAACAAGTCCATCAAATCCAAAATTCGAAGGTTAGAGCCCCTCAAAGTGAAAAAAAAAAAAAAACAGTAAATCATGGTAGAATGTCTTCTCCTAAATTTCATTATTCCAAGTTCACTAAGTTGTAAACCCGAAAGGGCAACTTAGAAGTTAAAGCTAAGAAAAAGGAGAAGAAAAAATAAAAAAGAGAGAGAAAGCTCATCCCAATCATTTTCCTTTGTGTGCAAAGTTGTCTTTAATTAATCTGTCTCATCTCATATATTCTAAAGTCATTCTTCCTCATTAGAGACTCATTCTATAAAGTGATAGTGTATTCTATGCCCTTATCACATAGTGGGGGGGAGGGGGGGGCCAATATCCTTCTGGGTCATCATTATCACTTGTCAATCCATCTTGTCACTTAGTTCAAAGAGCTAATACATAATCTCTCACATCGCTTGCCTGTTCGTCATGTCCCTATCTCTTATTGGGAATATGATTCCCAAGTTTGTCTTTTCTCGCTAGTCCTTTAGCCACTCCTTAGGGCACTTCCTTTTAGCCGGTATGTCATTTACGTTCAAGCAATAGAGTGTCATCACAAATGTCTCTTCAATCTCAAAACGACAAGATTAGCTTGGCTTGTGCTTTTCTATGAGTCATGCTACAAATAGCAAAATCATACAACCTTTCTTATCCTTTTCAAAATTTCCAACCCACCTTTGAACCATTCCCAAACTTCAAAAATCATCCCATCCTTTCAAGCTTAAGCCTCATACCCTACTTTCAACCTCAAGCCAGAACCAAAAATCCCAAGTCTATCAGGACTCATCATCCTTGAATCTCATTTCCTTAACAAAACAAAAGTCAAGACATATCCCTCAAGGCCTATCATCCTCAAGTTGATTATGAAGGGCCTGAACCAGTCAAGGCCCATCCCATGTCTCTTTGGCAAAATCTCATTATCCTTGAAAAGACCAAGCCTCCTTAGCAAATTACCATGTCAAGGTCTGCCAACTGATGGGCATTGAAAATCTGATATAATTATGATAAAGGGCAAATCCCTATCTATGAGCCTATGGTATCCTTATGACAAAAAACTATAGCATCATACTTGAGATAAAGCCATCCCTCTAAAACACCCTTTTAGGAAAACCTAAGCTAAGAAACTATCCTTAAAGCCTAAAAGCCCAAACTAATAAGCCTTCATTACGAAACCTAAATCAAAAAGCCTTCACTATGAAACCCAAACTAAAAAGCCTTCACCATGAAGCCTAATCCTAAAAGCTTTCACCATGAAGCCAACTCTCAAAAAGCCTTCATTTATGAAGACCATAATCTCCTCCAAGGCCACATCTAACCAAACCTTCCACGAGCTGGTTTCCTAGCCTAACATTTCCTCTAAGCCAAACTTAGCCTCCCAGTTTTGACCCTCTATAAAGTCTAGCATCCCAGCCTAGTCCTAAGGAAACATCTGGCTGAGCCTTCCAAATGAACTCTCCAAAGGTTGTAACTTGAATGAGCCAAAGTGCCAGGAAGCTTCAACATTGATGAATTGTATAAAGGGGGTTGGAAAAAGGCAAAACATGGAAGTTTAAGCTTTATACATGATCCATGGGAGAGGAATTGAAAAGGGCATAATGAAGTTGAGTGTAGTGCAAATCATGACTGTCCAAAATTTATACTTTTATTTTATTTGAATTTCATTAATTTAACTTAGTTTCTATTGTTATGGGCCCCTATCAATATGATATAAGCCCATGTTCAATTAAATTAATTTTGCATATGTAACTAGTGAGTTTTGAGCCTGTTCATAATTGGTTTAAGACCAAAAATGGGATTAGCTTATTTTCTTGTGTAAGAATCAATTTTCTTGAATAACAAGTAGTTTAGGAGTTATTTCAAATTGTGAGGCCTCGCCCGAGCACCGGTCCAATCCGCTAAGTGGGATCGAAATGCTCATTTGGGTTTGAACTCACGATGGAACCCTCACATTCAGATTGATTGATTTGAAAAGAGTCACCACCTTAATTTTATTTTATTTGGAAAAAAGATTAAGGGAAAAAACCCAAATTGACTCTAATTAATATCCCAAAGGAAAAGGTCACTAGCCTTGAAACCAAAGAAGATTCGGGGACTAGGTTTTTGGTTTATTTAGAAAAAATGATTAGTTTGGCAAATTTAATACAAGATGACTTAAAATAAATTTCATTAACAATTTATATAATGCATGAACAATTATATAATGCATGAATAAACAAATAAATAAGTATTCATCCAAAGCGATAAAGCAATAAAGTAAAAGAATTAATTTTACAATTCAAAACTAAAATAGGGGATACTTCCTCTAGCCCTTATGGGTTCTAGGGAAGCCACACATTCCCCAAAATAATTCTAGAATGATCATTAAAGAAAAATACTACAAAAGAAAGACAACATCAATATTATAATAAAGAAGACAAATTAAAAGCAAATATCACAAAGAAAAGAACTAATTTATAAAGTGGATACATGAGAATAATTACATTTTATTTAAACTGGATTTGATGCTTTAAACGAGCAAGCCTACGTATCTCTTTGAATGGGAATCAAAATCTGCGTAGTTCACCCTTCTTGCGAAGGGGTTAGTTTAGCCTAGCCTTCTTATCATGTTCAGTTCATTGATTGAAAGGTGGGTTGATTAATTAAATCAGATTGATTGATTGATTACTAAGTTGTTAATTAGGTCATATTTTAATTAACAAGTTGAATCATTAATTCAAATTGTTAACCTAGTTGACTAAATCATATTCTAATCAACATGCCTCAAAATAATGAAAGAAAAATGATAACACATGCAAAGCAAAGAAATAATAAATGAAAAGAACAAGCTAAATAATCCTAAAAAAATAACAAGACAAACAAAACAAATAGAATAATATAAAGCAAAAGAAAAAAACTAAACAAAAAATAAGAAAACAAGAAAATAATTACCTTATGAGAACGAGACTTGGGGACGTAGGGCGGATGAAGCGGACGACCGGATCGCAATTCCACCTTTTTGGCTTAACGGAATGACAACCTTTGAATGGCAACTCAGACGGTATATTTGGGACCTCCTCGGACTGATTTGAGGAGAGCTACCTCGAAATGACCACCCAAATAGAAAATTAAACTAAAAGCTCGTTCCTTTGGGACTAAACTTGTAGAGATAGTTTGCTTAATGCAAAGGCTAATCAAGCAAATCAAAAGGTTAAGAGCTGATTGCTTTGAAATCAATTAATTTGATTAAGCAATTCTGAGTGTGGAAATGAGGTAGGAAGGTAGTGCTTTTATAGGGAAAGGATTGGGAGCAGAAATGGCAAGTTTCAGATGTGGGATTCACTTCCCAACGCTCAGAACTACACAGGACATCTCAAAAATCGCATGGAAGGTTGATCAACATACGGTAATCGCACAAGAGCCATGCAGTTTCGCACAGGCTCTATGCAGTTTTGCACAGCTTTGTGCAATACCGCACGGAGGCTATGCGGTCATGGGCTACCCTATGCGGTCCTTATGGCCTGCACACCCCTTTTTACTCCATTTCGCCCCATTTCAAATCTGTTTTAAGCCCGGTTTAATTCTATAGATTCTAATTGAGTGTCGATTTTCTGGAGATGCAAATATGAGGGTTCACAACTGCCCCCTCATCGGAATTGGCCTATAAGGAGAGCAATTATGATGATAGTGAACCTGGGGAGAAAAAAGGTGGCATGTCAGTTTCTGGGTTTATGTGCTCTTTCTAAATCCTTTTGGAGGAAACCCCATGGGATATATGAAGTTTTATCAATGGCTTTCAGTCCAGCCTTAACGTTTGGATGCAAGAATGATCTTGGTGAATTTCAATTAAGACTATCTGTTCGGCCCTAATGTTGAAGGTAAAGTTGATTTGGGTAACTCTCAATCAAGGCTATCTATTCAACCTTAATGTTGGACGCGAGAATGATATGGTGAAATCTCAATTGAGACTATCTATTTGGCCTTAATGTCATAGAAGAGTTAATTTGATGAAATTTGGTAGAAGTAGGGGTCTCGGTCTGTTTTGGACAGTCCATTTTGATGCTCAGTCAGTTTTGAGACATTTTTGGTCTAATTTGAATGATTTTCTATTTTTAAGGAATTTTTGATTTTCTGCTATTTTTGTCATAACAGAAGCATCCTAAGTCTAATTTAGGAGAATAGGGTATCTCAAGAAAGAGAAAAATATTGTGAATTCACTGGAACTAACGGTGCTGAATTCTGACTTGGGATGAGTTCAAAATTACGTACCAAGTGATCTGGCAATGGGAGTTTACTATACAAGTGGACCCCCTATATAAAGAGGTAACTACTTCTCACTTTTTCACTTTTTCTCATTTTTTACATTTTCTCTCTCTCTCTAACTTTCTTTTCTCTCAATTCTCTTTAACTTCTCTCTAACATTCCTTTTCTCTCTTTTTCTCTTCTATTTTTTTTCTTTCTTTTTCATATGGCTTCCCCATCTAGCTATCGCTATACTTGGAGCTACCAGGCCCCCTGGGAGAAAACCTAGCCTGATGATCTACTCCAAAAGTCAGAGCATCATGTGTCTTAGACTCGTGCCATAAAGGTATTTATATTTCTCTCTCTATTTTTTTTGTTTTTTCTTAGAAATAGTTTATACAAATAAGAAAATACATACATGTAGTTAGATAGCACAATGAAACTTAAATGCTAATAGTATGATTTTTTTTTTTCAAAATAAGGATGTGAGCTTTAGGTCTAGAGGGGGACGATCAAACCTGTTAGTTGTAGATACTTTTCTGGAAACACGTCCCCAAGTTAGGGATCTGATTGAGCCATCAGGGCTACTCGGCTTCCTTTCATTAGATTACTCTCATGAAGGTAATCTTCCATTACTATGAGCTCTAGCAGAGAGATGGTGGGATACCATTGACACATTTCATTTTCTTTATGGGGAGATGACGATGACTCCCCTAGGCCTGATAATGCTGACAGGGGTGCATTTTTGTCGATGACCTTTAGAGTTCTATGCCGAGTGGCACATGCTAGGTATGGTCCTATTACGAGGCCACGCCCATCTTTCCTAGGTCTGGCTTCGAGATCATATCGACTCCATCATTTATGTCGAAGTCTGAGCCACCGATGAGCAGGCTGCTCATCTCACTATGCTGATGATACTCAGCTGCTCATTTGTTCACACGAGGAGGGATGCTATTGACCTGAATATCGTTTGCTCGTTAGAGGATCTGACCGTTATTAGTGAGTTTGATTGGGGAGGATCAGTGCTTTGCGCTATGTTGTCACATCCCAACCTTATGAGATACGACGGTCCTAGAACATGGGAGACATAAGGTCACCCATGCCCGTAGAACCCATTAACATATAACAATCATACCTAGGATCTTACTGAACCTCTTTCATTAACTCATTTAAAACATTTAGATGAATATCATAAATTGCGGAAGACTTATAATAAATCATTACATATAAAATCCATAAGGAAAATAATATAAATCTCGATAAGTATCAATCAACATTCCCAGAGCACCTAAAGACAAGACTTCATAAACATAGTATTATTGATAAATCGGACAAGGAACTCTCCAAGCAAAGTAGAATGCTTGAGCCATCACCTTGCCTCCTCACATTTGCTCACCTGGAACCACACAAGGAAAAGGGGTGAGATAGATGATCTCAATGAGTAAACAAAAAGGCACATACATTATCACATATTCCTTTGAAAGGAAACTCATAGCTTATACACATAGTTCATGGTTTATAACTTATGAATCAAGTTGCAATTTAGCAAAGGTTCAATTTAGTAAGTTTGCAGAAATCACACTTATAACACATAGAGAGTAAAGATTATTGCTCATTCACTCGAAACACATAGAGGAGAGGTGGCCTTTGCCAAATTCTAACTCCTAACACGTAGAGAGAGTAAAGCTAATCAGGCCCTACGGCTAGAACCGCCCCTTCTAGCTGAGGTGGATACACTACCCCTATCCATCGGGTTAAGACCATGTGCACAGGTTCCGATGATTACCCACATCGGCACGAGGATTCTGCATAAAGGGTAAAGGTACCATAGCTAGAGCTATTGGTAAACACAATTAACAATATCACATATGGCAACAGTAACATATATTTCAATAACAATAGTGGTTTAGCTTTCAAACAATGATACAACAATAGTGTAGTTTTAGAAAGAATATAAGTTAGGGTGTTAATCACAAAAAAAGTTCTCATTGGATAAACAAAATAGTTTTGGACAAAATGTCCTTTGGCAACCCAAGCTTGATAAAGAAATTGTATAATAAAATTAAAATGTAAAGAACTTGGGTTTCAAAGACCACAAAGGTTCACATAACAATATATCACATTCTTGTAACAGAACAAAATGTTGTTTACACTTATAACATGAATACGATGTTTACTCACCTTGGGGTTCCTTTGCTCCTAGTACATGTAGTCCCTTTGCACTTCTAAAGCTCCTCAAACTCTAACATAATATTTGATTTAATACTTAGTATTTATTTACTCATGATGCTCCTATCCCATAACTACCCATGCACATATAGCATACACATACACTTAGAGTTCACACATAGGTGTACTCATCACTTGCACATAGCTCGTTGACCTACTGGTCTTGCATACTTAGGCCTTATAGGCTCACATGAAAACACATTGCAATCATATCAATACCTCTTCAAGGTCATCACAATATCATTACCTTAATATCAATTTACTTATCAATTATCTTAGTTCACTTTACACTTCCATACATGTCAACTTAAAAATTAATCCTTCAAACATCATGCTTAACTCTTATGATCCCTTTCACTTCATTAGCTCTTAATCATATGTTCATCATCAATTCATCATAACATCTAGTTCCATATTTCCCAATCACATTTGCATGCTAATCACAATATAATGTTAAGATACCTTAAGTATACCTTAAGTATACCAAAACGCATTTAAGCTTATCTAGGATCATACCTTCAACTAACATGCAATTTTATCATTTATTATACATACATACATGTCAACAATCACCAAGACACATCACATAAAATTTATAAACATTTGGACAAAATTGTTCATGTAGGTTGAATGCATCATTAAGGTGAAAACCAAATTCTTCTTCTTTTCGTGCTTTCTATCTATTTCAAAAATATGTAAAAATATGGTTTGAACCAAGATTTTTCATGTAGACATAACAGAAATCATTTTAGAACTTGAATCCATAAGAATCAGCCACTAGTGGTGTTAGTAATATAGAAAAATTGAATCTTTTGCATTATAGTGCACAAAACCATAAGTTTTCTTATTTTCGGTATTTTTCGATCATTTCATAAATATGCAAACAGGTTGTTTAAACCAATATTTTTCATTCAATCATTGAAAATATCAGTTTAGAACACATTGCTTCATGAATCGGCAGCCATAGGTAGGGTTTATACAAAAAAAAAAATTCCAAGTTCAAAGGCTTAGGTGAAAAATCATGAGTTTCCGCGCTTTTCGCGCATTTCAGCGATAAATAGACACATGATTCAAATCATTATTCTTCAAATAAACAAAACAAATATCACATTATAACACCAATTCATACAAATTGGCAGCCATGTATTCATGAAAGAATAAAATTTTCTAATTTCCAAGTTCTAACACGAAAACCTTGAATTCCTTTGTTTTTCGAAACTTTTCGGTCATCACAGAAATATGCAGAAATATTATTTCATGCAATATTTTTCATCAAAACAAATTAAAAATCAGCTTAGAATATATCCATGCACAAATCGTGCCCCCTCCCCCCTCTCCCCCCCCCCCCCCCCCCCCCGCCCCCTCCCATGATGTTTATGCAATAAAATTGTAATTTTAAGTTATAGAATTCACCTTTGGAGAAATCTTGCGGAAAGAATCGTGTTTTCGGTAGAAAATAAATTTTCTCTCCCAAAAATTCACTCAAACAGAATTGAATTTGTAGAAATCAGTACTCAAATAGTTTAAAATAATTTTCCCATAATTTAGTTCATAGAAATCAGTTTAGAAATCGAAAGAGAATAAAAACTTACGATTACGGTCACGAAATCGCGAAACGGAAAGGTGTTTTCACTATTTCGGTAGAGAGAATTATTTTGAGAGCTTTTTCTGCCAAAATACAGAAAAAATAAGGGAATGGCTGTTGGAAACCCTTGTTTGGCCGAAAATTAGAATATATATTAGGGTTGGAGTGGAATTTCCACTATTACCCTTAATGAAATAGGTTAGGACCATTTTTGTGTAGTGAGCTTTTGGGTATTTGGGCTTTTTCTTTAAAATTTTGGCTGAATGGAATTAAAATAAAAATAATATTTTTCTTATTAATTCTGGAACATTTTTCTCAAAAATATTTATTTAAAAATATTTTAAAAATACCCATAAAATTATTTTATGCTTAAAAATTGTTTTATGCATGAAAATTCATTTTATCTTTAATAAATTCTTTTATGCAAATGCACTTCATGTAAATCATTTATTTCACATTAGCAACACATATTATGCATATTAAAATTAATTTAATATGCCACATACTCATCAATCACTTAGATCACAAATTTTCACACAAGCACACACTTAACCTTGTTTGTTCTAAATCAAGCAATTTTATCACGAAAATTCCTAGGGTGGGTGTGGGTTGTTACATATGTATAGGGAGATGTTTAATCTCTCTTGAGGGATCTTCGCTGTTCTGGGTGGGAGTTCCATTATTTGGGAGGTATGCCTTGATATCTTTGTTCTATCACACATTTGCCCCCTGTTTGATTGTCTGATTTGCAGTTTGGGCTTATGAGTACTTCCCCTCTTTGTCTCCTCCTTTGAGAGATATGACTGCAGGCCACATTCCATATGGTCATGTTTGGAGATCAGAGAACAGAGGTAGACATGAGTGATTGAGCTTTCATGGGATCAGAGCTTACTTCTCTTAGCTCAATGCATCTTAGGTACGGATCATTTTGGACTTGTTATGTCTTTCACTGCTTTTCATGATTCACATCTTATGTCCTTGCAAGTCCGATGGAGGACTTTTGTGTCAAGGATGATGCTTCTGCCAGAAAGGATGGAGTCGAGCCTAGCTTTATCTTCTGTTATGTTTTTCATCCGACCGGATGTTCTATCTTGGAGAGAGGGTCCGCACACAGATCACCAGAGAGAGGATTATTCCTTTTGATCCTCCTATCGAGATGCGATATGCACTTCACATTCTAGACCAGGATGTACTGGATGTACTGGCTATACTTCACATTCCAGACCAGGATGTACTGGCTGTAGGACTTTCGATATAACCTTTACTAGATCCTAAGGCTGACTATGATGCTTTCTGCCGTAGTAGGCTAATGCCAAGGGTACCTTTCTATGATAAACCTGCTCGTCCCAGACTAGCAACTAGTTTTACTCATACACCACGAGAGCAGAGTGGTGCTAGTACAGGTGCAGGTTCGAGTACCAGTGTAGGACCTAGTAGAGCTTTTCCTCAGTATCTCTAGGCCGCTGAGGATCTGGATTACTTCACTCGAGATCATGGGATAGTCAGATATGATATTCCTGATACTCTGCCGTCAGGATACCCACCATTCCCTGATGACATCACTAAGGTCTGTAAAATGCATTTTGTATGCCTGAATGGTTGTATATCTTTGTTTCTGACTCCTCTCTACTTTTTGCAGGTTCCCGTGGACTGGGCTTGACATAACTATGAAATGGTTGGATGGCTCAAATCAGCATTATCCTTAGCCTTATCTTTTGGGGGATTATCTAATGGCGGTGACAGATCTCCACCACAGAGGAGGAGGTAGAGGTGTGGCAGAGATTAGCCTTATGTCTAGACCTGTTTTCCTATTATGCACTTATGACTTATGTATGCAGATGTCATGTATGCATGTATGGATGTATGCATGCAAGTACTATAATATGACATCTTTTGACCTTTTATGAGATGATTATGCTATGAGATGATATACTTTGTAAGGGTTTTGTGTATATGTATAAACGCAAAAATGCATGACAGGGCCCTTTTTCAGTCATTTTAATCTTTTTCTGACTCTTTTCTTCTATTTTTCTCTCTTTTCTAACTAATGAATTGCATGACAGACCGCATTGGGGGCTCAAAAAGGAGTTTCTGGTTGGTGCAAAACTGCAAGGAGCTATGCGAAACTGCATAGAAGCTTTGCAAAATCGCACAGAGATGTGTGGTATCGCACATGGGCTATGTGGTTTCGCATAGGCTTTATGCAGTCCCCGCATATGGCCTCTGCAATTTCGTAGTCATCTTTTGCGGTTCAGATAGCAAAATTCCATCTTTTAGTGATTTTTCTTTTATAAATAGGTCTCTTTGGTGCCTAAAACTTCCTATTAACTTTTCTTTGACCCTTGGTAAGCTTTTCTCTAAATTTTTTTCTTTCTTTTTCAGGCCTTCTCTCTTTCTTTTTCCACTTTTCTTTCTTCCCCATAGAGCCCTACTTCAGTCACTCTATGCATTTATGGACTAAGAACCTTGAACAAGTGGAGCGAATCAATCTAGGAAGGTTTAGGATCAGTGCTATGCCAACCCTAAGTGGTGTGAGGATTGATTGGGATTTCTTAAGGGCATATTTGAAATTTTAGGATCCTGATGTTCATGTGTTCAGGTTTGGGGCAAGTATGGAAGAGATGTGCCCTACTTTTGACGAGTTTAGTGTACTCCTAGGGTCTGATCTCGAAGCAAATCTGGCTGCTCTAGTTGAAAGGGTTGGTTATTTTAACTCTTTCCAAAGGCTTCTTGGATTGGATGTGGCAACTGCTAGCCCTATGGTTACGAGGGATTGGGTTGATCTTACTGTTATGATCTCCAAGTTCCTTGACCCCAAAGATTTTAAGGATGATGTCTGGCAAGATCATCATATGCAAGCCCTATCTTTCTACTTGGTTTCAGGCTTTCTGTTTATAGGTCCTGTGGCTTGGGGAGATATTAGGATAACAGAGTTGGTGAGACAAATGGAAGATGGATGCTCAATTGCTGCAATCATCCTAGCTGAGACCATTCTTAGTTTGGATCAAGCATATAGGAGTGATGGGCCTTGGTCCATAAGCCTAATTACTCTGCAAGTATGTTTTTTGAACTTTCCTTCTTGTATCCCTCTTTCCTTTTACTCCTTTTCACATAACTATATTCCAAAGTAGATATGGCTCATGGATCATTTGAAGGTGGTGGCTCTTCCTACTTGAAGGGATTACTAAACCTTTTGGTATAGGTCAAGAAAGATAGTTCTCAAATTTAGCTCGGAGAGGGAGTGGATCTCATGGTTACTTGAGTTGGATTCACAAGAGCTATTATAGTTCTGCCCTTGGTACAAGATCAAGAAATTCATGATCATGAGTTTTGGCTATCAGATGGTCTACCTTCTGGGGCTGCATATGGTAACCTTCTATCAAGGGACACGGGTTCTGAGATAAATGGGTCATACACAAGGAGTGCCCCCTGACAGTGCTCTGTTCTAATCTACTCTGATTACACCCACTGTGGCTAGGGCCATTATGAATGGCTGGATGAGAGGATTTCATGCTATTCTCCCATTTCACAGGTTTGACAGGTTGGAGGAGTATAATTCATGGTGGATTGCTATGTTTTGGCCTATAGAGAAGAAAAGGAGGGTGGCCCTGCTTTATGAAATCGACGATGAGGAGATTACAGAAGAGATTGCTTTTGGGATGGATGATCCAAAAGGGAAAAAGAAAGTGGCTTAGACTTTTAGGACTTTAGAACTTAGGGCTTTAGATATGGCCATGGACAGCAGATTTATCATTTTTGGATCTTGTGTTTACATTGATTTCATTTTTTTAGATGAATTTTGAATAATACATCATTTATTTGCTCTTATTTTTGCCTAAGCCGCCCTTTTGGGTTTTCAACTTAGCGAACTCCTTTTTTTTTTTTTTTCAAGCTCAGAACCAAATGATGGAAGCACAAAAAATGGATTTTTTTTTATTAAAAAATTGGACTAGACCCACAATGGGCTTCCTATGTATCTCCTTACATCTTTTCAATCTAGACTATTTAATAAATATTTTGAAAAATCAAGTCCGCATAGTTCTAATTACATGATGCATGGAAAAACAAAAATTGACATTCACATAAAATAACGCTTAAGTTGATCCAAGTTGCATGGACTGGTGAACTCCACCCTGTCTAGATCCATGAGAATAGCAGCTCCACAGGATCTTTTTAAGTATATAAGGCCCAACCCAATTTGGTCTGAATTTTCCCCTGGGATCATGCATAGGAGCTCTGATTTCTTTCAAAACTAAATTTCCTTCTTCCAAGCCTCTGCCCTTGACTCTTTTGTTAAAGTGCCTTGATATCTTCTGTTGATATACTTGAATCCGATATAAGGCATCCATCCTCTTCTCATCAATAGTGTTAAGTTGATCATGGTAACCTTTTACCCATTTTGTTTCTTTTAATTGACTTTCTTTCATGATTCTAGTTGATATGATTTCAACCTCAATTGGCAAAACAACTTCCTTACCATATACTAATAAGTAAGGGGTTTCGCTTATTGGGGTATGAACGGAAGTGCAGTACCCCCATAAAGCAAATGGCAACTGTTGAAGCCAATTCTTGTGATTGTCAGTTATCTCCTGTAAGAGGGTTTTTAGTGTCTTATTAGCTACTTCAATCGTGCCGTTGGTTTGAGGCCGGTAGGGAGAGGATCTATGCGGTTGGATCTTTTCTTTCGTCAATAATTGGACCACTTCTTTCTAAAAATGTGACCCATTATCTGTGACGATTTCAAAAGGAACTCCAAACCGACAAAGGATGTTAGTTCGGATAAATTGTGCCACTCTTTTGGAATCCAACACTTGGTAAGGAGCAGCCTTAACCCATTTTGAGAAATAATCAATCGCGACTAAGATGTATTCATGTCCGGCAAAAGATTTAGGGTTTATTTTCCCAATAACATCAATACCCCAAGTTGTAAAAGGCCAAGGAGGTGCAATTGGGTTAAGTGGAATAGGAGGTTGCTTTTGGAGTTTTGGATAAATCTGACATTTATGGCATCTTTGCACAAATTTGGCACGGTCTTGATTCATAGTCAACCAGAAATACCCCAAATTCATTATCTTTTGAGATAATGCAATCCTATTCAGGTAAGGACCTTCTTCACCACCATGGACCCATTCCATGATCTTCTGAGCTTCATCCTCAATTACACACCTCAAGTGTATGTTGTCCCATGCTCTTTCGTACAAGATATCCCCATTTAGGATGAAATTGCTTACCAACTACCTCAGAGTTCTTCTTTCTGATTTGCTTGCCCCTTCTAGATATTCGTCATTTTGCAGGTAGTTGAAGATATCCTAGAACCAGGGTTTCTGATAAGCCAAATGAATGTGCATACACATGGTGTGATAACTAGGTTCCCTTTTCACCTCAATCACCACAAGTCTGATTATCTCTCCATCACTCATATCCAACATTGATGTAAGAGTGGCTAAAGCATCTACAAACTAATTTTTAGCCCTAGGCAGATAATGGAATGATAACTCATGAAAGTTCTCCACAAGATCCTCCAGACGCTTATGATAAGGAACCAAACGCTTCTCTCTTATCTTCCATTTACCCAAAGCTTGTGACATAATCAGATTGGAATCCCTATAAACCTCTAAATAGTCAACTCTAAGGTTCATAGCAACTTCTAACCTAGCAATGCAGGCTTCGTATTCAGCATCATTATTTGTTACTTCAAAAGCTAACTTAACAACCATGGGCAGACTTTCTCCCTTAGGGGTAACCATAACAATCCCAACACCATAACCCTTATTGTTTGCTGCACCATCAAAGAAAAGCTTCCAAACCTCAGGTTTTAGTTCCATGATATCCTCATCAGGGAATTCCAGTTCAGACCATTTGCCATTTATAGGAGCTGCAGCTAATTGATAAGCTATTACACTTCCCTTTATAGCCTTCCTTTAGACATACTTCAAATCATACATTGCTAGAATAGCCATCCATCTTGCCATCTTACTATCAATAACCGGCCTCTCCATAAGGAATTTTAAGGTGCTCTTGTCAGCAAGTACATAAGTGGTGTAGGAGCTAAGGTAATGTTGGAGTTTATGGCATACCCATACCAAAGCAAGGCATAGCTTTTCAATTTGATTGTAATTAAGTTCATAGGCTAGGAGTCACTTGCTTAGGTAGTAGATGGCATTTTCTTTATGTGAATCTATGACATTTTGAGTAAGCATTGCCCCCATAGCCTCTTGAGTGACAGAGAGGTATAAGAGCAACGACTTACCTGGTCTAGGTGGCTGCAAGATAGGGGGATTCAAGAGGTATTCTTTGATTGCTTCAAAGGCTTTTTGGCAGTCTTTATTCCATTGCTTAGAGGCTCATTTCTTCAATAACTTGAATATGGGCCCCCATACAATAGCCAATTGAGAGATGAATCGACTACTATATTGGAGTCATCCCAAGAAACCTTTGATCTCCTTCTCCGTCTTAGGAGGTGGCATTTCTAAAATTGCTTTTGATTTGGCTGGATCAACCTCAATGCCTTTTTTACTAACCATATACCCAAGAAAAACCCCTGATGATGCGCCAAAGAGGCATTTTGTTAGGTTAAGCTTCAGGTTATATTGGCAAAGTCTAAGAAAGAATCGCCTTAATGCTTCTAAGTGTCCTTCAGCTGTCTTGGATTTTATCACCATGTCATCTACATACACTTCAACGTCTTTGTGGATCATGTCATGAAAGATAGTGGTAGCCATCCTTTGATAAGTTGCTCTGGCATTCTTCAACCCAAACGGCATTACCCTATAACAATAAGTTCCCTATTTGGTCACAAAAGCAGTCTTCTCTTTGTCCGATAGATGAACCTAAATTTGGTTATAACTAGCATACAAATCAGTTAAGGAAACTATTTCAGACCCTGCCATATGGTCAACCAATAGGTCAATATGAGGTAGTGGGAAATCATCCTTAGGGCAAGCTTTGTTCAAATCTCGGTAGTCAACACACATTCGCACTTTACCATCTTTCTTTGGAATTAGGACAATATTGGCTAACCATGAAGGGTATGTGATCAGCTCTATGAATCCATTGTCCAGTTGCTTGGTAATCTCTTCTTTAATAGGCAAGGACCATTCTGTCTTCAGCCCTCACAACTTCTGCTTGACAGGCTTCACATAGTCATAGGTGGGAATCTTATACACTGCTATACTTGAGTCTATGCCAATCATGTCTTTAGGGGTCTAGGCAAAGCAGTCAACAACCTCTTGGATCAACTTGACAAAGCCATTCCTGTTATAACATGTAGATGCAATGAATGTAGTTTTACGATTCTCATTAGTGCCGTTATTGATTGGTTCTTTGCTTGCATCATTTTTTATTTCATTTATCTATTTTTTGGATGTATTATTCATTTATCTCTTTTTTGGATGTATTATTCAAATGGGATGAAGCATTCAATGAAACAGAAGACACATGATCATAAGAAGAAAATTCAAATTTCTCATTGTGAATGAAAGAACTATCGTCCATGGTTATATCAAAATTGAAGGAATGATTATTTATAGACTCAAAAGAAGAAAATGAAGAAAAAGACTCAAGAGACTCTAGTTCAGACTCTGGGTCAGACTAGGACTCTAATGAAGATTCCTATGGGAATTCTGACTGGTCACCTCCTTCCTCATAGTACCAATTGTCAAGTTGGGTTTGGGTTGGTTAGATCAAATAAGTGGGGTTTATCTCTTCTTCTCCTCCGATCATAAGGACCTACTTAAAGAGAGTGGCCTCTATATTTTCCTCCCAATCCTGTTCCAAAATGAAAACTGGTTCATAAACCTCTATGCTCAACCTGACATTAAAGAATATTTTAAAGCTCGGTATCAGTTTCTTGGAAATAGGACAGACCCACGGTTCAAGAAAACCACAATATGGAAAATCTTCAACTTCTTTCACAAAGTAGCCATTTAGAGTTTTAAAATAGAGGTGCATGGGCCAATCATAGGACTCACCTCTCTTTAGGGCTTTCACCCTCTCCTTGGCCCTTTTTTCCATTTTAGCTAGATCTTCTTCAGTTGGTTCATAGCCAAGCCCAAAAGGCGGAGTGGCTACAGGGTACTCCTTGAAACTGCTTATTCCTTATTGGCCCTTGCCTAAACCCAATCCAGGAAAGTAATTCATATTCCTCATCATGTTGGCAATAGCAATATTACCATAAGGATCAAAATCAAAAGGAACATATTCTTTACCTCCTTCTGCTTGAATGAACTGGATGGTATTGAAAGAGAACCCAGTGAGTGGCAACAAAGCTTATTCAGGTTGAATTTCCAATATAGGCATAGGGTTTGGCATCTCACTTCTCCCATGTCCATCCCCCTTGATGGTTACAATAGAAGTTCCACAAGGGAACTTGAGCTTTTGATGCAAAGATGAAAGGATGGCTTTAGCTTGATGAATCCAGGGTCTTCCAAGGAGGTGATTAAAGCATGCTAGAACATCAATAATTTGAAAAGGGATGGGAGCAGTGACAGGGCCAATGGTGACATCCAAAGTAGCTACTCCTAACACCTCTCTTTTGGTATTATCATAAGCTCTTACAATTTGATCCGAATGTGTAAAGTCTAAGACTTCCAATCCCAAACAGCTAGTTACCTTTAGTGGGCACACATTCGAAGCTAACCTATGGATAGTCTTATCACAGGTTAGGACCATTATGTAAAGAGCATGGTTATGGCTTGGCCCCCCTTTAGGCAAATCATGGTCGGTGAAGGAGGCAGTAGCTCTGGTGGCACTGGTGAGTGAGGCTACCAAGGTTTCAGAGGTGATATCTATTGGAGCTTGGCATTGATTCAAGGCCTTGCAAAGAGCTTGGCGATGAGGGTAGGATGATTGGATTAGGCTCCAAATGGATATGTTGGCCTAGGTCCTTTTGAGTTGTTTAAGGATAGGATCTTCATCAAGTTTAAGACTCCCTTTAAAGTTCTTAGCTAGAAGTGGAATAAGCTGTACTGGTGGTTGGTTGGTTTGAGGGGTTGGTGTCTGATGAACTCTGCCACTTCTAGTTATAGCATCTATTTCCTCAGCCAAATTACTCAAATCGAGTACATAACAAAAGTCAAAAGCTGATCGAATCAAAGAGACAGGATCAACTTCAGGGTCAGATGCAGTGATGAAGTTGACTTTGTGGTTCGAAAGTGGATTGGTGGTGACATTAGGCTTGGCTTTTGGTGGGATGATATCACCACTATCAATTAAATCTTAGATTTTGTGTTTCAGGGCTTTGCAAGTGTCAGTCTTGTGCCCAGCTCCTTAATGATACTCACAGTATTCATTGGGGTTATAGAATTTGGGTAATGGATTTGGGGGTGCTATGGGCTCTAGAGGCTTTATCATTTTTGCTTCCAGTGCTTTCTTGTAGACTATAACCAATGGGACCCCAAGATCAGCGAAGGCCCTTCCCCCCCCCCCCCCCTTCCTTTTTGACCTGTGGAGGAGGTAACATTAGATTGGTAAGGTGTGTTTTTCTTGTGTCTGGGGTTAGAGGATTCATTTTTCAAGTGGCCGCTCTGGATTAAATCCTCTATTTTGGAAGCAGTGGAAATGAGGGCTTTGAAGTCTGGTAGATATTAGATTAGGAGATGGTTCTAGTAAATTGGGAGAAGGTTTTTGATAATAATGTTAATCTGTTCTTACTTAGTGGGGCAGTTTACCATCTGAGCAGCCTTACTCCTCCACCTCATAAGGCATGGAGAAGGACTCCTTGGGAAGCTGCTTGGTTGTCTCTAGATCCCTTCTTGTTATATCCACTTCAACATTATAATGGTACTGCTTGACAAATGCATTGTATATGTCATCCCAAGTTCTTTTCTGATTCGGGTTAAGGTCAAGTAACCACTTCACTAGAGTTCCAGTAAGAGATTGTTGAAATAACTGAGCCAAAAGTTCATCATCTACTCCAAATGGCTTCATCACCCCCACATACATTTTTAGGTGAGTTTTGAGGTAAGTGGTCCCGTCAAATCTGTCAAGGTTTGGCATTTTAAACTTAGGTGGAAATCTGGCATTGGGAAAGAGGGTCAAGTCACTGACATCAACCAAGTCATCATGCCTCTTCAGATTCTTAATGGTCTTCTCCAAGACTTCAAATTTCTCCATAAAGGGCTTTAGCTCAAGATGTGAGAAAAGTTCCTTCCCTTGAAAAGGATCCATGGGAGAGGAAGTAGTAGAATGAGTAGCAACTTGTATGGGCTGTGATGAGATATTGGTATTTTGCATGGGTGAGGTGGTGACATTTGGTGTATCAGCTACTACTTTTCCTTTATCAGTCAGGTCAATGGTCGTTTTGGAGGAGGAGGCAGTGTTTATGGGGATTTGTGTCAGGCCATAAGCTATATGACTTGGGTTCAAGGTAAGAGAGGTCACAGCTAGATTGATGGAGATTTGGCCAATCATACTTCAGACCTTTTCAAGGATAGACCACCTTTGTTCTTGAAAATGGGCTTTCTGAGCCTCTAGAGCAGCCTGAAAATTTCTCTCCATAGTTACAAGTTACTTTTCTTGTCTCACTAGAAGGCTAGTCATGAATGCTTCATCTCTTCCTCTTGGTGAGTCATGGTTAGGTCAGTGCCAATGGGGAGGTTGCTGGTTTCTTCAGCCATCTTAGGTACCTTACGAGGGTCAAACAGAAAAAAGGTAAGTGTTTGTCTTAAAGATAGGGAAAGATCAAGATTCAGGGTGATCACAAACTTTTGGATGATGATGGGTTATGGGTTTTGGGCTAGCAGTTTTTTATTTAGGATGATGGACTTTTGCATTTTGTTCAAGGTTCTTGAGTTTATGCATGTATGCATGAATGCATGAATGAAAAAGCTATTTCATGGATATGCAAATAGGCTTGATTTAGGTACATGCAACCTATGGTCCAAGTTCCAGATCCATTACATGCAAGGGTAAGGATGGCTTGTATAGGGTACCCGTCACATTAGAGCAGCGATATATCTAACCACATATGAGTCAAGGAGCCTCGTATGGGTCCAACAGTACGTGCATGCTTGTTACACCTTTGAAAGGATCAAAGGATTCGTTGTGGGATAGACGATTTCACTATCGGTGAATAGACCTAAGGAGGGTTACCCACTCAATGTGTCACATCCCAACTTTAGAGACAAGACGGTCCTAGAACATGGGGAGACATAAGGTCACCCACGTCTATAGAATCCACTTATACTTATATAAATACTGCCTAAGATTATACCAAAAACCTCTTACATTAACTTAAATAAACCTTTTTTTTTTATGAAAACCTTAAGTTGTGGAAGCATAATTAAAATATACTTTAAACATAATCCATAAGGAAATAATATTTAGAATTCAATTAAAACCTCGAAGGATAACATTTCAAAATAAACATCCAAAAATAAATATTCTTGGAGCGTCTAAGGATAACTCTTTATGACATATTAAACTAATTTTCTTAGACAAGGAATTCCCTAAACGAAGTAGGATGCTTGAGCCATCACCTTGCCTCCTCATAATGCTCACCTGGAACCACACAAGGAAAAAGGGTGAGATTGATGATCTGAATGAGTAAACAATAAGGATTGTACAATAACACATATCCCTTAGAAAGGGCTCATAGCCCATAACTTATAGTTTATGATTCATAATTGCAGTTTAGAAAGGGTCATAGAAATCACACTTATAACAAATAGAGTGAAGGCTACTGCCACAATCACTCAAACACATAGAGTGAAGGTTATTGCCATAATCACTCGAACATATAACATATAGAGTGAAGGCTATTGTCATAATCACTCGAACACATAACACATAGAGTGAAGGCTATTGCCATAATCACTCGAATACATAGCCGATAATTAGTCGCATCGGTACAGGGATCACATAGCCGATGATTACTCACATCGGTATGAGAAGCACATAGCCGATGATTACTCACATTAGTATGAAGAGCACATAGCCAATGATTACTCGCATTGATATGAGGAGCACATAGCCGATGATTAGTCGCATCGGTACGAGGATTTCTGCATAAAAAAATGTTAAAGGTACTATAGCAAGAGCTAATGATAATCATATATAACAATAACATTTAAGCCATCAATAAAATGTATCCCAATAGCAATAGCAGTTTATTGTTTTGAACAAAAGATATAAGAATAGTGTAGCTCCAGAAAGAATATAAGTTAGGGTGATAATCACGAGAAATTCTCATTGGACAAACAAAATAGTTTTGAACCAAATGTCCTTTGGCAACCTAAGTTTTACAAAGAAATCACTTAATTAAATTTTTGGATAAAAGCAACTTGGGTTTCAAAGATCGCAAAGGCTTACATAACAATATATCACATTCTTATAACACAACATAATCTTGTTCACACTTATAACATGAACATGGCGTTTACTCACCTTGGGGTTCCTTTGCTCCTAGTATATGTAGTCCCTTTGCACTTCTAAAGCTCCTCAAACTCTAACATAATATTTAATTTAATACTTAGTATTTATTTACTCATGATGCTCCTATCTCATAGCTATCCCATGCACATATAGCATGCACATACACTTAGAGTTTACATATAGGTGTACTCATCACTTGCACATAACATGTTGACTTTAAAATTCTTGCATACTTAGGCCTTATAGGCTCATATGAAAACACATCACAATCATGTTAATACCTTTCTAAGGTCATCACAATATTATTTCCTAAATATCCATTCACTTTTACAATCATCTTAATACACTTTACACTTCTATACATGTCACTTAACAATTAACCTTTCAAGTGTCATGCTTAACTCTTATGATCCTTTTTATACAATTGTCACTTCATCAACTCAAAACCATGTATTTATTATCAATCCATGATAACATCTAGTTCCATATTTCTCAATCACATTTGTATTCTATTCACAATATAAGGTTAAGATACCTTAAGTATACCAAAATGCCTTTAAGCTTATCTAAGGTCATACCTTCAACTAACATGAAATTTTATCATTTCTTATACATACATACATGTCAATAATCATCAAAACACATCACATAAAAATTATAAATATTGGGACAAAAATATTTATGTAGGCCGAATGTATCACCCAAGGAAAAATTAAATTTTCTTTCTTTTCACACTTTCCGTCTATTTCGAAAATATGTAAAAACATGGTTTGAACCAAGATTTTTCATATAAACACAACAAAAATCATTTTAGAATTTTAAATCATATGAATCGGCCACACATAGTATCTCTCACACATGAAAATTCAACTTTTTGGATTATAGAGTATAAAATCATGAGTCTTTTTGTTTTTGGTATTTTTTGGTCATTTCAGAAATATGTAAACAAGTTATTTCAACCATTATTTTTCATTCAAACTCAGTAAATATCAGTTTAAAACATGTCCATGCATGATTCAGTAGCCATAGATAGTATTTATACTAAAAAATTCTAAGTTTTAAGGCTTAGGTGAAAAATCATGAGTTTTCACGCTTTTCGTTCATTACAACAATATATAGACACATGATTCAAATCATTATTTTTCATCTAAACAAAAAAAATATCATATTAGAATGCTTTCTCACACAAATCAGCAGCCACATATTAATTTAGTAATAGAATTTTCCAACTTCTAAGTTCTAGCACAAAAACCTTAAATTCTTTTATTTTCTAAAACTTTTCAGTCATCGCAGAAATATGCAGAAATATAATTTAATCTAGTATTTTTTATCAAAACACATCAAAAATCAGTTTAGAAATCATTCATGCAAGAATCGCCCCCATTGATATGGTCTATGCATAAAAATTTCAATTTTGAGTTACGAGATTCACCTTTGGAGAAATCGCATAGAGAGGTTGGTGCTTTCGATGGAAAATTTGATTTTTCTCTCAAGAAATAACCTATCCCAAATTTTATCAGTAAATATTCAGTTCAAAATAATTTTTCCAAGACTAGTTTCATAAAAATCAAATAGCAAATTGAAAGGAAAAGAAAAACTTACGAAATGGTCACGAAATCGCAAGTTTGAAGAATTTTTTTATGAATTTCAGTAGAGAGAAATATTATGTGAGAATTTTTCTATCAAGATATAGAAAAATAGAGTGATGGCTACTGGAATGAGAGTCCTGGCTGAAATTTTCATTATATATTAGGGTTTGGGGTGCAATTTTCAAGTTTGCCCTTAATGAGCTAGGTTATGAGTGTTTTAGTGTAGTGGGCTTTTGGGTATTTGAGCTTTTTAATTAATTTAGGGCTGATTATAGGTAATTAAAAATAAAATATTTTTCTTATTATTTTCATTAAATTTCCTCCAAAATATTTATTTAAAAATATTTTAAAAATACTCATAAAATTATTTTATACTTAAAAATCGTCTTTTTACATGAAAATTTATTTTACGAAAAATAAATTATTTCATGCTAATGCATTTTATTCAAATCATTTATTTCATAATAATAATTCATATTAGGCATATTAAAATTAATTTAACATGCCCCAAACTCATAAATCACGTCACACATGAATTTTCATATAGTCACATAATTTATCACAATAAGCCTAAATTCAAATAATTTGTCACTAAAACTCCTAGGATAGATGTGGGTTGTTACACGATGTTACTTTCTATCCATTGTTTTCCTAAGAAATCTAGGTTGAAAGGCAAGGAGCCAATGCAAATGATGCATGAAAGTCATTTCTGTATTAAAAGTGCCAAACTTTGATTTAAACCAATTGGTAGTCCTCTTATTTCTTTTGTTAAAAAAAAGAAGGTAGTCCCCAGTGGAGTCACCAGCTGTGAGGCCTCATCCAAGCACTGGTCCGATTCGCTAAGTGGGATCAAAATGCTCATTTGGGTTTGAACTCACAATGTAACCCTCAGTCTCAGATTGGCTTATTTGAAAAGAGTTGCCACCTTAATTTTATTTTATTTGGGAAAAAGATTAAGGGAAAAAACCCAAATTGACTCCAATTAATATCCCAAAGGAAAATATCACTAGCCTCGAAACCAAAGAGGATTCGAGGACTAGGTTTTTGGTTTATTTAGAAAAAATGATTAGTTTGGCAAATTTAATACAAGATGACTTAAAATAAATTTCATGAACAATTTATATAATGCATGAACAATTATATAATGCATGAATAAACAAATAAATAAGTATTCATCCAAAGCGATAAAGCAATAAAGTAAAAGAAATAATTTTACAATTCAAAACTAAAATAGAAGATACTTCCTCTAGCCCTTATGGGTTCTAGGGAAGTCACACATTCCCCAAAATAATTCTAGAATGATCATTAAAGAAAAATACTATAAAAGAAAGACAACATCAATATTATAATAAAGAAGACAAATTAAAAGCAAATATCACAAAGAAAAGAACTAATTTATAAAGTGGCATACAAGAGAATGATTACATTTTATTTAAATTGGATTTGATGCTTTAAATGAGCAAGCCTACGTATCCCTTTGAATGGGAATCAAAATCCACGTAGTTCGCCCTTCTTGCGAAGGAATTAGTTTAGCCTAGCCATCTTATCATGTTTCAGTTCATTGATTGAAAGTTGGGTTGATTGATTAAATCAAATTGATTGATCGATTACCAAGTTGTTAATTAGGTCAGATTTTAGTTAACAAGTAGATGCATTAATTCAAATTGTTAACCTAGTTTACTAAATTAGATTCTAATCAATATACCTTAAAATAATGAAAGAAAAATGATAACACATGTAAAGCAAAGAAATAATAAACGAAAAGAACAAACTGAATAATCCTAAGAAAATAACAAGACAAACAACACAAATAGAACAATATAAAGCAAAAGAAAAAAATAAACAAAAAATAAGAAAACAAGTAAATAATTACCTTACGAGAATGAGACTTAGGGATGTAGGGTGGTTAAAGCGGACAACCGGATCGCAATTCCACCTTTTTGGCTTGGCAGAATGACAACCTTTGAATGGTGACTCGGACGACATATTCGGGACCTCCTTGGACTAATTTGAGGAGAGCTACCTTGAAATGACCCCCCAAATAAAAAATTAAACTAAAAGCTCATTCCTTTTAAACCAAACTTGTAGAGATGGTTCGCTTAATGCAAAGGTTAATCAAGCAAACCAAAAGGTTAAGAGATGATTGCTTTGAAATCAATTAATTTGATTAAGCAATTCTGAGTGTGGAAATGAGGTAGGAAGGTAGTGCTTTTATAGGGAAAGGATTGGGAGCAGAAATGGTAAGTTTTAGATGTGGGATTCATTTCCCAACGCTCAGAATCGCACAAGACATCTCAAAAACTGCACAAAAGGCAGATCGACATACGGTAACTGCGCAGGAGCCATGCGGTTTTGCACAAGCTCTGTGCAGTTTCGCACAGCTCTGTGCAGTATCACACAGAGGATGTGCGGTCATGGGCAGCCTTGTGCGGTCCTTATGGCCCACACACCCCTTTTTACTTCATTCTGCCCCGTTTCAAATTCGTTTTAAGCCCGGTTTGATTCTATGGGTCATAATTGAGTGTCGATTGTCTGGAGGTGCAAATATGAGGGTTCACACTAATTAGCAATCTTCAATCCTTGTATAGGAAGATTTCCTAGTCCTTAGCTAATTCTAATTTAAGGTTTTTGTAACACTATAAATACTTAGCTATTCATTTAATAAGGGAGTTAAGTTGATTTTCCACAAATTTAAGCTTTAAACTTGTGAGAGTTTTTCTCAAATCTAGAAGTTTTTTCCTTGCAAACTTGATTTGGCTTTCTATGGGAGTCACTTCTAAGCATAAAGGTATTGGGTCTTAAAGCATGTCATTTGAGATTCGTATCATTAAGTTTTTTAGACTACCTTCATCAAGAAATTTATGACATTCAAGGAAAGATGGGGCTCCCTTAATGTCATTTGAAAGATTAGGTGTCAAGTGAAGAAGAAGACCAAGATATAAAGTCTTAATTTTAA
Organism: Reutealis trisperma; assembly: GCA_947687605.1. Taxonomy (NCBI): domain Eukaryota; kingdom Viridiplantae; phylum Streptophyta; class Magnoliopsida; order Malpighiales; family Euphorbiaceae; genus Reutealis; species Reutealis trisperma. Next base: position 2,741,056 of record CANTUT010000067.1, on the reverse strand, counting down.
AGGCCCCCAAAATTTTCATTTAGATTTTTTTCTTATTTTTTTATGTTTTCGTCTTATTTTTATGCATTCATACTTTTTGGTTCTTTACTTGCAAGATCAATCATTTTTGTAATGAATGCAATTTTCTTAATACTAATGAAATTCTAATTTTCTCTACTTGGTATATTATTGATTGTTTGTTTCATTGTTTAACTTCTCTTAGTAGTTTTTCACTTGATTCATTCCTAACCCTATTTTTTATCTTGACAAAGGAGAAGAAGAAATTTGAATAAATTGAATTTTTAAATAATTTAAATATATGAATATCACTTCACCTTTTTTTTTTTTAAGTAATTCCAACTTGGCATGTGTTGAGTTTTTGAGGGGGAGTCATATAATGCATGAACTAAGGGGGAGTTAAATAATTGTAATTGTTATACATCTTACGAACTTATAATTTTTTCATTTTACCTTTTTTTCAAATTGAATTTTTAAATAATTTCAATATACAAATATAACTTCAAGTTTTTTTTTTTTTTTTAAAAGCAATTCCAACTTGGCATGTATTGACTTTTTGAGGGGGAGTTACACAATGCATGAACTAAGGGGAGTTAAGCAATTGTAATTGTTACACATGTTGTAAATTTGTAATTTTCCATTTTACCTTTTTTTAAATTCAATTTAATTATCAAAATCAAAAAGGGAGAGATTGTTGACCTAAGTTATTTCACAACTTAGTCAATCTCTATTTTGATCTTGGCAATCAAATTGAAGTGCTTTAATGTTTGCATTTAATGTTTATTTTATAGGAAATTTACTTAGAAAAGTTTAAAAGATCAACTTATGGAAAATTCCCCAAGTATAGATAGCAGACCTATAAATTGAGCCCATAATTGAAAATTGTGCCTGCGATCACCATTACACCACCATGACCTATCCAATCGAGATATGATTAATTTAAAGTAAAAGATGCTAAAGAGGCAATGAAGTCTATGGTCAGGATTGTGACTATCACACTGGACATGAAATAAGGATTGCGACTCCGATTTAGAAGATGCAACCACAAAATTGATAAAGTTGAGGAACTGCTCCAATGGTTAGAAGAAGAACCAATGATTAAATGACATGTGTCACTAGCCATTTTAAACATGAATATCATGACCACAGCTGTGATTTAGTCTCAAATAGGCTACTTTATTACAAGCTACTTGGAACCTAGTTTTTGTCCCATATATTCATTTGTAACAACTCTTTGGAGGATGTAAGTTATAAATACTCCCTCCAAAGGCTTTAAACAGATGAGAATAATTTATGAACTGGCCAAACTCTTGCAATTTATTTCTCAAGCTTTAAACTTTTGTAAAATACATCTTGTGTTAGTTTGGTTAGGTATTAGCCATCAAAACACTTATATTAGTTATGAGTGAGCCTTATTAAAACTCAAGAATAGGTTTAAGTGTGAGCTCTAGTAAAACACTTGGTTAGATTTGAGTGTTAGCCTAGATAATGCACTTTGTTATATTTTTAGAGTGAGCCTTGAGAAAACTCTTGTAAGATTTGGTGTGAGCCTAAACACTAAGTTAGGAGCGAACTTATTAAAACTTCATTGATAATCACCTTATTGAGGTTCGAGGATGGATGTAGGATTAGTTATAATCTAAACCACTATAAATCCTTTGTGTCATCTCTTTTCTTTTCTAATCTCTTTGCTTTAAATTTTAATTACCCACCAATTCAACCCCCCTTATTGGTATATCTTAGGCAACAATGTAGACATAAGTTAGGGCCTAGAATAAAGCAAGCAATGATCCAAATTGTGGTGGAATGACTCCTTTGATTCATTGATTTAGTATTGTTGTTAAAAAAAAAAAAAAAAAAAAAAAAAAGCTCTCTAAGTTGAAATCCAAAAGAGTGACTTAGACAAAAGTTAAAGCAAAATCATTGAGTTGAAAACTCAAAAGGGTTGCTCAAGCAAAAATTAGAGTTAAATGAAAAAAAGAAAAAAGAAGGAAGAAAAAGAAAAGTGAAAAATGAAAAAGGCACTTCCTCTTTTGAATCCATTTTCAAAATCATTCTTCTTGAAGTATGCACTTCTCAAATCATCATTCTTTCCTAAAAGCTAAAACAGCTAAACAACTTTTTGAGTTAATTATTCCTAAATCATCTTCATAGCTAAAGTAGCTATACAACCTCAGTATTGTCCTTTTTCATATCAATCAATCAAATCACTTAGCTAAAGCAGCTAAATGCCCTTATACCTCATTAGGGGCTTGATTCTCAAAGTCATCATCCTTTTTCCCTCATTAAGTTTGCTTTTTTTATATAAATATTTTAGACTTATTTTTATTCCCTTTGTGAGATGACTAAGTCATTTCTCTTTGATTTGACTTGACTTCAAGATTTAGACTTATTTTCATACCTTTATATTTTGGTAATTGGAACTCCGATCTGAAAAGGTTTCAACCTCCTCCTCTGACTAAGGTAAAGTACCTTTTTCACTTTTTTTTCTAAGGTAAACACATTCTTTGCCTTAGTTTAAGGTAAAACACCTTCTTCTATTCTTTCTTCAAAAATCACAAAAATGAAGATAAAATAAACAAGCCTTTCTTTGCAAAATGGAAGATCTGCATGGGTTTTGATTTCCATTCGAAGAGATATGTAGACACACTTGATTCAAGTAGCAAATCTGACTTAAAATAAACAATTCCTTATCCCTATCTTTTTTACATCTTTTATTTTATTTTATTATTTTCTTTATTTTTGGGGAAAGTTTGATCCCTTAGAATTCATAAGGGTTAAAAAAGATATTCCTATTTATTTGGTTTTTATTGTAATTTAATTATTTTCTGTTCTTTTATTTATTTTATTCACGGATGAATGTTCCTGTTATTTGTATAAACGTATGTTTATTCTTAATTGTCATGGCATTTTTATTATTTAAATTGTACATGAAATAGTCTTTTTCATTGAGCTATTTTTATATTAATAAGCCAAATTACTATATTCAAAATAAATAAAAAATCTAGTCCCTGAATCCTATTTGGTTTTAAAGTTCTAGTGTATTTTCTTTTGGAATAAACAAATTAGAGTCAAAATATGGGTTCTTACCTTATATTTTTCCAAGTAAAAATAAATTAAGGTGGCGTCTCTATTAAAAATAATTTTCAAAATTAAAAATATAACTTGTAAAACAAAGCAATAGCCACTTCAATCATGAGAATAACTCTAAAAGAGTATTTCAATTCTTAGCAAACCAAACTAGTGCTCAAGCGATGACTCACAATTATGGATTTTGAAAACTCTATACTTTCCTGTTCTATAGTGTCAGTTGTTATGGAAAGGAAAAATTATGGTTTTTACTAAATTATCAGTGGTTTTTTTTAGACTAAAAGTTGAAGAATTTTTTTCCATACTTAGATATAGCCTAAATGTAATTGTGTGTAATTGTGTAGGTTTGGACAATAGATTGAGTTCGATTCTCCTTCCCAATACTAAAAAGAAAAAAAAGTTAAAGAAAATTCTTTTTAGTGACAAATTGTTTGATGCAAAAACATCACGATTAATACAACAAATATTTTTAGATTATTTTTTTGTGGATTCATGTTTTAGTACTAACCAAATTTGAAAATTTTGTACAATTGATATGATAACTTTTGTAGTTTTCCTTGGGATTGATGAATAGGAATACAACTTTTATGTTACTTTTTATATAATCAAAACAAATTAAAAGTACATTTTTTTAGAGAAATAGTAAATAGGAAACTACTTGTTTTAGACTTTTTCCATTTTTATAAGAACAGAAAGAACACGCATTAAAAATAGCATATAACAGTCCTATCAACAATAAATCTCAAGAATCACGCATTAAAAATAACCTAAAAATAAAGACATATAGGCCACAAGAGCCGTCAGTCACCAGATTTCAGAGATCTAGCATATAGGTTCTCATAAATCATCAACCAAGAATGGTATTTGTATGTAGGCTAAACCAGCCGTCAACAATGAAGATCATCAAAAATCAATTTTTGGAGATTTGTGTTTGTTGTTAAAGTCAGTGATGATTTTCTACTAACATTAATGAGGGGTATTTATAGGGATTTGGAAATCCTAAAACTCTCAGCTTTACCAGTTGTTTTTATGGGCTTCTACTACATTCTCAGGCTTTTAGCAATTAGTCCCTAAAACCTTTAATTTTCTAATGTTCTGAATCATAGGCTTCATTATTTATGAGCTAGTGTAAATAATGCCCTTTGCAACCCTTCATGTTTGATAATTGGCCAAACATCTTGACCTACATTATTTAGCCAGTTTAACTTACTTCAACCACTAGCTGGCTTGGCTCGGCCGCATCTATCGAATTTGAAAAGACACAAATGGATCATTATGACCCTTAGAGTTTTGAGAATTTAAATTAGTGATTACTATACAGATGGAGCATTATGACCTTTCAAATCTCAAAATTTTAACCGCTAATAGTTATTGCAATTATGAGTCAATTACTTAGGTAATCGAATCATCGTGACTCCTTAATTCCCATAATTTTTACTTATAAATAGTGGAATGACTTCATTTTTACTTTTACCTTTACTAATTTTGTTTTTTGTTTATCATTTTACTTTGTCTTGCCTTCAAGCTTTTTCTCTACCTCGGCCTTTGAATCTTCAACTTTTGTATAACATCTTTTTTTAATCTTTTGTTATGTCAAGATAAGTTGTTGATTGTGTTTTCACTGAGTCAACCCTTATGTGTATTAGGATGACCAAGGGTAAAGAAGTTTCTGCTAGCAAGTTTGAGGAAACCTTTGGCCGAATAGTCAAATCCCATGAGCCACTTTCTCTTAAGGTACTTAATGGTTCTAGTCCTCATCTTGTGTTCAATCCTATATTGACTGAACATAGGCATCCTTTCGAGAAGTTCTTATTTAGTTCTCATACACCACCTAGGTTTAACTCTAAGAGTTTCTTAAATTCATTTATGTATGGTAAAATCCCTAAGTCATGGCTGACTATCCTGTCCGAATACATCTCTTGGTTTTACTGACTTTATCCTTTCTTCAGTGAGAAATGGGAGTCTCTTAGAATTTTAGAACTTCCAGAGTTAACAAAAACTAGGATTGGTTTTCCAAAAACATATGTCATCCCTACCCTATTATTTTGGTATGGTAAAAGTAATGTTTTTGGCTTTTGATTTGGCCCTATGCTTATTACATTGTTAGACCTAGCCATCCTCTTTAACGTTCCCTTTATTGGGAATCAGTAGATATTTCCTTAGAGGCTAAGGATGATGTAATTAGTATTGATTTTGGCAAAATTGCCTATAATTACATTAATTTTATTTTAAAGAACCATACTTCTACACCTCAGCCTTATAAACAAGAGCAAGTTATTTTCCTTTTGTACTGGCTATGCAAAATTATCTTTTATATAGCTTCGATCAAGGTCAACAAGGAACACTTAAAGATAGCCATTGCATTAGCTTTAAATCGCAAACTCGCCTTGGGCCCATATATTTTTGGCTCACATATAACAATCCATTCGTACCTTCTTTTAAAGTGGTCCACCTCAATTATTTGGTACCCTATGTGGGCCTATATGGATGGCTAAATACTGGTTACTTTCCTACTTTTTTGAACTTTCTGATCGGCTAACCAAACCTAACCCCTGTTCCATTTCCAATTATGGCCATTGGGTTCAGAACTACAACTTTAAAAACCTTGAGTTCAAACAGGTCTTCTATTTCTTTTATTCGACCGAACACAAACCATTGAATCTTTTCTATCCTTTTCATCCAACAGAGTTTAGTCCTAGATGGACTCAGTTTAGAATTGAAAATCTTAACATAAATAATGACCATTTATTAGATGAATGAGTTAGATCTTAGGCGGGTACTTTTATTGCTTAGGATTTACATTTCAATGTCATATTGGATAATAAATGTGATGTTGAAGTGTACCATCCAAATATGTGCTCAAGAAAATTCTGCCTTACCCAATGGCTTCCTTTCCCTGCTGCATTTTTGGCTAATGATGGTCACCAGATTAGTCCATGTTGGTTTTGTGTTAGAAATAAATTTTCTATACCAACATAGATTGGATAACTTTGGTATTGAAGACTTGCATGTCCATCCTTACTGTACTGACCTTTATGTGGAATGGTGGACTAATTTTACTCAAAAGTACATGTCAAAACATGTGGACAAAGACTTTGCTTTACAGGATCTAACTACCCTCTCTAATAATGCCCAATTCGACACTAGTTTTTTTAGTGCCATGCAAGGTTCTGAGTCGGCCAAATCAAAAGGTATGCACTTGCATGAAATAATAAATTTTGAGCATTTTTATGGCATCAAGTATAATTATCTCAATCCAAATGAAAATTATCGACAAATAAATTAGATACAGGTCAAGCTTCAAATTGAAGCTAATCATAAGGCCTTAATAAAGAGAGCAAAAATTGGGAAATTAAGGCAAGAGATCTTAAATCAAGATCGGTTCCTTTAAAGTTCTAAAGAAACCATAGTTTGCCCTAGTTCGATAAGAACTATTGTACCCCAAGTCTATTGGCTAGTAATTTTAAATGCTCCATTTGGTGTGGCTAGCGCCCATTGCACTAAACTCAAAAGCAAGTTAGCAAACCAAGTTGCTGGGGCCTATTCCTATGTTGATGATTGACCCGAGGACATAGTTTGGTTTTGGCTCGAACTATTAGGCGATCAACTCATAGTTTGGCTAGGTATTCACTGACCTTGCTTTTTATTATTGTCATTTTTAAGTTTACCTTTTACTTTGTAGAGGCCCTCCTGAAAAGGATTCCTTCTCCCCTTGGCAAGTTGCCAAATCCTGACACTATCGAACCCTCACTAAAAAGGTTCAAATACAAGGTACAATTTCATTTGGTTTCAATGATCAATTTTTGTCTTGAGATTTCCTTTAATCCCCAAGGAATATTTTTGTCAAGCCAATACAGCTAAAAGCATGAACTTGAAAATCAAAATTCCTTCTCCTAGTGGGTTAGTTCCAAGCTCAACCTCTAAGTTGCCTTTTAGTTAGTTCTAAGCTCAACCTCTAAGTTACCTTCTGGTGACAACAAGGAGAAACAAATCGATCTAAAACTACCACTTCAGGAGAGCAACTATCTGAGGGTCGGTCTCATCTTCCTTCTATCTTGCAGACATCTAATGAGCTTCCTTAGTCTGACACTCAATAAAAAATTGTGAACATTACTCATGAGGTAAAATTTGTTTTCTTGAGAGTTTTTTTTTTATTTGATTGACCCCCTTTTTTAAAACTATTTAGGAGTTACCTACAGTAAGGGCTAAGACCAAACTATCAATGGAGGCATATTAGTTTAAGGGCATGACAACAGAGAAAGAACCAAAACAAAGAGAATAAAAAAAAAAGAATAAGAAGAAGACTGGGATAGTATGTCAGCCTTCTTTTTTTATTTGGACTCATAGTTGGTATGACCAAATATCAGCCCGTTACAAGTGAGCCTTCAATTGATAGGTCCATTCAGGCAGCTCTGACCCTTGCTCAAGAAGTTGAAAAACATATCAACGTCATTTACTTCTTTAAAGAGCAAGGTCCAACCCTACTTCTAAATTATTCAACAGTGGCAACTTTAAGGGCATCTCTAGCCTTCATTCATGAACATGCTACTCCAAACAATTATTATGTAGGAGCCAAGGCCATGATTGACAATTTCTTCAAAGATTTGTCTACTTATGTTGACAATTACCGAATTGCTTAAGATATTATTGGCCAGCACCAAATCACTTTAGAAAAAATTTCCAATGCTGATAAAGAGATCCAAAGCATGAATAGTTTGGCATAAAAGTGTTCTCAAAAAATAAGGAGTTGGTTGAGCAAAAATGATGCCTTACTGCTGAGATGGAGCGATTAAAGGCCAAGCTCTATAAACTGGAAGAGCAATAATTCAAGATTGATTGGTTAAAGGAATAAAATACTGAACTTGTGAAGAGAACTCATTCTGATCTCGAAGGCTTGGTAGAAGAGCACTTTCAGCAGTAGTGTAAGCCATAAAATCCCAACTTTGAGCTACTCAATCTCATTAAGCAAGAATTCAGAAAACTTTTGACACCCTCTTCTCCATCCTATGATGATAATTCCATTTTGAATTAAGTCCATTTTGAGTTATTTTTGTATGCAGACATTGGATTGATTTTGAACAATTTAACTTGTAATTATGGCCATAAGGCTATTCTGAATAGTTTTTTGAACAATTTTTGTTTTATATATTATATATATATGGTCTTATTGATCGATTTGTTAATGTTCTATTAGATTCAACTTTTCACCACATTCTTGTGCATATGGCCATACAAACTCATCTAAATTTGGTTAATGCTTGGTATTCAGATAGTCAACCTGCACATATCTTGTGAAACTTTCAAATATTTAACAAATAAACTTATAATAAATTGAACTTTTAATATCACATTTAGCCTAGAAATATTCATTGATAAATTAGTTTACAAAAATATTAAGCTGAGCTAACAAAATCATGCTTAGCATTAATGACAAATTTATTCTTAGGCTAAGTTTTTACAAAGCAATAATCCAACCATTTTACATAGGTGATTCTTTTTCAAACAATGATATGTTGATCCCAACCCAAAGAGATGGTTTATGTGGCTTCAAGAATTTGCCATTAATCAATCAGTTGTGTAACTCGCCATCATGATCTGATAACCAATAAGCACCATTTCCTTTTATTTCTTTGATCTCAAAAGGACCTTTCTAGTTTGGGGACTATTTACCCAGCTCGGACATTTTTGAGCCCACCAGTAATATGACTTTCCAAACCAAGTCCTCTACTTTGAATTCCTTCAACTAAACTCGTTTATTATAAGCCCATTCTACTCTTTTCTTTTGTGCTTGGATTTTGTCTAAGGCAGCTAGCTAATCACAATCCAAGTTTTCTAACTCTTTCAGCATAGCTTGGTTATATTGACAGCAGTTAGTTCACTTTAGAATCTTCTTCTAATGGACATCACCGTTAACTCTGCAAGAATCATTGCACTGTGGCTGAACACAAGCTCATAAGGGGTTGGCCCTATGGTTGTTTCTAATGTGGTTTGAAGGGCCCATAAGGTTTTTCACTTAATAGTTCATGCCATGCTCTTCAGTTATCATCCACCATTTTTTGGATATTAGCCTTGATCAGCTTATTCATTACTTCAACCTGAGCATAATATGGTGTAGAGTGGATCAATTTGATGTCGTACTCTTTCTAGAATTCTCTAATTTTGTCTCCAATAAAGACTACCCCTTAGTCAATCATAATTGTTTGAGGCATGCTATACAATACAAAATATATTCCTTGAAGAATTTAATAACTAATTATTGTTCACATCCTTCAATGGTATTGCTTCCACCCATTTTGAGAAATAATCAGTCGCCATAAGGATAAATGAATATTGCTTGGAATGGGTAGATTTTTCCAATGATGTAAATAGCCCATCCTCTAAATGGCCCACACTTTATGACTAAATGTAACTCATTAGTAGGAACTTGATGGCTTAGTTTATGTCTCTAACAGGCTTCACACCCCTAGGGTATAGTCATGGCAGTCTTTCTCTATGCTTAGCCACTAAAACCTATGATGCTCAAGTAGTTGCCTTATCATCTTCCTAGATTAATAGGCTCCAGCCATTCCTTCATGAACCTCAGCCATTGCCAACATTGCATCCTTCCAGCCAAGGCATAACAAGAGTTCTCCACTTGGGTGTTTCCTATATAACTCACCCTAATCTTCTCGAAACCTTGGTGCAATCAGCTTAATCTTATGATCTGCCCCGAGGATGGATCTTTCAAGTAACTAACAATCTCGACTTGCTAGTCTATTGATAGGTCTATAGTAAATATACCATGTTGCTTCGTAACTTACTCCTTCAGCTAATTTATCCCTTTCATACACAACACTAAGACTAGCCTATATTCTAAAGGAACTTCACCAAACTAGGCCAAATAACTAGATGCCCCTTGAGCTAACTAGTTAGCGTTCTCATTCTTGGCTTTTAAAGCATATCTAGTGAAAAATGCTCAAAGCTATCCAACAAATGCATAACTTTATTACATTGTTGACTCACAATTGTCTTCACTAGAAACTTGTTTAACAACTAGTAATGAATCTCCCTAAATATCCATTGACTGAACAGCCAACTTGGCTAGAATCTCTAACCCAATAATTAGAGCTTCATACTTAGCCTAGTTGTTTGTATATGGAAAACTGAGTACAAATCCCAGCTTCGTAGAAATGCCCACAAGTGAAGTAATAATTATGCTTGCCCTAGACAAACTAGTTATTTGCAACCTATCAAACCACATTTGCCAATTGGACTCTTAGATAATTAACCTCTTTCATTATCTCATTAGTTGGGTGATGGGCTAGGAAATAGGCTAATGCCTACTCTTTAACGGCCCTCTTCGGCACATATTGCAATGCAAACTCAGACAATGCTATGACCCATTTGCCTATCTTATTCTTTAAAAATGGTTGAGATAAAATGTATTTTATAACATTGGTTTTGTTGATAACCAAGATTACTACAAAAGGCATATAGGATCTTAACTTAGTACATGAGAAATATAAAGTTAGGCATAGCTTTTCAACTGATGTGTACTTGACCTTTGTTGTCATTGAGCATCGACTAAGATAATAGACTGCTTATTCAAAACCCTTGCTCTTAAGCCAGCATACTTCCAATAGAATCCTCTGAGGCTGAAATATACAAAATTAATGGCTAATTCAGCCTCAAAGGTGTCATGAATAGAGGTTTTATTAAATAAGTTTTAAATTCAGCAAACACGACTTGGTGCTCCTCGTTTCATATGAACTCACTATCATTCTTGATTTTTAATAATCCTCTCTATAACTGAAGCTTACCTACAATACTTGGAATGAACCTTCTCAAAAAATTGATCTAGCTAATCAATCTCTATAAATCCTTCTTAATCCGAGGTGGCGATACCTCTATAATTACCTTAGCTTTATTCTTGTCCACCTCCACTCCTCTTTGGTGGACTAAGAAATCAAGAAAGTTCCCAAATGCTCCAAAGGCACCCTTAAGAGGGGTCATTTTTAACTTATACTCGCTTATTCGCTCGAAGGTTTTACAAAGGTTGGCCAAGTGCTACTCTTTTTACTGAGATTGAATAACCACATCATCAATATAAACTTTCATAAATTTTCCAATCATATCATGGAAAACGATGTTCATAGCATGTTGATAAGTGACCCTAACATTCTTGAGGTTAAATGGCATTACTATTCATTCATATGCATTAATCAACCCTGGGCATCTAAAAGCAATCTTACTTATATCATACTCCGCTATTTTAATCTTGTTGTAGCTTGAGTGCCCATCTATAAAACTAAGAATCATGTTCCATGTAGCCAAATCATCAATATATCGAAGATTGACATTAGGTACTTGTCCTTGGGAGTTACTATATTGAAGTTTTTAAAATTTACACAAATCCTCAACTTTTCATTCTTCTTTATCAGAAGAACAATGTTATGAGGTCTCGCTAAGCACCGATCTGATTAGCTAAAGGGAATTGAAATGCTCAATTGGGTTAGACTCACGATGGAACCCTTGGGTTCATATTTATTGATTTTGAAAAATGGTTTAGAGTCACCACCTTAATTTTATTTCTAATTTGGGAAAAGTTAAGGAAAAAATCCATTTTAGATGACTCCAATTTATTTGTCCTAATAGAAAAGTACACTAATCATTGATTACCAAAAAGGATTTGGTGAATAGGTTTTTGGTTTACTTAGAAAAGATTAGTTTAGCAAGGTTAATACAAAATGACTTAAAATAAATTTCATGAATAGTTTATAAATACATGAATAGTGGTATATATGCATGATTCATTCATTCATCCATTCAATAAGTAAAGTAGCAAAAAGAAAAGTGAAAGAAAAAGTATAAATTAAATTTACATTAAAAAAAATTTGTATAAAAAACCAAAATAGGGGATACTTCCTCTAACCTTTATGAGTTTTAGGAAAGTCATGCATTCTCCAAACTAAATCCTAAAGTAATACAATAAAGCAAAGAGTAGAAAATAAGTCTTAATCTATATAAAGAAGGTGAAAAGGGGAAATATTGTTATTTATTTTAGTTAGATTTGATGCTTGGAACAAGCATGCTCCTTCAAATGGGAAACAAAACCCATGTAATTTGCCTTTCTTATGAAAGGGATTAGTTTTAATCTTAGCTGTTTATTATGTTTCAATTCATTATTAAAAGTAGGATTGAATTAATTGATTTAACTAATTTAATTGATTACCAAGTTGTTAATTAGGTAATACGAACCCTAAATGACCTATTTTGAGACCCAATACCTTTATGCTTGGAAGCGACTCCCTTAGAAAGCCAAATCAAGTTTGCAAGGAAAAATCTCAACTCAATGATGAACCTACGTCAAGGAACCTTGGTATGTTGTGAACAAGCAAAGTAATTAGCTTTGAAAAGTTTGAGTTTTTTATTCTAATCCTAAAACCAGGTTTGAGAAAACTATGAGGCCTCGCCCGAGTACCGGTCTAATCCGCTAAGTGGGAATCAAAATGTTTATTTGAATTTGAACTCACGATGGAATCCTTAGGTTCAAATTGGTTGATTTTTGAAAAGAGTCGCCACCTTAATTTTATTTTATTTGGGGAAAGATTAAAGGAAAAACCCAATTTGACTCTAATTACTATCCCAAAGGAAAAAGATCACTAGCCTCAAAACCAAAGAGGATTCGGGGACTAGGTTTTTGGTTTATTTAGAAAAATGATTAGTTTGGCAAATTTAATACAAGATGACTTAAAATGAATTTCATGAATAATACATAAAATGCATGAACAATTATACAATAATGAATAAACAAATAAATAAATATTCATCCAAAGCGATAAAGCATTAAAGTAAAGGAATTAACTTTACAATTCAAAACCAAAATAGGGGATACTTCCTTTAGCCCTTATGAGTTCTAGGGAAATCACACATTCCCCAAAATAATTATAAAGCAATTACTACTACAAAAGAAAGACAACATCAATATTATAATAAAGAATTAAAAGCAAATATCACAAAGAAAAGAACTAATTCATAAAGTGGCATACAAGAGAATGATTACATTTTGTTTAAATTGGATTTGATGCTTTAAACAAGTAAGCCTATGTATCCCTTTGAATGGGAATCAAAATCCACGTATTTCGCCCTTCTTGTGAGGGGGTTAGTTTAGTCTAGCCATTTTATCATGTTTCAGTTCATTGATTGAAAGGTGGGTTGATTGATTAAATAAGATTGATTGATTACCAAGTTGTTAATGTCAGGCTTTAATTAACAAGTCGATGCATCAATTCAAATTATTTACCTAGTTGACTAAATCATATTCTAATCAAGATGCCTTAAAATAATGAAAGAAAATGATAAAACATGTAAAGCAAAGGAAATAATGAAAAGAGCAAACTAAGCAATCCTAAAGAAAAGAAAATAAAACAAAACAAAATAACAAAAGAAGAAAATAAATACCTTACAAGGACAAGGCTTGGGGATGTAAGGCAGATGAAGAGGATGACTAAATCATAATTCCACCTTTTCAGCTCAGCAGAATGACAACCTTCAAACGGTGACTCAGACGGCACATTCGAGAACTCTTTGGACTGATTTGAGAAGAGCTACCTCGAAATGACCACCCAAATAAAAATTTAAACTAAAAGTTCATTCCTTTCAAACCAAACCTTAAAAAATGTTGATTACTTTGAAATCAATTAATTTGATTAAACAATTCTAAGTGTGGAAATGAGGTAGGGAGGTAGAGCTTTTATAGAGAGAGAGTTGGGAGTGAAAATGGTGAACTTTCAATGTGGGATTCACTTCCCAAGGCAGGAAACCGCATAGGAGGCTTCAAGAACTGCACACTATAACTTTGAGATTGCACAGAACATATAGCTCAAAGCATTGCCATACAAGACCTATGCAGTTCTGCAAAGAGCCTCTGCGATTCTGCAAAGGCCCTGCGCAATTCCACACAAGGTCTGTTCAATCACCAGTGCTCTATGTGGTCACTACGAGACTGCTCGTCGTTTTTTACTCCATTCTCATTCGTTTCAGCTTCGATTTAAGCCTGGTTTAATTCTATGGGTTCGTAATTGAGTGCCAGTTGTCTGGAGGTGCAAATTTGAGAGTTCACAATTGCCCCTTCATAAAAATTGGCTTGACCAAAAGGCGATTCTAATGATAGTGAACCTAAGGATGGAGAAAATGAACCAAAGGAATGTCTAAGTTAGGATTAAGACATGTTTGGGTGAAAGGCATGGTTTTTTTTTTTATAGGTAAAGCATAGATAGAAAAAGAAACCATAGAAATATTTAGGTGATCATTACTAAACATCTATAGGTGAAGTTTCAAATGAATATTGATAAAGGGGTAGGGATAGGAACCACAATGGATGCCTAGGTGATCGATACTAGATATTTATAGGTAAAATTAGGTTTTGTCAATGGCTATCAGTTAGGCCTTGACATTATATGCGAGAATAGTCTTAGTGAATTTCAATTAAGACTATTTGTTCAGTCCTAATATTAAAAGATAAAAAATATTTCAATCAAGGCTATCTGTCTAGCCTTAATGTTTAGAGAATTAAAATCAAGGCCATCTATCTGGCCTTAATGTTTAGAGAATTAAAATCAAGGCTATCTGTTTGGCCTTAATGTTGGAAGATAAAGAAAAATTGTTGAAATCTCAATCAAGGCTATCTGTTTGGCCTTAATGTCAGAGAATTTAAATCAAGGCTATATGTCTGGCCTTAATGTTAGAGAATAAAAAAGATTTGGTGAAAATCTTAATCAAGGCTATCTGTTCGGCCTTAATGTTGGGTAAATCTCAATTAAGGCTGTCTATTCGGTCTTAATGTTGGAGAATAGAGAAGGTTTGGTGAAATATGGTAAATATAATGGTTCCTGTCTATTTGGAAAGTCCAGCTTGATGTCCGGTCAGTTTTGAGACATTTATGGTAGGAATGATAACAACCCTATCTGGTCAGAATTAGCAAAGAGATAATCAATTTTGCTTTAAAAGTCTGACTTACAACTTGTTCTATTGTGAAATGCATTTGACTATGATTGGATACCTTAAACTTGTGAAGGGTCAGTTTGGTAGGAGAGTGCTGAGCTTCTGGGAGAAAGATGCCCCTACTTTTGGAAGGTAGCTTGGTTATTTAGTCTCTGGTTGTTTGGTTTAGGAAGAAGTCACTTTAGGAGGTTAAGTTAGGTATGGCTGGGAGAGGTTAGGCTGGGCTTAGGTGGGCTCTGCTTAGGAGAAGGTTTGGTTTGAGGCCAAATTGGAAAGCTTGATCATGGGGGTTAAGTCCTTGAGACGATTAAGTCAAAAGGCTTGGTTAAGTTTTGGGAAGGTTAATTTGTTGGGCCTGTCTCTAAAGAAGTTCATTCTAGAATCTTTGGATAGGTCTGGCAATTGGCTTGGTTAGTTATGGCCTTCTGGTTTGGCTTTAGGGAAAATTGTTTATGATGAGTGGATCATTTTGGAGGGTTAGGTCAGGTTTGGCCTTGGCTAGGGTCACTTGGAAGCTCAGTCTAGTTTGGCTATGTGAGAGATCATATTAGAGGCTTGGTCAAGTCATGGCTTTCTGGTGAGGTCATCCAAAAGGCTTGGTCAGATTTTGCCTTAAGAATGTGTCAGAGAGATCAAGTTGGGATGTTAGACTTGGGAGGCTAATTTTGGCTTAGAGGAAGGCTCAAGCTAGGAATCCATTTAGAAGGCTTAGTTAGATTTGCTTTAGAGGAGATCATAAGCTTCATAAATGAAGGGCTTTTAGGAGTGGGCTTCACGGTGAAGGCTTTTTAGGAGTGGGCTTCATTGTGAAGGCTTTTAGGAGTGGGCTTCATGGTGAAGGCTTTGTGATAAAGGCTTTTGGTTATAAGGGTATTGCATGCTCATGGTTAAGGATTTGCCCTTTGACCTTGTTGCATTAGAATGGTTTGCAAGCCTTAAGAGACTTTGATCTCAGGGATTATGTGTTTTGCCAATAAGGCTTAATCTTTCAAGGATAATGAGATGTTTGCCAAAAAGGCATGAGATGGGCCTTGACTGGTTTAAGTCCTTCTTAATCAGCTTGAGGATGATAGGCTTTAGGAGATATGCCTCTACTAGAATCAAAGATGATGAGTCTTGAGAGACTTAGGATTTTTGGTTCTGCCCATGATGAGATTTTGCCAAAGAAAGGGTGGTATGTGGTATGATTTGCCAATGAAGCTTAGGATGGAAATGTTCGAGAATGGCTTGAAGGTAGACTAAAATTTTTGAAAAGAATCATAGAGGTTGAATGATTTTGCTTTTGTAGCATGAATCATGGAAAAGAGCAAGTCAAGCTTTTCTTGTTGTTTGAGATTGAAGAGACTCTTGGAGTGACACTTAATTGGTTTGACTTGATGACACACTGACTACACTAGCTAAAACAAAGAGCCCTTAGGCTAAAGGGCTAATGAGAAGAGACAACTTAGGGATTATGCCCCTAGTGAGCGATAAGGATGAGACAGACTAGAGATTTAGCTTTTTGAGCTAAACAATGGGATGGATTGACAACAAATAATGACGTTCTAGAAAAACATGCCCCCATTATAGGATAAGGGCATAGAAGATAGTATATCCTTAGAGAATGAATCTCTGGTAAGGATGACTTTTGAGACATGAGACGAGATAGATTGATTTAAGATGACAACTTTGGACATGAGGGAAGATGACTTGGATGAGCTTTCTCTCTCTCTGTTTCAGCTCTAACTTTTGCTTAAGCCGCCCTTTTGAGTTTTCAACTTAGCGAGCTTGAATTAATGAAATTTGGAAGAAAATTCCACCATAGTTTGGGCTACTGCCTTTTTTTTTTTATTTTGAAAGGCTCTGACCTTTGAATTCTAGATTTGACAAAGGTCTTCTCTGAACTTATTATTCCTTGTTGAGGTACATCATTTAATTACCCGATGTGCAATAGGTAATTACATTTACTTGCTCTTTATGTTTCAACTATTTGATCATTTGACCTTCTTTGATTAGGTGCAATTGTTGATGGCACCTCAAATTCTAACACATGCTAATTATGGTGGATTTGACTATTTGTTCATTTCTCTCTCTTTCTCTTTTTCTTTTTTTTTCTTCTCTTGCTTTTTCTTATTTTTTTTATTTTTTATTTTTTGATAAGCTCATCCATGTCGGACCAAAAAGGAAGATAAGAAAATAAATGCACTAATAAGAAAATGTAGATGCACTACTATAAAGAAAACTTTATTATAAGATGACAAAAAGGGGACTGACATGGTCAGCAAAATACAAAATAAAATAAAATAGAACGACAGACTCTGAATCAAACTTAAACTCAAACTTTGATTTGGAATTCAACCTCAGACAAGTCAGATTAGCTAGGCTTGAATTCCTCCATATTATGCTACTCAGGGTTGAGGTAAGGTAGGGTTGAGTCAAATCTAGATTCCTCATCATTATTCAGGTTGGTGGTAGGGAATTCAGCTTGAAATGGTTTACTTTGGATGCAATCTTCAATCTTTGATGTAGTTGCAACCAAAGCTCTGAAGGTAGGTAGGTATTGTGTTAAACAATGGGCCTGATAGGTTGGGAGTAGATTCTTGACAATGATATCTACTTGTTCTTGCTCGGTTGGCCTGTTTACCATTTGAGTAGCTTTAGCTCTCCACCTAGTAAGGAACATGTAGAAAGACTCATCTGGAAGTTGCTTTATGGTTTCCAAATCACGCCTTGTGACATCTACTTCAGTGTTGTAATGATACTGTCTAATAAAAACATAACAAATATCATCCCATATTCTTTTTTGGCTCTTATCCAGTGAAAGAAACCATCTCCTAGCAGCTCTGATTAGTGATTCTTGGAACATTTGAGCAAGAAGCTCATCGCTAGGTCCTATAAGTTTCATTACTCCCACATACATCTTTAGATGAGTTTTAAGGCATGTGGTTCCATCAAATCTATCCAACTCAGGCATTTTGAATTTAGGAGGAAGCCTGACATTAAGGAATAAGATCAAGCTATCCATATCAATTAAGTCATTGTAGTGCTTCAAGGATTTGATACTTTTCTCTATAGCTTCAAGTTTATCCATAAGTAATTTGGTATCTTGAGAGAAAACTTCCCCACCTTGAAAAGGATTTAGGAGAAAGGAAGATCTAGAGTGGGTAGTGGTGTTTAGGGCTTGAGTATTGGTAGGTTTCCCAAGATAGGTTTGGCTCAAATTGTGGTTGAGATTATTGAGGTTTGCTTAGTTAATCAGGGCTTGAACTTCCTCAATGATGGCTTGCCTTTGTTCCTTCATGTTTTCTTCAAATTGGATCTGTTGAGCAGCTAGGATAGCTTGAAAATGCTCTTCATGCTTCTTAAGAAGGCTAGTCATAAGTCTGGTCAAGATGTCCCATTGGTACCTTACAAACCAAATCAAAGAATTAAGGTAAGTGCTTAGGGAAGAAACAGGAATATGGGTAGGGAAACTTTCAAGGAAAAAGATTCCTTTTGATGTTATGAGCTAACTACATTTATGCTTTTAAGGATTTTCTAAGGTTGCGTAGGTCAAGGTCTCAAGCTTAAGGTATTGAGTTAGACCAAAGGTTTGGGCCAAAGGTATTGGGCTTAAGATAGTGTGTTAGGCCAAAAGTATTGGGCTTACAATATTGTGTTGGGCCAAAGGTATTGGGCTCAGGGTAGTGTGTTAGGCCAAAAGTACTGGGCTTAAGGTAATGTTTTGGGCCAAAGGTATTGGGCTTAGGGTATTAGTGTTTAGGTCAAAGATTAAGGTAATGGGTTAAGGTTTAGGGTGATGGCTTAAGGTTTGTGGGGGGCAAAGGTGATTGAGATAGAGGTGAGAGTGTTTAAGGTTTAGAAGTGAAGGTGTTTGGATAGAAATGAAAAGTGAGTATGTGACCCTTTTTCAGTTCAAGGTGTGACTAAGACTAAAGATGAATGTAATACATGCATGCTCATTACACCTCTGAAAAGATCAAAGGATTCATTGCGAGGTGGATGATTTCACTATCGACGAATAGATCCAAGGAGGGTTATCCACTCGATGTTACTTTCTATCCATTGTTTTCCTAAGAAATCTAGGTTAAAAGGCAAAGAGCCAATGCAAAGGATGCATGAAAGTCATTTATGTATTAAAAGTGCCAAACTCTGATTTAAACCAATTGGTAGTCCTTTTATTTCTTTTATAAAAAAGAAGGTGGTCAGCAGTGGAGTCGCCAGCTGTGAGGCCTCACCCGAGCACCGATCCAATCTGCTAAGTGGGAATCGAAATGCTCATTTGAATTTGAACTCACGATGGAAACCTCAAGTTCAAATTGGTTGATTTTTGAAAAGAGTCGCCACCTTAATTTTATTTTATTTAGGAAAAGATTAAGAGAAAAACCCAATTTGACTCTAATTAATATCCCAAAAGAAAAAGATCACTAGTCTTAAAACTAAAGAGGATTCGGGGACTAGGCTTTTGGTTTATTTAGAAAAAAGATTAGTTTGGCAAATTTAATACAAGATGACTTAAAATAAATTTCATGAATAATACACAAAATGCATGAACAATTATACAATACATGAATAAACAAATAAATAAATATTCATCCAAATCAATAAAGCATTAAAGTAAAGGAATTAACTTTACAATTCAAAACCAAAATAGGGGATACTTCCTCTAGCCCTTATGGGTTCTAGGGAAGTCACACATTCTCCAAAATAATTATAAAGCAATTACTACTACAAAAGAAAGACAACATCAATATTATAATAAAGAAGACAAATTAAAAGCAAATATCACAAAGAAAAGAACTAATTCATAAAGTGGCATACAAGAGAATGATTACATTTTGTTTAAATTGGATTTGATGCTTTAAACAAGCAAGCCTATGTATCCCTTTGAATGGGGTTAGTTTAGCCTAGCCATTTTATCATGTTTCAGTTCATTGATTGAAAGGTGGGTTGATTGATTAAATCAAATTGATTGATTACCAAGTTGTTAATTAGGTCAGCTTTTAATTAACAAGTTGATGCATCAAGTCAAATTGTTTACCTAGTTGACTAAATTAGATTTTAATCAACATGCCTCGAAATAATGAAAGAAAATGATAAAACATGCAAAGCAAAGGAATTAATGAAAAGAGCAAACTAAGCAATCCTAAAGAAAACAAAACAAAATAACAAAAGAAGAAAATAAATACCTTACAAGAATGAGGCTTGGGGACATAGGGCAGATGAAGCGGATGACTAGATCGTAATTCCACCTTTTCAGCTTGGCAGAATGACAACCTTTGAATGGCGACTCCGACAGCATATTCGAGACCTCCTCAGACTGATCTAAGGAGAGATACCTTGAAATAACCACCTAAATAAAAATTTAAACTAAAAGTTCATTCCTTTCATACCAAACCTTAAAAAATGTTGATTGCTTTGAAATCAATTAATTTGATTAAGAAATTTTGAGTGTGGAAATGAGATAGGGAGGTGGAGCTTTTATAGAGAGAGAGTTGGGAGTGAAAATGGTGAACTTTCAATGTGGGATTCACTTCCCAAGGCAGGAAACTACATAGGAGGCTTCGGGAACCACACACGACAACTTTGAGACTGCATGGAACACACAGTGCAAAGTGTTGCCGCACAGGTTTTGTGCGGTTCCGCATAGAGCCTCTGCAGTTCCTCAAAGGCCTTATGCAATTTTGTACAGGGTCTGTGCGATCACCAGTGCTCTGTGTGGTCACTATGAGACTACCCGCTGTTTTTTACTCCGTTCTCATCCGTTTCAGCTCCGATTTAAGCCCATTTTGATTTTATGGGTTCATAATTGAGTGCCAGTTGTCTGGAGGTGTAAATTTAAGGGTTCACAAAAACTCTCATAAGCTTAAAGCTTAAATTTAGGGAAATCAACATATATCCTTTATTGATAGAATAGCTAAGTATAAATAGTATTACATTAACCCTAATTTAGACTTATCTAAAAAGAAGAAATGGACATCTAAATAAGACATAATTCTAAACTCGTTTTGGGCTTTAAACTTAACATAAATAGGCCTAAAACTTACTAATCACACAAGCAAACTCAATTTTAATGAATATGGGCTTATATCATATTGATAGGGGCCCAAAAATATCAAAAACTAAAGTAAAATAATTAAATTCAAAAATAGAAAGCATAAGTAGCCCAACCCATTGTGTGTAGCTCGCTTAAGCCTTCTCACCCCCGACACCTCATCATTTTGAAGGGACTTCTTGAATTCCTTTTTGTGTATATCTTTGTATACTTTTTGCAAGGCTATTGGATTCCCATCATTAGGTCAGATTTTAATTAACATGAATCAAATTAAAGTGATTAATTAAAGAGTATGGGCTGGAAGAGAAATAGAAAAGGCAAGGAGCCTTGGAGGGAGAAGAGATCCCAAAGAGGAAAATAAAATGAAATAAATAAATAAATGAAGAAAAGTAAAAGAAAAGGGAAGGGAAACTTACCTTGGATGGTGGGCAATGACTAACCTTGGATAACAGATAGTGGCTTGCCTTCGATGGCGGATAATGTGATATGAACCCCAAGTATATTAAACTTGAGACACAATTATCTTTATGCTTGGAAGCAACTCCTTGGAAAGCTAAATCAGGTTTTCCCCAAGTCTGTGACCCAAATCCAACCCGTGATAGAGCACCTTAGAATATGATCACCTTTAGATGATGATCTCTGCGACATAGTACCAACTCGTGAAAGAGAACCTTGAAATAATACGCACAAAGTAATTAGCTTTGATTGTATGAACCTAGTTCAAGCAAGAATCAAAACCAAAAGATAACACTCTTAAGAAACTGAATTTTATAGATCAAAACTTTTCTTATTTTATATGAATGGTTGAGTTTATATGGAGGCTCAACCCTAAATTGGAATCAACTAAGGACTAGGAAATCTTCCTATACAAGGATTGAAGATTCCTAATTAGAAAACTATTCCTAATTAATAACTAAGTTAGAACTAAATTCTAAAACAAGTTAGGAATCCCTCCTATACAAGAGAAGCTATTTCCTAACTAGAACTAAAATCTAATTAATTAAACTATAAAATTTAGATGGGCCTTTGACCTAACATAAAATAGGCCCAAAACTAATTAAAACATGAAAATAAAGTAGTCTAAACAACTCTTGGGTTGTATACATAACATAGGCAACCCAAACACTAAATAAAACATGATAAATTGAATTTGAAAAGTCCAAATATGGAGGGTCCAATTTGAATGAAGAATGGCAGCCTTGTAAACACTTGAATAGATCAAGCCCAAGTAAATTGGAATGTAATTTGGCCTCTTCATCTTGACATTGGGCTTGAATAGATTGATTAAGCCATTGAAGCTTCCTTGAATACAATTGGATCCATATGCAAAGCTCGTGATCCAAATGTCTTTGATTAGTTTATAAGAAACTTTATACAACCTTATTTTCTTCTTGAATGATCCATCAATCATGCACAATTGTTGTATTGTATGCCTTTGTAAGCTAACTTGATAGAAATGACAATCTTGAAGAACCTTCTTGAAATCTTTAACTTGTATGTATTTGTGGGATTCTTTCAAGCCATATGGATTCTCATCACAATGGGCAGTGACTTGCCTTAGACGGCGATAAGTTTTTGACTTGATGGGTTGGCTCAAAAAGTCACAACGCAACTTACTTTGCATAGCAAGGAGCAATAGCAAAGCAAAGCAAAAATAAAAGAAAAGAAAACTTTAAACTGGAGAGCTCTTTCCTTGGCAGATCAAGTTTGTAGAGATAGTTTGCTTGATACAAAGGCTAATCAAGCAAGCAAAGAGGCCAAAAGGTGAAGAAAATTGAGTGAGAGGACCCTTATATATAGGAGAAAGGTTAGGGGAAAGTTTCATACATTTTCGATATGGGATTTTGGAGTTGTACAAGGGGTCACCGCACGTGTGCTGTATGGTTCAGCATGTGCCATATGTGATCGCAATTTGGTAATTGCACATGGCCATGCAGTCATTACAAGGGCTCCTACGGTCACCATATAGGGCCCTGCAGTCACTAGTTTTGGTTCCATCCGTTCTATGATTTTTCACTAATTCTAGCTCATTTCTTGTCCGTCTTTATGATTTCAGTCACATTGTGATCATTATTCAATTTCATATTATTTGAGGGCAATTTAAAGGTCCAAGGAATAGGTTTTGCTTCCTGAGTTTTCATTTCCCAATTTTCCTACTTTGGGCAATTTCGACTTCCAAAGGTTAGTTTATTGAGTCTAGGTGCTTTTAAGATTTAAATACAAATTGAAGGGTGCAAAATTAAGGAAATCCATTTTTTCAATGGGGTGTTGCCCCCTTGACCCCTACCAACTAACTTGCTAGCAGAATTGTGGTACCGACTCTGCATAGCACACTAATTTTAATAGGTGTCAAAATGCTGCCATATCATGAAGGTGCAAAATTAAGGGTTCACAACTGTCCACTTATCAGACTTGGCTACTCTATAAGGCAATTCTGATGATAATGAACCTATGAATGAGGGATGAAAAAAAGAACCAAAGGGATGTCTAAGTCAGAGTTTGCACATATTTGGGTGAAAGGTGCGATTGAATTTTAAAGGTAAAAGGTATGTGGAAAGCGAAACCACAAGGATGTTTAAGTTCTTGTTTCCAAACATTTATGGGTGAAGTTGATAGATTTGGTTAAAAGGATTTAATAAAGGTAGGAGAATGAACCATAACAATGCTTAGGTGACCATTACCTAAACATATATTAATGAAATTTCAAAAGGATTATTATAAAGGGATGAAAAAAGGAGAGACAAAAATGCCTAAGTGATCATTACTAAACATTTATAGATGGAGTATCCTAAGGCTATCCTAGGATGATATGAATTTGAAAGGAAAACCTAATCTTATGCTTGGTTGATGAGCCTAAAGAGGTCTTAGGATGGTTTGATTGTAAAGAAGATACATAATTTAGATTTAAGGTATGGATTCTAAGGCTATCCTAGGGTGAGTATGATGTTGGAGAGAAACCTAACCCTATGCTAGATTGATGATCTTAAGGCTGTCCTAGTGATACGAACCCTAAATGACTTGCTTTGAGACCTAATATCATTACACTTGGAAGTGACTCTCTTGAAAAGCCAAATCAAGTTTACAAGGAAAAATCTCAACTCAATGGCGAACCTGTGTCAAGGAACCTTGGTATACTGTGAACAAGCAAAGTAATTAGTTTTGAAAGTTTGGGTTTTTGATCCTAATCCTAGATCTAGATTTGAGAAGAAAAAACTCTCACAAGTTTAAAAGCTTAAATTTGGGGAAATCAACTTAACTCCTTTATTGAATGAATAGCTAAGTATTTATAGTATTACAAAAATCCTATATTAGAATTAGCTAAGGACTAGGAGATCTTCTTATACAAGGATTGAAGATTCCTAATTAGAAATAACTCTTAAACTACTTGTCACATAAGAAAACTGATTCCTACACAAGAAAACAAGCTAATCCCGTTTTTGGGCTTAAACCAACTATAAACAGGCCCAAAACTCATAATTACATATCCAAACTTAATTCAATTGAACATGGGCTTATATCATATTGATAAGGGCTCAAAACAATAGAAACTAAGTAAAAATAATAAAATTTGAAACAAAAATAAAAAGCATAAAATTTTGGACAGCCATGATTTGTACTAGACTCAACTTCATTCTGTCCTTTTTGACTCCTCTCCCATGGATCATGTATGAAGCTTAAACTTCTATGTTTTGCCTTTTTCTAACCCCTTTTATGCAATTCATTAATGTTAAAACTTCCTTAAATGCAATTGGATCCATATGCAAAGCTTATGATCCAAATATTCTTAATTAGTTTGTAAGAAACTTCATGCAACCTTTTTTTCCTCTTGAATGATCCAACAAACAAGTAAATTGGTTGGAATTTTCATAATTGTGAGTTATCTTGATAGAAAGAACAATCTTGAAGAATCTTTTTAAAATCTATATCATGCAAATGTTTGTAGACTTCTTGTAAGGCATCTTAATTCTCATCATTCCCTCGCTCCTCAAAATGATTCGTCCTCAAATCTTGACTCGACCAACTGGAATTATGGAATGCATTGCTCATACCATCTTCTTTTTCTTATACATCTAACTCAACCACATCTTGTGCTTCCTTCAAGATTTATAGATGAGTATGGATTGTTAAAGTCTCTTTATGAACAAAAACAATGTCTTCTTCTTCATCACCATGGAAAATCATGCTTTATAAGTGATAAGTCACTAGCATAAATCTAATCAACTTCACATGTAGCTTGAATAGTTCTAGCTATGATGACTTCAACCTCTTCCTCTTTATTCTTCATAGTCTCCAATGGTGGTTCGGACACATCATCTTCATCAATTACTTGATTTCATCTTGCAAGTCGACTAGATGAATTTTGAGTTTTTGGTTGTGATACAAACCTCGAGTATATTAAACTTGAGATCCAATTATCTTTATGCTTAAAAGCAACTCTTTGGAAAGCTAAATTAGGTTTTTCCCAAGTCCGCGACCTAAATCCAACCCGTGATAGAGTACCTTAGAATATTATCACCTTTGGATGATGATCTCCGCAACACAATACTAACTTGTGAAAGAGAACCTTAGAATAATATGCACAAAGTAATTAGCTTTGATTATATGAACTTGATTCAAGCAAGAATAAAAAATAAGAGGTCATACTCTTACGAAAATTGAATTTTAATTTTATCAAAACTTAACTTAATTTCACATGAATGGTTGAGTTATATATATAGAGAGGCTCAATCCTAAATCAAAATTAATTATGTAGTAGGAAATCTTCCTAGACAAGAAATGAAGTTTCCTAGTTAGAAATTATTTCCTAAACAAATAATGAGTCATAACAAAGTTGGGCTACTAAATATGATAAGTTTAAGGCCCAAAAACATCAAAAATTGAAGTAAAATAACTAAAATCAAAAAATAAAATGAATTACACAACTCCAACTTTCGTTGCGCTCGCAATGCCATTGCGCTCACAACAAAGAGTTTTCAACGTGTAGTCGTCGTGAGTAACTTCCACCATTTGTTAATCTCGTCAACATTGGCATCCACCCAGTCAAATTCACAAGTAACTTGGATGGGATAACAAATTGTTTCCTTAACTTCATCGGTGGTTTAGATAATTCCTCTCTTCTTTCATGCTCAGCCTTAATTTTCATTAAAGTCTCCTTATATGAAAGACATTTTGGAGCATTACAATGAGATTCTTCTCCTACTTGTTATTGCCTTCTTAAAAGTCTTTTAGATGGTTTTCTTGGTATATTTTGAGTAATTGATTATTGGCTCCTTATGATAGAAGCCACCAATTGATCCATTCTTTCTTTGCTTCTTTTTTCAAATCAATCCATTTGATCAATCATGTCTCAATATCTTTTATTCATGGCTTGACATTGATTGAGGAGGACATCCATGTAGTAGCCCCAATCTTTACTCATGGTGACAACTTGAAAATAATATTAGTAAAGCAAGATAAACCTCACACTCCCTCACATGTTTCACTTAAGTATTACCACTCAATCACTCATGTTTTCACTCAATTAATGGGTTTTTCTCTAAATGTGCTCACACTTAGCCTTTTTCCACTCAATCTCTTGCCATGATTAGTTGTAAAAATCAAATTAATAAAATTTTTACTAATTTACAATGTGAATAAAATCAAAAGTTCAAAGACTCAAAATGAAACAAGAAACAAGAAATCCAAATGAAACTAGGAAAATGAAATCCTAATTGAACTAGGAAAACAAGAATTAAAATTAGACTCAGACTCAGAAAAGTAAAAATTAGAAATCCTAATTGAAATTGGAAACAAAAGTTGAAATCCTAATAGAACTAAGAAAACAATATAGGAATCCTAATTGTGTTAGGAAAACTTATTGGACTCAATTAAAAAGAAGATAACTTAAAATGGAAGTAGGAAAGTCAAACCAGAAATTGATAAAGATTAGGAAACCAACTCCGAGCTTATTGTGGAGAGATGCTTGACTTTATCAACTTCTTGTTGAAATCTAAAATCCTTTTTGATTCTCTTTAATTTTGTTAGAATTCTAGCAATCTTCCTTTTCCTTTCCACTCTAGAATTAGAAATAAATAATATATAGATTCATATATAATTCTAATTTGCTAAGACTCTTTTCTTTTCCTTTTTCTTTCCTTGGTCGATTCTTTCTTTCTTTTTTTTTCTTTTTTTAATTACAATAATAATTTGAAAGGAAAATTAACAAACAAACTGAAGATCAAATACAAGAAGCCAAACCAAATTTGAAGTCTTCAAGTTTGTGATGGATGAATCCTCCACTTGAATTCGAACTAGTTTCCAAGATGAATTTGACCCCCCAATGAAACACAAAGAACAAAGGAATAGAAATATGAAGGAATAGAAAACAATAAGACAAACGAATGGAAGAAAGGGGTAAACAATTTTATTTTTTTTTTTGAATTTCAGACCTGAAATAATAATAAACAAAATTAACAAGGTGAAAATAAAGGAATTTTAATAACAAAAAATAAATGAAAATAGAAAACACAAACGAAAACAAAAAAAACACAAATGAAATGAAAAGATATAACTTGATTTAGAGCCTAAGCTCTAATATCAAACTAATATGAACCCTAAGTATATTAAACTTGAGACCCAATTATCTTTATACTTAGAAGCAACTCCTTGGAAAGATAAATCAGGTTTTTCCCAAGTTCGCGACCTAAATCCAACCCATGATAAAACACCTTGGAATGTGATCCTCTTTGGATGATGATCTCCACAACACAATACCAACTTGTGAAAGAGAATGTTGGAATAATAAGCATAAAGTAATTAGCTTTGATTGTATGAACTTGATTCAAGCAAGAATAAAAAATAAGAGGTTACACTCTTAAGAAAACTGAATTTTTATTTTATCAAAACTTAACTTAATTTTACATGAATGGTTAAGTTATATATAGAGACGCTCAACCCTAAATTAGAATCAATTATGGACTAGGAAATCTTCCTAGACAAGGAATGAAGTTTCCTAGTTAGAAATGGTTTCCTAAACAAATAATGAGTCATAACTAAGTTAGGCTACTAAATATGATAAGTTTAAGGCCCAAAAAATCAAAAATTGAAGTAAAATAACTAAAATCAAAAAATAAAATGAATTACATAGCTCCAACTTTCATTGTGCTGGCAATGCTATCACGCTCTGATAGGAAATCAAAGGAGCACAAATATTTGAGTTCATACAAATAGAGTAGTTTGTACTATTTGGGCCATAACTCTTGCTATAGGAATCGGATTGAGGTGATTCAATATGCATTGGAAAGCTAACATTCAACTTCTATTTTCTAAGCTTGAGTTGATTCTATCATTATCAAAGCTGAATTTGGGATGCAAATATGCTGCTGCGGGAATTCAGATTTCTGATTAAAATTTGGGTTTTAGTTTATTGTGTATTTGGGCTCTCCATGTTAGTTATTAAGCCCACAATTTAGTTTGCTAAGATTTTAAGATAAACAAAGTTAGTTGTCTTTCATATACACCATTAAAGGTATTGATTGCCTTTAATTATTAGGTTTTGATATTCTTTAATTATCTTATTTGGCTTTTGGCTTTTCCTATTCTTAGAGGGATGTTCCAAGATTAATTGTCAAGTATTGATGGTCTTTAATTATCTTATTTGGCTTTTGGCTTTTCCTATTCTTGGAGGGATGTTCCAAGAAGCCTATATAAAGGCTACCATGATGTAACCAAAAGAAGAGATATATTATGAAACATTTATCATGGATTGATAAATTAAGAGTGTTTACTCTTATGCTTGATTCTTGCTAGAATCAAGGTTATCTTTGTGTTCTTGCTTAGAATACATGCTTGAAGAAACATTCAAGTAGATTGATCACCTGTTTGTGGAGTGTTTTGAAATTAGAGTTTAGAAACTAAGTTTTCTTTATTCTAATTCTTAATCATTTTATCTAAGCAATCTAATTTATAACATTCCTTGGTGGTTGAATCTGAATTGGTCTTAGGCTTTTCATGTTAATGTGTTAGGGTTTCAAATATACAAAGGAGTTCTCAAGCTTATTCATGGAGGTTCCATATCACACTCGCAATAGAGAGTTTTCAACCTGCTATCATTGTCGGCGCGACATTCTTTAGCTTTTAGCACTTGTGCAATTTCTTCTTATGGCCACGTTTGAAGCTTGACTCTCTATATTTTGACCCCAATTGCTTGGAATGTGTTTTAACCTCTTCATTTTGACATTGGGTTTGAACATATTGATAAAATCCTTAAAGCTTCCTTGAATATGGTTAGATCCTTATGCAAAACTTATGATCCAAATTTCCTTGATTGGATTGTAGGAAACTTCATGCAATCTCATATTCTTCTTGGATAATTCACCAATCATGTACAATGGTGGATTGCACATCTTTGTAGGCTATCTTGGTAGAAATGACAACCTTGAAGAACCTTCTTGAAATCTTTAACTTGCAAATATTTGTAGGATTCATCCAAGGCATCTTGATTCTCATCAAGTTGTTGCCTCCTCATGAGTGTACTTTCAAGCCTCTCAAATCGATCATGAATTCTATCAAATTTTCTTTCCATGGCTTGACATTGTTCAAGGAGCATATGCATATCCCTAAGGTGACATCTTCTTTGAAATTCATTCCACCTTTTGTCCATTTTGTTGTCTAATTTTTCTAAAAACTTTAAAAAATTTTGCTTATCATATTTATCTTTGGTACTCATTGTGAAAACCTGAAAAGAATGTTAGCAAAGTAAAACCTCACTCCACTCCCTCACACGTTTCACTCAAAAGTAGATGACACTCTTATGTTCACTCATGTTTAATCGCTTTTGCCTTTTACCACTCAACTCTTAATTCCAACCCAAACAAAAATTAATACTTGAATGGTTTATAATAACCAAGAGTAAGGAAGAATTTGACATAAATTAGAAAGAAAAACAAGAAAAATAATTGATACTTAGAACGAATTGAATACACTAACAAAGAAAAACAAGAAATGAAAAATTTTATGAATCCTAATCCTAATTGGATGGGAAGTAAGAAACTTAGAATGACTCAAGTACAAAATAGAAATTGAAATAAAATAGGAATCCTAAACCTAGTAGGATTAGGGAGGTAGGAATTCTAATCCTTGTACAATTATGTTTCTTGAGTTGGAAAGTCGATTCCTACTTCAATCCTAATTTTAATTCAATTAAATCAACTCTTCCTAGTTCAATCTTGATAAGTAACTCAAATTTACTTTTTTATACTAGGAAAATAATTAATTAATCATTTCCTTGTCTAACTCACACTAGGAAGTCAATTCAGCTTATAAAACTTATTTTTGTCTTCTCTATGGCTAATTCTTTTCTTTCTTTTTATCTTGGATGAATTTGCTCTATTTTGCTTCTTCTTTTTTTAATTTTGAATTTCTCTCTTCTTCTTCTTTTTTTATTATTTCACAACTAATCACTCAAGAATTGAAGGCAAAATCAATAAGACAAAGATAAACAAACATATTTGAATTTGAAGAAAACACAAAACAATGAAAAGAAGACTCTAAAAGTAACCAAA
Organism: Reutealis trisperma; assembly: GCA_947687605.1. Classification (NCBI taxonomy): domain Eukaryota; kingdom Viridiplantae; phylum Streptophyta; class Magnoliopsida; order Malpighiales; family Euphorbiaceae; genus Reutealis; species Reutealis trisperma. The sequence continues at coordinate 2,710,411 of CANTUT010000067.1, read as the reverse complement.
TTGAAGAGAAGACTCTGAATTTAAAGGTAGGCAATTTTTTTTAATGTTAAACAATTGATTTTTGACAAAACAAAAAGAAACGAAGGCAATAGAATCAAATATAAAAAATTGGAAGTGAGTTTTGAACAAGACAAACACAAGAACTAAAGTTGTCAATTTTTTTTTAATTATTTTTTTTTTAATTTTGAATTTTGATTTTATCTAGTTAAAAGTAATTTTGTGACTTGATTTGACAAAATAACTTGAAATGAAAAGGAAAAAAAAAGGAATGAAAATAAACGAAAAGACACAAAAATAAGAAAAATGAAAAAAAAAACTAAATGAAACAAATAAGGAATCAATAAAAAAAGAAACAAAAAAATGAAAAGGATATAACTTGATTTAAAACCTAAGCTCTGGTACCAAACCGATATGAATCCTAAACGACTTGCTTTGAGACCCAATACCATTATTCTTGGAAGTGAGTCCCTTGAAAAGCCAAATCAAGTTTACAAGGAAAAACCTCAACTTAATGACGAACCTATGTTAAGGATCCTTGCTATGTTGTGAACAAGCAAAGTAATTAGCTTTGAAAGTTTAGGTTTTTTATTCTAATCCTAGAACCAGATTTGAGAAAATAAACTCTCACATGTTTAAAAGCTTAAATTTGGGGAAATCAACTTAACTTCTTTTTTGAATGAATAGATATGTATTTATAGTGTTACAAAAACCTTAAATTAGAATTAACTAAGGACTAGAAAATTTTCCTATACAAGGATTGAAGATTCCTAATTAGAAATAACTCCTAAATTACTTGTTATACAAGAAAATTGATTCCTACACAAGAAACAAGCTAATCCCCTTTTTGGGTTTAAATTAATTAAGTAATTATAAACAAGCTCAAAACTCACTAATTATATATCCAAACTTAATTTAATTGAACATGAGCTTATATCATATTGATAGGAGCCCAAAACAATAGAAACTAAGTTAAAATAATGAAATTTAAAACAAAAATTTAAAGTATAAAATTTTGGACAGCCATGATTTGCACTACACACAGCTTCATTCTCTCCCTTTTGATTCCTCTCCTATAGATCATGTATGAAGCTTGAACTTCCATGTTTTGCCTTTTTCCAATCCCTTTTATGCAATTCATCAATGTTGAAGCTTTCTTAAATGCAATTGGATCCATATGCAAAGCTCATGATCCAAATATCCTTGATTAGCTTGTAAGAAACTTCATGCAACCTTCTTTTCCTCTTGAATGATCTAAAAAATAAGTAAATTGGTGGGAATTCTCTTAATTATGAGTTATCTTGATGGAAAGAATAACCTTGAAGAATTTTTTTGAAATCTATATCATGCAAATGTTTGTAGACTTATTGTAAGGCATTTTGATTCTCATCACCTAAGATGGTCTAATTGTAAAGAAGATATCTAATTAAAATTTAAGGTATAGATCCTAAGGCTATCTTAAGAGGGGTCTAATTAAAAGAGATACTTAATTCAGATTTAAGGTATAGACCCTAAGACTATCCTAGGTTGGGTCTGATATTGATCATTTCAATCTTAATTTAGGAACTATGATTGGTGATTTATCAATTTGATGATCCATTTTGCTTTGGGAATATGGATTGATGATCTTTCTTGATTTGGATTAGTGATCCGTCTTACTTTGGGAAATTGGACTGATAATCCTTCTTGATTTAGATTAATGATTCATCTTGATTCAAGAGTATAATTAATGACCTATTCTAGTGTGAAATGCATCTGACTATGCAATGGTTAGATTCCTTAAACCAATGAATGGTCAACTTAGTATAAAAGTGCTAGGAGAAAGATGCACCCATTTTGGAAGGATGCAAGAAAGTTTCGTAGTCATTTGGTCTTTATTTGATCAGCTAGCTTAGATATGAAAGGGTCATATTAGGTATGAGGGTGATTGGTCAATGGGAGAGGAATTTCCAGCAATCTTCTTTTTCCTTTCCACTCTAAAAATTAAAATAAACACTATATATATACTATATATGTAACAACCCACACCCACCCTAGGAATTTTCATGATAAATTGCTTGAATTAGAACCTATAAGGTTAAGTGTGTGCTTGTGTGAAAATTTGTGATCTAAGTGATTGATGAATATATGGCATATTAAATTAATTTTAATATGCATAATATGTGTTGCCATTGTGGAATAAATGATTTACATGAAGTGCATTTGCATAAAAGAATTTATTTTAAATAAAATAAATTTTCATGCATAAGACAATTTTTAAGCACAAAATAATTTTATGGGTATTTTTAAAATATTTTTAAATAAATATTTTTGAGGGAAATGTTCCAGAATTAATAAGAAAAATATTATTTTTATTTTAATTCCATTCAACCAAAATTTTTAAAGGAAAAGCCCAAATACCCAAAAGTCCATTACACAAAAATTCTCCTAACCTATTTCATTAAAGGTAATAGTGGAAATTCCACTCCAACCCTAATATATATTCTAATTTTCGGCCAAACAAGGGTTTCCAACAGCCATTCTCTTATTCTTTCTGTATTTTGGCAGAAAAACCTCTCAAAATAATTCTCTCTATCGAAATATTGAAAACACCTTTCCGTTTCGCGATTTCATGACCGTAATCGTAAGTTTTTATTCTTTCTCGATTTCTAAATTGATTTCTATGAAATAAATTATGGGAAAATTATTTTGAACTATTTGATTACTGATTTCTATATATTCAATTCTGTTTGAGTGAATTTTTGGGAGAGAAAACTTATTTTCTACCGAAAACACGATTCTTTATGCAAGATTTCTCCAAAGGTGAATTCTATAACTTAAAATCACAATTTTATTACATAAACATCATAAGGGGGAGGGGAGGGAGGGGGATGGCCAATTTGTGCATGGATGTATTCTAAACTAATTTTTGATTTTTTTTTATGAAAAATATTGGATGAAATAATATTTCTGTCATGACTGAAAAGTTTCGAAAAACAAAGGAATTTAAGGTTCTGTGTTAGGACTTGGAAATTAGAAAATTTTATTCTTTCATTAATATATGGCTGCTGATTTGTATGAATTGGTGTTCTAATGTGATATTTGTTTTGTTTAGATGAAAAATAATGATTTGAATCATGTGTCTGTTTACCGCTGAAATAAACGAAATGCGCAAAAAGCGCGAAAACTCATGATTTTTCACCTAAGCCTTTGAACTTGGAATTTTTTTTGTACAAACCCTACCTATGGCTGCCGATTCATGAAGGAATATGTTCTAAACTGATATTTTCAATAATTGAATGAAAAATAATGGTTTAAACAACCTGTTTGCATATTTCTAAAATGACCGGAAAATACCGAAAACAAGAAAACTTATGGTTTTGTGCACTATAATGCAAAAGATTGAATTTTTCTATATTACTAACACCAGTAGGGGCCGATTCTTATGGATTTAAGTTCTAAAATGATTTTTGTTATGTTTATAATAAAAATCTTGGTTCAAACTATGTTTTTACATATTTCTGAAATAGACGGAAAGCACGAAAAGAAGAAGAATTTGGTTTTTACCTTAATGATGCATTCGGCCTACATGAACAATTTTGTCCAAATGTTTATAAATTTCATGTGATGTGTTTTGATGATTATTGACATGTACGTATGTATAATAAATGATAAAATTGCATGTTAATTGAAGGTATGGTCCTAGATAAGCTTAAATGTGTTTTGGTATACTTAAGGTATACTTAAGGTATCTTAACATTATATTGTGATTAGCATGCAAATGTGATTGGGAAATATGGAACTAGATGTTATGATGAATTGATGATGAACATATGATTAAGAGTTAATGAAGTAAAAGGGATCATAAGAGTTAAGCATGATGTTTGAAGGATTAATTGTTAAGTTGACATGTATGGAAGTGTAAAGTGAACTAAGATAATTGATAAGTGAATTGATATTGAGGTAATGATATTCTGATGACCTTGAAGAGGTATTGATATGATTGCAATGTGTTTTTATGTGAGCCTGTAAGGCCTAAGTATACAAGACCAGTAGGTCAACGAGCTATGTGCAAGTGATGAGTACACCTATGTGCAAACTCTAAGTGTATGTGTATGCTATATATACATGGGTAGTTATGGCATAGGAGCATCATGAGTAAATAAATACTAAGTATTAAATCAAATATTATGTTAGAGTTTGAGGAGCTTTAGAAGTGCAAAAGGGACTACGTGTACTAGGAGCAAAGGAACCCCAAGGTGAGTAAACATCGTATTCATTCTACAAGTGTAAGTAAACACAATGTTCTTGTTACAAATGTGAACAACATCATGTTGTGTTATAAGAATGTGATCTATTGATATGTGAATCTTTGTGATCTTTGAAACCCAAGTTCTTTCCATTTTTAATTTTATTATATGATTTCTTTGTCAAGCTTGGGTTGCTAAGGGACATTTGGTCCAAAAAAAAAACTATTTTGCTATCCAATGAGAAATTCTTGTGATTAACACCCTAACTTGTATTCTTTCTAGAATTACAATATCATTGTATCATTGTTTGAAAGCTAAACCACTATTATTATTGAGATACATGTTATTGTTACCTTATTTGATATTGTTAATTGTGTTTACCAATAGCTCTAGCTATGGTACCTTTACCCTTTATGCAGAATCCTCATGCCGATGCGGGTAATCATTGAAACCTATGCACTCGGTCTTAACCCGATGGATAAGGATAGTGTATCCACCTCAGCTAGAAGGAGCAGTTCTAGCCGTGGGGCCTAATTAGCTTCACGCTTTCTACGTGATAAGAGTTGGAAATTGGTATAAGGCCATCTCTCCTCTAAGTGTTTCGAGTGAATGAGCAATAGTCTTCACTCTCTTCATGTTATAAGTGTGATTTCTACAAACTTGCCAAATTGAACCCTTGCTAAATTGCAACCTAATTCATGAGTTTTAAACCATGAACTATATGTATAGGTTATATGTTTCCTTTCAAAGGAATATGTATGTGCCTTTTTGTTTACTCATTGAGATCATCTATCTCACCCCTTTTCCTTGTATGGTTCCAGGTGAGCAAATGTGAGGAGGCAAGGTGATGGCTCAAGCATTCTACTTTGCTTGGGGAATTCCTTGTCCGAGTTATCAATAATACTATGTTTATGAAGTCTTGTCTTTAGGTGCTTCGGGAATGTTGATTGATACTTATCGAGATTTATATTCTTTTCCTTATGGATTTTTCATGTAATGATTTATTTTAAGTCTTCCACAGTTTATGGTATTTATCTAAATGTTTTAAATGAGTTAATGAAGAAGGTTTGGTAAGATCCTAAGCATGATTATTATATGTTAATGGGTTCTACGGGCGTGGGTGACCTTATGTCTCCCCATGTTCTAGGACCATTGTATCTCATAAGGTTGTGATGTGACAAAGGTGGTATCAGAGCCAGGTTTTTAAAAGTTTAGTTTAGGCTTGTTGTATATGAGTTGTTTAAGTAAAATCCTGGAGCATAGGAATTTTCCTATCCTGTCACTTGCAGTCTATCACTAGCATAGTTCTGCAAAATCCTTGTAGATTTTAGTAATCCTTGTTATTATTTGCTTGCCTTACGATTCTTCTGACAGATGACCAAAAAGATTACGCCTATTCAAGGACCGCTACCTAGAGCACCCCGTGTGACTTGCAAGAGGACTTGGCCAGAGATGCTCGAGAAAGTTGTAACTGTGATTCGCCCCATGAAAGAGAAGACCCTTGACGAAGAGGAGGACCCCAAGGAACGCTTAGATCCTGATTGGATATATAGTAAGGTTCATAAATTGGAGGATAGCTATTCATACTTGAAGGAGGAAAACCGACGTCTTAAGGTAATGATTCACACACTAAGAGAGGATATGGAGCAGCTCAGGTCAAGGATTATTGAGTATAGAGGAGACTACTCGCCAGTGAGGTCTGCATCTTCAGCTAATCGCCGTCAATATAGAGATCTTCTTTACTATCGATGTGGCAGCAGTGGCTATGTCACTCTTGATTGCTCTAAAGGTGGACACGATAATTAGGTCGAGTGGATATGAGGATCGATGTAACGGCATAACACTTTATATGATATGAATGATTTTCCTTGATTGCCTAAGTAACCTAGGATGAGATGATTTCCTTTATTATTATGCTATAGTGTGATATTATGAGATATATGCTATATGATTATGATATGTGATATGTGCAAAACTATGTGATATGCGATTCATACATTATATGTGCCTAGTGATGTGACATGGTAAATGCATGATAATATGTGCTAGGATAAGGGGAAGGTTAAATGGATTAAGATAGGGGGATTAGTACTAAATTCCCTTATTATGATAGGCAGAATGCCTCCCAAGAAGAAGGTTCACACAGCCCAATCCGTTAGGGCTAATGACGATGTTATATCGGACACCACATCGAATGCTGCCTTTGCACCTATACGGTCAAGAGAAAGATCCAACTCAAGGGCACCGACTATGGGCTCTAGTGAGCAAGTGACTTCATAAGAAGTTCACGCCATGCGTGAAGAAATGAGAGATTTATGCAAGGAACTAGATGAGCTACGACCTCAAAGGCGGGAAGCGCCGCCAACTCAAGAAAGGAATGGAGTTACGCCACCTGCAGTAGTGACACCTGCTCGGAGAGAGAGGAAATGACTATCTGACGAGGGAATGACCATGGCAGAATTTAAGAAGTTGCAACCGCCTACTTTTTATGGTAAGGAAGGAGATAACCCTCACGAATTTGTGAATGAGATGGATAAGCTAGTCCGTCATTTATCTTGCTCAGATGCTCGAGTGATTGAGTTGGTAGGACTCCAACTCAAGAAAGAAGCTTGGTACTGGTATGAGAGGAATATCTAGGAACAACTTTACGGGGCTGACCCACCTACGTGGGCAAAGTTTAAGCAAGAAGTAATGGATCAGTTCTTACCAGAAGGAGAAAGGCAAGATAGGGCATTATAGTTCGAGCAACTAAAGCAAAGACCAGGAATGTCCATGTCTAATTATGCTAAGGAGTTTAACCGACTTAGTCATTTTGCTGTCAACATCGTTCCTATCGAAACAAGTCGCGTCAATCATTTCCTTAGAGGACTGATCACACCTCTATTCAATTCATTGGCAGCAACCAAATCTCCAACCTTAGCTAAGCTCGTAGACAAGGCCAAGGTCATGGAGAAAAGATACAAGGCGGAGAGAGCTGAACGAGACCAGAAGGGAAGGCATAAGAACAAAGGTCATAAAGGATAGCATGGAAATGGAGGAGAGCAAAAGAAGGAGTTTCCATCATCTGGACCACGAAATGGTCAAACTAAGCAAGAGATCCCCACATGCAGCAAATGTGTAAAGAAACATTCTAGAATCTGCCGGAAAGACACTGGCGCTTGCCTTAGGTGTGGGCAAATGGGGCACTTCATAAAGGACTGCCCGCAGATGACGAGTCAAGGGAATGGGACCACGGTATGACCACAACCCAAGCCATTCCAAACGCAAGGACAAGGAGTCAAGGATAAAGGACCAATGATTTAGAATGCACCGATGACAGAGAATAAGGGCAAGGGTTGAGTCTTCGCGTTAATTCCGCAAGTGGCTTGCGATTTGCACACCGCCATCACAGGTCTCATCCCCATCCAAAGTTTTAGCACAAAATGTTTAATTGATTCTAATGCTACCCATTCGTTTGTGTCGCCTTGTTTTGCTAAGTATTTGGGTATAAATAAGGAATTGATGAGTGAACCGCCAGTAATAGCAACTCTTTTAGGGGAAGTGATGGAAGTGAAGTATAAGTATAAAGGATGTGATGTAGACATTAATGGACAAACACTTCTGGTAGTGTTGCTAGCATTGGACGTACTAGAATTTGATGTGATATTAGGGATGGACTGGTTGTATGAGCATGGAGCTTGTATTGACTATAGAAAGAAACTTATCGCGTTTCGAACTAGAAATGGGAAGGAGTTTGTGTACCAAGGAGATAGGGATGAGAATCCTCTGAACTTGATATCGGCCTTAGGAGCGAGGTGGATGTTAAGGAAAGGATGCCAAGCGTATCTAGCCCACGTAGTAGACACTGGCAAAAAAGCTGCCATGCGAGACGAGAGCATTCCAGTAGTGGACGAATTCATGAATGTCTTTCCAGAAGATTTACCTGGATTACCCCCTGATCGTGAGATCGAGTTCAACATCGAACTGCTACCCGGTATGCAACTGATATCGGTACCGCCATATCGTATGGCACCAATAGAGCTAAAGGAGTTAAAGACATAATTGCATGACTTGCTCAATAAGGGCTTCATTCGACCAAGCAGTTCGCCATGGGGTGCTCCAGTGTTGTTCATGAAAAAGAAAGATGGATCATTCTGAATGTGCATCGATTATCATCAACTTAACAAAGTCACTGTGAAGAATAAATACCCATTATCGAGGATCAATGATCTTTTTGATCAATTGCAAGGAGCTAGTCACTTCTCTAAGATTGACTTAAGGTCTGGATATCATCAACTAAAGATCCGAGGAGAAGATATCTGCAAGACTGCCTTTCGTACTAGATATGGACACTACGAATTCATGGTTTTGCCATTCAGTTTGACAAATGCTCCTGCTGCTTTCATGGACTTGATGAATCGAGTTTTCAACCCATTCCTTGACAAGTTCGTGATTGTGTTCATCGATGACATCCTAATTTACTCAAAGAATAAAGAGGAACATGAAGAACATCTAAGGATCGTGCTTCAAACATTATGTGATCATCAACTCTATGCTAAGTTATCTAAGTGCAAATTTTGGATGGAGTCAGTCAACTTTCTTGGACATGTAGTAAGTAAGGAAGGAATTCAAGTTGATCCTAAAAAAGTTGAAGCGATAGCGAATTGGCCAAGGCCCACAACAATTTCTGAAGTACGAAGTTTCTTGGGCATGGCAAGATATTATCGTAGATTCGTACAGGACTTTTCTAAGATAGCAGCCCCATTGACCAAGTTGACAAGAAAACAAGTTAAGTTCAATTAGGAAGAGTCCTATGAGAAGAGTTTTTAGAAACTCAAAGAGTGTTTGGTATCGACACCAGTTTTGACATTACCAGAAGGAGAAGAAGGATTCACGGTCTATTGCGATGCTTCGAGAGTAGGACTTGGGTGTGTTTTGATGCAAAATGGAAAAGTCATCGCCTATGCATCACGACAACTAAAGAGACATGAAGTGAATTACCCTACTCACGATTTAGAATTAGCTACGGTAGTGTTCGCCCTAAAGATCTGGAGACATTACATGTATGGGACGAAGTGTGAGATCTACACGAATCATAAGAGTCTTCAATATATCTTAAGCTAAAAAGACCTCAATCTAAGACAAAGGAGATGGATTAAACTATTGAAAGATTCTGACTGTTAGATTCTCTATCATGCCGGGAAGGCGAATGTAGTGGCAAATGCCTTGAGTCGAAAGTCGATGGAAAGCCTAGCCCATATGGATGCGAGAAAAAGGCCGATTGTGAAGGAACTAAAGGAATTGTTTAATCAAGGATTGAAACTGGAGATTAGAGGATCAAGAGTTCTATTGGCTCATTTCCAAGTAAGATCTAAGTTAATGGAAGAAATAAGGAATTCGCAAGATAGAGACCCATACTTGATGAAGTTAAAGGATGAGACAAGAAAAGGAAAGAATCCTGAGTTTGAGGTAGTCAATGGAGTTTTAAAGTGCAAGAATAGAATATGCATGCCTGATGTGGAAGGACTAAAGGAAAGGATATTAAAGGAGGCACATCAGACACCTTACTGCGCTCATCCTGGACCTACTAAGATGTACCATGACGTGAAAGCTAATTACTGGTGGCCTGGATTGAAGAAAGATGTAGCTAAGTTTGTAGCATCCTGCCTGACTTGCCAACAAGTCAAGTATGAACATCAATGACCCTCAAGATTACTACAAGAGATTCGACTACCTGAATGGAAGTGGGAGCGCATCACTATGGACTTCGTTGTTGGTTTGCCTAGAACCTCCAAAGGATATGATTCTATATGGGTCATAGTAGATAGATTGACAAAGTCTGCCCATTTCTTAGGAGTTAAGACCACATATTCTGTAGCTCAGTATGCGTAGTTGTATGTAGATGAGATCGTGAAACTACATGGAGTGCCAATTTCTATCATCTCCGATCGAGGAACTCAATTCACCTCAAGGTTCTGGCAAAAGTTGCAAGTAGCGTTAGGAACACAATTAGATTTTAGTACGACGTTTCACCCTCAAATAGATGGCTAGTCTGAAAGAATGATTCAGACACTCGAAGACATGCTTAGGATGTGTATCTTAGATTTTGGCAGTAGCTGGGATAAATATTTACCCTGATTGAATTTGCCTACAACAATAGCTATCATTATCCATTGGCATGGCGCCATACGAAGCGTTGTATGGAAGAAGGTGTTGTTCTCCGATTTGTTGGATTGAACATGGAGACAAGCATATAGAAATGCCCGAATTGCTTAAGGAGACCACCGAGAAAGTACCAATTATTCAAGATCGACTGAAGCCAGCATTCAGTCGACAAAAGAGTTACGCAGACCCTAAGCAAAAGGAAGTCCAATTCGCCGTGGGATATCACGTGTTCTTAAAGGTCTCGCCAATGAAAGGAGTTATGAGATTTGGTAAGAAAGGGAAATTATCACCTCGTTTTATTGGTCTTTTCAAAATCTTAGATAAGATTGGAGAAGTGTCTTATAGACTTGCCCTGCCGCCAACTTTGACGCATGTGCACCCAGAGTTCCACATTTCCATATTAAGGAAATATGTGTCAGATCCATCGCATATTCTTTTACCTCCAGACATTTCGTTAGATGAGCAACTATCCTATGAGGAGTCACCAATAGATATAGTGGATTGACAAGTAAAGAAGTTAAGAAATAAGGAGATACCCATGATCAAGGTTCAGTGGCGGAATCATGGGATAGATGAGTGCACTTAGGAAGCGGAGGAGGAAATGCGACAGAAGCATCCTCAACTTTTCAAGAGTAACTAGGTAAGGGTTTAAATTTGAGGATAAATTTTTTTTAAAGGGGGGAGAATGTAACAACCCACACCCACCCTAGGAATTTTCATGATAAATTGCTTGAATTAGAACCTATAAGGTTAAGTGTGTGCTTGTGTGAAAATTTGTGATCTAAGTGATTGATGAATATGTGGCATATTAAATTAATTTTAATATGCATAATATGTGTTGCCATTGTGGAATAAATGATTTACATGAAGTGCATTTACATAAAAGAATTTATTTTAAATAAAATGAATTTTCATGTATAAGACAATTTTTAAGCATAAAATAATTTTATGGGTATTTTTAAAATATTTTTAAATAAATATTTTTAAGGGAAATGTTTCAGAATTAATAAGAAAAATATTATTTTTATTTTAATTCCATTCAACCGAGGAGGGGGATTTGTGCATGGATGTATTCTAAACTGATTTTTGATTTGTTTTGATGAAAAATATTGGATGAAATAATATTTCTGCATATTTCTATGATGATTGAAAAGTTTCAAAAACAAAGGAATTTAAGGTTTTCGTGTTAGGACTTGGAAATTGGAAAATTTTATTCTTTGATGAATATATGGCTGCCGATTTGTATGAATTGGTGTTCTAATGTGATATTTGTTTTGTTTAGATGAAAAATAATGATTTGAATCATGTGTCTGTTTATCGCTAAAATAAACGATATGCGCGGAAAGCGCGAAAACTCATGATTTTTCACCTAAGCCTTTGAACTTAGAATTTTTTTGTACAAACCCTACCTATGGCTGCCGATTCATGAAGAAATGTGTTCTAAACTGATATTTTCAATAATTGAATGAAAAATAATGGTTTAAACAACCTGTTTGCATATTTCTGAAATGACCGAAAAATATCGAAAACAAGAAAACTTATGGTTTTATGCACTATAATGCAAAAGATTGAATTTTTCTATATTATTAACACCAATAGGGGCTGATTCTTATGGATTTAAGTTCTAAAATGATTTTTGTTATGTTTACATGAAAAATCTTGGTTCAAACCATGTTTTTACATATTTCTGAAATAGACGAAAAGCACGAAAAGAAGAAGAATTTGGTTTTTACCTTAATGATGCATTTGACCTACATGAACAATTTTGTCCAAATATTTATAAATTTCATGTGATGTGTTTTGATGATTATTGACATGTACGTATGTATAATAAATGATAAAATTGCATGTTAATTGAAGGTATGGTCCTAGATAAGCTTAAATGTGTTTTGGTATACTTAAGGTATACTTAAGGTATCTTAACATTATATTGTGATTAGCATGCAAATGTGATTGGGAAATATGGAACTAGATGTTATGATGAATTGATGATGAACATATGATTAAGAGTTAATGAAGTGAAAGGGATCATAAGAGTTAAGCATGATGTTTGAAGGATTAATTGTTAAGTTGACATGTATGGAAGTGTAAAGTGAACTAAGATAATTGATAAGTGAATTGATATTGAGGTAATGATATTGTGATGACCTTGAAGAGGTATTGATATGATTGCAATGTGTTTTCATGTGAGCCTATAAGGCCTAAGTATGCAAGACCAGTAGGTCAACGAGCTATGTGCAAGTGATGAGTACACCTATGTGCGAACTCTAAGTGTATGTATATGCTATATGTACATGGGTAGTTATGGCAAAGGAGCATCATGAGTAAATAAATATTAAGTGTTAAATCAAATATTATGTTAGAGTTTGAGAAGCTTTAGAAGTGCAAAAGGGACTACGTGTACTAGGAGCAAAGGAAACCCAAGGTGAGTAAACATCGTATTCATTCTACTAGTGTGAGTAAACACAATGTCCTTGTTACAAATGTGAACAACATCATCTTGTGTTATAAGAATGTGAGCTATTGATATGTGAACCATTGTGATCTTTGAAACCCAAGTTCTTTCCATTTTTAATTTTATTATATGATTTCTTTGTCAAGCTTGGGTTACTAAGGGACATTTGGTCCCAAAAAAAAAACTATTCTGCTATCCAATGAGAAATTCTTGTGATTAACACCCTAACTTGTATTCTTTCTGGAACTACACTATCGTTGTATCATTGTTTTTAAGCTAAACCACTATTGTTATTGAGATAAATGTTATTATTGCCTTTTGTGATATTGTTAATTATGTTTACCAATAGCTCTAGCTATGGTACCTTTACCCTTTATGCAGAATCATCGAGCCGATGCGGGTAATCATCAGAACCTGTGCACACAATCTTAACCCAATGGATAGGGGTAGTGTATCCACCTCAGCTAGAAGGGGCGGTTCTAGCAGTGGGGCCTGATCAGCTTCACGCTTTCTACTTGATAAGAGTTAGAAATTGGTATAAGGCCACCTCTCCTCTATGTGTTTCGAGTGAATGAGAAATATTGTCTTCACTCTCTACGTGTTATAAGTGTGATTTCTGCAAACTTGCCAAATTGAACCCTTGCTAAATTGCAACCTAATTCATGAGTTATAAACCATGAACTATATGTGTAAGTTATGTGTTTCCTTTCAAAGGAATATGTGACAATGTATGTGCCTTTTTGTTTACTCATTGAGATCATCTATCTCACCCCTTTTCCTTTTGTGGTTCCAGGTGAGCAAATGTGAGGAGGTAAGGTGATGGCTCAAGCATTCTACTTCGCTTGGGTAATTCCTTATTCGAGTTATCAATAATACTATGTTTATAAAGTCTTGTCTTTAAGTGCTCCGGGAATGTTGATTGATACTTATCAAGATTTATATTATTTTCCTTATGGATTTTTCATGTAATGATTTATTTTAAGTCTTCCGCAGTTTATGGTATTTATCTAAATGTTTTAAATGAGTTAATGAAGAAGGTTTGGTAAGATCCTAGGCATGATTATTATATGTAATGGGTTCTATGGGCATGGGTGACCTTATGTCTCCCCATGTTCTAGGACCGTCGTATCTCATAAGGTTGGGATGTGACAATATAATCTTATTTTGCTAAGATTCTTACCTCTCTTTTTTTTTCCTTAGTCGATTTCTTTCTTTCCTTTTTCAATAAAATAATAAGGATTCGACAGATAAAAAGAACCAAGAGGCAATGAAAATAAGACACAAACAACAGAAAGGGTAAATGATTTTGGGGTTTTTTTTATTTTCAAATTTCAAACTTGAAAACACAGGGAAATAGAATTAACGAAAATGAAAATGAAGGAATTTAACAATAAATGAGAATGAATGGAAATAAGAAAACTAACAAAAATAGAAAACACAAATGAAATGGAAAGATATAACCTAATTTAGAGCCTAAGCTTTGATAACAAACTGATACGAACCCCAAACGACCTACTTTGAGACCCAATACCTTCACGCTTGAAAGCAACTCCCTTGGAAAGCCAAATCAAGTTTGCAAAAAAAAACTTCAACTTAATGACAAACCTATGTTAAGGAACCTTCATATGTTATGAATAAGCAAAGTAATTAGCTTTGAAAGTTTGGGTTTTTTATTTTAATCCAAGAACCATATTTAAAAAAACTCACACAAGATTAAAGCTTAAATTTGGGGAAATCAACTTATCTCTTTATCCAATGAATGGCTAAGTATATATAGTATCTTAGCTAGGTTACAAAACCCTAATTAGAATTAGCTAAGGAATAGAAAATTTTCCTATTAAGAATTCCTAAATAAGAAAAGGAAACTAATTTCTAAATAAGAAATAAAGCTAAACTCGTTTTGGGCTTTAACCCTACATAAATAGGCCCAAAACTTACTAATTACCTAAGCAAACTTAATTTAATTGAACATGGGCTTATGTCATATTGATAGGGGCCCAAAAACATCAAAAATAATAAAATTCAAAAAATAAAAAATAAATCATACAATAGCCTACACACCTAAGGACATGTCCATGTTACTAGGTGTGTTGATCATGGTTTTTCATACAAAAGGGAACATGCCCAGGTACATGGGCGGGTACCTGACCCTGTCAGCAATCTTTTCATGCAATTTCTTCTCTTGGCCATGTTTGAAGCTTGCATTTCCAAGTCTTGCCCTTCTAGCCTCTTCTATGTAGTTTCATCATCACTTTGAAAGGACTTCATGAATTCTTTTTTGTGCATATCTTTGCATACTTCCATATATGTCAATTTATTAATAGCCTTTCAAGCATCATGCTTATCTCTTATGACCAATTCCTTCAATCAATTTCTTCATCAATTCAATACCATTAATTCATTATTAAGTCATCATAAAGCCCATTTCCATATTTCCCAATCACATTCACATTCTAATCACAACATAAGGTTAAGATACCTTAAGTATATCTTAAGTATACTAAAGTGCCTTTAAGCTTGCCTAGGGTCATACTTTTAACTAATATGCAATTTTATCATTTATAATACATAGATACATGTCAATAATAATCAAAATAAATTACATAAAAACTATAGACATGGGGATAAAAATCCCATGATAGGCCGAATACATCATTAAGGGAAAAACTGAATTTTTCTTACTTTTCGCACTTTCCGTCTATTACAGTAATATATAGAAACATGGTTTGAACCAAGATTTTTCATGTAAACACATCAAAAATCATTTTAGAATATTAATCTACATGAATCGGCAGCAATAGGTATATTTCATACGTGAAAATTCAAATTTTGGGTTTTAGAAATCAAAACCATGAGTTTTCTTATTTTCGGTATTTTCTGGTCATTATAGGAATATGTAAACAGGTAATTTAAACCATTATTTTTCATTCAATCATAGCAAATATCAATTTAGAATATCTTCATGTATGATTAGGTAGCCATAGATAATATTTATACAAAAAAAAAAATTCCAAGTTTTAAGGCTTAAGGTGAAAATCATGAGTTTCTATGCTTTCTGTTCATTATAGAAATATGCAAATACATGATTTAAATCATTATTTTTCATTCAAACAAAATAAATATCATATTAGAATCCATTCACATACACATTGGTAGCTACATGTTTAGATAATAATAAAATTTTCCAACTTCTAAGTTCTAGCACAAAACCTTGAATTAATTTGTTTTCTGAAACTTTTTGGTCATCACAGAAATATGCAGAAATATAATTTAATTCAATATTTTTCATTAAAACACATCAGAAATCAATTTAGAAATCATGCAGGAATTACCCCCCTTGTAGTGTTTATGCATAAAAATTTCAATTTTAAGTTACAGGATTCACCTTTGGAGAAATTGCACGGAAAGATTTGTGTTTTCGGTAGAGAATTAAATTTCTCTTTCAAAAACACACCTAAACTGAATTAAATCTGTAAAATAAATTAGTAAACAACTAGTTCAAAATAATTTTCTCATAATTAGCTTCATAAGAATCAAATAGCAAATTGAAAGGAAAAGAAAAACTTACGAACGGTTGTGAAATCGGAAAGTTGAAAGTGTTTTTGAGAATTTCTATAGAGAGAAATATTTTGGAAGAATTTTTCTATCAAGATACAGAAAAATAGAGTGATGGCTACTGGAAAGGAAGTGCTGGCCAAATTTTAGGTTAAATATTAGGGTTTTGGGTGAAATTTCTAAGATTACCCTTAATGAGCTAGGTTAGGAGTGTTTTAGTGTAGTGGGCTTTTGGGTATTTGGACCTTTTAATTAATTTAGGGTGGATTATAGGTAATTAAAAATAAAATATTTTTCTTATTATTTTCATTAAAATTTCCCCCAAAATATTTATTTAAAAATAATTTAAAAATACTCATAAAATCAATTTATGCTTAAAAATTGCCTTTTTGCATGAAAATTCATTTTATGAAAAATAAATTATTTCATGCTAATACACTTCATTTAAATCATTTATTTCACAATAATAATTCATATTAGGCATACTAAAATTAATTTAACATGCCACAAACCCATAAATCACATCACACATGAATTTTCATAAGGTCACACATTTTGTCACAATGACCTTAAATTCACACAATTTGTCACGAAAACTCTTAGGGTAGATGTGGGTTATTACAATGAGTTAGCCATCAAATTTTGACTTGGAAGCCACCATTTTTTTACTATGTCAAAACCTTTTCCAACTTAAATTCTCACTTTTCCTATACCAAAGTCTACATTCATTTTTGCCCTTTCCACACCATATGATGAACATCATCAATCTAGATGAGATCCTAGCCATTCAACTTGATGAAATCATAACCATCCATTTTGATTAAATCCTAGCCATTGGATTGAGTGTGATTAAATTACCACCATTCAACTTGCATATATAAACAAAAAGATGTGCAATTTTCTTCATTTTTGCAAAAGCTATCACAAAAACACAACTTCTAGAGAAAACACTCTCTAAATTTTGGCCACCCTCTTAGAAGTACAAATCATGGCTTTCCAAGGTAAGGAATCATGCTCATCTCCTTTCTTCTTTGTTCTAAGCATGTATTTGCTGAATTAGATACAAAAATTTCTCTTTTGTTTCACATATATGGATGGGCATAAGAAAAATAAAACTAGGAGATAATTATTTTGCATATTAATTGATAACATATAGAAGTTTATGAAGGAATAGTGGAGCCAAATGCAGCAGAAGCAAGGTGGTGGGGTGAAATTTCAAACATTTTAAAATTTCACTTCACCCATTTTTGGTCCAAACATCCAATCAAGCAATCAATTAATTTGTGTGTAAAACACATATGTATAGAACAAAGAAGGAAGAGTAATCATATTACCTCTTGAAGGTTCCTTCTTTCTTTAACAAAGAGCTTCCCAAGTGTGAAGCCTATAGATCATCCACACCTGGCTCACCTTTAAGTTTCCATTTGGTTTCTTTGGTGTTCGTGAAACCCACTCTTGGGTGCCAAAACTTGATTCAAGATTTTTCTCAAAAACATTTAGAAAGTTAAGGTTTCTCTTTGATTTGTCTTGGACTAAACTCATTTTCAATTTGCAAGCAATTGTTCTTTCACAAAGAACAAAGAAAAGAATTAGAGATCAAAAGAAAAATTGAAGAAACTCTTTGTTCATCTTTTCTTTCTCTCTCTCACTTCTCTCTCTAAAAGCTTCAAATTGATGAAAATGATGTTCACCTCTTCTTTGTGATACGAATCCCAAGTATATTAAACTTGAGATCTAATTATCTTTATGCTTGGAAGTAACTCCTTGGAAAGCTAAATCAGGTTTTCCCCAAGTTCGCAACCTAAATCCAACCCGTGATAGAGCACCTTGGAATATGATCACCTTTGGATGATGATCTCTGCGACACAATACCAACTTGTGAAAGAGAACCTTGGAATAAATACACACAAATTAATTAGCTTTGATTGTATGAACTTGATTCAAGCAAGAATCAAAACCAAGAGATTACACTCTTAAGAAAACTGAATTTTTATTAATCAAAACTTAACTTATTTTACATGAATGGTTGAGTTTATATAGAGGCTCAACCCTAAATTGGAATCAACTAAGGACTAGGAAATCTTCCTATACAAGGATTGAAGATTCCTAATTAGAAAACTATTCCTAATTAATAACTAAGTTAGAACTAAATTCTAAAACAAGTTAGGAATCCTTCCTATATAAGAGAAGTTATTTCCTAACTAGAAACTGAAATCTAATTAATTAAACTATGAAATTCGGATGGGCATTTGACCTAACATAAAATAGGCCAAAAACTAATTAAAACATGAAAATAAAGCAGTTTAAACAACTCTTGGGCTATATACATAACATAGGCAGCCCAAACATTAAATAAAACATGATAAATTGAATTTAAAAAGCCCAAATATAGAGGGTCCAATTTGCATGAAGAATGGCAGCCTTGTAAACACTTGAATAGATTAGGCCCAAGCAAATTGGAATGTAATTTGGCCTCTTCATCTTGACATTAGGCTTGAATAGATTGATTAAGCCCTTGAAGCTTCCTTGAATACAATTGGATCCATATGCAAAGCTCATGATCCAAATATCCTTGATTGGTTTATAGGAAACTTCATACAACCTTATTTTCTTCTTGAATGATCCATCAATCATGCACAATGGTTGTATTGCATGGCTTTGTAAACTATCTTGATAGAAATGACAACCTTGAAGAATCTTCTTGAAATCTTTATCATGCATGTATTTGTGAGCTTCTTGCAAGGTGTATGGATTCTCATCACTTTGGAACATAAAAACTCATAGCTTTTATATTCTTTCCAAGACTTAACCATTGAGTCTTCACAATGACCATAACACCCTTTTAGCTCATCATTTGATAAAGGGGCAAAGGTGGACTTTGCTTCTTTAAATGGTGAAATGATCATTTTATCCTTTAGTGGTAAAATGGACATTTCCATTAGCTAAAAAGATATAATTACAATTTTAATCTTAGTAGAAAATTCTCTAACCCCTAAACCCATCATATGAGCTTATGAATAGTGAATTTTCTCTAACCCCTACATTGCCTCTTTTCCATATTAAATATGGGCTTAGACCACATCTCATGTGTTTAGGGTTTTCACTAAGCGTAAAATTAAGTCTTTGATTTAGTAAAATTAAGTCGTTGATTTAGTCCAAATCATTTTCAATTTAATCTTTCTCATTTGCATCTCATACAAATTTAATTTAATGGAAACCTTTTTAGATTTAACATCAGGATATGCTAAGGTCCTTGTAAATTTAATTACATGTTTAATCATTTTACCACTAATCAATTAATCACTTTAATTAATTATTGTGGTAAATCTTTTATACTTGAAAGGTGATCACTATTGCGTGTGTGACTCTCTAGGTTCATGCCTAATTAGCAATGGGAAAGAGAAAATATTTTTCTCTAGTAATGTGAAATCCCCACTTCACACTTAGTCCCATAAGTCGTGAGTGACAGTTAGCATTCCATATTATGACTACCTAATTAGAAATAAATGTTTATAGTTAATAACTTTAAACATCACATAGACCATCGATCATAAATTATCATGCACTAGAATCCCTTCATTAATGATCCCAATCTCAGCTAGGGTAATGGTTTATGTCAAACCCTAATGTGCCTTAATTCTATATCATTATCTTAGTTTTAATTCTTGATGAGATTAAATTCCTACTAGAAACTCTTTCTAATGAAGCTTACTGTTCTAGCCAGAAACTTTTGTTATCAAGAATAACCAAGTAACATAGGATCTTAACCTCATTCACTCGAGGTAATGAAAAACTTTTGTTATCAAGAATAACCAGGTAACATAGGATCTTAACCTCATTCACTCGAGGTAATGAATTCAATCTTGGTGATTACTTACCTCATTACTTACCTCTATGCATAACAAATTAGAATTATCACATGCCATATATCTGCATCTGAATAATACATCTATGTAAGCAGTAATAAATCCTAACTACCTATGTATGAGATATAGTATCCCTCAAGTCAAAAGATTATATGCATTAATATGACCTAGATGATGAATAATTGACAAGTAGTAAAACTCTATATTATTATCATCTAACATCATAGTTTGACTATTCATCCTATAAATATCCATATATTTGTATTGACATCATATGTCAAGCAACATGAGACTCACTGCCTCTATAATCATCCATATCACATACTAATTATAAAAAATAAATAGAGGTGATAGTCTTCCAAAATTAATGATGCCCAATCATTAATCCTACGACCATGAACATATTTAAAATATTTGTACAAGCGCAATCTATCTCCCATATTCTCAACACTTGAGAATAGATACTCTTACAAATACTTAAGGACTATATTCAATAATATGAAACCCAACCCTTTTCAAATCATGAATATATTTATTATGCCATTGGAAATTAATATCTACTATTACGTAACTATTATATGGCTCTTAGGGCACATACTGCTATCATTTTAATAGGTGAAAATAAGCAAGAAAAGCATGAAGCTCATCTAAGGCAATATAAGAGCGAGGTTTCAGCCTCTCTTTGATTTAGTATAGAGGATTGTTCTAATATTTATTTGATAGGTTATTTGGGATGGAGAACAATGGTTTGGAAGTGTCAAATTGAATTATAGAAGCTTATTTCTACACTTGAAATTTTGAAGATATAACTTAAGTTAAAAGAGGAAGTTCAAGATCTAATCATTGTTTTCCATATTTAATTAATGATATAGGCTTTTCAACATGCCAATTTCATAATTCTATGAGAAAATTGAAGATTGGATGAGGAATTAATAGTTTTCCCCAAATTCTAGTGTTTATGGATAAATTGGAGATTTTGAGAACTAAACTTGAATTCATTGAATTGAAGGGGAATTAAGCTTAAGGATGGTGTAACATGAATTGTATAATGTTATTTTCAAAATTCAATTGATAAAAATAATTTTACCCAAATTTAATGAATTAGGTACATTTATTGAATTGGAAGGTGAAAGAGGAATTAATCTTATTGAATATTGAAAATTGTTTAAATTGATTATAATTGGGTAATATGAAGTTGAAAAAAGAAATTGAGAGGAAAGGAATTATCTTTCTTTAAGTGAATATATTTGGCCATTTGAAAACAACTAAGGGACAACGTTAAAATTAATGGCTAGTATATGTATAGTGTGTCTTGACCTTAAAAGTAATAAGTTAGTACGACAATGATTAATATAAAAGTATAAACAAGCTAAGCTAAATTTAAACTAATGTCATAACAAGGAAGTGATTAATATATAGTTGAAATGCAAATGTGTAGAATATAAAGACAATGTCAAGGACATTGTCCAAGCATGCGAAAAGCACTATGAGCATCAAAGTTAAATGTAAATAGGAATAAAGGAGTCCAAGGTCAGTACTTAATAATATAATATGATATGTGCCATATTTTATGAACCACTATTGATGAAACTATTTTCATTGAATACTCCAATTCCATGTTAATCATGAATTGCCTATTAAATATTGAGCCATTGAATATGATGTTTCTTTATGGCATTTGGCTGTTACGAGCCCTTTCATATTGATTTCACAATACGACCATTGGCGAGAATTATTCTTATATTGGCATATTTTGGATTGAATTTTCTATTGTGAATTCCCTATGACCTTCTATTGATGCCTATTGATATGCAAAATACCTTTATGATGTGGGGTAATACATCGGACTTTGTGCATTTGGTATAAAGCTGCGGGTGGGGTGAGAGTACCCAACCTCTATTAGGGGGAATGCCTAACCATAAGACTTGGTTAGTCTTGCGTAATGTAATGCATGCGAGTGAGCAATGCTTAGGCCACCACTATTTAATTTATATTTATGGGAAGCATTCCCCTTCCAAGAGATTACTATTTCTGATAAAGATATTGTTTCTATCTTAAATGAGAAATTGATCCATAATGGCAATTTTGATTAACATCGCTCCATTGTCATAATGAGCCCATCTTGATAAGGACCCATATACTCACCCTATATTGTATTATTATTGTCACATCCCAACCTTTGAGATATGACGGTCCTAGAACATAAGGAGACATAAGGTCACCCACATCCGTAGAACCCACTTACATATAAACAAATCATGCCTAGGATCTTACCAAACCTCTTAGATTTACTCATTTAAAACATTTAGTTGAATACCATAAATTTGCGGAAGACTAAAGTAAATCATTACATATAAAATCCAATAGGAAAAATAATATGTATCAATAGGTATCAATCAACATTCCCAGAGCATCTAATGACAAAACTTCATAAAAATTGTATTATTGATAACTTGGACAAGGAATTCCCCAAGTGAAGTAGAATGCTTGAGCCATCACCTTGCCTCCTCACATTTGCTCACCTGGAACCACACAAGGAAATAAAGGGTGAGATAGATGATCTCCATGAGTAAACAAAAAGGCACATACATTATCACATATTCCTTTGAAAAGGAAACACATAGCTTATACACATAATTCATGATTTATAATTCATGAATCAGGTTGCAATTTAGCAAGGGTTCAAATTAGCAAGTTTGCAAAAATCACACTTATCACTTATAATGAGTGAAGGCTATTGCTCTATCACTCGAACACATTGAGGAGAGGTGACCTTATACCAAATTCCAACTCCTATCACTTATAAGGCATGAAGCTGATCAGGCCCCATGGCCAGAACCACCCCTTCTAGCTGAGGTGGATACACTACCCCTATCCATCGATTTAAGACCATGAGCACAAGTTTCGATGATTACCCGCATCGGCATGAGGATTCTGAATAAAAGGGTAAAAGGTACCATAGCTAGAGCTTATGGTAATCACAATTAACAATATCACATAAGACAACAATAACATGTATTCCAATAATAATAGTGGTTTAGCTTTCAAGCAAAAGATATAATAATAGTGTAGTTCCAGAAAGAATATAAGTTAGGGTGTTAATTACAAGAAGTTCTCAATGGATCAACAAACTAGTTTTGGACCAAATGTCCTTTGGCAACCCAAGCCTGACAAAGAAATCATATAATAATATTAAAAATGGAAAGAACTTGGGTTTCAAAGATCACAAAGGCTCACATAACAATATATCACATTCTTATAACACAACATGAGGTTGTTCACATTTATAACATGAATGTGGCATTTGCCCACAGTGGAAGAATGAATACGATGTTTACTCACCTTGGGGTTCCTTTGCTCCTAGTACACGTAGTCCCTTTTGCACTTCTAAAGCTCCTCAAACTCTAACATAATATTTGATTTAATACTTAGTATTTATTTACTCATGATGCTCCTATCCCATAACTACCCATGTACATATAGCATACATATACACTTAGAGTTCACATATAGGTGTACTCATCACTTGCACATAACACATTGACTTTGAAAGTCTTGCATACTTAGGCCTTATAGGCTCTCATGACAACACATTACAATCATATCAATACCTTTTTAGGGTCATTACAATATTATTACCTCAATATCTATTCACTTTAATAATTATCTTAGTTCACTTTACACTTCCATACATGTCAACTTAACAATTAACCTTTTAAGCGTCATGCTTAACTCTTATGATCCCTTTCACTTCATTAACTCATAACCATATGTTCCTCATCAAGTCATCATAACATCTAGTTCCAAATTCCCCAATCACATTTGCATTCTAATCACAATATAAGGTTAAGATACCTTAAGTATATCAAAATGCATTTAAGCTTATCTAGGATCATACCTTCGACTAACATGAAATTTTATCATTTATTATACATATATACATGTCAACAATCATCAAAACACACCACATAAAATTTATAAACATTGGGATAAAAATGTTTATATAGGCCGAATGCATCATCAAGGTGAAAACCAAATTCTTCTTCTTTTCGCACTTTCCGTCTATTTCATAAATATGTAAAAACATGGTTCAAATCAAGATTTTTCATGTAAATGCAACAAAATTCATCTTAGAATTTAAATTCATAGGAATTGGCCACTTTTGGTGTTATTTATACACAAAAATTCAACTTTTGGCTTATGGAGTACAAAACCATGAGTTTTCTTATTTTTAGTATTTTCCGGTCATTTTAGAAATATGTAAACAGGTTGTTTAAACTATTATTTTTCATTCAATCATAGAAAATATCAGTTTAGAACACATTCCTTTATGATTCAGCAGCCATAGATAGGGTTTATATAAAAAAAATTCCAAGTTCAAAGGTTTAGGTGAAAAATCATGAGTTTCCGCGCTTTCTGCGCATTTCGTTCATTTTAATGATAAACAGACACATGATTCAAATCATTATTTTTCATCTAAACAAAACAAATATCATATTAGAACACCTATTCATACAAATTAGCAGCCATATGACCATGCAAGAATAAAATTTTCCAACTTCCAAGTTCTAACACGAAAACCTTGAATTCCTTTATTTTTTGAAACTTTTCGGTCATCGTAGAAATATGCAGAAATATTATTTAATCCAATTTTTTCATCAAAACAAATCAAAAATCAATTTAGAATACAACCATGCATAAATTGCACCCCCCCCCCCCTTCCTTATGATATTTATGCAATAAAATTGTGATTTTAAGTTATGGCATTCACCTTTGGAGGAATCTTGCAGAAAGAATTGTGTTTTCAGTAGAAAATAAATTTTTTCTCCCAAAATTCACTCAAACAAAATTATATCTATAAAAATCAGTAATTAAATAGTTCAAAATAATTTTCCCACAACTTATTTCATAGAAATCAGTTTAGAAATCAAAAGAGAATAAAAACTTGCGATTACGGTCACGAAATCATGAAACAGTAAGGTGTTTTCAATATTTCGGTAGAGAGAAATATTTTGTGAGGATTTTCTGCCAAAATACAAAAATAATAAGAGAATGGCTGCTAGAAACCCTAGTTTGGCCAAAATTTAGAATAAATATTAGGGTTTGGGAGAAATTTCCACTAATACCCTAATGAATTAGGTTTGGAGGATTTTTGTGTAGTGGGCTTTTGGGTATTTGGGCTTTTCCTTTAAAATTTCGGCTGAATAAGAATTAAAATAAAAGGAATATTTTTATTTTTAATTCTGGAACATTTCCCTCAAAAATATTTATTTTCAAATATTTTAAAAATACTCATAAAATTATTTTATGCTTAAAAATTGTCTTATGCATGAAAATTCATTTTATTTAAAATAAATTCTTTTATGCAAATGCACTTCATGTAAAACATTTATTTATAGCAACACATATTATGCATATTAAAATTAATTTAATATGCCATATACTCATCAATCACTTAGATCACAAATTTCCACACAAGCGCACACTTAACCTTAATAGTCCTAATTCAAGCAATTTATCACGAAAATTCCTAGGGTGGGTGTGGGATGTTACATTCTCTCCTCCCTCCCCCCCTCCTCCCCCCCCCCCCCCCCCCTTAAAGAAATTCATCCTCGAATTTAAACCCTTACCTAGTTTCTCTTGAAAAGCTAGGGATGCTTCTGTCGCACCTCCTCCTCCGCTTCCCAAGTGCACTCATCTATCCCATGATTTCGCCACTGAACCTTTGTCATGGGTATATCCTTATTTCTTAGCTTCTTTACTTATTGATCCACTATAGCTATCGGTGACTCCTCATAGGATAATTATTCATCTAATGTAATGTTTGGAGGTAAAAGAACATACGATGGATCTTGCACATATTTTCTTAACATTAAGATGTGGAACACTGGGTGCACATGTGTCAAAGTTGGAGGCAGGGCAAGTCTATAAGACACTTCTCCAACCTTATCTAAGATTTTGAAAGGACCAATGAAATGAGGTGATAATTTCCCTTTCTTGCCAAATCTCATAACTCCTTTCATTGGTGAGACCTTTAAGAATACGTGATCTCCCACGGTGAACTGGACTTCTTTTCACTTAAGGTTCGCATAACTCTTTTATCTACTGAAAGCCATCCTCAGTCGATGTTGAATTATTGGTACTTTCTCGGTGGTCTCCTTAAGCAATTTGAGCATTTCTACATGCTTGTCTCCAGGTTCAATCCAACAAATTAGAGAACAACATCTTCTCCCATACAATGCTTCGTATGGTGCCATGCCAATGGACGAATGATAGCTATTATTGTAGGCAAATTCAATCAAGGGTAAATACTTATCCCAGCTATCGCCAAAGTCTAAGACACACATCCTTAGCATATCCTCAAGTGTCTGAATCATTCTTTCAGACTAGTCATCCGTTTGAGGGTGAAACGCCATACTAAAATCTAGTTGTGTTCCTAACACTTCTTGCAACTTCTACCAGAACCTTGAGGTGAATTGAGTTCCTCGATATGAGATGATAGAAATTGGCACTCCATGTAGTTTCATGATCTCATCTATATATAACTGTGCATACTAAGCTGCAGAATATGTGGTCTTAACTCCTAGAAAATGGGCAGACTTTGTCAATCTATCCCCTATGACCCATATAGAATCATGTCCTTTAGAGGTTCTAGGCAAACCAACAACGAAGTCCACAGTGATGCGCTACCACTTCCATTCAGGTAGTCGTATCTCTTATAGTAATACTGAGGGTCATTGATATTCATACTTGACTTGCTGGCAAGTTAGGCAGGATGCTACAAACTTAGCCACATCTTTCTTCATTCTAGGCCAGCAATAATTTGCTTTCACATCATGGTACATCTTGGTAGTTCCAGGATGAGCATAGTAAGGTGTCTAATGTG
Source organism: Reutealis trisperma (assembly GCA_947687605.1). Classification (NCBI taxonomy): domain Eukaryota; kingdom Viridiplantae; phylum Streptophyta; class Magnoliopsida; order Malpighiales; family Euphorbiaceae; genus Reutealis; species Reutealis trisperma. The sequence goes on along the minus strand of CANTUT010000067.1, from coordinate 2,683,279 downwards.
CCTCCTTCAATATCCTTTCCTTTAGTCCATCCACATCAAGCATGCATACTCTATTCTTGCACTTTAAAATTCCATTGACTATCTCAAACTCAGAGTTCTTTCCTTCTCTCATCTTATCCTTCAACTTCATCATGTATGGGTCCCTATCTTGTGAATCCCTTATTTCTTCCATTAACTTAGATCTTACTTGAAAATGAGCCAATAAAACTCTTGGTCCTCCAATCTCCAGTTTCAATCCTTGATTGAACAATTCCTTTAGTTCCTTCACGATTGGCCTCTTTCTCACATCCACATAGGCTAGGCTTCCCATTGACTTTTGACTCAAGGCATCTGCCACTACATTCGCCTTCCCGGGATGATAGAGAATCTGACAGTCATAATCCTTCAATAATTCAATCCATCTCCTTTGTCTTAGATTGAGGTCTCTTTGTCTTAAGATGTACTGAAAACTCTTATGATCTATGTAGATCTCACACTTCGTTCCATACATGTAATGTCTCTAGATCTTTAAGGCGAACACTACTGCGGCTAACTCTAAATCATGAGTAGGGTAATTCACTTCATGTCTCTTTAGTTGTCATGATGGATAGGTGATGACTTTACCATTTTGCATCAAAACACACCCAAGTCCTACTCTTGAGGCGTCGTAGTAGATAGTGAATCCTTCTTCTCCTTCTAGTAATGTCAAAATCGGTGCCAATACCAAACACTCCTTAAGCTTTTAAAAACTCTTTTCATAGGACTCTTTCTAATTGAACTTAACTTGCTTTCTCATCAACTTGGTCAATGGGGCTGCTATCTTAGAAAAGTCCTGTACGAATCTACGATAATATCTACCATGCCCAAGAAACTTCATGCTTCTGAAACTGTTGTGGGCCTTGGCCAATTTGCTACTGCTTCAACTTTCTTAGGATCAACTTGAATTCCTTCTTTACTTACTACATGTCCAAGAAAGTTGACCGACTCCATCCAAAATTCGCTCTTAGATAACTTAACGTAGAGTTGGTGATCACGTAACGTTTGAAGCACAATCCTCAGATGTTCTTCATGTTCCTCTTTATTCTTTGAGTAAATCAGGATGTCGTCGATGAACACGATCATGAACTTGTCAAGGAACGGCTTGAATACTCGATTCATCAAGTCCATGAAAGCAACAGGAGCATTCATCAAATCGAATGGCAAAACCGTGAACTCGTAGTGTCCATATCTAGTATGGAAGGCAGTCTTGCAGATATCTTCTCCTCGGATCTTTAGTTGATGATAGCCAGACCTCAGGTCGATTTTGGAGAAGTGACCAGCTTCTTGCAATTGATCAAAAAGATTATGATCCTCAATAATGGGTATCTATTCTTCACAGTGACTTTGTTAAGTTGACGATAGTCGATGCACATTCGGAACGAACCATCTTTCTTCTTTACGAACAATATTGGAGCACCCCATGGCAAACTCCTTGGCCGAATGAAGCCCTTATCAAGTAGATCATGCAATTGCATCTTTAACTCCTTCAGCTCCATTGGTGCCATATGATATGGCGATATTGATATCGGTTGCGTACTAGGTAGCAATTCGAAGTTGAACTTAATCTCACGATCAGGGGGTAGTCCAGGTAATTCTTCTGGAAAGACATCCATGAACTCATCCACTACTGGAATGCTCTCGTCTCGAATGGCAGCTTCTTTGCCAATGTCGACTACGTGGGCGAGATACGCTTGGCATCCTCTCCTTAACATCCGCCTCACTCCTAAGGCCAATATCATGTTCAGAGGATTCTCATTCCTCTCTCTTTGGTACACAAACTCCTTCCCATCTCTAGTTTGAAACTTGACAAGTTTCTTTCTACAGTCGATATGAGCTCCATGCTCATACAATCAGTCCATCCCTAATATTACATCAAATTCTAGTACGTCCAATTCTAGCGACACTACCAAAAGTGTTTGTCCATTAATGTCTACATCACAACCCTTATACTCATACTTTACTTCCATCACTTCCCCTAAAGGAGTTGCTATTACTAACAGTTCACTCATCAATTCCTTATCTATACCCAAGTACTTAGCAAAACAAGGCAACACAAAAGAATGGGTAGCACCATAATCAATTAAACATTTTGTGCAAGAACTTTGGATGGGGATGATACCTGTGATGGCGGTGTGCGAATCACGAGCCTCTTGTGGATTTAACACGAAGACTCGACCTTTGCCCTTTTTTTTTTATCATCGGTGTATTCCCAACCATTGGCCCCTTGTCCTTGACTCCTTGTCCTTGCATTTAGAATGGCTTAGATTGTGATCGAACTATAGTTCCATTCCCTTGACTCCTCATCTGAGGGCAGTCCTTTATGAAGTGCCCCATTTACCCACACCTAAGGCAAGCGCCAGTGTCTTTCCGGCAGACTCTAGAATGTTTCTTTCCACATTTGCCGCAAGTGGGGATCTCTTGCTTAGTTTGACCATTTCATGGTCTAGATCATGAAAACTCCTTCTTTTGTTCTCCTCCATTTCTATGCTCTCCTTTATGACCTTTGTTCTTATGCCTTCCCTTTTGGTCTCGTTCAGCTCGTTCGGCTCTTTCCGCCTTGTATCTTTTCTCCATGACCTTGGCCTTGTCTACGAGCTTGGCTAAGGTTGGAAATTTGATTACTGCCAATGAATTAAATAGAGGCATGATCAGTCCTCTAAGGAAACGATTGATGCGACTTGCTTCAGTAGGAACGATGTTGACAGCGAAACGACTAAGTCGGTTAAACTCCTTAGCATAATCCGACACGGACATTCCTGGCCTTTGCTTCAGTTGCTCGAATTGCAATGCCCTATCTTGCCTTTCTCCTTTTGGCAAGAACTAATCAATCACTTCTTGCTTAAACTCTGCCCACATAGGTGGGTTAGCCCCATAAAGTCGTTCTTCGATACTCCTCTCATACCAGTACCAAGCTTCTTTCTTGAGTTGGAGTCCTACCAACTCAATCACTCAAGCATCTGAGCAAGATAAACAATGAACTAGCTTATCCATCTCATCCAAAAATTCGTGAGGGTTATCTCCTTCCTCACCACAAAAGGTAGCCGGTTGTAGCTTCTTAAACTCTGCCATGGTCATTCCCTCATCAGGTAGCCGTTTCCTCTCTCTTCGAGCAGGTGTCGCTACCACAAGCGCCGAAACTCCATTCCTTTCTTGAGTTGGCAGTGCTTCTCACCTTTGAGCTCATAGCTCATCCAGTTCCTTGAGCAAATCTCTCATTTCTTCATGCATGGCGTGCACTTCTTGCGAAGATGCTTGCTCACTAGAGCCCATAGTCGGTGCCCTCGAGTTAGATCTTTCTCTTGATCGTATAGGTGCAGAGGCAGCATTTGATGCAGTGTCCGATATAACAACATCGTTAGCCCTAACAGATTAGGCAACTGTGCGAACCTTCTTCTTGGGAGGCATTCTGTCTAACATAATGAGGGAATTTAGTACTAATCCCCTATCCTAACCTATTTAATCTCCCCATATCCTAGCACACATCATCATGCATTTACCATATCACATCACTAAGCACATGTCATGTATGATATGCATATCACATAGTTTTGCACATATCACATATCATAATCATGTAGCATATATCTCATAATATCACACCATATGATAATAATGAAAGAAATCATCTCATACTAGGTAACTAGGCAACCAAGGAAAATCATTCATATCATATAAAGTGCTATGCCGTTACGTCGATCATCATATCTACTCGACCTAGTTATCGTGTCCACCTCCAAAGCAATCAAGAGCAACATGGTCACTGCTGCCACATCAGTAGCAAAGAAGATCTCTATCTTGATGATGATTAGCTGAAGATGCAGACCTCACTGGCGAGTAATCTCCTTTATGCTCAACAATCCTTGACCTGAGTTGCTCCATATCCTCTCTTAGTGCATGAATCATGACCTTTATGTCGGTTTTCCTCCTTCAAGTATGAATAGTTATCCTCCAATTTTTGAACCTTACTATATACCCAATCAGGATCTAAGCACTCCTCGGGGTCCTCCTCTTCGTCAGGGGTCTTCTCTTTCATAGGGTGAATCACAGTTATAACTTTCTCGAGCATCTCTGGCCAAGTCTTCTTACAGGGGTGCTCTAGATTGCGGTCCTCAAGCAGGCGTAATCTTCTTGGTCATCTGTCAGAAGAATCGTTAGGCAAGCAAACAATAATAAGGATTACTAAAATCTACTAGGATTTTGCAGAACTATGCTAGTGATAGACTGCAAGTGACATGACAGAAAAATTCCTATACTCCAAGATTTTACTTAAGCAACTCATATAAAACAAGCCTAAACTAGACTTTTAAAACTACGGCTCTGATACCACCTTTGTCACATCCCAACCTTTGAGATATGACGGTCCTAGAACATGGGGAGACATAAGGTCACCCACACCCGCAGAACCCACTTACATATAAACAAATCATGCCTAGGATCTTGCCAAACCTCTTACATTAACTCATTTAAAACATTTAGATGAATACCATAAATTTGCGAAAGACTAAAGTAAATCATTACATATAAAATCCAATAGGAAAAAAAATATGTATCAATAAGTATCAATCAACATTTCTAGAGCATCTAATGACAAGACTTTATAAAAATTGTATTATTGATAACTTGGACAAGGAATTCCCCAAGCGAAGTAGAATGCTTGAGCCATCACCTTGCCTCCTCACATTTGCTCACCTGGAACCACACAAGGAAAAAATGGGTGAGATAGATGATTTCAATGAGTAAACGAAAAGGCACATACATTATCACATATTCCTTTGAAAAGGAAACACATAGTTCATGATTTATAATTCATCAATCAGGTTGCAATTTAGCAAGGGTTCAAATTGGCAAGTTTGCAGAAATCACACTTATCACTTATAATGAGTGAAGGCTATTGCTCTATCACTCGAACACATTGAGGAGAGGTGGCCTTATACCAAATTCTAACTCCTATCACTTATAAGGCATAAAGCTGATCAGGCCCCACAGCTAGAACCGCCCCTTCTAGCTGAGGTGGATACACTACCCCTATCCATCAGGTTAAGACCATGTGCACAGGTTCCGACGATTACCCGCATCGGTATGAGGATTTTACATAAAAGGGTAAAAGGTACCATAGCTAGAGCTTATGGTAATCACAATTAACAATATCACATAAGGCAACAATAACATGTATTCCAATAACAATAGTGGTTTAGCTTTCAAGCAAAAGATACAATAATAGTGTAGTTCTAGAAAGAATATAACTTAGGGTGTTAATTACAAGAAGTTCTCAATGGATCAACAAAATAGTTTTAGACCAAATGTCCTTTGGCAACCCAAGCTTGACAAAGAAATCATATAATAATATTAAAAATGGAAAGAACTTGGGTTTCAAAGATCACAAAGGCTCACATAACAATATATCACATTCTTATAAAACAACATGAGGTTGTTCACATTTATAACATGAATGTGGCATTTGCCCACACTGGAAGAATGAATACTATGTTTACTCACCTTGGGGTTCCTTTGCTCCTAGTACATGTAGTCCCATTTGCACTTCTAAAGCTCCTCAAACTCTAACATAATATTTGATTTAATACTTAGTATTTATTTACTTATGATGCTCCTATCCCATAACTACCCATGTACATATAGCATACACATACACTTAGAGTTCACATATAGGTGTACTCATCACTTGCACATAACACATTGACTTTGAAAGTCTTGCATACTTAGGCCTTATAGGCTCTCATGACAACACATTACAATCATATCAATACCTTTTTAGGGTCATTACAATATTATTACCTCAATATCAATTCACTTTAATAATTATCTTAGTTCACTTTACACTTCAATACATGTCAACTTAACAATTAACCTTTCAAGCGTCATGCTTAACTCTTAAGATACCTTTCACTTCATTAACTCATAACCATATATTCATCATCATGTCATCATAACGTCTAGTTCCAAATTCCCCAATCACATTTGCATTCTAATCACAATATAAGGTTAAGATACCTTAAGTATATCAAAATGCATTTAAGCTTATCTAGGATCATACCTTCGACTAACATGAAATTTTATCATTTATTATACATATATACATGTCAACAATCATCAAAACACATCACATAAAATTTATAAACATTGGGATAAAGATGTTTATATAGGCCGAATGCATCATCAAGGTGAAAACCAAATTCTTCTTCTTTTTGCACTTTCCGTCTATTTCAGAAATATGAAAAAAAATGGTTCGAATCAAGATTTTTCATGTAAATGCAACAAAATTCATCTTAGAATTTAAATTCATAGGAATTGGCCACTATTGGTGTTATTTATACACAAAAATTCAACTTTTGGCTTATAGAGCACAAAACCATGAGTTTTCTTGTTTTTGGTATTTTTCGGTCATTTCATAAATATGTAAACAGATTGTTTAAACTATTATTTTTCATTTAGTCATAGAAAATATCAATTTAGAACACATTCCTTTATGATTCAGCAGCCATAGATAGGGCTTATACAAAAAAAATTCCAAGTTCAAAGGCTTAGGTGAAAAATCATGAGTTTCCGCGCTTTCCGCGCATTTCGTTCATTTCAGCGACAAACAGACACATGATTCAAATCATTATTTTTCATCTAAACAAAACAAATATCATATTAGAACACTTATTCATACAAATCGGCAGCCATATGACCATGCAAGAATAAAATTTTCCAACTTCCAAGTTCTAACACAAAATCCTTGAATTTCTTTGTTTTTTGAAACTTTTCGGTCATCACAAAAATATGCAAAAATATTATTTAATCTAATATTTTTCATCAAAACAAATCAAAAATCAGTTTAGAATACAACCATGCACAAATCGCCCCCCTTATGATGTTTATGCAATAAAATTGTGATTTTAAGTTATAGAATTCACCTTTGGAGGAATCTTGCAGAAAGAATCGTGTTTTCGGTAGAAAAAAAAATTTCTCTCCCAAAATTCACTCAAACAGAACTAAATCTGTAAAATTCAGTAATCAAACTATTCAAAATAATTTTTCCACAACTTATTTCATAGAAATCAGTTTAGAAATCGAAAGAGAATAAAAACTTACGATTACGGTCATGAAATTGCGAAACGGTAAGGTGTTTTCAATATTTCAGTAGAGAGAAATATTTTGTGAGGATTTTCTGCCAAAATATAGAAATAATAAGAGAATGGCTGCTGGAAACCCTGGTTTGGCCGAAATTTAGAATAAATATTAGGGTTTAGGTGAAATTTCCACTAATACCCTTAATGAATTAGGTTTGGAGGATTTTTGTGTAGTGGGCTTTTGGGTATTTGGGCTTTTCCTTTAAATTTTTGGCTGAATAAGAATTAAAATAAAAGGAATATTTTTCTTATTAATTTTGGAACATTTCCCTCAAAAATATTTATTTTCAAATATTTTAAAAATACTCAAAATTATTTTATGCTTAAAAATTGTCTTATGCATGAAAATTCATTTTATTTAAAATAAATTCTTTTATGTAAATGCACTTCATGTAAAACATTTATTTCACAACAGCAACACATATTATGCATATTAAAATTAATTCAATATGCCACATACTCATCAATCACTTAGATCACAAATTTCCGCACAAGCACACACTTAACCTTAATAGTCCTAATTCAAGCAATTTATCACGAAAATTCCTAGAGTGGGTGTGGGTTGTTACAATTATGTACTCACTGAATTTTGTCTAATTCCTTAGTTGACTAGATTTTTTAGGTAAGATTGACGAGTCAACAAGATAAATTCCAAACCCTATTAGCTTAGAAGGTGCTATGCTAATTTCAAGTGTTGTGAATACTATTATATGATTATAAAGATAATTGGTTTAGAGCTCCATAGTTACCAAAGGTTTAGTACTAATTTGATATGGGATTGATATGTACTGAGAACCGAAATGTAATTATATTTATGTAGGTGTAATTAGTAATGAACATATGTAAATGAGATGAATATTATAATGATATTAATGAACATTTCGCCATATGTAAGGTAATAAAATAGTAGTTGGCAATAAGGCAATTGGGTTCCGATCTTAGGATAAGGTTCAACATGATAAAGAATTATAAGTTAAACAGGGTTGTATGGGTTTAAGTAACTTTATGTCTCTCTATCTTGGACTGTCACTACTTAATAAATGGGTCGTGACAAAATCAGAAGTGTAAGTGTTTGAAAGTAGTGATGAGCCAACATGACTTTAATAAAATTATGGGAGTCCATTTTGTAAGTGCAGAGAGGATGATAATTAGTAATAAGACTTGAGCACAACCAATGCTCACTCTAAATAAGTTAAATATAGAGTAAGAAATATGGAAAGAATAAAGAAATGGTTAGATGGACGTGAAGTAAGTCAAATAAGGGATTATTAACATAAAGTTTATACTTCACAAAAGGAGAAGGGTATGTCAGATGTGATTTAAAGTTATGTAGTAGATTTTTTGATTGATAATGCATGATGAAATGTTAGTTTGCATAATACTTGCTAGAATAATTGATATATAATTCTTTAATGAAAATTTGAAGTATATATGATAAAGTTAAAGACATAAGGAATATTATTGAAGAATAACATCTAGTAAAGAAAAGAATAGGATAATATAGTGTAATACTAAAATGTTGATAATAAAAACATATGTATATATTTAGCCATGAATGAAAAATTCTAAGATTTGCTAGAATTCCTAGCCCTAAAAAAGGATAGTTATAATAATTTGGTTAAGTTTAGGGTTTACATTTTTATTGATAAGAGAATGAGAAGAGCATTTGATATATTAAATTTCAAGTTGATAAATTGAAAGAAAATTTAAATGAAGATTAGCATAAAATTTAGAACAAAATGTATACATACATAGACATTAAGGATAAACCAAAGTTGAGCAAAGGAAATACAAAGTGCATTGGATTGGACCATACAATTTAAGCAATTGAGACGAAGATAAAGGTACCAGTATTTGAGTATGTCAAAGGATTTGATCGACCGAATGATATTACCCCTCCATTTTAACTTCCAAAAATTAAACAAATTGTAAGAGTTAAAGGACATAAATTCAATTTTTCTATAATTTTTAGCTTGCTGCTAGTCTTGTCGTAATAATAGAGTTAATAGATAAAGACAAATGGATTTAGCAAAACATGAGACAAAAATAAATAATTAAATAAATAAATAGAAAAAGATGATAAAGAACAAAGATTGGAATTAAAAATACAAGAGTTTAAATAGAGTTCACATGACAACTAATGAGATATGCAAAGAAGTTAGAGAAGATAAATTTGAAAGTTATAGTGAAAGGAAAGAAAGGAATTTAAAAGGAAATTTCTAATTATGTTAATGGGCTTGTTAATAGGCCTTGAAATAACAAAGGCCCAAGCCCAATATAAGGAGGCTAGCCCATTGGGCCCAAGAGTTAGTGAACATCAAAACTTGTGAGCTAAAAACATTTGGCCCAAGATAATAAGAATATTTTGTAGACCAACTAGCCATCAAAAATTGACCTAGTCAAAATTTTAAACCAAGTTGAACTCTCATCTTCTCTACAAATGAGTCTAGATTTATTTTGAGCACTCCAACACCATATGATGAATATCACCATTGTAGAGAGAATCCTAGCCATCCAACTTGATCCAATCTTAGCCATTCATTAAGATTAAATCTTAACCATTGGATTTAACTTGATCAAATCCTCACCATCCAACCCAATATATATATAAGCAAATTTTATGTTATGAAATAACAATTAGCCTATTCTACACTAAAGTAAAGAGATTCTCTCTACATCAATTACAACAAGAGCTTTAACAAATCAAAGCTAACCAAGGTGAGGAATCATGTTCATCTTCTCTTTTCTATGTTCTAAGATTGATTTTAGTAATTTGGTTACCTAAAAATCTCTTTTACACCATATGAAGAATTCGACCAACTTAGTGTGAGTATACGTAAGATGTAGTTTTGGATGCTTTTAGATGAGATATGGAGATTTGGCTAGAGAATTAAAGGATTAATAGGAAGATAGGAAGATGAAGCATGAAACATACCTAAGTATCACTAAAGGGAGAATTCGGCCAATTTTAGTAAATCATCAAGGGAGTGTTCTAAATTCTAATTGAATACATCTATGGTTATTTTAGATGAAGAAAAATAATTTAGAAGTGTTAGAATGAATTTTGAGAACATGATTCAAGACTTGAAAACCTTAGAGGCAAAAACATAGTTAAAAGAGGATATAACCTGATTTAGAGCCTAAGCTTTGATACTAAACTGATACAAACTCCAAGTATATTAAACTTGAGACCTAATATCTTTACACTCGGAAGCAACTACTTGGAAAGCTAAATCAAGTTTTCCTAAGTCCGTGACCTAAATCCAATTCGTGATAGAGCACCTTGGAATATGATCACCTTTGGATGATGATCTCTACGACACAATACCAACGTGTGAAAGAGCACCTTGGAATAAATATGCACAAAGTAATTAGCTTTAATTTTGTGAACTTTATTCAAGCAAGAATAAAAAAGAAAAGATAACACTCTTAAGAAAACTGAATTTTATTAATGTAAAATTAATTTAATTTTACATATATTGTTGAGTTTATATAGAGGGATAACCCTAAACTAGAATCAACTATGGACTAGGAAATCTTTCTATACAAGGTTAAAGATTCCTAATTAGAAAACTTTTCCTAATTAATAACTAAGTTAGAACTGAATTCTTAAACAAGTTAGGAATCCTTCCTATATAAGAGAAGCTATTTTCTAACTAGAAACTGAAATCTAATTAATTAAATTATGAAATTTGGATGGTCCTTTGACCTAACATAAAATAGGCCCAAACACTAAATAAAACATGATAAATTGAATTTGAAAAGCCCAAATATGGAGGGTCCAATTTGAATGAAGAATGGCAGCCTTGTAAACACTTGAATAAATTAAGCCCAAGCAAATAGGAATGTAATTTGGCCTCTTCATCTTGACATTGGGCTTGAATAGATTGATTATGCCTTTGAAGCTTCCTTGAATACAATTGGATCCATATGCAAAGCTCATGATTCAAATATCCTTAATTGGTTTATAGGAAACTTCACACAACCTTATTTTCTTCTTGAATGATCCATCAATCATGCACAATGGTTGTATTGTATGCCTTTGTAAGCTATGGTTACATTGTATGCCTTTGTAAGCTATCTTGATAGAAATGATAATCTTGAAAAATCTTCTTGAAGTCTTTATTATGCATGTATTTGATAGCTTCTTGCAAGGCATATTGTAACAACCCACACCCACCCTAGGAATTTTCGTGATAGATTGCTTGAATTAGAATCTATAAGATTAAGTGTGTGCTTGTGTGAAAATTTGTGATCTAAGTGATTGATGAGTATGTGGCATATTAAATTAATTTTAATATGTGTTGCCAATGTGAAATAAATGATTTACATGAAGTGCATTGGCATAAAAGAATTTATTTTAAATAAAATGAATTTTCATGCACAAAACAATTTTTAAGCATAAAATAATTTTATGGGTATTTTTAAAATATTTTTAAATAAATATTTTTGAGGGAAATATTCCAGAATTAAAAAGAAAAATATTATTTTCATTTTAAATCCTTTCAGCTAAAATTTTTAAAGAAAAAGCCCAAATACCCAAAAGCCCACTACACAAAAATGCTCCTAAACCTATTTCATTAAGGGTAATAGTGGAAATTCCACTCCAACCCTAATATATATTCTAATTTGGGCCAAACAAGGGTTTCCAGCAACCATTCCCTTATTCTTTCTGTATTCTGGCAGAAAAACCTCTCAAAATAATTCTCTCTACCGAAATATCGAAAACACTTTACCGTTTCGTGATTTCGTGACCGTAATCATAAGTTTTTATTCTCTTTCGCTTTCTAAACTGTTTTCTATGAAATAAATTATGGGAAAATTATTTTGAACTATTTGATTACTAATTTCTATAGATTCAATTTTATTTGAGTGAATTTTTGGGAGAGAAATTTTTTTTCTACCGAAAACACGATTCTTTCTGCAAGATTTCTCCAAAGATGAATTCTATAACTTAAAATCACAATTTTATTGCATAAACATAATAGGGGGGGGGGGGCAGAACAATTTGTACTTGTTTGCATTCTAAACTGATTTTTGATTTGTTTTGATGAAAAATATTGCATGAAATAATATTTCTGCATAGTTCTGCAATGACCGAAAAGTTTCGAAAAACAAAGGAATTCAAGGTTTTCGTGTTAGGATTTGGAAATTTGGAAATTTTATTCTTTCATGAATACATGGCTGCCAATTTGTGTGAATTGGTGTTCTAATATGATATTTGTTTTGTTTAGATGAAAAATAGTGACTTGAATCATGTGTCTGTTTATCGCTGAAATAAACGAAATGCGCGGAAAGCGCAAAAACTCATGATTTTTCACCTAAGCCTTTGAACTTAGAATTTTTTTGTATAAACCCTATCTATGGCTGTCAATTTGTGAAAGAATGTGTTCTAAACTAATATTTTCAATGATTGAATGAAAAATAATGATTTAAACAACCTGTTTGCATATTTCTGAATTGATCGAAAAATACCGAAAATAAGAAAACTCATGTTTTGTGCACTATAATGCAAAAGATTAAATTTTTATATATTAATGGCACCAATAGTGGCCAATTCTGATGGATTTAAGTTCTAAAATGATTTTTGTCATGTTTACATGAAAAATCTTGGTTCAAACCATATTTTTACATATTTCTGAAATAGACGGAAACCACAAAAAGAAGAAGAATTTGGTTTTTACCTTAATGATGCATTCGGCCTACATGAACAATTGTGTCCAAATGTTTATAAATTTTATGTGATGTGTCTTGGTGAATGTTGACATGTATTTATGTATAATAGATGATGAAATTGCATGTTAGTTGAAGGTATGATCCTAGATGAGCTAAATGCATTATGGTATACTTAAGGTATACTTAAGGTATCTTAACCTTGTATTGTGGTTAGAATGCAAATGTGATTGAGGAATTTGGAACTAGATGTCATGATGACTTGATGATGAATATATGATTATGAGTTAATGAAGTAAAAGGGATCATAAGAGTTAAGCATGATGTTTGAAGGATTAATTGTTAAGTTGACATGTATGGAAGTGTAAAGTGAACTAAGATAATTGACAAGTGAATTGATATTGGGGTAATGATAATGTGATGACCTTAAAAAGGTATTGATATGATTACAATATGTTTTCATGTGAGCCTATAAGGCCTAAGTATGCAAGACTTTCAAGTCAATGTGATATGTGCAAGTGATGAGTACACCTATGTGTGGACTCTAAGTGTATATGTATGCTATATGTGTATGGGTAGTTATGGGATAGGAACATCATGAGTAAATAAAATACTAAGTATTTAATCAAATATTATGTTAGAGTTTGAGGAGCCTTAGATATGCAAAGGGGACTACAAGTACTAGGAGCAAAGGAACCCCAAGGTGAGTAAACACAATGTTGTTTGTTATAAGTGTGAGTAAACACTATGTTCATGCTACAAGCGTGAGTAAACATCGTATTCATGTTATAAGTGTAAACAACATTTTGTTGTGTTACAAGAATGTGATATTGATATGTGAACCTTTGTGATCTTTGAAACCCAAGTTCTTTCTATTTTAAATTTTATGAATTCTTTATTAAGCTTGGGTTGCCAAAGGACATTTGGTCCAAAACTATTTTGTTTATCCATTGAGAAATTTTTGTAATTAACACCCTAGCTTGTATTCTTTCTGGAACTACACTTTCATTGTATTATTGTTGAAAGCCAAACCACTATTGCTATTGAAATACATGTTATTATTGCCTTATGTGATATTGTTAATTGTGTTTACCAATAGCTCTAGCTATGGTACCTTTACCCTTTATACAGAATCCTCGTGCCGATGCGGGTAATCATCTGAACCTGTGCACATGGTCTTAACTCGATGGATAGGGGTAGTGTATCCACCTCAGCTAGAAGGGGCGATTCTAGCCGTGGAGCCTGATCAGCTTCACGCCTAAGTGATGGGAGTTGGAATTTGGCAAAGGCCACCTCTCCTCGATGTGTTTGGAGTGAATTGAGTATAGTCTTCACTCTATAAGTGTTATAAGTGTGATTTCTGCGAACTTGCTAAATTGAACCCTTGCTAAATTGCAACCTGATTCATGAGTTATAAACCATGAACTATGTGTATAAGCTATGTGTTTCCTTTCAAAGGAATATGTCATAATGTATGTGCCTTTTCATTTACTCATTGAGATCATCTATCTCACCCCTTTTCCTTGTGTGATTCCAGGTGAGCAAATGTGAGGAGGCAAGGTGATGGCTCAAGCATTCTACTTCGTTTGGGGAATTCCTTGTCTGAGTTATCAATAATACTATGTTTATGAAGTCTTGTCTTTAGATGCTCCGAGAATGTTAATTGATACTATAGAGATTTATATTATTTTCCCTATGGATTTTATATGTAACGATTTACTTTAAGTCTTTCACAAATTATGGTATTTATCTAATGTTTTAAATGAGTTAATGAAGAAGGTTCGATAAGATCCTAGGCATGATTGTTATATGTTAATGGGTTCTACGGGCATGGGTGACCTTATGTCTAGGACCATCATATCTCATAAGGTTGGGATGTGACACATATGAATTCTCATAAATTTAGGTTGTGGACTTGGGGAAAACTTGGTTTAGCTTTCCAAGGAGTTGCTTTCAAGCATAAAGATATTGGGTCTCAAGTTTAACATTCTACGGTTCGTATCACTTCACTTGTAAGCTCCAAAGTTAATAAGTCATCTTTATGAGTAACTTCCATAGTTTTATTTTGTTTATCACTTTCCTTCTTTTTGAAACTCTCATCCACTTCATTCTCCCTTTTTGACACACTCAATTCTGTCACTACAAGCTCAACATCACCATTTTGCCTTTGAAGTTCTTCGTTCTTCCTCTCTTTTTCTTTGTATCTTCACTTGATCATCATACAATTCTTTTTGAGAAAGAGGAATAAGGATGCTAAATATCAAGGGATGATTATTAAAACCCTAGTAGAGCCTGAATTCATATAAATAAAGTGAGGTAAAAGCTTGGTGGGAAATGTATGAACTAATAGATATGAAAATGTCAAAAGTAGAGTAAGTTATTGATACAAACCCTAAATGACCTACTTTGAGACCTAATACCTTTACGCTTAGAAGCGACCCCTTGCAAATCCAAATTAAGTTTGAAACAAGAAACCTTAACCCAATGAAAAACTTGTGTCAAAGAACCTTAGTATGTTATGAATGAAACAAAGTAATTAACTTTGGAAGTTTGGATTATTGATTCAAAGCAAGAACCAAAATTAAGAAATTTCTCACAAGCTATAATTTTTGAATTATCATGTCCCCTTTATTGATAGAATAACTAAGTATTTGTAGTATCTTAGCTAGGTTACAAAACTCCAAAATTAATAGTTGTTCAAGGAAAATCAATTTCCTAAACAACCTACTAACAAGAATAGTTTTGGGCTTAATCTAAGCAAACTAAAAGCCCAAATAACTAATTAAAATACTTAAAATAGAAAATGGATAGATATAGACTTAATTAACAAAATCAGCCCAATGACAATATGAATTTTGAACTTAAGGTTAAATTGATTGACCCATTTGAAATTGGTATGAAGCTTGCATCATGCTTGACTTGGTTTCCAATTATCAATCAAATCCAACAGTATTGTTTTGGCGTCATTTTGATACGAATCCCAAATGACCTGCTTTGAGACCTAATACCTTTCTGTTTGTAAGTGACTCCCTCAGAAAGCCAAATCAAGCTTGCAAGGAAAAACCTCAACTCAATGACAAACCTGTGTCAAGGAACCTTGGTATGTTGTGAACAAAACAAAGTGATCAACTTTGGAAGTTTGGATTGTTAGTTCAAGCAAGAACTAAAATTGAGAAAATTCTCACAAAGCATAAGGCTGTATTTTCAGATTATCAAAAGTCTTCCTATTCCTAGATTAGCTAAGTATTTATATCATCTTAGCTAAGCTACAAACCCTAAAATTCTTACTAACTAAAATTCAGACTTGGGCTTAAATTAAACAAACTAAAAGCTAAAATAACTAATTAAAATACTTAAAGCAAGAAAAGAATAGATATGGGCTTAATTAACAAAATCAACCCAATGATAATATGAGAATAAAGTAAAATAATTAAATTTGAAAATAGAAAGCATAGGCAGCCCAGCCCATTATTCCCAGCTTGCCTGACACCTCAGCCCAGCTCGCCCAATGCCTTAGCCTAGCTCATTGTGTGCATCATGCTTGATGCCTCAACCCAATTTGAATGCAGAATGGCAGCCTTGCAAACGCTTGAATAGATTAGGCCCAAGCCAATAGGAATGTAATTTGGCTTCTTCATCTTGACATTGGGCTTGACTAGATTGATTAAGCCCTTGAAGCTTCCTTGAATACAATTGGATCTGTATGCAAAGCTCATGTCTAAATATCCTTGACTAGTTCATAGGAAACATTATACAACCTTATTTTCTTCTTGAATGATTCACACAATGGTTGTATTGCATGCCTTTGTAAGATATCTTGATAGAAAGGACAATCTTGAAGAATCTTCTTGAAGTCTTTATCATGTATGCATTTGTAAGCTTCTTGCAAGGCATATGGATTCTCATCACATTTGAAATCCATCCTTGAAGCTTAGACCTTCATGTTTTGTCTTCTAGCACTTGAATCAAATTAATTAAATCTGAATTTGAATCTTAAATCCCCAATTTGATATTTGACTCTTCTTTGCAATCTTCAATTGTGGATAGATTATTCCATAAGCCTTGCATCAAGCCTTGAATTGCATCTTTGAACTTCTTTGCCCTTAATCTTATAATTGGTCCTTTTGGCAAAGTTATTAGATCCTTGCTATTAGCTACTTGGATTACATCAATTGTTACAATTTGCTTAACAAGTGTGAGATATAATAGCTAAATTTGGGGAAAACCAGCTAATTGAGTGAAGTGAAGCATGACTTTAGGCAAGGTTAACAGGATAAGAGTCTAGGGCGAATTTGTGAAAGTGGGTAAAAGTAAAATAGTAAATGGTAAAAAGTAAAAGTTAAAAGTAAGTAAGTAAATCAAGAATATTACTAAGGAAGGTAAATGGATAATTATAAAAGAAGCAGAAAGGTAACAAAAGGGGAGGAGCTGAAGTTGTTGACCAATAAGAAGGGAAAAGTAAAAATTCATTTGCCAAGCTAGATTTAGTAATAAACAAGCACGATGGGAAAGCAAGCATGAGGGGTGAGTTAGTATGTTAATATGACCAGATTTAAGGGAAAGCATGAGGTGTCAAGCTCAAAAGAGTCAACTAGTGACTAAGCATAATAAGAAGCATACGGTGTCAAGCTTAGGGAGGTTAAAGGATGAATAAGCATATAAGGAAGCATAAAGTGTCAATAATATGGAATTTTGAAGGATGACTAAGCATAAAGTAACATATAAAAGGATGAAATTTTGATTTTCACATCTTTTCTCCTTCCAAATTATGCCCATCACTAATTTCCCCTCCAAAGCTCACAAAAACTCTTAAACACCAAAACAAAATCTGCCAAAGATCAATTACAGATTTAGTCATCCAAAATTTAGGGGAAAGGGCTCAAATCGTAAAGGGTAACTACTAATCCTAAAGCTTCCCTTTCATGGGTTTTGAACTTAACTAAGAAGAAATTTACATGAAAATATTCTGTTTGAACATGAAATCAATAGGGAAATTTATACATGAATTAGAGATGCCAAAATCAAACTTTAAATGAATTGAATTATACCTCATGTACATGAATTGGATGAAAAATGATGTCAAGGGTGATCCGGCCACTGCAATTTAACAAAATAGAAACTTGAACCTATTAATTAACTATAACAATCTATACCCACGCTAGGAGTTTCGTGACAACTCACTTGAATTTAGAGCTATAAAGGCGAAATGTGTGCTTTTATGAAAATTCATGTGTTATGTGATTGATGAGTATATGGCATGTTAGATTAGTTCTAATATGCATAATATGAATATTATTGTAAAATAAGTGATTTATATGAAGTGCATAAGCATAAAATAATTTATTGCACATAAAGTGAATTTTCATGCACAAAGCGATTTTTAAGCATAAAACAATTTTTATGAACATTTTTAAAATATTTTTAAAATAAATATTTTATTTTTAAAATATTTTTAAAATAAATATTTTGGAGGAATTTCAATGAAAATAATAAGAAAAATATTCTTCTTTTAATTACCTATAATCAGCCCATAAATAAAATAAAAAGGCCCAGCTCACCAAAGCCCAACACACCAAAATACTCCTAACCTAGCTCATTAATGGCAAACTTGTAATTTTGCCAAAATCCTACATATATTAAATTTCAGCCAACCCTGATCTTGGCAACCACCATTCTATTATTTTTCATAAATTTTATAGAAAAATTCTCTCAAAAATATTCTCTCAACTAAAATTCACAAGGTGCCTTCAAACCTTGCGATTTCATGACCGTTTTAGTAAGTTTTTCTCTTCTTTTAATCTATTATTTGATTTTTATGAAACTAATTATGAGAAAAATATTTTTGGTTATGTATTTCCTATTTTTATTTTAGTTGAATTTAGCCTAAGTGATTATTTTGAAGGAAAAATTGATTTTCGATAGAAAAACACAACTCTTTCTTTGCACATCCACCAAAGGTGAACCCTAAAATTCAAAGTTGGAATTTTCATGCAATTGTATAAGGGGCTACAGATTTGCATATTGAAGTGCTCTAAACTAATTTTTTTTTGTGTTTAAATGAAAAATATTAATTTAAATCATATTTCTATATATTACTATAATGATCAGAAAGTATGGAAAGCAAGAGAATTCATGGTTTTCACCCTAAAACATAAAGTTGAAAAATATATGCAAGGGTGCCAACTCCTATGTTTATGTATTCTAAAATGATTTTTGTCATGTTTACATGAAAAATATTAGTTTAAATCATGTTTTTGCATATTACTATAATGAACGGAAGGCACGAAAAGTAAGAAAAATCCATGTTTTACCTTGATAGCATATATTCGGCCTACATAGGGATTTTTAATCCAAATGTCTATAATTTTTTGTATGATATGTTTTAATGATTTTTAACATGTGTATATGAGTGGTAAAAGATTTAATTGCATGTTGGTTGAAGGAATAACTCTAGACAAAGTCTAGAGAGGTTCGGCCTACCTAGGGTTTCCCAACCCTACTACTATGTTATGATTAACATGTGTATATGATTAAGTGACATGTAAATTAGGCCTTATGATGTGTTAATTATGGATTAATGACCCTAAATTGACTATGGGATTGATTGTATGATTTGGTTAAAAGAGATATGCACGACACTTTAAGGTTACTTGTTAAGTTGATATATATGGAAAGTGTTAAGTGTATTGAGTTGAATGTTAAATTGAATTGATATTAAGATCGTGATACCTTGTGTTTAAATTTAAAAAAGTCATATTATGAGTTATAATATGATTTCATATGAGCCTATGAAGGCTAAGTGTGTAAGACTTAAAAGTCAATATGTTATTGCAAGTGATAAGTGCACTTCTAAGTGCAACTCTAAGTTTATGTGAATGTTATATATGCATGGGGTAGTTATGGGATAGGATAGCATGATGTTAAGTAAATGCTAAGTATTGAATTGTAATGTATAATAAAGCTTGAGGATTATTAGAAGTTCAAGGGCTACAAGTACTAGGAGCAAAGGAACCACAAGGTAAGTAAACATTATGTTCATATTACAAGTACAAGTTATTATGATATATGAACCTTCGAGATTCTTGAAACCCAAGTTTTTTCTATTATCAATTATAACTATATGATTTATTTGTTAAGCTTAGATTGCCAAAGGACAATTGGTCTAAAACTATTATTAATCATTCATTGACAAAAAAAGAGCCTTTGTGATTGTTGCTTTACCTTACATTCTTACTAGAATCACATTATTATTTATCTTTTGTTCAATAAGCTAAAAATCTTTTGCTACTATGTTACATGTTAAGAGTTGGAATTTAGTATGATGCCACCTCTCCTTTATGAGCCCAAGTGAATACAGCAATAGCCTTTGCTCTATGTGTTATAAGCTATGAGTGAATACGATAACAGCCTTCGCTCTATATGCTATAAGTTACAAGTGAATACGGCAGCAACCTTCGATCTATAAGTTATAAGTTATGAGTGAATACAGTAGCAGCCTTCACTTTATGTGTTATGTGTTAATAGTGAATACTATAGTAGCCTTCACTTTATATGTTATAAGTTATGAGTGAATACGGCAGTAGCCTTCACTCTATATGTTATGGGTTATAAGTTTGATTTTTGTGAACCTTGTTAAATTGCAAATAATGAACCATGAACTACGAATCATGAATTATGAATCATGAATTATGAATCATGACCTATGAGTTATGTGGTATGAGTCCCTTTTATGGGATATGTGTTATTATATAAGCTATATTGTTTACTAATTGAGATCATCTATCTCACCCCTTTTCTTGTGTGGTTTCTAGGTGAGCATTATGAGGAGACAAGGTGATAGCTCAAGCAATCTACTCTGTTTAGGGGATTTCCTTGTCGAAGTTTATTATCATACTGTGATATGAAGAGTCTCTTTTAGATGCTCCAGGAGTCCTTATTGGAGAGTTTTATTTTGGAATATTATTCATTTGATAAATTATTTGGAGTCTTAAATGTTATTTCCTTAGGGATTGGGTTTAAAGTATATTTTAACTATTCTTTTGCAACTTAAGGTTTTTCTTATAAATGGTTTAATTAAGTTAATGTATGAGATTTTGATAAGATCCTAGGCAATGTTACTATATGCATGAGTGGGTTGTATAGCCGTGGGTGACCTTATGTCTCCTATATTCTAGGACCATCATATCTCAAAAAATTTGGATGTGATAAAGATGGTATCAGAGCCATAGGTTATTCTTTGTTGCCATTTGACCAGTGACAAAGTTGGTATCAGAGCTATAGTTTTTGAGTCTAGTTTAGACTTGTCTATTTAATGGGTTGATTAAGTATAATCCTAGAGCATAGGAATTTTCCTATCATGTTACTTGCAGTCTATCGCTAGTATAGTTCCGTGAAATCCTAATAAGCTATAATACTCTTTGTTATTATTTGTATGCCTTACAATTCTTTTATCAGATGACCAAGAAGAATACCCCTGCTAGAGTACCTCGGCCTAGAGCACCCCGTGTGACCTGCAAGAGGACTTGGCTAGAGATGTTTAAGAAAGTCATGTTTGTGATTCACCCTAAGAGAAAGAAGACTCCTAATGAGGAGGACCTTGAGGAGCACCTAGACTATGACTGGGTTTATCACAAGATTCAAAAATTAGAGAGTGACTATTCAGACCTGATGGAAGAAAATCGACAT
The DNA here is from genome assembly GCA_947687605.1 of Reutealis trisperma. NCBI lineage: Eukaryota > Viridiplantae > Streptophyta > Magnoliopsida > Malpighiales > Euphorbiaceae > Reutealis > Reutealis trisperma. Next base: position 2,661,773 of record CANTUT010000067.1, on the reverse strand, counting down.
CTTAGGTCCTTAGTGCATGCTTTGAGGGAGGACATGTAGTGCATGCTTTGAGGGAGGACATGGACAGCTTAAAATAAAAAATGTTGAACAAATGAGAGACCATGCACCTAAAGATTCTTTCTACTAGCCATCTAGGACTTTGTCTTTGATGGGTCACATGCTGGATAGAGACTTCATTTGCTATCGACATGGGGGCATTGATCATATTTCTCTTAATTCCCCTCTTAGTGATTATTCGCCTACTCAACCTTGGAAGTTACCCAATGTTCATCCTGATGAAGGGCATAAGTGAAACTAGAGTTGGTAGTTGGTAACTATTGGCCTAGTGACATAGAGCTTATATGATATGAATGATATTATATGACTACTTAGCTATTTAGCTTAGGTTTGATCTTTTATTGCCTAAGAGATGGTTGACTTTTAAAATGATAGGAGAGCTCATTATGCTATAAGTTATGTGTTACATGATTAGGATACTTGATACGTGTCGTGATATGTGATATATGCTAGATGATATGTGTCATGTGATGTGATATTATATGATGGGTGCTCATGTTAAATACGTGGTAAGTATGATAATTTGATAGTGGGCTTAAGTGGATTAAAAAGAGAAGTTGACTAAGTAAAGTGGATTAGAAAAAGAAGTTGACTAAGTAAAGTGGATTAGGAAGAGAAGTTGACCAAGTTTTGATCCAATTTAGATTAATGATTGATATGTATAATTTTATATTGTATGAAATGCTTATAGGTGACAATGGTTTGATATGTGAATTATATGGAATTATTAAATGATGATTGTGATTGATGCCATAAGAAGAGAAATGAAGTTTAGTAATGATCAGTATGAGACCGAAATAAATTAGTTACATTATATAGACATAAGTATAAGGTATGAATTAAGTGAAGTATATTAAGAAATTTGTGGCTTAGATGCTACCATATAGACTAAAATAATAAGAAAGGTAGGGATTACTCTATCACTTATGTAAATATCAAGTATAGTCAAAGGAAGAATATTATTCTAGTGTGATTTAAAAGAAAAAGGTATCATTCCCATCCAAACTTTTAGTGCAAGATGCTTGATTGATTCTGGTGCTACACATTCGTTTGTGTCTCCATGTTTTGCTAAGAGTTTTGGTAGAAATAAGGAATTAATGAATGAACCTTTAGTAGTGTCAACTCTTTTGGGAGAGATGATGGAAGTAAAACATGTGTATAAGGACTGTGATGTAGCCGTAGATGGACAAAAACTTCCTATGGAATTGTTTAGAACTTGATGTGCTAGAATTTGATGTAATCTTAGGAATGGACTAGCTATATGAGTATGCAGCTCGGATTGACTATAAAGAAAAGCAAGTAGAGTTTTGAATTAAGGATGGGGAGAAATTTATGTATCAAGGAGATACATATGATTAAGGTTTATTAGCATAATCATAGAATGGATGAGTGTACTTAGGAAGCCAAGGAAGGGATGCGACAAAAGCATCCCCAGTTTTTCAAGAACGTATGTGTAAGTATTTAAATTCAAGAATGAATTTCTTTTAAAGGGGAGAATATAACAACCCACACCCAGCCTAGGAGTTTTGTGACAACTTACTTGAATTTAGAGCTATAAAGGCAAAATGTATACTTTTATGAAAATTCATGTGTTATGTGATTAATGAGTATATGGTATTTTAGATTAGTTCTAATATGTATAATATGAATTATTATTGTGAAATAAGTGATTTATATGAAGTCCATAAGCATAAAATGATTTATTACACATAAAATGAATTTTCATGCACAAAGCAATTTTTAAGCATAAAATAATTTTTATGAGCATTTTTAAAATATTTTTAAAATAAATATTTTGGGGGGAATTTCAATGAAAATAATAAAAAATGCTATTTTTAATTATCTATAATCAGTCCGTAAATAAAATAAAAAGGCCCAACTCACTAAAGCCCAACACACCAAAACACTCCTAACCTAGCTCATTAATGTCAAACTTATAATTTTGCCAAAACTCTACATATATTAATCTAAATTTCAGCCAACCTGATCTTGGCAGCCACCATTCTATTATTCTTCAAAATTTTTATAGAAAAATTCTCTCAAAAATATTCTCTTAACTGAATTCACAAGGTACCTTCAAACCTTGCGATTGCATGACTGTTTTCGTAAATTTTTCTCTTCTTTCAATCTACTATTTGATTTTTATGAAACTAATCATGAGAAAAATATTTAAGGCTGTGTAATTACTATTTTTATTTTGGTTAAATTTAGCCTAAGTGATTATTTTGAAGGAGAAACCGATTTTCGACTGAAAACACAACTTTTTCTTCGCACATCCATCAAAGGTGAACCTTAAAACTCAAAGTTAGAATTTTCATGCAATTATATAAGGGAGGGCTGCTGATTTGCATATTGAAGTGTTTTAAACTAATTTTTTTGTGTTTGGATGAAAAATATTGATTTAAATCATATTTCTATATATTACTATAATGATCGAAATGTAAGAAAAGCAAGAGAATTCATGGTTTTCATCCTAAAACCTAAAGTTAAAAAATTTTCATGCATATAATATGCAAGGGTGCCGATACCTATGTTTATGCATTCTAAAATGATTTTTGTCATGTTTACATGAAAAATATTGGTTCAAATCATGTTTTTGTATATTACTATAATGAACGGAAAGCACGAAAAATAAGAAAAATCCACGTTTTACCTTGATAACATGTATTCGACCTACATAGGGATTTAGGGATTTTTAATCCCAATTTCTATAATTTTTGTATGATATATTTTAATGATTGTTGATATGTGTATATGAGTAGTAAATGATGTAATTGCATGTTGGTTGAAGGAATAACTCTAGACAAAGTCTAAAGAGGTTTGGCCTACCTAGGGTTTCCCAACCCTACTACTATGTTATGATTAACATGTGTATATGATTAAGTGGCATGTAAATTAGGCCTTATGATGTGTTAATTATGGATTAATGACCCTAAATTGAGTATGGGATTGATTGTATGACTTGGTTAAAAGAGATAAGCATGACACTTTAAGGTTACTTGTTAAGTTGATAAATAAGGAAAGTGTTAAGTGTACTGAGTTGAATGTTAAATTGAATTGATATTAAGATCATGATACCTTGTGTTTGACTTTAGAAAAGTCATAGTATGAGTTATAATGTGATTTCATGTGAGTCTATGAAGCCTAAGTGCGCAAGACTTAAAAGTCAACATGTTATGTGCAAGTGATGAGTGCACTTCTAAGTACAACTCTAAGTTTATGTGAATGTTATATGTGCATGGGGTAGTTATGAGTTACGAGTGAATATGGCAACAGCCTTTACTCTATATGTTATGGATTATAAGTTTGATTTCTTTGAACCTTTTTAAATTGCAAATAATGAACCATAAACTATGAATCATGAATTATGAATCATGACCTTGGAGTTATATGCTATGTGCCCCTTTTAAGGGATATGTGTTATTGAATAAGCTAGATTGTTTACTCATTGAGATCATCTAACTCACCCTTTTTCTTTTGTGATTTCCAAGTGAGCATTATGAGGAGGTAAGGTGATGGCTTAAGCAATATACTCCACTTTGGGGATTTCCTTGTCCAAGTTTATTATCGTACTGTGATATGAAGAGTCTCTTTTAGATGCTCCGAGAGTCCTTGTTGGAGAGTTTTATTTTGGAATATTATTCATTTGATAAATTATTTAGAGTCTTAAATATTATTTCCTTAAGGATTGGTTTAAAGTATATTTTAACTATTCTTTCACAACTTAAGATTTTTTTTATAAATGGTTTAATTAAGTTAATGGATGAGGTTTTGATATTAGACAATGTTACTATATGCATGAGTGGGTTCTATAGGCGTGGGTGACATTATGTCTTCCCATGTTCTAGGACCATCATATCTCAGAAAATTGGGATGTAACATTAACCATTTTAAAGAATTCCAAGTGAATTTGCAGGTTATAACTAGGGAAAGCACAAAACATATTGGGAATTTTGGGAATTCTCATCAATTAGGGAAAATTCGAATAGAACATTACACCCCTGAATTCATGAATTTTGAAAGATATTTTGATGAGAATCAAGATGCCTTACAAGAGGTCTACAAACATTTGCATGATATAGATTTCAAAAAGATTCTTCAAGGTTGTTCTTTCTATAAAGATAACTCACAATTAAGAGAATTCCAACCAATTAACTTGTTCATTGGATCATTCAAGAGGAAAAGAAGGTTGCATGAAGTTTCTTACAAGCTAATTAAGGATATTTGGATCATGAGCTTTGCATATGGATCCAATTGCATTCAAGGAAGCTTCAACATTGATGAATTGCATAAAAGTGGTTAGAAAAAGAGAAAACATAGAAGTTCAAGGTTCATACATGATCTATGGGAGAGGAATCAAAAGAGGCAGATTGACGTTGAGTGTAGTGCAAATCATGGCTATCCAAAATTTTATGCTTTTTATTCTTTTCTCAAATTTCATTATTTTAACTTAGTTTCTATTATTTTGGGCCCCTATCAATATGATACAAGCAATGTTCAATTAAATGAAGTTTGGATATGTAATTAGTGGGTTTTAGGCCTGTTTATATTAGGTTTAAGCCCAAAAACGGGATTGCCTTGTTTTCTTGTTTAGGAATCAGTTTTCTTGTATAACAAGTAGTTTAGGACTTATTTCTAATTAGGAATCTTCAATTCTTGTATAGGAAGATTTCCTAGTCCTTAGCTAATTCTAATTTAAGGTTTTCATAACACTATAAATACTTAGCTATTCATTCAATAAAGAGGTTAAGTTGATTTTTCACAAATTTAAGCTTTAAGCTTGTGAGAGTTTTTTTAAATCTAGTTCTAGGTTTTAGAATCAACCTGAACTTTCAAGGTAATCTCTTTGCTTGTTCACAATATACCAAGGTTCCTTGACACAAGTTCGTCATTGAGTTGAGGTTTTTCCTTGTAAACTTGATTTGGCTTTCCAAGAGAGTCATTTCTAAGTATAAAGATATTGGGCCTCAAAGTAGGTCGTTTGGTGTTTGTATAATCTTTTGACAAAAAATAAAACATGAAATTTGCAGTGATATGACTCATTTGGATGTATATCAAAGGAATTCTCAATTGGATTTGCATAATTGAAGTTATAGGAAAATAATTACAACTAGTCTGAACATGTTATTTACAAATAGCCTGGAATTTGCTTTTATAAATTGATACCCATAGAGTTAGAATTAGGTAAGATGTAAAACATAAAATATGCTTATTTATATATGAATGAATAGTTGATGCCCTAGATAATATAGAATAAGAGCTATGGTGGAAAAGCCCAAACTAGTCTGAATATGATGTTTCAAGATAGTTTAGAAGTGTCACTATAACTTGATGCTTTAGAGACTGAATTCTAAATTTCATCAAATTCATATTCGAATTTGTGTTTAAAGAAAAGAATATATATATTAAAAAAAAAAGCTATATATATATAGATGGAATTCAAAATTCTTGAGTGTTAAATTCATGTTCCTAATTTGATTTTTTTTGTATTAAGAATCATTTTCGTATTGGAATCATTACAATCATTGTTCATTAAGGATTTTCATTACAGATTTCAATTTCTTATCCAAAACACCTTTCAAAATTTTGAAAACTTCTTGTGCTCTAAGTAATTCTTGTGTTTCTTTTATATGTCTTTTGCGTCTATTTGAGTTTTCTTGATCTTTTTTTTGCATCTTAAATTTTCTTGTTGACTGAATTGCATCAAACTTGGTTTTGAAAATTTCAGTTTTGGAATTTTACACATTACAAGCCATTTGAATTTTTTTTTAAGTGTGATTCACTTAAAAACATAGAAGAATTAGCTAGAATGGTATGAGGAATACATTGAGTGAATTCATTACTTGAGTTATACACGAGTGACCATTCCCATCTTTGGAGTGCAAATATGTGAAGGAGTGCTTGTGATACGAACCCCAAATGACCTGCTTTGAGACCCAATACCTTTACCCTTGGAAGCAACTCCCTTGGAAAGTCAAATCAAGTTTGCAAGGAAAAATCTCAACTCAATGATGAATCTGTGTTAAGGAACCTTAGTATGTTGTGAACAAGCAAAGTAATTAGCTTTGAAAGTTCAAATTTTTTATTCTAATCCTAGAACCAGATTTGAGAAAACTCTCACAAGCTTAAATCTTAAATTTGGGAAAATCAACTTATCTCCTTTATTGATAGAAGAGCTAAGTATTTATAATGTTACATAAATCCTAAATTAGAATCAATTAAGGAATAGGAAATCTTCCTATTCATGATTCCTAAAACAAGAAAGGAAATTGATTTCTAAACAAGAAATAAATCTAAACTCGTTTTGGGCTTTAAACCTAACATAAATAGGCCCAAAACTCACTAATTACATAAAAAAAAACTTAATTTAATTGAACTAATTACATAAACAAACTTAATTTAATTGAACATGGGCTTATATCATATTGATAGAGGCTCAAAAACATCAAAACTATAAAAAAAATAATTAAATTCAAAAATAAAACGCAGCACACATCAGCCTACATACCCATGGACATGCCCACGTACCAGGGTGTGTTAAGCAACCTAAAAATATGTTGCAGGGGACAGAAGCCAACTGATGCAAACAACAAAGCATATAAAGGCAAGGATCCAATTTAACTTCCCAATGGTCCCATTACAAAAGCAAGAATGAAGAAATTCAAGGAAACACTAAATGGGATGATTCAAGGCTTGTGGGATGATCTTGCCACAATTCAAGAATGAAAGAATGAATTATTAATCAAAATGGGGATTCAAGACTCAAATCAAAGTTTGGTGACAATGATTCAAGTGGATGAAGACCAAAACATGGGCATGTACCTAGGCCTTTAATTTGTTTTTTATGTTTTTGGGCCCCTATCAATATGACATAAGCCCAAGTTCAAATAAATTAAGTGTGCTTATGTAATTAGTGAGTTTTGGGCCTATTTATGTTAGGTATAAAGCCCAAAACGAGTTTAGATTTATTTCTTATTTAGGAATCAATTTCTAACTAAGAAACTTCAATCCTTGTTTAGAAAGATTCCCTAGTCTATGTTTTATTCCAATTTATGTTGAACTTATAATTATTAGTTGTCTAGGAATCAATTTCTAACTAGGAAACTTTAATTCTTATTTAAGAAAGATTCCCTAGTCTATGTTTTATTCCAATTTAGTGTTGAACCCATAATTATTAGTTGTCTAGGAATCAATTTCTAACTAGGAAATTTTAATTCTTGTTTAAGAAAGATTCCTTAGTCTATGTTTTATTCCCATTTAGGGTTGAGCCTCTATATAAACTCAACCATTCATGTAAAATGGAGTTAGATTTTGATAAATAAAAATTCAGTTTTTCTTAAGAGTGTTATCTCTTATTTTTTATTCTTGCTTGAATCAAGTTCATACAATCAAAGCTAATTACTTTGTGCATATTTATTCTAAGGTTATCTTTCACAAGTTGGTATTGTGTTGCGGAGATCATCATCCAAAGGTGATCATATTCCAAGGTGCTCTATCATGGGTTGGAATTGGGTCGCAAACTTGGGAAAAATCTGATTTAGCTTTCCAAGGAGTTGCTTCCAAACTTAAAGGTATTAGGTCTCAAGTTTAATATACTTGAGGTTTGTATCACCAACACACCCTGGAACATGCACGTGTTCCATGTTTCACACTTGCATTTCCAAGTCTTGCCTTTTTTCCAGCCTCTTCCATATAGTTTCATCATAGTTATATCAATTCTTGAATTCCTTTTTGTGCATATCTTTGTATGCTTCTTGCAAGGCTATCATATTCCCATCATTCCCTCCTTCCTCAAAAGGATTCAACCTCGAATCTATACTTCCATTAAGGAGACAAGGATTTGAAACCATATGTGAAGAAGTAATAAAATATCTATCTTACACTTACAGCTTGTAAATTATTCCTCCAAAACTCGATGCTATTTGCCTATAGATAGGAATTTCTAGCACATAATGGCAAATTTTTCCAATCATAATTCCTATCTTGGCTCCACCCTTCTTTGTTACTTGGACTGCATTGAATGTAGAATCACCATCATGCTTTCTCCATGGCAATCCTTCTTTGAAATCCTGAAAAAGAAAAGTAAGAAAAGTAGAGGAAGATAAAGGAAGTTTGTTAGTGAATAACACCCTCTTTTCTTTTTCAATCACACATATTTGTTTTTCTTTTTCTTGTCTTGATTCTTCTATCTTTCTTCTTTTCAAATCTTTACACTCATTCTTTTTTTCATCTCATCTTCAAATACTTCTATTGAAGAAAGACGTACAAGAGTAATGTGTTTGCCATCCATATCAAAAGTGTATCGATTTGTAAAACCATCATGTATGGTCCTTCTATCAAACTACCAAGGCCTTCTAAAAAGAATGTGTCCAGCTTGCATAGGTACAATATCACACAAGACTTCATCTTTGTACCTATCTATTGAAAAGGCAACTAAGACAAGACTTGTTTTGTAACCTTAAAACCAGCACTCTCATTAAACCACTTTAAATGATAAGGGTTAGGATGTTTCAAAGTTGGTAGTTTAAGCTTCTCAACAAGACTATAACTAGCCACATTAGTATAGGTAGCTCCATCAATGATTAAATTACAAACTTTATCTTGAATAAGGCAGCTGGTGTAGAACAAGTTTTTCCTTTGCTAGTTATCATCTACTCGAACTTATGAACTCAACACTCTCCTTGTGATTAATGACTCTCCTCGTTTTGGCCTTACTATGATCTCATCTCCACTTTTTTCTTGATCACTTACATTTTTCAAAAAGGGCATGCTTTCATTGTCATCATCCGTGTCACTTTCAGAAAAGAGCTCTCCATGGGATGTAATCATCACTAATGAAAATCCATATACCTGGCAAGAAGCTTATAAATACATGCATGATAAAGATTTCAAGAAGGTTCTTCAAGGTTGTCATTTCTACTAAGATAGCTTATAAAGGCATGCAATACAACCATTGTGCATGAATGATGGATCATTCAAGAAGAAAATAAGGTTGTATGAAGTTTCCTATAAACCAATCAAGGATATTTCGATCATTAGCTTTGCATATGGATCCAATTGTATTCAAGGAAGCTTTAAGGGCTTAATCAATCTATTCAAGCCTAATGTCAAGATGAAGAAGCCAAATTATATTCCTATTTGCTTGGGCCTAATCTATTCAAGTGTTTACAAGGCTGCCATTCTTCATTCAAATTGGACCCTGCATATTTGGGCTTTTCAAATTCAATTTATTATGTTTTATTTAGTGTTTAGGCTACCTATGTTATGTATACAATCCAAAAGTTGTTTAAACTACTTTATTTTCATGTTTTAATTAGTTTTGGGCCTATTTTATGCTAGGTCAAAGGTCCATCCGAATTTTATAGTTTAATTAATTAGATTTCAATTTCTAGTTAGGAAATAGCTTCTCTTATATAGGAAGAATTCCTAACTTGTTTTAGAATTCAGTTCTAACTTAGTTATTATTTAGGAATTAGTTTCTAATTAGGAATCTTCAATCCTTATGTTGGAAGATTTTCTAATCCTTAGCTTATTCTAATTTAGGGTTAAACCTCTATATAAACTCAACCATTCATGTAAAATTAAGAGAAGTTATGATCAATAAAAATTCAGTTTTCTTAAGAGTGTGATCTCTTGGTTTTGATTCTTGCTTGAATTAAGTTCATACAATCAAAGCTAATTACTTTGTGCGTATTTATTCCAAGGCTCTCTTCCATGAGTTTGGTATTGTGTCACTAAGATCACCATCTAAAGGTGATCATATTCTAAGGTGCTCTATCATGGGTTGGATTTGGTCGCGGACTTAGGGAAAACCTGGTTTAGCTTTCCAAGGAGTTGCTTCCAAGCATAAAGATAATTGGGTCTCAAGTTTAATATACTTGGGGTTCGTATCAGTTTGGTATTAGAGCTTAGGCTCTAAATCAGGTTATATCTTTTCGTTTCATTTGTGTTTTCTATTTTCTTGTTTTTGTTTCTTTTCATTTTTTGTTAAATTCCTTTGTTTTCATCTCATTAATTCTGTTTGTTATTGTTTTAGGTCTGAAAATTCAAAAAAAAAAGTTCCAAATTGTTTTACATTTTTTTTTCTTTGTTCATTTGTTCCTTCATTCATTCCATCCTATTTCTATTTCTATTCCTTGTTTCATTGGAAGGTCAAATCCACACTTATTTGGGAACCGATTTGAATTCAAGGAGAAAGAAGGGAGGATTCGTCCAAGCTTGAAGACTTGAAATTTGGTTTGGCTTCTTGTATTTGATCTTCAATTTGTTTGTTAATTTTCCTTTCAATTTTCTATTGTAATTATTAAAAAAAAAAAAAGGAAGAAAAAAAAGGAAGAAATCGGCCAAGAAAAGAAAAAAAGATTAAAAAAAAGAAGGAAAATTCGTCCAAAAAGAAAAGAAGAAGCAAAAAGTGTTGAAATCTGACTTTTTGGTGTATTATAGAAGTTATTTAGTTCCTAGAGTGAAGAGGACAAGGAAAGAAGTTGATTTTCAAGATTATACAAGGAGAATCAAAGATTTCAGCATTCTACAAGGAGTTTGACCAAGTCTAAGTATCCTTCTAAAATAAGCTAAGGATTGGTTTCTTACTCCTTTTCAAAATTTGTTTTGACTTTTTTAATCCTATTTTCATTATGATTTCTTGCTAATTTAATTATTTCCTTATTCGTTTTGGTCTTCTTTTTATTTTAATCCTTGTTCATGTCTCATTAGGTTTCCTAATCCCATCATGATTCCTATATTGTTTTCCTAGTTCTATTAGGATTTTAACTTTTGTTTTCCAATTTCAATTAGGATTTCTATTTCTATTTTTCTGAGTCCAAATTCTAATTTTGTTTTCCTAGTTCAATTAGGATTCTCATTTTCCTAGTATCATTAGGATTTCTTATTTCTTGTTTCTTGTTTCTTGTTTCATTTTGAGTCTTTGGATTTTATTCACATTGTAACTTAGTAAAAATTATGTTAATTTGATTTTTGCAACTAATCTTGACAAGAGATTGAGTGGAAAAAGGCTAAGTGTGATCTCATAAAGAGAAAAGCCATAATGAATTGAGTGAAATATGAGTGATTGAGTGGCAATACTTGAGTGAAATACATGAGGGAGTGAAGTGAGGTATTATTTTACTTTACTAACATTCCTTTTCAAGTTTTTTACAATGGAAGTTGATAAAGAAATTCAAAAAGAATTAATGGCTACTAGGAAAGAAGTAGGTATGCGGATATTGAAGGATGAAGAATGTAATGATGTTTTTTATACAAGATGTGGCATCCAAGATAGAGCATGAAGTATGATCATTGATAGATTGAGTGTTGTCAATTTTGCAAGCCTTGAGCTAGTTGAGAAATTAAATTTGCCCACTAGAAAGCATCCAAGGCCACACTCATTGTATTTGTTGAATAAATATGTCAAGATTAAATAGCAAGCTTTAGTTTCATTCACTCTAGGAAGGTATAAAAGTGAAGATTGGTATGATGTTGTACCAATGAATGTGACACATGTTTTGTTTGTAAAGCCATGGATACGTTTTAGTCAAGCAAAACACATCAAATCTACTAACCACTACAAAGTTTCACTAAAAGATGGTAAGCATACTACATTTGCTTCTCTTTCTCAAGAAGAATTGTATGAAGATCGAGTGAAGATACAAAGAAAAAGAGAGGAAGAACCGATAAGACAAAATGGTGTGAGCTTGTAGTGACAAAATTGAGTGTATCAAAAAGGGAGAATGAAGGTGATGAGAGTTTCAAAAAGGAGGAAAGCAATGTGCAAAATAAAATTGTGGAAGTGACTCATGAAGATGAACTAAAACCTTTGTAGCTTACAAGTGAAGAGTCTTCATTAAAGGTTAAAGAAGTTATTGAACATGAAGAAATTCCAATCTACAATCCTCCTTAAGTAGTTGTTGAAAATAAAGCTGAGTTTATTGTAAATAGTGAAAAAGAAAAAGAAAAAGAGTGCATAAAGAATGAGAGCAAAAAGAAAAAGAGTGAGTGTGAAAAGAAAGAATGAGTAAGTGAGGAAGAAAATGAACTTTCAAATGAGAGAAAAGAGATAATAGAAAGTTCAAATAAAAATATTCAGAGTGAAGAGAGAAAACAAGTGAGCATAGTTGAAAAAGAAAGTATAAAGTATGTTTTGTTTTCTAACACTAACAAGCTTGAATTTTCTTTGTTTAGTTTTGTTTCTCTTTTTCAGGATTTTAAAGAAGCATTTTCATAGAAGAAAAGAGGTGATAAAAGCAATGCATTTCCTACCAAGTGCTCAAGTCAAAATTTGAGGACGAATCATCCTGAGGTGGGAGGGAATGATGAGAATCCATATACCTTGCAAGAAGCTTACAAATAAATGTAGAAGATTTCAAGAAGGTTTTTCAAGGTCATCATTTCTAACAAGATAGCTTACAAAGGCATGCAATACAACCATTGTGCATCATTAATGGATCATTCAAGAAGAAAATAAGGTTGTATGAAGTTTCCTATAAACCAATCAAGGATATTTGGATCATGAGCTTTGCATATGGATACAATTGTATTCAAGGAAGCTTCAAGGGCTTAATCAATCTATTCAAGCCCAATGTCAAGATGAAGAAGCCAAATTACATTCCTATTTACTTGGGCCTAATCTATTCAAGTGTTTACAAGGCTATCATTCTTCATTCAAATTGGACCCTCCCTATTTGGGCTTTTCAAATTCAATTTATCATGTTTTATTTAGTGTTTGGGCTACCTATGTTATGTATACAGTCCAAAAGTTGTTTAAACTACTTTATTTTCATGTTTTAATTAGTTTTGGGCCTATTTTATGTTAGGTCAAAGGCCCATCCGAATTTTATAGTTTAATTAATTAGATTTCAGTTTCTAGCTAGGAAATAACTTCTCTTGTATAAGAAGGATTCCTAACTTGTTTTAAAATTCAGTTCTAACTTAGTTATTATTTAGGAATTAGTTTCTAATTAGGATTCTTCAATCCTTATATTGGAAGATTTCCTAATCCTTAACTGATTCTAATTTAGGGGTGAGCCTTTATATAAACTCAATCATTCATGTAAAATTAAGAGAAGTTATAATCAATAAAAATTCAGTTTTCTTACGAGTGTGATCTCTTGGTTTTGATTCTTGCTTTAATCAAGTTCATACAATCAAAGCTAATTACTTTGTGCGTATTTATTCCAAAGTTCTCTTCCACGAGCTCGGTATTGTGTCGCGGAGATCATCATCTAAAGTGCTCATATTCCAAGGTGCTCTATCATGAGTTGAATTTGGGTCACAGACTTAGGGAAAACCTAGTTTAGCTTTCTAAAGAGTTTCTTCCGAGCGTAAAGATAATTGGATCTCAAGTTTAATATACTTGGGGTTCATATCAATCACCCTCTTATTAGGGCATTGGGAAGCTATATTACCTGAACCTAAACACTTAAAGCATTTAATATCACAGGAATGGTTTGGAGTTTTAGATTTACCTTTCTCCTTCTCCTTGGACTTTAGTGCAACTTATCCTTTCCTTGAGTCAAATTTGGACTTGGAATCAGTCCCTTTATCTTCTTTACAACTCAATTTCCATGGCTTGGATGAATTTGAAGAAGATGAATTTTGATTGTTGCCCTTGCACCTAAGTTGCCTCTCAACCTTGATTGCCATATGCAACTTATCCTCAAGCTTTACATAATGTTGCAATTCTACAATGTTGGCAATTCCACAATTCAACCTATGTAGAAATCTAGCCATGGTGGCCTCTCTATCTTCATCAATGTTGGCTCGAATCATAGCAACTTCCATCTCTTTATAGTACTCATCCATGCTCTTAGATCCTTGAGTAAGGCTTTATAATCTGTTCTGCAAATCCCTATAAAAATGAGTAGGGACAAATCGCCTCCTTATCATAGCCTTAATATCTTCCCATACTTCAATTATTCTCTTACCATACCTTCTTCTCCTTTGTTTGGTATCATCCCACAAAGTGATAGCATAGTCATCAAACTCAACTACAGCGAGCATCAGCTTCTTGGTTTCAGAGTAATCATGGCAATCAAAAACTAGCTCCACCTACATTTCCCAATCAAGATATGCCTTGGGATCTTTCCTGCCTCTAAAAGTAGGAATCTTCAATTTGATACACCCATTACCTTCTTGCCTTTTTTCCCTTCTATTTCTTCTTCTCTCAATGACAGCATCTTCAAAGTCATTAATAGATTTAGAATGTTCATCATCTTGCCTCCTTTGGACTCTTCTCTTAGGTGGAGTTTCTTGTGAGCTTGCTCTTTTTAACTCATCAAGATCAAAACTGCGTCTTTCCATGGTGTCCCTCATGTCATCCAACTGAACATTTAACTATTGGAAGCTTTGTTGAATAGCTTACATATCAAAGGCTTAATCATTATCTTGAATATAAGCCATTTGTTTTGAACTTGAAAAATAAGTAAAGCAAAATAACCTCACTTCACTCCCTCACATGTTTGACTCAAGTAATAAATCACTCAAGTTCACTCATGTTTGTTATCACACAAATTAGTAGGCTTTTCTCTAGATAAACTCACCCTCTTATCTTTTACCACTCAACTCTCAATTTCAACCCAAATAAAATTAATACTTGAATGGTTCATAATAAGCAAGAGTAAGGAAGAATTTGACACAAACAAAAACAAGAATACTTGAAATATCCGTAGATAATTTTTCAACAATAATGAGACAAAGACACTAGACACGAAATTTTTTTTTACCAAAAACTAGAAAATTACAAAATTAACAAAAAATAAAATAGATAACAAGATGAGAAGAATGCAATTGACAACACTCAAAATGGAGTTCTCTACAGAAAGTTATAATGAAACGAAACTTATCAAAAAATAGTAAAACACAAATTTCAAGGCCTAAATAATGGAATTTGGCTGAAAAATAGTGGATGTCACAAGCAAAACTTATGATTTTTGATTGTTGGTTCATTTCGCTTTGAACTATGTACTTGTAAGGATCAAAAACGCGACTTTCTCAATGCTAGCAAAAATCGAATATTCAAGTTTAAAATACAAAGGAAAACAGATAGCTCTAAGACTAGGGTTAGAAAACAAAAAAGGAAATAAAGATAACTAATGAAAACAAAAAGGAATCAATAAAAGAAAAATCAAAAACAAATCAAAATGGGAAAAGGAAACTCAAACCAAAATTGGAGGAGTAGTAGATATTAAATCCTAGCTTGTTTTAGAAGGTAAGCTTGATTTGGTCAAACTCCTTATTTGTAGGCTAAAATCTTGGATTCCCCTTTATTCTCCTTGTCCTTTCCATACTAGTATTCTAATTAGCCCCTTTTTTTCTCTAGTCGATTTTCTTTTTTTTTTTTTTTTTTGACAACACACAAAAGATACGACTAAGATAGAACAAACAAAGAGACAAACTGAAACAAAACATGAACAAAAAGGGGTGGAAAATTTTGGATTTTTTTTTATTTTTGAATTTCATACCTGAAACACAAGGAAGCAGAATTAACGAAAATGAAAACAAAGGAATTTTAACAAAAACAAAAATAGACAGAAATAAGAACAATAAACGAAAATGGAAAACACAAACAAAACGGAAAAATATAACCTAATTTAAAGCCAAAGCTCTATACTAAATTGATACAAATCCTAAATGACCTACTTTGAGACCCAATACCTTTATGCTTGGAAGCGACTCCCTTAGAAAGCCAAATCAAGTTTGCTGGGAAAAACCTTAACTCAATAATGAACCTGTGTTAAGGAACCTTAGTATGTTGTGAACAAGCAAAGTAATTACCTTTGAAAGTTTGGGTTTTTGATTCTAATCCTAGAACCAGATTTGAGAAAACTCTCATAAGCAAAAAGCTTAAATTTGGGGAAAATCAACTTATCTTCTTTATTGATAGAATAGCTAAGTATTTATAGTGTTACATAAATCCTAAATTAGAATCAGCTAAGAAATAGGAAATCTTCCTATTGAGGATTTCTAAACAAGAAAGGAAATTGATTTCTAAGTAAGAAATAAATTTAAACTCGTTTTGGGCTTGAAACCTAACATAAATAGGCCTAAAACTCACTAATTACATAAGCAAACTTAATTTAATTGAACATGGGCTTATATCATATTGATAGGGGCCTAAAAACATCAAAAACTAAAGAATAATTACATTTGAAAATAAAACACAACACACAGTAGCCTACATGCCCACGGACTTACCCATGCCAGGGTGTGTTGAGCAACCTAAAAATATGTTGCAGGGGATAGAGGCTTTCATTCAGCCTTTCAACACTTGGCCATGTTTCACACTTGCATTTCCAAGTCTTGCCCTTTTTCCAGCCTCTCCCATGTAGTTTCATCATAGTTATACTACTTTAAGGGACTTCTTGAATTCCTTTTTGTGCATATCTTTGTATACTTCTTACAAGGCTATCGGATTCCCATCAGCTTATGAGGTTCCTAATTCATATTCTATTTTTCTTTATTTTCTAACCTTTCTATTGCAGCAATGTCACACGAAAGTGGATAAACTAGTGGTCATGTTGATGAATCTAAGCTACATGAGGCTCAACAAGGAGAGTTTGCACATTTTAATAGGACTATGGAGGCTATGAGACATAAGGTTGCGAGCAATTGAAAGAGCAACTCTAAACCACAGTGAGGTGCAAAGAGGAGGTAGAAACTGAATACATCAAGTTTATGACTTAGAAGATGAAGACATTGGCTACAATGAGGACAAAGATGCTCTTATTGTTAGGATGGCAGAAATAGAGGTAGAGGAGGTTGAGGTTTAGGTAGGGATAGAGGGAGAAGGCAAGAGAATCCATTCTATGGTAAAAACCAAGGCAATGAAGACTTTGTAAATAGGAATTTAGGGAGCATTAAACTTAAGATGCCTACCTTTCAAGGTACAACGGATCCTGGGGCTAATTTACAATAGGAAAATAAGGTGGAGCTTTTATTTAATTATCATCGTTTTAGTGAGGAAAAGAAGGTTAAGCTTGTGGTTTCCCAATTTATAGATTATGCCATAGCTTGGTGGGATCAATTAGTGACTAGTCGAAGGAGAAACTTGGAGTACCCAATTGAGACTTGGTATCACCTTAAGTCTACAATGAGAAAGAGGTTTGTACCTAGGCATTTTTATAGGGAACTTATGCAAAAACTTCAAGTTCTTATACAAGGTAGTAAAAGTGTGGATGATTATTACAAGGAGATAGAAATGGTTATGACTAAGGCTGATATAGAGGAGGATATAGAGACTACCATGGCACATTTCTTGGCTAGTTTGAGTAAAGACATAGCTGACCATGTTGATTTGCAAACATATGTGGAGTTAGAGGAGATGGTGCACATTGTCATCAAGGTGGAAAAACAACTCCAAGGAAGAGGAACAACAAGGTATGTTTTTAATCCTTTTTCCAATTCTAATTCTACTTAGAAAAAAGATGAAAAAGGTAAATTTAAGGGTGGAAACAAGGTTGCCTATGATGTTGCAAAAGGAAAGGTAGATTCGGTTTCCAAAGAAAAATCCAAACCCGAAGAGCCTAAGGGGAGAAATAGAGATATTAAGTATTGAAAGTGCCTAGGAGTAGGTCATATAAGCAAGGAGTGTCCTAATGAATGAACTATGATCATTAGGAATGGAGAAATAATGACAGATGAAGAAAGGGGCAGCAATGATAATGATGGAGATGAGATGCCTGAATTAGAGAATTGTAATGAGGAAAGTATAGAGGAGCCAATAAAAGGTGATTTGCTGGTCACAAGGTGTGCTCTTAACACTCCATTGATGGAGGTGTGCCATAAGGAGCAAAGGGACAACTTGTTTCATACAAGGTGTCATGTTCAAGGCAAGGCTTGTAGTGTGATAATTGATAGTGGGAGTTACACCAATGTAGTGAGTACATTTTTGATTAGTAGCTTGGGGCTACCTGCTACATTATACCCATAGCCATACAAGCTTCAATGGCTTAATGATTGTGGTGAGGTAAAGGTGAATAAACAATCCATTATTTCATTTACAATTGGTAAATATCATGATGAAGTGTTGTGTGATGTAGTTCCTATGCATAGAGATATATTGCTTAGGTGACCATGGCAATTTGATAGAAGGGCTATACATGATGGGTACCTTAATAGGTATTCATTTACCAAGGAATTTAACAAGGATGGGAGAAAGATAATACTAACACCACTTTCCTCAAAAGAAGTATATAAAGACCAAAGTAAAATGGAAAGGATAAGAGTGGAGGCGGAAAAGAGAGAAAAAAAATAGTGAGAAGAGTGTTTTAGAGAGTGAAAATAAGAAGAGTGAAAAGCATGAGCGAAAAGAAAAAGGAGGACAGATTCAGCCCAAAGAGAAAAATATGAGTTTGATAGCTAAGTCAAGTGAGGTTAGGCATCCTTTGTATTCCAAAAAGCCTATATTTGTACTTTTGTAAAAAGGGGCTTGTTTTACTACTAATGAGCTTAACACATCTTTGCCTAGTGTGTTTGTTGATCTTTTGCAAGAATTTGAAGACATAGTTCTCAAGGAGATGCTAAGTGGTTTACCACCAATTAGAGGAATAAAGCACCAAATTGACTTCATTCCTAGGGCTACCATACCCAAAAGGCTAGCATATAGGATGAATCCAAGTGAGGCAAAGGAGAACCAAAGAGAAGTGGAGGAGTTCTATCTAGGGGATATGTGAGGAAAAGTCTAAGTCCTTGTTCGGTTCCTATCATTCTTATGCTGAAGAAGAATGGAACATAGTAGATGTGTGTAGACTGTAGAGCCATCAATAGAATCACTGTAAAGTATCATCATCCTATTCCTATATTAGATGATATGCTTGATGAATTGTATGTTCTTATGTGTTTACCAAAGTAGACTTGAAATCTGGTTATTATCAAATTCGAATGAATGTTGGTGATGAATGGAAAACAGCCTTTAAGACTAAATATGGGTTATGTAAGTGGCTTGTCATGCCATTTGGTCTTACAAATGCACCTAGCACATTCATGAGATTAATGAACCATGTGTTGCATAAGTATTTGGGTAAATTTGTTGTTATTTACTTTGATGATATCTTGACTTACTCTAAGTGCTTAAATGATCATGTTGTACATGTGCATCTTGTATTACACATACTTAGGCAAGAAAAGTTGTATGTGAACCTTAAGAAGTGTAGTTTTTGCATGGATAGGGTTATCTTTCTTAGTTTTGTAGTGTCTGGTCAAGGTATTGAGGTTGATGAGAATAAGGTTAAAGCCATTAGGGATTGGCCAAGACCTAAGGGTGCTAGTGAGGTAAGGAGCTTTCATGGACTTGCTAGTTTCTATAAGAGGTTCATTAGGGATTTCAGCACTATAGCCTCACCTTTAAATGAGTTAGTTAAGAAAAATGTTAGATTTGTTTGGGGTGATGCACAAGAACATGCATTTAATGAACTTAAGGATAAATTATATAATGCACCTTTGCTTGCTTTATCTAACTTTGAGAAGACTTTTGAGATTGAATGTGATGCAAGTAGCATAGAGATTGGAGATGTTCTAATGCAAGATCAAAGGCCACTAATGTACTTTAGTGAGAAGTTAAGTGGGGCAGCCTTGAAGTATCCAACATATGACAAGGAATTATATGCTTTGGTTTGAACTTTACAAACATGGCAGCATTACTTGTGGCCTAAGGAGTTTGTGATACACACTGACCATGAAAGTTTAAAGCATTTGAATGGTTAAGACAAGCTGAACCGTAAGCATGCCAAATAGGTGGAGCTCATAGAGACATTCCCATAAGTGATTAAGTACAAGTAAGGAAAAGAGAATGTGGTTGCTGATGCATTGTCTATAAGGTACACTTTACTTAATTCACTTAATGGTAAATTGTTGGGTTTTGAGTATATTAAGGAATTGTATTCTCATGATGATGATTTCAGTGATATATATGTGTCTTGTGATAATGGAACTATTTTAGATGATTTTTACTTGTTTGATGGTTTCTTGTTTAAGAGAAATAGATTGTGTATTCCTAAATGTTCTATAAGAGAGTTGTTGATTAAGAAAGCACATGGAGGAGGATTAATGGGGCATTTTAGGGTACATAAGACCTATGAAATGCTATTAGAACATTTCTTTTGGCCTAGTATGAAACATGATATGCATTACATGTAAGGAAGCGAAATCTAGGTTGAAATCACATAGATTATGTACACCATTGCCTATTCCTAGTGAACCTTGGACTAATTTCTCTATGGATTTTGTGCTTGGATTGCCTAGAATTAGGAAGGGGCGTGATAGTATCTTTGTTGTGGTTGATAGATTTAGTAAGATGGCTCATTTTATACCATGTCATAAAATTGATGATGCTAAGTTGATTGTTAATTTGTTTTTCAAAGAAGTTATGCATTTACATGGCATACCTAAAAGCATTGTTAGTGATAGGGACATTAAGTTTTTGAGCCATTTTTGGTGTGTGTTGTGGAGAAAGTTAGGTACTAAGTTGCTATTTTCTACTACTTGTCACCCTCAAACCGATGGGCAAACTAAAGTAGTTAATAGGACGTTGATTACTTTGCTTCAATCAATCATAGAAAAGAACATTAGGACTTGGGAGGCTTATCTACCATTTATGGAGTTTGCTTATAATAAGGCTGTTCATAGCACTACTCAATGCTCTCCATTTGAGATTGTTTAGGTTTTAATCCTCTTACTCCTATTGATTTATTACCTTTACCACCTAACAAATTTATGAGTGTTGATGCTAATACTAAGTTATATTTGGTGAAGAAGTTACATAAGCAAGTTAAGGAGAGGATTAAGAAGAAAAATGCTACAGTAGCTTCATGGGTGAATAAGGGAAGGAAGCCAAGGATTTTTCAGCCTGGAGATTGGATTTGGGTGCATTTTTACAAGGAGAGGTTTCCACTTGAAAGGAAGTCTAAGCTAAATCCAAGGGGAGAGGTCCTTTTCAAGTGCTTAAAAGAATTAATAATAATGCATACAAAGTGGACCTGCCAAGTGAGTATAATGTTAGTGCTTCATTTAATGTGGCTAATTTGAGTCCTTTTGATGTAGGTGATGTTGTAGATTTGAGAATAAATCCTTTTGAGGAGAGGGGGAATATTATGGGGCTGCAGCCTACACATCAAGTTCTAAGGTTTCAACATCATAAAGATGAGCATGATCAAGAAGGCATTCGGGCTAGGCTTCAAGATAAGGAACAAGTTCAAGTTCAAAAGGCTTTTAATCCAATTAGCATGCCTCAAGGACCCATAACAACGTCTCAGTCCAAAAAGCTTCAACAAGCTTTAATCCATCATCTACAAAGCTTAGTGAATTCGGTTAGTGGAGGTTTACAAGGCCACCAACGTTTTGGAATAAGTTCGGATCAAGTCTAATACAATTTAAGTTAACTCAATGTTGCTAACGGGATTAGTTAAGTATGTTTAATGGGTTTCCTAATGGGCTGCCTAAATTTCACTTAGAGTCCATTAGTTTTATTTAGTTCATTATGTATTTGGGCTGTCCATATTAGTTATTAAGCCCAAAATTTAGTTTGTTAAATTTTTAAGATAAGTTAAGTTTAATTGTCTTTAATACACACCATTAAAGGTATTGATTACCTTTAATTGTCAGGTATTAATAGTTTTTAATTATCTTATTTGGCTTTTGGCTTTTCCTATTTTTGGAGAGATTTTCCAAGATTAAAATAGGCAAATTTTATAATGGAAAGACATATTTGACTTGATATTGCTAAACCAAAAAGCTGTTAGCTTTTAATTGTGTTTTGCATAGAATACATGCTTGAAGAAACATTCAAATAGATTGATCATCTACTTGTGGAGTGTTTCGAAATTGGAGTTTAGAAACTAAGTTTTCTTTATTCTAATTCTTGATCATTTTGTCTAAGCAATATGATTTCTAACCTTCCTTAGGGGGTTGAATCTGAATTTGTCTTGGGGTTTTCATGTTAATGTGTTGGGGGTTCGAATATACAAAGGAGTTCTCAACCTTATTTATGGAGGTTCCGTATCAATGGTAAACAATCTCAATGAGTTGAAATGATACTAAAGAAACAAAAGTCAGATTTTGAGGGAAATCCTAATTGGATAGGATTCCTACTTAGACTAGGATTGAGATTTATAACTTCAAATTTAAGCTCAAACTGATTATTACAATTTCCGAATTCAATAAGGAATAAATTTTGAGAAATCATAATTACACAAGGAATCAAAACACAGAAGTCCTAAATGAATTAGGATAACCTAAATATCTCAAGAACTTCAACCGAATCAGAATTGTCATACTCATAATTCGAAATTCAATTCTAACTTTTTTTTTTATAATCTTCAAATCCAAGAATCGACTAAATTTTTTTTCATAATTCAAATGAAATAATATGGAATGTAGAACAACAAACACAAGATAACAAAAATGAAAACAATCAGAAACAAAACACAAGAATTCAAATTTAGAATTCCTAAGGAATTCAAATTCATTTTTTTATTTTTTCAACAAAAAAATTAACAAACAGCAAATAAATTTAATAAATGGAAATGAAAACAACACAAAGAAATAGAAAACAATAAAATGATAGATATTCTTGATTTGATGAGCCAAAACTATGATACCAAATGATGCAACCCACTAGCTATAGAGAGCTAGTAACCAATTATATTGAATCAAAACCCTAAGATCGAACAAAACAAGAACAAAGAAAAGTTTGACCCAATTCACACCTATTGAAAAGAACCAAAGCTTAAAGGATGAGCACCATAAGTACCTTGATAAGCTCGAGAATGAATGCCACAAGTTGCCTTCATAAGCTCATATTTGAGTTCTATGCAACAACCAAGAAGAATTTCTCACCAATGTAAAGAAAACTCTCAAATTTCATTAATCATAATCTACTCCTCTTTTGATGGCTACCTGGCTAAGTAGTTATAATGGCTTAGCTAGGTTACAAACCCTAAAAATAACCTAAACTCGTTTTGGGCTTTAGTTTAAAATAAAACAGGCCTAAAACTTAATAATTGTATGTTCAATCATAAATTAAATGCATATGGGCTTATAATATAACAAAAGGAGCCTAAAATAATTGAAACTAACTAAAACTAACAAAATTTGGAATAAATTATGAAACATAAAATCTAGACATAATGGAATCCAAGTACACAACTGCTTCATGGTTTACATGGCCATGTAGACAAAATGAATCTGCTCCTTTTTGGTTGGCATGCCATTTGTCCTCCCTTTACTTGGTCCATGGCCTTCAGGTCTTGTTCTTCCAATTCCAAGCTTTGACCATCATTTAGCACATATAGATATGCCAACATCCTTGATGGAACTTTGGAAACTTCTTAAATAGCTTGGAAACCTCTAAAACTTATTCTTTGACTTACATCACCATGAATATGCCTTGTAAAGCTTCTTTGAAGTTCTTCACATCCATGCTTTTGTGATCTGATTGGAAGCTCCTCTACTGGCTAGTTAGGATCATATCATTCCTTCCCTTCCCTCCTCGAAAGGATTCATCCTTGAATCTCACTACAAGCTCAACATCAACCATCAACTTGTGAAAGAGAACCTTGGAATTAAAGTACTCTCAAAGTAATTAGCATTGATTATATGAACTTTGATTCAAGCAAGAATCAAAATAAGAGAAAATATCTCAATCATAATTTTCATTCCAAAAGTAATCTATCTCCAAAATGCGGATTTGGTCTCTTTAAATACTTGGAAGATCCCTCCAAAAGTCATTTTAGAGTTCCTAGGAAATTTCAAGTTCCAAGATATGAATGTATCACGTACCTCAATACATAATAAATAAGCACCAAAAACTAAGTGTCTAGATTCAATGCATATTTGACTTGTCTCTTAAGTATATAAAATAGGCTGAATTTTTAATTGGGCTTGGGCTAGAAAATGGGCTTCATAAAAGCTTTAAACTTCTTTTTGTACTTGTGTCAATGTTATCGAGCCTATATTATTGTCTTGAAGTCCAAGCTTGATTTTTTACTCTTCCTTGCATTCCTAGATTTTTCATAAGATTATCCAACAAGCCTTGAATCATCTCATTCAATGCATCCTTGAACTTGTTCATTCTTGCTCTGGTGACGTGATGAGAATCAAGATGCCTTGGAAGAATCCTATAAATATTTGCAAGTTAAAGATTTCAAGAAGATTCTTCAAAGTTATCATTTCTATCAAGATAGACTACAAAGACATGCAGTCCAGCCATTATACATGATTGGTGAGTTATTCAATAAGAAAAGAAGGTTGCATGAAGTTTCCTACAATCCACTCAAGGAAATTTGGATCATAAGTTTTGCATATGGATCCAACCATATTCAAGGAAGCTTCAAGGATTTTATCAACATGTTCAAACCCAATGTCAAAATGAAGAGGTTAAAACACATTCCAAGCAATTGCGGTCAAAACATAGAGAGTCAAGCTTCAAACATAGCCACGAGAAGAAATCAAGTGTTGAAAGCTGAAAAACGTCACGCTCGTAATGAATGTCACGCCCATAATGATTGCAGATTGAAAGCTCTCTATTGCAAGCGTGATAGCATTGCGAGTGCAACGAGAACCTAAGCTGTGTGATTCATTTTATTTTTTGATTTTTGTTATTTTACTTTAATTTTAGATGTTTTGGGGCCCCTATCAATATGATATAAGACTATAATCAATTAAATTAAGTTTTCTTATGTAATTAATAAGTTTTGGGCCTATTTATGTTAGGTTTAAAGCCCAAAATGAGTTTAGATTTATTTCTTATTTAGAAGTCAATTTAGGAATCTATTTCTTATTAGGAAACTTCAATCCTTGTTTAGGAAGATTTCCTAGTCCATGTTTACTTCTAAATTAGGGTTGAGCCTCTATATAAACTCAACCATTCATATAAAAATAAGTTAAGTTAAGTTATGATCAATAAAAATTCAGTTTTCTTAAGAGTGTGATATGTTGTTTTTTATTCTTGATTGAATCAAGTTCATACAATCAAAGCTAATTACTTTGTGCATATTTATTCCAATGTTCTCTTTCACGAGTTAGTATTGTGTCACGGAGATTATTATCCAAAGGTGATCATATTCCAAGGTGCTCTATCATGAGTTAAATTTGAGTCACAGACTTGGGAAAAACCTAGTTTAGCTTTCCAAAGAGTTGCTTTCAAGCGTAAAGATAATTGGGTCTCAAGTTTAATATACTTGGGGTTCGTATGACATATTGTATTTGAACTTGGTGATTGGATTTAGGTACATATGCGAACAGAAAGATTTCCAACTCACAGGAAATCAAAGCTTCATCCAAGTGGAGATGGACCTTTTCAAGTCATTGAGAGAATCAATAACAATGCATACAAGTTAGATCTACCTGATGAGTATAATGTGAGTACTACTTTTAATGTAAGTGACCTTTCTCCTTTTGATGTAGATGTTGACGATTCGTGGACAAATCTTCTTAAGGAGGGAGGGAAGGATGCAAATAAGGAAGTAAACAAAAAACAAGGATCTTATTCAACTTCTCAATGGTCCATTACAAGAGTAAGAATGAAGAAATTCAAAAATGCAATAAATGGGATGATTCAAGACTTGTGGAATGACTTAGTCACAATTCAAGAGTACAAGAATGGATCATTCACCAAATTAGGGATTTAAGATTCAAATCAAAGTTTAGTGACTATGATTCAAGTAGAAGATTGTCAAGGTATGAAACTTCAAGGCTAAGGCATGACCGAGTAAAGAAATTCATAAAGAGGCAGAATGAATTTCTATTACAAAGCCGTGTATCAACTCTCTTACATGGCCGCGTAATAGAATCTCAATTTGTCCAAAATCATGACTTTTGTGCTTTTCTTTGTAAGTTATTTTAATTTCTGATATTTTTGGGCCTTAAACTTGTTATATTTCATTGTCCAATTCAGTTTTAATAATTTAGGTATTAATTTCTAATTAGGAATCTTTAATTATTGGTAGGAAGATTTTCTAATCATTAACTAATTCTAATTTAGGGTTGAGTTTCTATATAAACTCAACCATTTATGTAAAATTCAGTTAGTTTTTTATTAATAAAAATTTAATTCTTCTTAAAAGTGTTATCTCTTATTTTTTGTTCTTACTTAAATCAAATTTATACAATTAAAGCTAATTACTTTGTGCATATTATTCCACAATTCTCTTTCATAAGTTAATATTGTGCCACGGAGTTCATCATCCAAGTTGAACATATTTCAAGATATTCTATCACGGGTTGGATTGGAGTCGTGAACTTAAAAAAAACTAGATTTATCTTTCCAATAAGTTGTTTCCAAACATAAAGATACTGAATTTTAAGTTTAATATACTTTGGATTCATATCACCCACATATCAAAATTTCATGTTATTGTTCGTGCATAAATCTCTTGGTGTTGACGACACTCAAATGCATATAAAATCTAGGTTACTTTTATTGTTCAATTAATATTAAAAAAAAACAAAAATAGTAAAACTAGTGGACTTACAGTACTGAAACAAAAACCCATTATTTAAACAATTTAAAAATTTTAGTTCTGAATAATCAACTGAATTAATTATTTTAGAGCAAACAAATACTGAATCTCTTAACTGAAGTGTACTGAACTTTCAAGAGAATACCCCGCCGAAGTGGCTGTCAATGTAATTGTTCGAATTATAGATGATTCCTTCCTTTTCTTTATAAGAAAAGTGGTTTTAATTAAGAAAAGTGTTTTTAATTTTGATTTAATAAAAAAATTAGAGTATAAACAAATTCGTCTACACAACATAAATTGAACACGAAAAATTTCATTTTATTAAATAATTTCATATATCAATAATATTATAGGATCCATTAAGAGATATATGATTTTTTAATTTAATTGAGACTTGTAAAACAAAAATTATAAAATAATTTAAAATAAACAAAAATTATAAAATAATTTAAAATAACCAAGTACTAAAAAAAATTTAGTTTGAAGAGCTAAAAATCATATTGTCAAACACCACGTGAATCTTTCCCAATCTAACATGGACTTGACGCAAAGTTCCTCGATCAAAACTTTACCACGAGTTTGGGGAACTCTGAACTTTACCTAACCCGACTAACAAGCCTACACCCAGAACCGACCTGACTAACCGGCCTATAGAGTTTCTAAACACAATGATCAAGTTTCATCTCATACAAAATCACCATTTTCAAGAATGTATCAACTTCCCAAAGACATTTAACTATGTTGTTTGTGACAACTGCTTCCTCTTGTTTTGTACACTTACTAGTGCACAAAGATAAGAGGTGGTGTTAGTAAATTCAGAGAAAAATCTATACAAGCCTAGTATCATCATCAGCCATCCTGTTTCCTACTCCCATTACGTGTTCCCCCGCAACAAGGCCAACATAAGCATTTAATATTGCAGCAGAAACTGGGTATTTGACATTTTGGGCATGTAGGCTGCCAGCAACATTTAAAACACCTGCATCTCCAAAATTCCGAGCATTTGGATGTGCACAAACATTTTAAGCATCTCGGTCTGAGACATTCAGGGCACCGTGGTCGCCATATCTTAAATCTACAGCACTTGTTAGTAGTCTTAAGCCTTTGCTTTAGTCGAAGATTCTGCCGGATCTTTTTGAGCCGGAGTTCTGTGGTTATATTCTCCATTTCTTGAATAAACTTGAAAAGATGCCTGATATAATCAGGGTACAATTCCAAGTTACAATGCCCACCTCCTTTAATCCATAAAGGCTCATATGGTTCTCTTGCTAATTCCCAAAGTCCATTGCCATGTAACCAGTTCACAACATCATCCTCTGTACCCTGTAAGAAGATGTAATGCAACTCCATTTTCAATATTTTCCATAAATAGATAATGATCAGAGTAAAATCAGAAATGAATAGAACTTAATTTATTATAGCTTCATAAACCATTTCAACACATCATTCAAGTCCTCTAGCAAAAGCCACGTGCTACAAACTAATTGAAGAATCAAATACAAAGAATCAGCACATGCCTTAACATGAACCGTGTTCAGGACCATATTCATCTAGAAATAGCTCAGAAGAAAATTATGCATCAAAATAACTTCAATCTATGATGTGTACCACAGCATTGCCCTTGTGAATGAATGGGATAGTTCAACTAATTACAAATGGCATTCAAACCATAGAACATTTGGCACAACCATGGAACCTACAGACCATATTGGGATAGGCTGTTCAGATCTATAACTAGGTCTGAGATGAGTGGAGGCAAGAATTAGTGAATTGGAATATTATCTGTCATATGAACTTGTAATTGGCAAGTTATCATCACAACCTACACAGTACCATCTCTCTTCCAAGGGAGGACTTGGGGAAGAAAGATAGCCAGGATAAAACGCACACCATATAATTCCTGAGTTGTTGCTGATATTTTCTTAGCTGAATAATAAATTTAAGAATCCTATATTCTATTGGATATCTCTACCTTAGATACATGTAAACATTGTTCAACAAGTAGAGGCCAACTTTGACCTGGATTAAGGCATGTCCTTCAAAAGGGCAGAAGGGTTATGTTTCATTAAAGCATTCTTTTTAACCATGGGCACGACTGTAAAGAGGGTATTCAGTGTTGGATATGCATAGTACACCACTCATTATACCAACATTGTTAGTCATGCGAAAAAGAGACATGAAAACATTTTTTCACAGTATTTACACATGTTGGATATGTATTAGATACTTCTTAGGATAATTACTTCACAAAAACTAGTTTTTGCGTGCATCATGGCATGCATGGACACACCTCACATGCTAAAAATGAAATCAGATGTATAACACTAGTATGTGTTTCCATATGCATTCATGCATGTGCAATGAGTCCCTGCCCAATTTGCACAATCTTCTATTTGGCCTTTTTATTTGCGAATTTTATTATTCATTGGGTTTTCCCTAAACAAAATTGAAGTAGAAATGTTTACCTGCTGTCAATTTCTTTTATGGAGGAATGAGAAAGGCCCTTTTAAATATTTTGTTCTCCAGGGTGGGAGAGGCTTTTCATTCTTAATGAGAGTAGTGATCGATTGTGGAAATTTGGACCTTTTTTTCTTTTTTTTTTTTTATTTAGCAAACAAGCATAGAGGACAATCAAACTAAGCAGAAACCCAAACAAAAAAAGTGAAAAAGGGAAAGAAACTTACATGTATTACTAGAACAGGGCACTTCACCTTCTGAATTTTGTTTATGTTCTGCATTTTTTAGACAAGTAGGAAGTGTTAAAGTGACAGCAGAGAGTATTAACACATGTACAATGTTAGTGAACCATTAGGGTCTAACAGTGAGATTTAATACAACTGTACACTGATATGCCAAAAGGCACACTAGATTTTTAGATCTGATTAGCTTATGGCAAAAGCGAGTGAGCAATATCAACCAGGAAAATTTACGTACCTTATATATGTCAAAGCAAAATGTGAACTTTACATGGCAGAGCACACGAAGACCAGAAAGGATAGCACTGTGCAAAACTACACCTCTCAGTCTTGGCAACTTAGCTGCCAAGTGCAATGTTGGACCACTACCAACTGACTGACCATACAAAATTAAGTCTTCCTGGCTAACTCCATACTCTGTCTGAAGACAGTGATAAACTGCCTCAATATCCGCATATGTATTAAATTCACTTGGCTGGACATCAAAATTGCAAAACATTATTAATCTCTCTAGGAATCAATATTAGAAGGTTAGCTTTTCTAAATAATATTGTATCAAAACAAAACAATACATATGTTAAAAGTTAGAAGCGTTTACACTGAAGGAACATAGCATTCATGACTCTGTAGATGATGAAGGTAAAGCAAATGAAGAAAACCTTTCAATTGATACTAATAGGGTTTAGATGGAGCTCTCCCTTTCTCATATAGTGCTTATTCATCAGGCTTTGATACCAATATGATGATGATGATGATTGATGAATATGATAATGATTTGAAATGGTGTCGTGGCAGCAATGGTGGTCTGATGGTAGCACTACTAAAGCTACTCTTGTTGGTGGAAGTTGACCTTAAGCAGACTGTGCTACGGATAAAAGTGAAGAAGGAAGCCATGAATCTCAATCTACACCTAAAGTAATAGAACACATACTGAAATACTGATCTTCATAGCAATGCTCCACAAGATTTTGAAAGACATTGTGAATGTGATCATAGATCATGAAGCTCTTACCTGCAAATATTGCTATGTGGATTAAAATCGCTCATACTACAGCAACCAATAGCTCATTCTTACAACTGATTTGTCCAATGAGATATTACGCTGAGCCACAAGATGGCTGAGGTGAAAGATATCCAACTCGACCCCAAAAAATGCGATATCAATGTGACAATATCTTTGACAAATGATCAAGGAGCTCAAAATGACAAATGGTCTACTATGAGCCACATTTTCAACATATTCCTACGAGTAATGGTGTCCACGAATCAGCTTGAAAGAACTTTTACCGAGCTGATGCTGTCAGGTTTTATTATTCATAAGAAAAACCAATAGTTCTGTCTAATAGCATAATTGCAAAGCTTAACCCAGACCAATTTCTCATAACAAAGAGATTTTTTATTGCCTTTTTTCTTTTTTTTTTTTTTTTCCTTAATAAACTTTGTGATTTCACTTTCTAAAATCCATACCATGGAAACCAATCATAGTATATTAATGCAGATCTGTCATTTCTCAGGTACCAAGGAGACAAAATAAAGAAATCTCTCAGCTTGGGATTTATATGACAGAGGAATGAGTGGCAGTGCCAGTTTCATTATCCTGGATTTCTCCAATGGTTGCAGTAGGGTGGTGAGCAGAAATGATTGAAATAAATATTCAATTAATGAATTAATACCTGCATGAAGACCATAATAGTCTTGTGCGTAAAGAGACACAAAAAGGATGTAGCTTGACAGAAGCAAGAAGTTGATAAGTTCAACAACGACAAGGGGAAATGCGATAGTAATACTAGAAAATAACAACACAGGGAGATAGGGACTTGCTATGTGGAGATAAATATGTTTTAGCAGGGCAGTGAATTTCCTAGCTATTATCCACTAGGACAGGGAGCCCATCCATAAATTTATCAGCTAAGGTTGATGTCTAATAAATTTTTCTTTGAATTGGAAAATCAAACAGATATGTTGGCTAAATAATATTTTTAGCCGAAAGCTGATATTTCTTTGAGAAAACCATCTGTTTTCAGGTTAGTGATCAACTAGTTAAGCAGTGAGGGGTTGGACAGATTACTGAACAGTCACAATAAGAGGGACTAAAAGGAGAACTTTAGGGCATATTATGAAGGAGACTTGCAAAGTCAAGTTAATAACAATGGTAGACCTACTCTAGGATCCCCCATGACACACTCTTATGTGTCAGCTACATATCTCAAATAATGTATTTCTTTTCAATTCAGTAGCAATTTTGTTCGTCGGAAGTATTAGTATATTGCAAATTTAGTTAAGTTTTCCCTAGACCAAGAATTTGAGTCATGTTGCCTGTAAAGCAAAGAAGAAAAACCGACAGACTACATAAGCAAAGAAGAAAAACCGACATCACAACCCTTCTACACTGTAATCGCAATGGACTGTATTTTCAAACCTCTGAATGAGTGGTTGAGCCAAAGGAATATTCAACAGATCTGCTGAAGACAACCTCTTATGCTTAATTAGGAAGTAGAAACTACACACACACACACACACACACAAGAGAGAGAGAGAGAGAGAGAGAGAGAGAGAGAGCTGGCCACAGGAAGTAAGCAAAATGTGGGAAGAAAGAAAAGATCAGAATTTTTTAGCAGAGGACTTCAATAGAAGACTCTGCAATTCCTTGGACCTATTGGTATGAACATTGAAGTTTTTCATTCCAAATTTAGTTCCTACCAATCTATAAAAATGCTTAACCTCGATCTTGCCAACGAATGCTCATAGTCATAGCATGCTTTTACTCAAATGCCATTAAAGTTATGAGTATTTGAAGGAGTGACAGCTTACCTTACCGGTGGAGGCTCCATACCCAGAATAATCATATCTGCATCATAGAATTCAGATAGTAATAATAAAGAAAATGCAGGAAAGAAGATAAAAAGTGTTTCAGATATGGGAAAACACTTCAAACAATGAGAAAGAAAGAAAACTAGGGATCCGAAAGTAATCAACAACCATAGACAAATCTCTGAAACCAATCAATCTCAGAGTTTCATACATGTTTTATATCCCAAGATTAATCGACTCACAGCAAAGAAAGTGATAAAAGCTTAAAGCTTTCTCTTTTTTTTTTTAAATCTGCAATGTAGAAAGACTGTACATGAAATGACATGTAAAAGCAGATGAAAAAAATACCAAAAAAGTTAAGACATGAATCTAACAGAGCCCAAAAGGCACAAAAGTCTAAGTGAAGGAAAAAACTGAGCAATTTTAGCAAATCTTATCCAAATACAAAGTCTGTACATGTCGATCACATTTTTACATTTATGCCAGTAAAAAATTTAAAAAAGTTAACAACGAAGAACAAGAAAAAAGTAGAAAAAGACTGGTATCAACAATGGAACTATTTAACCAGGCCTTCTTTATTCTTACTTGCAGGGGAAAAAAAAGCACTTTTTAAAAAAAAAAAAGCAAAAAGAAAAAATAAATAAACGAAACCCTCGAGGATAGATAAGTCATTAGCACTAATCAGTAAGCACAGATCTAACCCAACAAAACCCCAGAGCCACAATAGGACAAATGCTGGAAAGGAAATGTGAAACAGGGTTATAGCAATCTAATTCAACAAAAAAAAAAAAAAAACTTTTTTAAAAGAAAAGAAAAACATAAAACACTAACCCCATGATATTAACTCTGAGATTGATCTTGAGTTGGACAAAGAGGTCATAAAGCTGGCCAAGGTCAGCAGCATTGCCATGGGAGTAAAGAAGAGTGAGTCTTGCATATGGATTTTTCAAATAAAAAGCAACAATCTTGTTCCCTCTTTTTGTATCAATCAACAGAACATCAAATGAATTATCATCACCAAGAGGAAGTGGCATTGAAGAAGAAGAAGAGAGCACAGTAAGCTTGCCATTGTCTTTCTTCTTGATCTGATAGGTAGGCGGAGATGGAGGAAAGAAAGCAAATTTTGCAGCTAAGTGAGAGAACATGCACCCCATTCATTCACCCTCCAACAAGATTTTGTAGACAACACAAACAAGTCATTGAAAAATGAACAAACTTTAATTAGTTCATGTTTGCAAGAAAAGTTTTTTGGTTTTTGTAACTGAGGAAAAGCTTTTAAGGGATGGGGCAGTGTTTGTCTAGCTAAATTAGTGCTAAGGTCGTGTAAGTTTTTCTGGGTATTAAAATTTGCAGAGTTTAGTGCAAAGGAGGGAGAGAGATTTGCAGGTGCTGAAGTAAGTGTATATGGTGAGAACAGAGAAAGTGTGGGTTGGCATTTGGCAATAGAGAGAGAGAGAAGGTGATGTGTTGTACTGCAGTGAAAGTATATGACTGATTTGGGAGCCTTGAGACTGAGAAAGAGACAGACAGACAGACAGACGGAAAGCCAGAGAAGAGTATTGTATATTGATGTTTAAAAAAAAAATGCTTAACTATTCTTAGTGAATAGCATAGCGGTCCGGTCCGGTTTCTGGGTTAACCGGATTTTCTGGGGAAAGCCAAATTGGTACAAGCCAGCCTATTTCCACCAAAATTTATATACGCAGATCGCACGTAAAAGAGTCTCCTTGGCGCTTTTAAGACATTGAAATAATGTTCATTTCAATATATATCCTCATTTTAATTTTTTATTTTTTCAATATGTGGTAATTCATTTCCTCATTTGCTTTTCTTAATATAAAATTTATTTTGAACTTTAAATTATTCTTCTATTCATCATTTTAAACATATAAATATTAAAATTCATATTTTTTATACAGAAAAACACAAATCCAATTAGACCTACTACTATCGAATAGTAGGATCCACTTGAATTTAGGTATCAAAATAGCTATTTAATAAGTTAATTTGCCATAATCTATTCTAAATAGTGGTCTTAAAATAATTTCAAATTCATATTTTTTTGGATAATTTTCATTCATTACTCACGTAATATTCTTTAATTTCAATTATATGTATTGTTATCATAAGGTTCATAATTAAGGCTTGATCTTAAGTTTCTAATTAAACTTGTTAATATATTTATATATATATATTTTAGGTTTCTATTTAGACTTGATTATGGATTCCTAATTAGGCTATTATTTTTCTTTTTCTTTCACACTTTTGTGTATATAAATATGCATTATTTCATTGTGTAATGATATACAAAAATACAATTCCTTCTCTTCTAATATGGTATCAGAGTCCTTCTAAGATTTTTACCCTTTCCTATTTTCTGGATTTTTTTTTGTCTGCCATTCTTCCTATGTTCTTTAATATTTTTTGCTCCTATTTTCATTAATTTTTAGATGCCACATCTAGGTGTTTGATATACCAATCTATTCTTCTCTTTCCAGCGACTTCAAAACAACTTGCCTAACCCCCCATCGAAAGCCACACGTGCTGTCGAAAGCTGCTTGTCCTGCGGTGCTAACATCGGCATCCTTCCATATCTAGTTTGCGACCCGATCTGATACAGCCAGACTCGATTCGCTCAAAGGCTCAACCCTAAATTAGAATCAGCTAAGGATTAGGAAATCTTCCAATATAAGGATTAAAGATTCCTAATTAAAAACTAATTCCTAAATAATAACCAAGTTAGAACTAAATTCTAAAACAAGTTAGG
Source organism: Reutealis trisperma (assembly GCA_947687605.1). NCBI lineage: Eukaryota > Viridiplantae > Streptophyta > Magnoliopsida > Malpighiales > Euphorbiaceae > Reutealis > Reutealis trisperma. The sequence goes on along the minus strand of CANTUT010000067.1, from coordinate 2,626,995 downwards.
AATCCTTTCTATACAAGAGAAACTATTTCCTAACTAGAAACTAAAATCTAATTAATTAAACTATAAAATTTGAATGGGCCTTTGACCTAACATAAAATAGGCCCAAAACTAATTAAAATATGAAAATAAAGTAGTTTAAGCAACTCTTGGGCTGTATACTTAATATAGGCAGCCCAAACACTAAATAAAACATGATAAATTGAAAATGAAAGCCTAAATATGGAGGGTCCAATTTGAATGCAGAATGACAATCTTGTAAACACTTGAATAGATTAGACCCAAGCAAATAGGACTATAATTTGGCTTCTTCATCTTGACATTGGGCTTGAATAGATTGATTAAGCTCTTGAAACTTCCTTAAATACAATTGGATCCATATGCAAAGCTCATAATCCAAATATTTTTTTTAAACATCATAATCCAAACTGGACTAAATGTTATTTTTTCTCCTTATAGTTGTCAGGTATAGTAACAACAAAAGGGGTAGATTTTTGGGACGGGTCGCAGGGTGGGGCAATTATTTGAGCTTGTATATCTTCTTCTTCCTCAGAATTTTGTGTCCGCTGCTACAACCACCAATTCCTCTATTCATCAATGGCACCTTCATCTTGGTTATGCCTCAGCCAGTAAAATTCAGCCTTTAATTTCTCATGGCTTGTTAGGTTCTACAAAATTTGAGTCTTTCCATTGTTTACATTGTCAACTTGCAAAACAACTTGCTTTGTCTTTTAATACTAGTAATTCTATTTTGACCAATCCCTTTCAATTAATTCATTCTAACATTTGGGGGCCTTCCCCTATTTCTTCAATGGATGGTTTTTGTTATTTTGTATTATTTATTGATGATTCCTCCAGATTTACTTGGATATATTTCTTAAAAAATCATTCTCAATTACCACAAATTTATATTAACTTTGCGAATATAATTAAAACCCAGTTTTTTTATACCATTAAAATTCTTCATAAAAATAATGCTATGGAATATTGGGACTCTTCATTGCTTCATTTTCTTCATCAACAGGGCATAGTTATTCAACGTTCTTGTCCTTACACCTCTCAATAGAATGGTCGTGCTGAACGCAAACATTGTCATATCTTAGACTTTGTTTGTGCCCTTCTCCTTTTTGCCTCATGTCCAGAAAAATTTTAGGGAGAAGCAACTCTTATTGCTGTTTATACAATTAATCAAGTTCTTACCTTAGTACTTCACAATTTATCCCCTTTTGAAAAATTGTTTAGTAAAACTCCTGACTATTCACTTCTTAAACCTTTTGGCTATGCTTGTTTTGTCTTATTACAACCTTATGAATATACCAAATTGCAACCTCGTGCTTGTTTATGTTATTTTCTTGGTTATAGGGTATAACATAAAGGATACTATTGTTGACACCCTATTTCTAATAAACTACGCATCTCTCATCATATTACCTTCTGGGAAAACACCATGTTCTCCTCTCTCTCTCTCTCTCAGTTTCATCACTCTGTCAATACTAACTCTCTGTTTTTTACTAATTCTTCTATTGAGTTATTTTCTAGTTCTAATGCAGGTGATTTTGATGCACTCAATACTGACCTTGCCCCACCTGCTCCTCTTGAACCTGCTCTAGTAGTCGATCTTGCACCTGCACTTGCCCTTACTCATGACAATACTCTTTGTCATTCCACTGGGTAAGAGAAACTCCTCAGTATCTTAATGACTTTCACTACTATTCTGCTATTGCAAAACTTCATGAGCCTCACTCTTATCGTGAGGCAAGTACTGACCCTCTTTAGCAGCAAGTTATGATTGAAGAACTTTAGGCTTTAAAGAAAACTCATACTTGGGATTTAGTAGATCTTCCTCCAAATAAGATTCCTATCAATTGCAAATGGATCTATAAAATCAAAACTCGTTCTGATGGATATATTGAATGGTACAAACCTTGCTTAGTAGCAAAAGGCTACACTCAAGAATATGGTATAAACTATGAAGAAACCTTTGTTCCAGTGGCTCATTTAACATCTGTTCAAAGCCTTTTAGCCATTACTGTAGTCCATAAATGGTAGCTTTTTCATATGGATGTCACAAATTCCTTTCTCCATGGTGATTTATCAGAAGAAGTTTATATGCATCCTCCTCCTGGTTATCATTCCCCTCATAAAGTCTGTAAGCTTTGACGAGCTCTATATGGATTAAAACAAGCTCTCAGGGCCTGGTTTGCGAAATTTAGTTCCACTCTTAATCAATTTGGTTTTGTTTCCAGTTCATATAATTCTGCATTATTCATTCATCGAACTGACCATGGTATTGTCATTCTGTTACTTTATGATATGATCATAACAGGCAGTGATACATCTGGTATTTCAGAATTACAATGTTATCTTAGCCAACATTTTCAAATGAAGGATATGAGCTCACTCAGCTATTTTCTAGGTCTTGAGGTCTCTCATACTTCTAATGGTTATTACCTTTCTCAAGCTAAGTATGCATCTAATCTTCTTTTTCGAGCTGGCATTACTGACAGTAAAACTATTTCCACCCTTTTGGAACTCAATTATAAACTTGCATCTCTGGAAAACATTCCTCTTGATGATCCCACTTTATATTGCCAGCTAGTTGGAAGTTTTATTTATCTCACTGTTACCTAACTTGATATCTCCTATGCTGTTCATCTGCTCAATCAGTTCATGTCTGCTCCTCACTCATCTCATTTTTCTACTGTACTTCGAATCCTTTGTTATATCAAAGAAATTCTTTTTCATGGTTTACATTTTTCTGCTACCTCCCCTTTGGTGTTATCGGGCTTTTTTTTATGTAGACTAGGCCAGTGATCTAATTGACCGTCGTTCTACCACTGGTTATTACTTCTTTCTGGGTGATTCTCTTATCTATTGGTGAAGCAAAAAGCAAACTGCGGTTGCTCGCTCTAGCACAAAATTTGAATATCGTGCTCTTGCTGATTCCACATTTGAGTTACTTTGGTTATGATAGTTATTGGTTGATATAGGTGTCACACATCCTTTTGCCACTGTACTTCATTATGATAATCAAAGTTCTATCCAGATCTCTCATAATGATGTTTTCCATGAATGCACCAAACACATTGAAATTGATTGTCACTTTGTCCGCCATCATATTACTCAAGGTACTATACGTCTGCTTCCTGTCTCCTTTGTCAATCAAGCAGTTGATATATTTACTAAAACTCATCTTCCTGCACATTTCCAAGATTTACTAAGCAAACTCAAGTTGGCTTCTACTATATCACCTTGAGTTTGAGGGGGGGGGGGGGGGGGGTGGGTTTTGTCATAAGGTTCCCAATTAATGCTTGATATTAGGTTCCTAATTAGACTTGTTAATATATTTGTACATATTTTAGGTTCCTATATAGGCTTGATTATGGATTTCTAATTAAATTATTATTTTTCTTTTTTTTTTCATACTTTTGTGTATATAAATATGTGTTATTTCATTATATAATGATATACAGAAATAAAATTCCTTTTCTTCTAATATGTATATTATATTTATTTTTAATATATAAAAAATAAATATATGATATTGTTTAAAATTTCAATTCAACTTTAATTCTATTCCATTTATAATCCTCTGCATTCACCAGTTTCAAAACCGGGCCGATTTTAAAATTAAAACATTGGTGAATACGTTGAAAAAACCTTGTTTATAATACCCATATATATTTTTTCATCTCATATAAATGAAACCATTTAGAAAATTTATTAACTAAAAATACTCATTAATATCAATTTTTTATACTCAATTAAAAAATATTAATATCAATATTAATATTTATTTTACATGATATTATTATACTCACAAAAGAAATACACACATAATAAAGCTAGCTTTTTTTAATACACATCAACACCATAATAAAAATAATATTGAAAAGAATAATAAGTATGAAAGTAATTTTACTTTACCAATTAAGTGTAGTCTAGTTGGTTTTCTCGTTTTCTTGAAAATATGAGAGTGAAAAGTCTCAGGTTCAAATCTCTTAAATCATAAATAATTGTTATTAATTTAGTAAAAAATATTAAAAGAGAAGATCACTCTTTATTCTATAACTTAGTGTATTTCTATTAGTATTCTCACTCTTTAATAAAAAAAAAATAATTTTACTTTATTAAAAATATTTACATAATTATACCAATAAGTATAATTCGAGTAATTTTCTCACATTCTCTAAAAGTATACAGGACAAAAACATCCAAATTCAAGTCTTTTTAATTATGAAAATTAATCAATAATTATTGTAATAAAAAATAGATTTATTCATAAATTATATTTTAAATTTAATTTATAATAAAAATTAAAGTTAAATTTAACTCAATTTTTAAAAATTTAATATTTTTTAAATTCGTATAGATTTACAAATAGATGGCCTAGAGAGTACTTAAAATAATCATATTAGAGATCTTCAAGTAGCTCTCTACTTAAACTAAGCTCTCTATAATAAAGAGTCATCTAATAGAAAATGACCCTGGCAACTTATTTATTTTTAAAATATAAATTACGAAGTTAATTTGACTCATTATATTTAGAGAACTAAATTTTATTTTTTATTTTAATTGCAATTAATGTTATGACTTTTTATTGGCTTGTTTTTATAAAAATATTTTTTTATTGAATTTTAAAATATTAATACTCATGAAATAAAATAAAATATAAATAATTTATTGAAATTGTGTAAAATTTTTTATTATTTATATTTAAATATTAATTAAAATATTATTTATTAAATAAAATATATTCTTTATGAGATAAAGAGAATCATTAACGATGGTCTTTCATATCGTGTGTAGCCAAGAAATTTTCATATTATATATGTATATAGTGTGGCCATAACTTCAAAACTGAGTTGAATATATGTTGAGTGCAGTGCATGAGTTCACAGCGTGTCAGTTTTGTCCAGACGGAGTCAATTTATTTATTTATGCATGCGACACAAATAAAATCTACTCTCCCCTTCACTAAATGACATTTTTCTCTTTGGCTATTTTTCTCAGAATTATTTCAATACTCTCTTGTGAGTATAGAATTCTGTGTACTCGCTCTTCCTTTTTGAAAATGGAGGATTGAGTTTGAGACTCTTTAATGACTTTAGTATTTTTCTTTTGACAATATGTAATGCCGCCATTGATTTCTCTGCCTTTATTTCTAAGATGTCATCAATTCTCCCTCTTTTTTTTTTTTTTCTTATTATATTTGACATTTGAAATTTTAGACATAATCATTCTAAATTCACTCATTATTCTCAATCAACTCATGCAAATATTTATCATCATAATTCATAATTCAATTTATAATGTTTCCTATTTATACTACTTGATCCCTTCTAAAATTCACCATAAATATGATGATTTTTTTTTTAAAGGGGTTCCAATGCTTTGGAATGCGTTTATTTGGTTGGCCAAAAAATAAGTTCAGGAATCAAATATTTAAATATAATTTAAAAAATATGAAAGAATGCAACTCTTTTAACACATGAATTAATATTTTAAGAAATTAGAGAATTGAAAAATTAGAAAAAAGAATATTTTAAATTATAGAATAAATACTAATTAGAAAATTATAGACAATATTTAAAATAATAATTACAAAAATTTGTTAATAATTTTATTAAAAAAATTGCATGTGTCGCCATATTTATTAATTTCATTATAATTTTTTAAGAAAATTTTCAAACGAAATTGGTGATGAACTAAATAAGTTCAAACTGCACCCAGGTTCAACAAGTAAAATATAACCAATAAAGCCTAGCTCAAAAGAGAGTAATCCATTCTTCACTTGTATAATGTGTCATAAGTGAACTAATACAAGCAACACAAGTTAAGTATCTAATTCGGATTAGAATTTCCTACTTGTTGTCCAAACAAAGGTTAGACCTGCTATTTATAAATATCTCAATTGTAAAGCCTAAAAGGTAGATTCGATGATATTATAATTCAACTACATTTAATAAAATCCATGGGAAAATTATCTCATTCCAGTTCACCGTTATATCATTCAATCCGTCTCAATTCATCACTTATTAATATCTTTTGTTTGGTCAAAATCAACTCGATCAAATTGGCATCGTCTGTGGGGAATAATTAAACAAATTGTATCCCCTCAAAATTATCTACTGTTTTTTATGAAGACCATCATCATGGCAAGCAACAGTCATGACGATCAGGATAACTTTTCTAGGGACCCCAGGACTAGTCAAACTCATCGAGAGGTTCCCAATAAGGACAAGACTCACACCCCTCACATGTCCCTCAGGACCTATTGTGAGGTCTCGCCCTAGCACCGGTCTGATCTGCCGAGGAATTGAAATGCTATTCGGGAGAAACTCCATGATTGGAACTTGCTGTGAGTTCAAAAAATTGATTTTTTGTGATTTGAAGGTTGAAAAATGAGTTGCCACTTCAATTTATTTATTTTAATTGAGAAAGTTAAAGAAAACCCAAATTGATTGACTCCAAAAATAATTTAATTTCGTCCTAATGGAAAATACACTAATCCACAGGTGATCAAATAGGGCTCAGGGATCAGGTTTTGGTAATTACACAATTGAGAAAATATAATTTTCTTCAGTTTGGCTAAAATTGCAAAATAACTCTTAAAAAAGGAATTTTCGTGCATGTATGAACATGAATATGATGATGCATGAAACATATATATATGATAAGATGTAATGACAATTATATATAAATAAGCAAAAATAAATCCTACTTAATTATTACAAGATCAAAACGATTGAAATAAAGAGAATCTTTCCTCTAGCCCTTATGGATACTAGGAAAAGTACACATTCCCCAAGTAAGCTAATATAAGATTAGAAATAAAAGATTAATATGAATAAATCAAAATAAAAGGGAAAATATTAATAAAAAAGATTTTGGAGTTGATGCCTTTCAGAATGGCAGCCTGCGTATCCTATTGAATAGGAATCAAACCCCACGCAGTTTTTCCTTCTTGTGAAGGAGGGGTTATGGAAAAGAGTATTGGTTTGTTTATTAATTTAATTCTGATTTTTAAATTAATAAATTTTATATCTTTTCTATTTTAGATCTAAAGAGAATTCTAGATATGAGTTTAGAATTTTGAAAAGAGAAAGAAGATTATACCTTTGTTTTCCTTGATTTTCAGATGAACGGGGTGAGCTTAACTCTGGATCTAAGCTCCACTTTGGATTTAGGACCTTGAAGTTGAACTTTAATAGCAAAAGGTTAGCAAAAGAGCGTAATGAATGTAAATCAAAAAGAAATTAAAACCACAACTTTTGTATCAAATTTCGAGTAGAACTTAAGCACAATAAGTAGAGCAATATAG